>OY728131.1:488281118-489481118 GCA_963277665.1 Viscum album | reverse complement strand
GATATAAATAATATATCAAACATCATGTAAAATCAATAAATTATCACAATCATTACAATTAACTTGAATTAATTATAATCATAGGTCTCCTGGATACACACACACACACACACCTCATGTGATCAAGAATCAACATAGATCTCTCAAACTATCGATACACACATATGATCAAGGCATAAAACATGGTCACATAGGACACACACACGCACACACACATAGGTGATAAAGGTATCAAACATGTTGTCACAGAATATACATACACAACATATAAAAGAAAACAAGTATATGTATCATGAACACACACACACACACTATGTAATTAAAAATATAAATAGTCTCACCAGTAAAAACATATAGGAAAAAAACTATTCAAACCTCAACCATCGAGCAACAATCCATCACACAATGCCAAACATGGACCTTGGAACCTTTCCAATTTATAAGGCACATATCAATTAGTTAAAATAGATCATTCATTAACCAATTAATCATGGAACCAGGTATCTGAACTTAATTGGTTTGGTTGGTCAATTAAAGTGAATTCCATTTTATTCATCTCAAAATAATGAATTTAGGATTGTTAACCAAAGGTGGAGAACCTCTTATCACATTCCAAAAAATAGTATACAATACCACATGGTAGATTACACATGATAACCTATCAAAAATGGAGTCAAATCCCAAACAAAGAAAAGTCCATTAGCTTTTCCAAGTCATCTAAGCCTATTTAGCCTCCATCGAGGGCCATGAGTTTCTATCTCACACCCAATAATTCCAAATAATTAATTATAACTTAGTTATAATTAATTAAATTATTATAAGGAAACTCACAAGGATAAAGGTATGCAAGATAAAAAACATATTAGATATAATTTCGATGAAAAACATCAACAAACCATCCCTGGATGGTTTGTGACATGATTATGACTTCATTGTTGGAAAAATCCCTACCACTTGATAATAAAACAATGGACAATTTAATAAAATTAAATTGGAAATTCTTGAATAATTCAACTGGGTAATGTACCTTTGTTTAAAAAACCCATGGTATCATGTGGACATTGTCTCATCTTCTTTTCTATCCCGGCTGATGAAAAATCTCATTAGAAATGGTTGATTCCATTATACCCAGTGGAATCGTAAAAAAACCTTAAAATAGAAATGATTGAAATCAGGAACAATGTGGGAAAAGAAATGCAGAAGGATGGGGGAGAAATATCATTGACTATGATGTCATAAAATCTCACCTAGAACCATCCAAATTAGAGAAGAATTAAAAGAGGGGTTCTATGGATGATCCCTCCCGTACATGTCGAATTCATCCGATGCAAGGAGTTCTAGCACCTCTTTTTAATAAAAAAACCAACATAAAATGTTTCATGGTGTAAAGCATGGAATTATGCCATGAATTTTTGTAATATTCTCTCTGGGGCCATTTTCACATCCTAAAACTCCTCTGATAACCCCATGAATTCATTTTATGTCATGAATACCCCATTCATAATGTGAATAGGCTGATGTAACATTTTTCAGCAGACCTGAGCCATCAACCACTCTGGTGGCCTCCTAAAATGCTAGGTTATCACCTGAACCTTGATCCCCATCCGGAAACACCATTCTAGTCTGATCAAAATATTAGAACCCTATTTTTATTCTTGCTTATCGAAACAAACCGTCCAGCAAAACTAAAAGATCAAATTTCCCTATGAATTTCTAACCCATAATGTTGCGTGTCATTTCACATAACCATAGATTTAATAGGACATTTACATTTAAATAGAAGGTCTATATCTATCATATTACATTAAATCAAAAGGGAAGAATCCATTATTAAATTATTCAATTAATGTCATATAACTTATGTAATGATGCATCATATCCCACCTCAAGAATACATCTTCACGAATTCACCAATATATCTAATTATGTGATTCATGATATACATTAATAATAATCTCAAGTCTAAAGAAAAATACACACGTTCATAGATAAGAATATCCCATGACACATATTACATATTGTAACACCATAAAATATTAATGTCATAACATTTTATTCAAAAACATATGCGATATGAAATACAGAGCTTAAACAGTAAATGAAATATATTTCTTTAAATTTAATCTCTTTGATAGCTTACAAACCACACAACCCCGAGTCTAAATGAACCGTAATATAGTAAACCATTATAAACTAGTCATTAAACAGAAATGAATGAATATTAATAACTAAATCATTAAAATCATGGTTATATATTTATTATAAATAAAATAATAATCTTTTGAAAAAAAAAATAAAAGTTTTCTTAAACATAATATTTATTCATTTTGAAAGACAGTTTAGTCTTGGTTTGCGCACATAATTTAAAATAATTTTTTTTTACCAATTTTTTAAATTTTTTATGAAATTAAAATTATTTTTAAAACCATAATATAAAATTTATCTTATGATGAATTTTTAGGATTTTTTGGAAATATTTCCCTTTTTGCTGAATATTAAAAAATACATAATTTTAATTGAAAACCTCCTTTTCATTTAAATTATTTATAATGTTAAATTATATTTTAAATTATTTTAAAAGTAATATTATTTAAAATATATATCAATTAATTCAATTGAGTTAATTTTATTAATTTTCATATTTACTTCTGATATAAAATCTTTGTAAACTTTTGAACATTTTCTATTTTAAAACATGTTTTCTCATCCCATATACAAGATTAATTTTAAATTATATTTTCCCACTTATATGAATGGAATTTGGAAAAATGTATTCCATATTTTGAATCATCATAATTTATATTATATAATAAGGTAAAGTTAACTTTTTTTTACCAAAAATGAATAGTGAAAATAGTAAAAAATATTTACCGTGGTTAAGGTAAAGATGGGTTTATTATGAGGTTAAATAAGAATATAAGGGTAAAAATGACCTAAAAACATTTAAAAATATTATTTTAGGTACATAATTCCACCTTATACTTTTCTTGTTCTAATTTTGGTTCATTTGGAAATATTTTTCATGTGAATGACTATCTTTTTTGATTATTTTGGTAAATTTCCATGTAATTTCCAAGAGGACCCTCTTTCCCCACTTATGAAATAGAACTCTATCCCCTAACCTTTTCACACCTATAAAGCCCATTTGACTCAAAAAAACCCTTATAAATTATCTCCCCAAAATCCTTAGATACATTCTATAAATTTTTTTCCTCCAAAAAGACCATCTCTAAGGTCCTTAAGAGGAGATCTAAAGGAGGTTTCTCTTAGAGAAGGTAATTATCTTAACAAATATCTTTTATTTTATTTCATAGTTTTCCACCTTAAATTATGTATTAAAGCTTTAAATATAATAACAAAAATATATATCGTATAATAATATTTTATTTTGTTATTGTCATAATAATTATCCATCTCTACTTCCACCAAATGGGAAAAGAAATCATCAATCTTGTGTGCGATAAACTACCACACCATGAGTTGATGTAGTTCATTTTCCATCATAAATTTTCATGGATGGATATAATTTTTGGCTATTGTAGCCGAAATATAGTAGGCACTATAGAAGGTATTGTTTGGTACTGTAGCAACTGGATTTATTCATCCGTTTGGGATTTTGGGCCACCGGTTTGGACCTTGGGTCCTTTAAGCCCATCAAGACACCTAAGGCCTTTAGGACAGTAAGGATTTTAGGCCACCTCAAGGAATTCAGGAAACCTCAAGGCCTTCGGGACACCTCATGGCCTTAGGTACACCTCAAGGACTTTAGGACACCTGAAATTGTGCTTAATGACTAGACATACTCTACAAGGAGAAGACTCCAGATGAGGATTCAGAGCAGGCGCATTCACCAGAGCAGAATCTATATGGATTTGTTAGAAAGATAGGGTATGGAATTTCAATCTGGACCAACTTGTGCATGAACTGGAAGCCTAACTGAACAATCCATGTGAAGGTGGAGATCTAACATCACGATGAAGAAGTTGGGGAGGAGTAGTTCCACGTAGTTATAGTCTGAATATTTCACTAAGACCTACAAGTTATGTAATATCTAAGACTACATGACTTTTAAGGGTACCCACTCATCCCTTGAAAGGGTGGTTATCAAAAATCAATAAAAAAGAAGGCCTTAGGGACATTCATGGGGGGATTCTATTTATTGGCTCATACATATGACAACGTCGGTCGTGTGTAAGACAAACTACCGTCTTGTGAAGCAATGCAATTCATTTTTCAATTATGATTTACATGGAATGTAATAATGATTAAATTAATAAATATATTATATATATAATATTAAATTTATTCTATAAATCTAATATATCACTCACTTCCTTACCCTTTCACTCATCAAAGGAATGATATCGTCACTCATTCATATGTATGACCCACCATATCTACGAAGCGATGAAATCCATTTTCCATACCCAAATTTCATAAATGGTTATAAAAATTTATATACTGATTCAATATTATATTTATAAAATTAATATAATTCTGGACATTATTTATGTATATTATATGAAAATGAACGAAAACATTCAAGACAAAACATCCAAGAGAAAACAAGGCAATTAACACCCAAAAAAATGAAAATAATGAAATATTATTAACAAATGGGTGGTTAAATATAATAAGAGGATAATATATGACATTATAAATATGAATATAGTTATATTAAAAATTAATAATATTTCTAAAACCACTATAAATGAGGTTGAATAACACTTAACTAAAGTAAAGTTTGAGGTAAGGGATTCTGTCTCAATTTCCTTTCATTTAGGAACAATTGTATATTATGTACATATTTCTTTTATATGATGTATACACTACCCTGATGAAATGTAATATAATTAATCCTTAATAATTAATGGTACTTTTAGTTTCAATTATAATTATTCCATACAAGGTTATTTTATATAAATATTATCCAGTGGTAAAGAATTTCATAACTCAATTTCTTTTTATTAGGTTATTTTACTTCTTCATCTGTGATATTCTAAGATTAATTGTGTAATTAATTTTGATTATATTATATATTATTTACACTTGTTTTATTTTTATTTATATTTGATATAAATAACCAATTTATTTATTAATTCTCACATCAATTTTAGGATCATTTGGAGGGTTTATTTCATAATATCATTCTAATCGAGATTATTTATTCTTGAATTTCAATTGAAGGAAATTATTTGATAATTGTATAATAAACCAATTTCATTTTAGTACTATCTATTTATTCGTGATATTTTCATGTAATAGTAGCATTTTTTCACTCCTTGTTACTAAAAACAATTGATAAAATGTTTTTAAGAAAATCTTACTTAATTTCTATCTTTATTTAGAAATTCATTTTATTACAAAAGCCTATTTTTTAAAAATGTTTTAACCTTTAAAAATGATTTATTGAAGACATTTTTATCCATTTTTTTCTTTTTACAAAATGTTTTCAAAGTAATATTTATTTTTTAAAACAATCTTATTTTTGTATTTACTAAAAAAGCAAAAGGAATATTTATTTTAATGTATAGGGAATGAAAAAAAAATCAGCTACCATCACTAATCAAATGATTTAAATATTATTTTATATATTTAAATAGTTATTTTCAAATAAAAGGGTTTTCCAAATGTTTTGTGAAATATTAGTTTTAAAAGGTGATATTCAAAATAAAAATGATATATTTTTCAAGAATGTTTTAGAGATATTTTTAGAGTATTTCTATTCATCAATGACAATAACCCTTTATTATTAATCCAATGGGTATATTTTGTGTTGATACCATCCTTATTATTTATACGGATGGTTTATGATCATTTTGATCAAGTAAAGTATTGAAATTCACTTCCTTGATTCATTTCTGTAGTCATTAACTTTCCCTTGAATTATTCACATTCACGTGGACATTAAATTTCTCCTAAATATCAATATTATTAATAATGGATATGTTTATTGCTTAAACCACATATATGGTGTTCTACATTGAAATTTATTTGATTATCCATGGAAATATTGAAAAATATTTATTCATTACTCAATATTAATATTTTATGATAAGGCATATTATTCACGAATTAAATTGAGTATTAGATATATGATAAATTATTTGTACATGCAGATACAGGTGGGGCCTAGTTATAGATATCACCTCGATGCATCGATATTATCATGAGGTGATTTAGTAAGCTAGAATAATTTTTTTTTCTAAACCAAATAGGTTTGTGGCCCAATGTTTTAAACTATCTTGAGGTTATATCTTGATTGTAGAGGAATCATGTTCTTGAGATTTGACGCATAATAAATAATAATTTCCTTACTTAAGAATTAAGTTAATATTATCCATGAGATTATTGTAATGATATTATCTCTTGATGAATTTCATTCTCAGTTATTGACTAAATGAAATGTGTTTTTAGTTATTTACCTTGCCATATTGATTATACTTAATCTTGTCATGATAGTCAAGTTGTTAAATAGAATGCGTGTTCAGTAAGTTATCTAGCCATATTGATTATTCTTTATTGATTTATGATATATTCCACTGTACTTAAACGTCACTTAACATTTGAGATCACCATTATTTTGTTTCCTTTCCCCAGGATATGAAGAGGAATTCTAGGAATTAGTTTTAAAGGATGGAGCTCATTTGATTTAATTATTTATTATGTTTTATTTTATATTACCAATGTAAAATGGGTATCATGTATGTATATAGTTTACCAAGACTACCAAACTACTCAGTCTTTTAGGATGCGATTCCTTGTATCTTATACTAATGTAATAAAGAAGACACTAGCTCCGGGCTACTGGGGTTTGGGTTGCTACATTGGTTGGGTTCATTCTTGGTAGGAGGATGACACGGTGTTCATTTAATTCATGTTCATGATACCCTACTGAGATGAATATGGATGTGATAATGATAGGATAATGAGGTGGTTTGTACAGTGGGGGTCGTGAATGGTAAGAGGAGGGCACGAGTTTTATGTCCTTCATGTTTAAAATACCTTACTATTATATTCAGTGATGTGAATATGAGATATTGATATACATTTGTGGATATGAATTTGAAGATGTGGATCTTAACTGATGCTAACACAAGATTGTGGGCCCTATAGGGGGAAGGGTGGGTAGAGTCATGACTTGACCCACATCGGTTCTATATAAAAGGGAATGAGCTTAGGGCATTTCATGTTGGGGAATGAGAGAGGAACACAAGTGGGGAATTGTGTTTTCAACACCTCTAAATATATTATCTGATACTATTTTATTATATTGGATGTGATATTTGGTGAGTGTGCCTTAGAGAAGAAGGTTGGTAGTTGAATTGTCAGGTGCTTGTTGGTTTTGTTTTTTATTCACTGATGTATTAATACACTCCTTCCACATTTTCACGAGAGGTATTGGGTATGATCCTAATGAGAATACTTGTTATGATCACCCACATAAATAAATATTTAAATTATTTTTCAGGTTTCTAGGGTGATTTTGGTGACTGAACTTGGCATTACTAGCTTGGAGTTGGGTATTTTCCATAGAGTCGCAGCCTGGGACATTGATTTGGTATTTTTATTTAGAGAATTTTATTTTCTGACTTATTCATCCATTATTGGATTATCATGGATATTGTTTTATTTATATTATCGAATTTATTTGTGGTTTTATTCATGTATTCTTGGGATATCACTTTTGGAATATTGGTCTATACCCATGCCCCTATAGCAACAGTTTACCGAAAATGTTGGTATAGGTGTACTTATCCCAACAGTTCCGAATAACCATTGGGATAGTCTATTAATATTAAGACTATCCCAATGGTTTCAAAAAACTATTGGTATAGTTTAATGTATACCAATGGTCTTTTAAAACTGTTGGTATATAGGTAGCTATACCAATGCTTTTTAGAAAACCGTCAGGATAGACCTTCCCAAATACAAAACTATTTGGGCACCCCTCCTCCCATCCAGATCTCATCTAAATAACCCTAGGAGGAGCATTCGACATTCCCATTTCTTCCCTACCCATGTAGATCTATCATATTCTCTTGGTTTAGTTTCATTCTTCTTGAATATTAAATTGGTGACTTCAAAATCCTTCAAGTATTCTATCAACTATCATTTTCATTTTTCTTCCAGGTCTAAAACACTATATTAGATTCTTTATTTTGTCAGCATTTAATTTATTTTTATGCCATTTAATCTAGTTTGATTTAGGATTTCCTATATTCAGTTCATGTCTGTTTGTGTTAGTTCAGACTAGTTTGGTTTGGTTTAGGATTGTTTTGTTCAATTTGGATGGTTCATTATCGTTTTTTTCTTCATTTTGGTTCTGTTTGGTTTCATTTAGTTTATTCCAATTTTATTTTATTCAGGTGTTATTTAGCTAAAATTTTATGATACTAGTTCTTCTCATATTAATTATAAACTTATATTCATAAAGTACTATGATCGGGGAACTATTTGTGGTTTTATTTTGAGTTACATAGTTTTACCCGGCATATGAATCTCTATGTTTATGTAGTTTTAAATATATAATTTCATTTACAAGAATTTATGAAAGAATTATTACTTATGTGTTTCATGGGTTATGGTAATTTTTTTAGGTTATACTCTTTTAATACATAGAGTACTGGTTGATGGAATTAACAAGTGTACTTTTTTGGAAATATTTATGTCATTGTAGTTTTATTATGTATGTGACTTCTTCTATTATATAATTTCAATGGTATATTTTTTAGTTGTATGTTGAGATTATTCTTGTTATATATATATATATGGTATATGTATTAATGCTTTCTTAAAACTATTATCAAAGATTATCGGGAACTCTCTATCATATAGGTGGCTATTTTATTTTAGGAAACTCTTGAGATACATATAGATTATGCCTGATTTTTTTATAGAATTAATCATTCATCTTGATTGTCATTAGAAACTGGTAAATATTTCCCTAATGATAGACCCAAACTATTGGTGCTAGTATCTGGCCCCCTGTGAATGGGGAACACACATGGGGAATTTGGTAGTCGGATTTAAGTTAATGAAATATTCAAGGCAGGCCATTTTAATGTGGTATTCTTATATTGTTTGTGATTCTAGGTGCTTTGGAGATATAAAATATGATGGTTTTGAGACATGAAAAGAAGCCCGAAGTGAGATTTAGTCATTCTATTTACACTTTAAGATTAGGTAATTAGGGATGTTCAAATATGAAAAAGGAATTGTAAAGACGAGGGAGATTTTGGGTTGAATACTATGAGTACATACTAGTTTAAATTGGGAATAAGTTATAGGCATTTCAAGTATAGTGATTTTTTATTTTTTCAGACATCATACTTGATATATATGTGTGCATGAAATTTTCATGCATGTGTGTGATTTTTAAAATTTTATTTTCATAAATAATTTTTAAAAATTATTGGGAAATTATTTTTGAGAAAAAAAATTTATTTTAGGGATTTAGTTCTATAATGAAATAATATGAAATTTATTAATGTTTCATGAATAATTTATTTATGGTGCCTTACCAAACTGACCCAACTTGAATAGAGAAAAACTTTACGAAATTTAATTGAACCATATCAAATAACCCCAAACCTAACCAAATAGTATTGATTCAAACCAAACTAAATAGAACCGATTTGAACCAAACTAACCCACTTTGAATTCCTCAGCACTCCTCTTAAAAATTCCTTAGAACTTCTCTTCAAAATTGGATCTCTCTCTCATTCCAAAGTCAACATCATGCACACCCACCACACTAGAAACACTCTATAATCCACAAAATCAACCCATACACTACAGGAAAAATGACTATTTGCGACGAGTCAAGTGCCCGTCACAAATAACCCATCAAAATGGGTTATTTGCGATGGGACGATTACCCTGTCGCAAAGGGTTTGGCGCACGGTACATGTCAAACCGCAGGTAGTGCTATTTGCGACGAATCCCTATTCTCGTCGCAAAGAGTCAACATTTGTATTTTGTATTTGTGACGGGGCAAGTGCCCCGTCGCAAATACCTTTTTAAAAGGCCCACTGCAATTAATGCGGGCAAAGATATTTGCGATGAAACCCGTCACAAATAATCTAACCAATATATACCCCCATCCATTTTCACAACATTTCACTCTTTACTCAACTTCCCTCTCTATCTCTAAAGAAAAATTTTCTTCTAAATTTTTTCATAATTTAAACTTCCAAATCAGAACATTATTTGCGACTTTAATAACTCGAAAGCTTCAGTTTCAAGATATTTATCTATTTTTTATTGTTTTGTCAATTTATTTTATTTTAAATTATTTACAATTTTTGTTAATTAGATGTAAATTAATTAAATTAGAACTACATATTTGTTTTTTAGTATATATTCTTATTAATAGTTACATCTAAGTGTTAATTAGCAAAAAATTGTAATAATTAGTAATAATTCGTAATAATTAGTAATAAATAGTAATAAATTGTAATAAATAGTAATAAATTGTAATAATTTGTAATAATTAGTAATAAATTTTAATAATTAGAAATATATTGTAATAATTAGTAATAAATTATAATAATTAGTAATAAATTCTAATAATTACTAATAAATTGTAATAATTACAAATAAATTGTAATAATTACTAATAAATTTTAATAAATAGAAATAAATTGTAATATTTAGTAATAATTTGTAATAAATTTTAATAATTAGAAATAAATAGTAATAAATAGTAATAATTAGTAATAAACAACAATAAATTGTAATAAATTGTAATAAATTGTAATAAATTGTATTAAATTGTAATAAATTGTAATAAATTGTAATCAATAGAAATAAATCGTAATAAATAGAAATAAATAGAAATAAATAGTAATAAATAGTAATAATTAGTAATAATTAGTAATAATTACTAATAATTACTAATAATTAGTAATAACTACTAATAATTACTAATAAATAGTAATAAGTAATAATAAATAGTAATAAATAGTAATAAATAGTAATAAATAGTAATAAATAGTAATAATTAGTAATAATTAGTAATAAATTTTATTAATTAGAAAGTTTTTTAATAATTAGTAATAAATTGTAATAAATTGCAATAAATTGAAATAAATTGCGATAAATTGCAATAAATTGCAATAAATTGCAATAAATTGCAATAAATTGTAATAAATTGTAATAAATAGTAATAAATTTTAATAAATTGCAACAAATAGAAATAAAATGTAATAAATAGAAATAAATATTAATAATTAGTAATAATTAGTAATAGTTAGTAATAAGTAGTAATAATTAGTAATAATTAGTTATAATTAGTAATAATTAGTAACAAATAGTAATAAATAGTAATAAATAGTAATAAATAGAAATAAATAGGAATAGTTAGGAATAATTATGAATAAATAGGAAAAATTTGAAATAAATTGTAATAAATTGTAATAAATTGTAATAAATTGTAATAAATTATAATAAATCGTAATAAATTGTAATAAATTGTAAGAAATTGTAAGAAATTGTAATAAATTGTAACAAATTGTAACAAATTATAATAAATTGTAATAATTGTATTAAAAATAAATAAATAGAAATAAATAGAAACAAATAGAAACAAATAGAAACAAATAGAAATAAATAGTAATACATAGTAATAAAGTGTAATAAATAGTAATAAATAGTAATAACTAGTAATAAATATTAATTAATAGTAATAATAATAATAATTAGTAATAATTAATAATAATTAGTAATAATTAGTAATAATTAGTTATAAATAGTAATAAATAGTAATAAATAGAAATAATCAGTAGTAATTAGTAATTATTAGTATTTATTAGTAATAAATTTTAGTAATTAGAAATAAATTGTAATAATTAGAAATAAATTGTAATAATTAGTAATAAATTGTAATAATTACTAATAAATTGTAATAAATTGTAATAAATTGTAAAAAATTGTAATAATTTATAATAAATTTTAATAAATAGAAATAATTAATAATAAATAGAAATAATTAGTAATAATTAGAAATAATTAGTAATAACTAGTAATAATTTGTTATAATTAGTAATAAATAGTAATAAATAGTAATAAATAGTAATAAATTGTAATAAATAGTAATAAATAGTAATAAATAGTAATAATTATTAATAATTAGTAATAATTAGTAATAATTAGGAATAATTAGGAATAATTAGGAATAATTAGGAATAATTAGGAATAATTAGGATGAATTAGGAATAACTAGAAAGAATTATGAACAATTAGGAACAATTAGGATCAATTAGGAACAATTAAGAACAATAAGGAATAATTAAGAACAATTAGGAACAATTAGGAACAATTTGGAACAATTAGGAAAAATTAGGAAAAAATAGGAAAAATTAACAAAAATTAGGAACAATTATGAATAATTTGGAATAATTTGTAATAATTTGTAATAAATAGGAATAAATAGAAATAAATAGTAATAAATTAGAATAAATTGGAATAAATAGGAATATATAGGAATAAATAGGAATAAATGTGAATAAATAGGAATATATGGGAATAAATAGCAATAAATTGAAATAAATTGAAATAAATGAAAATAAATAGCAATAATTAGCAATGATTATAAATAATTAGCAATAATTAGAAATAATTAGCAATAATTAGCAATAATTAGTGATAATTAGGAATAAATAGGAATAAATATGAATAAATAGGAATAAATAGGAATAAATTTGAATAAATAGTAATAAATTGGAATAAATAGGAATAATTAGGAATAATTAGGAATAAATAGGAATAAATAGGAATAAACTAGAATAACTAGGAATAAATAGGAATAATTAGGAAATATTAGGAATAATTAGAAATAATTATAAATAATTAGGAATAAATATTAATAAATTTGAGTGCATTGATAAAATGGCACAATTTACAACAGATTGAAGACATTCCTTTTGATCGATGCCTCAGCTCCTTGCAACTTTCTTCCACTAAAATCAATATGAAAATTCTACTCAGATATATGTAAGAGTAGATTTTTCCTAGCGATTTAAGTCGGAGAAAGTTTCAAGGCGGTGAGTTGTCGAACAAAATAGGTTCTTTTGCCCAACGACTCATCCCATTGCAACTTTCTGTGATGGAAATCACTATGAATAGTCTGCTCCGACATAAAAATATTCATTTTCATATATAGGAGAGCATGGATAGCAGTGCAGCGAGGCCTCAATTCTCTTTATCATCATGCATACAAAAATAGATATTCGTACGTCTGAGAAGACTTTTCATAGTACTTTTAATCATAGAAAGTTGCAAGGGGATGAGTCATTGATAAAAAGAGTTATCTCCAATCTGTTGGAAATTGTGTCGTCGATAATTAACAATAATTTTTACAAAATACCAAAAATTAATAATAATTAGTGGTAATAAGTATAATTTTTTATAAATGAGTGTAGATTACCATAAAACCTTAAAAATAGTATAATTAACTATAAAATAATAGTAATTATTATAAATTTATTGAAAAGATAATTTAATTACCTTCTATTTTTTGGATAGTGTTTATCTTATATCTAATAATAAAAATAACTAATTATTTCATATTTTTTAGAAAAATATGGAATAAGGAAGTCAATAATAGTCATTATTAGATGATTGTGCTTGGATAAATCATTATAAGAATCAAAATAGTTCTGGTTTAAATCCTTTATATATTGAGGGTGTTCAAGATTTCTTATCATTTGCATCATCGAAGCCCAAATTTGTTTTTGAAGGGACAATTATGTGTCCTTGTAAAAAATGTTCTCTAAGGACATATGAAACATTTGAAAACATTAGAAGTCATTTATTGTGTTTTAGTTTTCAACCAGATTATATTTTTTGGTATCAACATGGTGAACACAGTTCCAGAGAAGATATTAATAATTTGGTTCTAGATCCCTCACAGTTTCAAAATTTAGCACATGATGTGGTAGGTCCGTCTATTTAAAAAACAGAAACTCAAGATGATATTGATTTAACACCTAAGTTAGAACCATATCATTTGTATGAGTTGTTGAGGTCCTCCGAGGATTCCTTATATCTTGGTTGAAAGATAAGAAAGTTTTAAGAAGTTACTAAATTTATGACCATTAAATCAGATAATGGAATGTCAAATAGTTTTTTTATCATATATTCTCTTTTTAAAAAACACTACTACCTAAAGGAAATGTTTTTACTTAAAATTTCTATGAGAGTAAGAGGTTGGTTGGTAATCTAGGTATTTTTTATCAGAATATTCTTGCATGTTCAAATGACTGCATCTTATATTATGTTGAAAATGAGTTGTTGCATAGTTGTCCTACATGTGGAAAATCAAGGTATAAATAAGCTCAATCAGGGAAGTCTAGATTCGTTCCTGTAAAATAATTGAGATATTTCTCACTCACACCAAGATTGAAGCATTTATTTATGTCTCAAAACACAACATCATTGATGTCATGATACAAAAACAACATTTCAACCAGTAAAAGTTTAAATCATCACTCTGATGGTGATTCATAGAAACATTTTGACCAAGTTCATCTGTCGTTTTCTTTAGAATCCTGAAATGTGTGATTGGGTCTTTCTACTAATGGGTTTTGTTCATTTGTTTCTTACGATAGTCAATATTCATGTTGGTAAGTTTTTATAACTATTTATAATTTACATCCATGGATGTTGATAAAGGAGGCATATATCTTTTTAACCTTATTAATTATAGGTCATCCAAAAAAGAATATTGATGTTTATTTGAAACCATTGATTGATGAGTTAAATTCACTATGGAGTAATTATGTTAGTACATATGATATTGCTGCAAAACAAAACTTCCTAATGGATGCTACATTGATGTGGACAATTAGTGTCTTCCTAGCATATAGAATGTTATCTGGATGGAGTACACATGGTTCAAAATCATTTCCGTACTGTATGAGATACATAAAATTGTTTATGCTCATCAATGAAAAAAAATATATTGTTTTTTCGGCTGTCATCGTAGATTTATTCCAGCCGATCATCCTTTTTGAAAAACCAAATATCATTTAAGAAAAATAATAGTTTAAAAAGATGAACCTCCAAAAATAATCTTAGGTACATTATTAAAATCATTTGTATCTTCATTACCTCCCTTCACGTTTTTACCAACAATAAACTAACAAAATATTTAGGGGTTTGGAAAAGAGCACAATTGGATTAAACGGAGCATTTTTTGGGATTTTCCATATTCATCTAATTTTTTGGTCCATCACATGTTGGTTCTGATGCATATTGATAAGAAATATTTTGATAATTTGTTTTATATAGTTTTGAATACACCAGGTAAGACCAAATAAAATATGAAGGAATAATTAGATCTTTCCCAAATTTGTAAGCGAATAGAACTTAAACTGTTTGAAAATGTCAAATCATAGAAGTTAATAAATCCAAAATAATCTTATACAATATCCAAAGAGAGTCATTTATTATTTTTTAGTGGATTTAAGATTTGAGACTTCCAAATGGTTATGATTCAAATTTGGCCAGATGTGTCAGAAATGGTCATACTACCGGTTTGAAAAGTCATGATTGTTATGTTTCAATAAAAGGAATTGTGCTAATTTCATTAAGATCTTTGTTAAATCCAATGATTTGGGATGTGCTAAAATACATTCATATTTTGTTCGATACATTTGTGCATCAACAACAGACTACGATGCCATAAGAAAATTACAAGAAAATGTCATTTTAATTTTATGTAAACTGGAAAAAATATTCCAACCTGGTTCGTTTGATTTAATGGACCATTTTATATTAAATTTTCTGCATGAAATAAAATTTGGAGGTCTGATGCAGTTATGATGGAGGTACCCATTTGAGAGATTCATGTAGAAATTGAAAAAAAATTACGTAACAAAGCATCAGTTGAAGGCTCAATTGCAGAATCTTATTTTCAAGATAAAATTACTTTTTTTACTCTCATTACTTTCAATCTAAATATCCCTCAAAACATAACTTCATGAGCTGTAATGAAGGAAATTTTGATGATGGAATGAAAAATAAATTACCAGTATTCAATCAGCCCGAACATAGATTAGGTGGAGTTCATGAACGATGACTTTTAGATGATGAACATCACAGAGCTCATACATATATTATACTGAACTGTGAAGAAATGAAACCCTTTGTACTGTGAGTGATCAAATCACTTATTCTAAAATTTTTATAATAGTAGATTAATATTATTTTATTTTTAGGCTATATGATAATCATATCAAGAAAAAATTTCCACAAATTACAGTAGTTTCTCTTGAAGAACGTCGTCAAATTTTTTTCCTACTGGTTTAAAAAACTGGTAACATAAATTAATTTTTTATTTCACATAAAAAATAAATTTAATACTTGTTATGGTGATAATTTTTTTAAAAATTTTCAGATATCTCAACATGGTGATAAAATTGATAATCAATTATCTGTATTTAGTAACCCACCATCCAAAATAGTTAAATCTTATAATGTATATGTGGTGAATGGTTATCGATTTCATACAAGTTCATATGGAGAATAAAAAAAACAATGAATAATGGTGTTTTCTTAAGAGGATATCATCATAGAGAAACTAAAGTTTACTTTTACGACATGCTAGAAGAAATCATTGAAGTGTGTTATTTTGGAAAAAATTACATAACGATGTTTAAATGTTAGTTGTTGGATACTAAGAGAGGATTATGTGTTCATCTTATCCATATAATAGTTTATAATAAATATAAAAGGCTTATTACAGTAAAAGAACCATTTTTATTTTCTCATCAGGTACATCAAGATTAATTATTAAAATCATTGTGCTACTTCTATAGAGTTGGGTGATTGGTGGAGAATAATAAAAATTAAATCTGGAGAGAATCAATTTACTGAAAGTGAATGTGGTTTTGCTGGAGTCCAAGAAATTGAAATTTTTTAAGATACTTCTCTAAATCCATATTTTACACGAAGAGACACAAATATCATTGATGACACCCCAAAATTAAGGTTCGATGGTGATGATGATGTTAATGATGTTACAATTGAATTTGAAATGAAAAGAGATGATGAAACTGAAACTAATATGGAAATTGATGATGCTGAGGTGGAAGATGAAGACATTGACATCAACAACTATGAAGATGATGATGAAGATGAGCATTGACATATTTAAATGCTGGTTATAATCATATATAATATATATCTATATATAATAGTTATTTTAAATTGTTTTCTAATAACAATGATTTTGTGTTTCAGATGAATGATGATATGTTTCGTATGTTCCAGGAGGGCGATCGGTCTTTGTATGAGAAGGAGGTTAGATCAGCCAACCCTCAGACTGTTGGAAGTTCAGGGGGAACCCGGAGGGGGTGTGGTCTTTCCCGGCTGATGATTCCCAACCCTATACTTGAGCAATGTCTACATCTTGGTTTCGATCCATGCATGTAGAGGTATATTTACTTGGGAATTTTAGTTAGTTTTCATTAATTTATTTATATTCCAGTTTTTTGATTAATTATTTTTTTCATAACTTTACACATATAGTAGTTGGAAAGGGGAGCACTATATTGCACAATTATTTTTCTGATGCATGGGTTTCAGGAGATCAGATTCCTGTCGATGTTCAGTAGCCCATGTTCGAGCATTGGATGCTACGTAAATAAATAATATTTATTTTGATACTAATTTAATTAATAACAGGATATAATAAATTATTTGTAGGCTTTATGATATTCCATTGAGGAGAGCATGTGTGATCCTATTTGGAAGGCATGATAGGGAACTATGCATACATGTTGCACTTAGTTTTTGAACAATTTGAAAAGGAAAGCAATAGAGAAAGCAGGAGTGCAAGAGTTTGATGAGACATGTCACATCCACTGACCTAATTATATTTCATCTCAAGTTTGGGATGGATTATGTACACACTGGTTGAGTAGGTAATTTCAGAGTAGATTATCAGTAGGTCAACAAAATCAGGGGAGACATAAGGTGACACATCGAGCTGGTAGTCGTATGTTCAGTATGCATAATATGCATATGGTAAGTAATTTTTTAAATATTATATATAAATTTAAATGTAAATGGTTTATTTTATATTCATATTGGTAGTCACACAACCTAATATTATGGATTACTATACTTATAGGAGGATGTATAGTGATGCAACCACTGGAGAGATTAGAGGTGCTCGTCAGCATCATATTGTTGTCAGTATAAGTTTTTTGAGTAATAAATTTAACTACATATAATATTCTAACTATTATAATTTTAAATTTCATTTAAAGGAGTCATATGAGGCTGTGACGTCTCAGACAGATGTTGAGAGTCAGGCCAAGACCGATGGTCAGACCAGTGCCCCCTGATTTGATGAGGCAACATGGATGCAAAAAACCCAATATGGATTTAAGAAAGGCCAAGTTGTTGGTATCGACTCTCGAGTGACCTATGGGGGTTTTTATGGCACCTCTGCAATATTGACGCCCAACTTAAGAGGAGATTGCAGAGAGTTATCATCATCTCATGAACAGTATCGGGAGCAGCTGCGAGCTCAAAGAGAGCTTATAGAGACTATACGTAGGGATCAAGAGGAGATGTGTCAGTAACAACAATAATAGTAGGAAGAGTTCCTATGACAGCAGCAATAGCAGATGCAGGATGAGATGCGTTGGTGGCGGTAGAAGCAGGAGCAGGATTAGATGGAGTACATGCGACGTTTGACTTGTAGTTTAGGGATGGAGTTCCCTCCACCATATCCTTCATCTCCTCCAAATGACCCTCCCCCTAATTAGTGATGCATTTTTATTTTATTATGAAACATTTGATTGTAGTTTTTTGTAATATTAACTTTTTTCAATTTTTAAATAGTGTGTGTTTTATATTGTCTTGAAAATTACAATCATTTACTATTAATTTAATTTTTTTATTATATTTATTATTTTATTAACTAATATATTTTTATGTTTTTGTAAATAATTAGGTTTTTATTATATTACTAATATTATTATTTCATTAATATTAATAATAATATTATTATATAAATTAATTATTTTATAATTAATTTTATTTTATGAATATCAATATTAATATTTTATTTATAACAATATTATATTATATTTATTATTTTATAAATAATTTTAATCTATTAATATTAATATTAAAATTTTATTTTTATTAATATTATTTTATTTTTTATTTTTTTTAAAATTTATTCACTATTTGCGACAGTCCATCACAAATACTAATTGTGACGATCCGTTGCAAAAGATTTTATTTTTTTATATTTTGAGGGCTAATTGCGACAAACTATCGCGATCACTAATTGTGATGGTCCGTCACAATAGAGTAAAAACAGAGAGTCTATTTGCAATGAGTCACCAGCCCGTCGCAACAAATAAGTTTTTGTGACGATCCGTCACAAAAAATAATATTTGTGATGTCGTTTACCATTACGAGTCATTTGCGACAGGACCCCATCGTAAGAGAGTATTTGCGACAGGACCCCGTCTGAATTGACCCATCACAATAATCCATTTTTCCAATAGTGATACTTTATCCACCTAACATCTACCCCTTTAGAGTCATCATTAACCATCCCATTAAAAACTAGAAAATAAAAACTCTACAGGGTTAGGCATCTAAATTATCCTTTCTTAAAGACTATCATTGATACCAAGGAACGTCCACTAAAGGTTAATTCCTCATAAGAATCCAAGGCATAATCATGCCTACAACATATATATAAGAACCTTTCTTATATTGATCTCAAGGCTAGAAAGGATTCAATTTAACATACCTTAATATGAGAAACCACAAATTATGGATTTATCATACATAAATTCATAATTTATGTTTTTTTTTTCAGAAGATGGTTACCTAGAAATAGTAGTCTTTTATACCTGAATTTATAGAATAAGGAAAAAATAGTTAAAATGTGAATTAAATAACAGAAAAAATAAAAACATTAATAATAAACACACTTTTTTGTAGTATTATATATAGTTATTACTCATTGATAGAATGGAATTCAATATCATGGTTTTATATTTATAGTATTTTCTTGAATATATATAGTATTTTTTTTGTCTTTGATATTATAATTCTAATATAGGCCTGTTTGTTAGTTATGGTTTCATATAAAGTGAACAATTCTTGTTTCCTTAAATATATTTCCGATTTAAATTCAATATTATTTCATTGACTTTACGACATGAAAGATAATTTTTTTTACAAAATGGATAGAATTTGGATGTATGAAACTAATCAGATCTCAAGTTATTTTCAGAACAAGTTGGAGAGATTTTTAGAATTTGCATTTAATAGTGCTTCAGATAGTGGTCATATACATTGCCCATGTTATAATTATTTTAGAAGACCTTGGTTAAGTCATGAATAAGTTAGCTACTATATAAATAAATATGGATTTCCAAAAAATACTATGCATGGTATCATAATTTAGAGAAAATGAAATCTCAAAAAGTTCGTGATTCAAATGAGAGGACTAGATTGGAGAATTTTTTAGGTAACCAGTTCCTATTTATTCGTCATTATGAGAAAGAAATGATTTTGACCCAAGAAGTATTTGATACGAATACACGTGATGAATTTAATGAAAATGATGATTTTGATGGGTTAAAAAAATTGAATGACACTTCCATGAATCCAATATATTGACAATGTGGTAAAATTAAAAATCTAGAATTTTTAATTGGACTGTTTCATGGGAAAACCATGAATGATATTTATAATATTTACATCTATTATATTCTTAAATTTTTGAAGGACTCACTTATAAATGATTTATATATTCCATAAAGACATTATATGGCATGGAAGTGAGTTGAGAAACATGTATTTTCTAAAAATAAAATTCATGATTTCCCAAAATATCACAGCTTATTCTGGGAGGAAACTACTGAATAAAATGATTGTATAAAATGTGACACATCCTGATGAAGGCTAATTTCTAATAAAAAACCATCTTTTGTTCCATAGAAATTTATGTGACACTTTCCATTGATTTATAAAATCTATAATATTTTCATGTCTAATACAATATCAAAACAATGTAGTGGAATGATACTAAGAGAAAAAAGGATAATGATGAGTTCGTTTATCCTGTAGATGGATTTTAATGGAATAAATTTGACGATTGATATCCTAATTTTATAGATGACATACATAATGTGAGGTTGGGTCTATCATGTTATGGTTTTAATCCATTTGGGTAGATGCTTACTTTACACAACAAACGGTAGATTTTCACACAAATTTATAGCCTTCCTCTATGGATGTGTATGAAAAAACCATTCAGTTTCATTAGTATAATCATTTATAAACCTTCTTATCCTGGAAATGATATTGATGACTAAATTTAACCATTAATAAAATAGTTGAATCATATTTGGAATGCAGGTGTGAATACATATGATACATGTTTTAAATACATATTTCATATGCGTGTTGTGCTTATATGGATGAAAAATTATTTTCTTGCTTATACAATGATATCTGGATGGAGAACAAAAGGGAAACTGTCATGTCCTATTTTCATGAAGAATACAAGATCTAGAAGACTTAAATATCACTGTAGTTTTAGTTTTATGGGACATATTATGTTATTTCCAATAGATAATCCATATAGGAATAATCATCAATGGTTTAAAAGTACCATTGATACCGAAAATACACCTCAACGTATGTCTAGAACTGATGTTCTTAATGAATTTCTAGATGTCAGTTTTTTTTCATTCGGTAAGTGTCATATGAAATATAGAAATAGGAATAATAATTCCACTAAATACAATTATAATTAGAAGAAGAAAAGTATCTTATTTTAGTTTTCTTATTGGTAAAAAAATTTGTTATGTAATTTATTAGACGTAATTCACATTGAAAAATATATATGTTAAATGTTTCTTCCAATTATTATAAATCTCAAGGTATATACAAAATATGATTTATGATCCCATCATGACTTTGTTTATTGGGGCATCAGAACATAATTTCATCCTGTGTGTATTAGTGAAAATTAATGGAAAGTTCCATGTGATTATTACGTGATGACACCTATAGAAAAAAAATCAATTTATGGAAGTACTAAAGAATATTAAATTTATTAATTGATATTTAAGAAACATTCCAAAATGGGTCAATAGAAGAGAGTTGAAGTTTAGATCATTAAATACTCAAGATTATCACATCATTCTACATGAGTTTATTAAAATAGAAACCCATCATCTTCTATCCAATAATGTAATGGTGTCAGTTATTCGGTTGTCCCATTTTTATTTTGATATTTATTCTAAGAATTTTTCCAACTATTTTGTAAAAAAAATGTTGGCATAGGCTCTATTAGTTTTGTGTGAGTTTGAGAAAATACTTCCTTGATTATTTTTCACATGCATACTAAATCAAACTATCCATATTCCAACTGAAAAACTTCTTGGAAGCCATGTTAATTTTAGTTGGATGTATCCAACTGAAAGAAATATGTAAACATTTATGTCTTATATCTAGAATGGGAATTATCTTGAAGGTTATACTATAAAAGGTTACTTGTCTCAAGAATGTATGGATTTTTATTCAATTTATTTGTCTGATGTGACTATGAGATAGAACAGAAAAATTAGAAATGAATAAGAACAATATGGGAAAATTGAACCTAGTTTTTCATCACTTCCCCAAACATGGTGAATTCCTAGATTATATACATTGACCACATTAAGCCTTGAAGGGCGGGAGATAGTATATAACATAGTTTTGTTTAATAGTGATTTTTTATGGCTATATCAAGTATTTAAATTTAACATGTATCTATTATCTCATCACATTTAATTGTACTTATCTATTAAAATATTTCTATTTTTTTGGTAGGGAACATAAACAAATGATAAATAGAATGAATCATTACTTATCTTTGATAAGGGGAGAGAATTTATATATAAAAGAGTATTTTTATTGGTTGAATTTAAAGGTACAAGTAATATGGTAATAAATTAATAAAATTAATATTTAATTAACTTTAATATTCATTTATATTTTAGGTATTGAGGTTTTCCTGTAGACTCTATCTCTGAGGAAATAATAGATTTTGATTTTGATCCAAATTCCATGGGGTTTGCATGAAAATCAATTTTGATCAATGGGTACAAATTTATTATCACTAAATGAGAAATGAATATGAGAACAAAACATGATGTTATTATGGTAACTTCAACAATAGACTATTATGCTAATGAATCCAACAATACACCAATATTTTTAAATGTATCTTATGATGGAGTCATTTATAAAATAATAATATTGGATTATTACACTCATTTTTAAGTCACTATGATGAAATGAAAGTGGTTTTATTTGATGATCAGGCATTGAACATTTATAAATTATTATGGATTTCAAGATATTGAAACGAATCGTACTCTTTATACCAATGATCCATATATATTTAAATCAATGGAGAAGCAAGTTTTTTATGTGAAATATCATTTGAAACCTAAATTTGGTATCATTATTGAAGTGAAAACAAGACATATTATTGATTATGGTGATAATGGAATTGATACCATCCCTTATCCCATTATCCTCGGTCAATTTATTACTTATGATGAGTCCAACAGTTTAATTTTAAGAGTTGATTTTGAACCTGAAGTTATGGTGGGGAATATATAAAATCATCTATATTTATTCTCATTTCTTTTGGTTTAGATCTACTTGGGTGTTTAGGGTTGTTACTATTCAAATTTATTTACTATTTATTACAAATATTTTATATCCAATTTCACTTTCATGTTAATTTTCAATATATACTGGTTGTAGTTTTATTTGAGTTATATTTTCTAATATTTAATTGAATTGTATTAAAACATACCAAACCAACCAAAACTAAAACAATTAAATTAGAACAAAAAACAATATGAATAGAATTGAAAAATATTAAACTAATTAAAATGAAGATCAAACCCAATGAAAATAATGACCTAACCAAAAAATGAAAAATGAACTAACCTAAAATATGAACCAAATAACTTAAGACAATTAAAAATTGACAAATGGGCTAATCAATTAACCAAAATGAATGAAATGACCTAACCAAAATCGAATTGGATCAAATTTAAAATAGAAGAAAACTATTTAATACCCATGATAAAAATGATAATTTGAATGTATTGATTTTTCTATGACATGTATTTAAAGTTTTGATATTCTTCTGACTAAATATAAATTGATTCTGTTATATCACTATGTATCCTTTATTAGGTTTGAAAATTTTTATTACTTAATTAAGTCATGTATCATATTATTTCTTGTTTGGATTACATATTAGTTATAGATTAATAATTAATTCCATATTTTTTTCAAATAATGGAAATGAAAAATATTGAAAAGATATGAAGGAAAAGGTTGGAATACAATAATTTCTAAATAAGGGAGATAGAAATCCCTCATTTTGTGCATGTTGTGAGTATTGTATTTCAAATATATATATATATATATATATATATATATCAATAAAATATATTTTCATGTGATTAATTTTTTTTAACTTTTAATAAAAATCCAACACCTAGGAAATAGTTATTCTCTAAGCAGCATAGTGGTACCATTACTCATTTAGAGAATACATGGGGGTACTAGAGCTACACACACCACTCATCATATCAGATTACACCTTGTCCTTTCATTTGACATACCATCTAGCACACCTTCAGATTTTGGAGAGTCATTAGAGGCACCTAGGATATTTAAGCAACCTATGTTTTCACCACCATTTGAATCTAATCCTCCTCGCCTATATTTCCCTTATCTGTTGATGTCTTATATTCCCGATCCATATTATGAATTTTCACAAAAGTATCTACCATATTATTTTCCTTATACCTCCTTCTGCCTAATCTTCTACATTCATTCTCCTTCAAATTATATTTCGACACATTTTGATCCTTCAGAGAAGATATTGGGTCCCACTCTATGTGTACAGGTTAAGGTTCCTTCAGAGCCTAGGGATCCAATAGAAACCACTGATTAGACTATATCATGTATATTTATAGAACCCTATTTATTTTTTACCATAATTTATTTTCATTATAAGATGTATTGATATAATATTGTTTTCTTTAACAGCTAGATCTACCACTAGGAAGTTTAGGTGTACACACATGCATGTGGCATGGAACTTCCACACATAGGTGATGGTGGAGTATAGTGAGGTAAATAAAATTATTCTAAAAATAGGGAAATAATGTTGGAGTTATATGGAAACACATTCCAAATACTCTAACATCTTTCTGGTATGGCAGCTCTGCTAGAGAAACATGACAAATAAGGTAAAGGATAATGCTTGGGAAAAAATATGGGTAAAAAAATTCATTGGATTTAATATTATATTATTATTGTATTTATATGAATTAATATTTTGGTTCCATCTTCATTATAATTTTCCTGATGGTGGCCCTATGATGAAAACATGACTCATGGAATCTGATGAGCGACAGAAATAATATAAGCATGAGTTTTCTAGTGGATGTCATGCTAGAGTTGGTATGGATTTAGAGCCCACACATACCAAGAATTAGTGTTCAACAAAATATTATTTGGAAATTATTTCTTGTTGGATGAGTACTAAGTTCAAGTTATTAATCAAATTTGAGTTTTTGGAATGAAAATTTTCATTATTTTTATTAATAATTAGTTTTTTATTATTGAAAATTATTTTTTAGGAAGCTTAAAGAAGAAATAAAAAAATGAGTATGCTATGAAATACCTTCACACTTTTGGGTACACTACGATGCTGGACCATGAGAGGTTGAAGGTACGACACTCATTTAGAAAACATATTCTAGTATTGTCTTTGAATTATTCTTTAAATTAATAATAGGATACGTGCTTAATTTTTTATTATTTTTCATATATAATATTTGAAACCCTTATCTTGATATAAATTTCAACTTCCTTGTTGGAAATATGATTTTTATGAATTGTTGAATAAATCTCAAAACATTTCCCTTCAATTCTCTTAGTTGGACTATTATTCTCCAATTTCTTTGAAACAAGCTTTAGAGGTTCTCTTTGACACAACTTATTTTTTATAAATATAGGATATTATTTGACATAATGTTTCAACTAGTCATAACTATAATAATATTTATTTAAAAAATTAAAAATTTTATATAAATAAACTATGTAAAAATTATCATAAGGTTTTATCCCCCTAAAATTATATCTTATTTTCTACTTTGTTAGTTGAAAGGTAAATATTTTTTGTGAATATATTTTCATTTTCCCCCCATTTAGAATGTTTTGATAGATGTCCCTATGGTTTCCTCTCATGGAGGTTAAGACTAATATATAATATTACTTTTCTTGTTATTATTTTTAAAAATTTTTTATGAAGCAAGGGGATTTATTTGAAATATGTGAAAGGATCATGAAACATAATTTTTTAAATGAGAATGTTTTATGTATATGGAAAATAAAAAATAGTGAATTAGTGTTCAATTTAGGATTACAGATTCTTCATTGTCAAAATATTTTTCTCATACTGATTTTTTTAATATGAAATCTAAAACCATAGAAAGTGCACATAATCCAACCTGTAAGATGAACATAAACCTTAGTATGAATGTTATTATTACTCTAAAAATTATATAATTACTCAATAACCCTCAAGTAGTAAAAAAAAATCAAATTTACCTTTCTCTAAAACAAAATATTAATTAATAAATTTTGATACATAAAATTACTATATCTTATAGTTCATGGTTGGATACATTATAAATATTATTTTATAATTATTAACATAATGTACTCTTATGTATCATTTTATCTGACACAATTACGCTTATGTATGATTCAATGTAATCTTGTGTATTTTAGTACTAATCAAAACTTTTCAATTTTTCAAAGTGTGGCTTGGTTACCATTACATAATATGAATTTTCTATTTTTATCACACTTAGTCTACTAGGAGAAAAGTGAATATTACAAATCACTTTAGAGTACCATTACATATCACATTGAATTATTTCCTTTTCAATATTTAAAGTTTAGATAAAACATTACACATTCTTCCATATATACCTTTAAGCTTGGGACGTTTCTAATTCAAAAACATTAATAATATTGGTAACATTTACATATTTTACTAAATAAATATTATGCATTTTCCTAGTTAACTTTACATATAATAACATTTAAAAACACTAAATATTTGGTAACCTTTATATACTATACGAGATTATCCTTATGTATTTTATTGGTTACTTTTATATATAAAGGATTTTCAAAATACCTAAAATATATAAATCCAAAACCTTTAGACAATAACCTCTCTCATTCTTCTTCAAACATATTGATTATATACTTATGAAATATAAATCATATAGAACACATAACTTACACATCCACCCTAAGAATCGACTTCTGAACAACCAAAATCTGGAAAAAATCTTTTACCTAATATTTACTTTAGGAATACATTTATATCCTCTTCCATGATAAATTATAGAACATAAAATTATTCAAAAACTTTTAGAGGTCAAATTACTCATCTTTAGAAACAACTCAAACATCAGAATTTTTTTTGAAGAAAAATATTCCTCAAACTCAAAATCAATGTATAATGTTACTATATCCACTGGTTTGAAGTGAATGGATGGTAATGAAATAAAAAATAGAAACTAACCCAAACCTAACATATCAAAAAACCCCTATAAACTAAAAAGAAATTAAAATGACTAATCCAAAGTGAATCAAATACAAACCAACCAAGATAAACTAAGTTGAATTTTTTTTACCTGAAACAAAGAAAACAAAAATAAAACAAACCAAACAAATTCCACTAGAATAGAATTTAATTATATTGAATCAAACTGAATAGGCATAAAAAACTATTCCCAAATTAAACTAAAAAAATAAAATCCATTAATAAAGAATTAAATTGAATTAAAAATAAAAAAGTGTCAACATTATACAAAGAAAATAAAAAATAATGATCATAATTCTAATCAATAGAAAATGAATATAAATGACTTAAATAGACCAAAATCAATTATAAATAAATTAATATGAAACAAAATGAACTAATATTTAAGGAAAAAATACAAATCAATGCATCAAGAACCAAACAATACAAAACGCAACAAAATCAATAATTAACAAAAATTTAATAATACCAAACTAAAATCAATGGAATCTATTAAAATAGAACTGATCTATCTAGAAGAAAATACAACGTGAAAAGAAAAAACCTAAATGTACTAGTCTAAACATGATCAAAAAAATTGAATAAAAAATAAAATAAATGGCACTAAAACAAATAAAATTAAATTTATTTGAATTGAAATAAATCAAATGAAAGATAACTTAACTAAATTAATATAAAGTAACATATAACAGTATGAATCATATGAGGGATGAGAAAACTGAATCAAATTGAAATGAAAGGTTATAAACAAATATAGGTTAATCAAAATAAATAAATCTGATCAAGAATAAACCAAACTGAATTAAGATGAAAAACATAAGCCTGATATAATGAAATCATATTTCATTAATATAAATTGAATATAATTGAACAAAACTGAATTTAATTGAACCATACTTAACCAAATTGAATTAAAAAGAACTAAATAAAATTATTCTATATAAAATTTTATAGGAACAACAAGGATCAAAACCAATATGACCTTACATACTCTCATTCCAACTAAAAATTAATATTATTTTACCAAATAAATAATAATTCCTATTATTTAATGTGTCTATTTAACAAAAAAACACCAATACTGACTATACACTATCATAAATATCCATCAATGAAAAATTCACATTGCTTTTCCCTATTTTAACCCCTTTCAAATTAAATTATAAAAAACATTCAAAACCAAATAAGAACATGTCTAGGATACATTTCATCTTTTCATTTTAGCATATTATACATGTATTTAACATTGATTAGTTTATTTCAATAAAGACATTCCATTTCCATTATTCTATAATTACATTACCCTTATATTCATGGAAATAATATATAAAAACTAGGATCCTTAAATTAAAATTTAAATTTAATTTATCAAATAATTATTTAATCATATTCTTAATTTTACCAATCTATTATATAAATTTTATTTTGTTAACTAACTCTTATTATACTAGCATAAAGAAATCAACCATTATAAAAATCATATTGCATCACTATGTATATGCATTTTTTATGAAATTCATTATTAATAACCTATTTTAAATTATGGTTTTCTACATTCAATTTAATTAAAGAGGATGGTTTTAAATATTGAAGGACATGTACCTTGAGAAAAATTGTTTTTCTCAACCACAAAGAAGAAAGACGGAAGCACGGTAAGCAAACCGACAAAACAATAGGTTATAAGTTTAACTTTGTTAATTTCAAATTTTAATATCTATTTTATAACTAAATAGTCCATTTATATTTGTAATATTGATCTCTGGAGGCCATTGATGAGTAGGAAGCTGAGAACTTTGGAAAAAATGATCACTTACATCAGTTTTTGGGAGATGAGCAACATGGAAGAGTATGTTGTCGACCAGGGAAGAGTATTTTCTTGACTAGATATTAGACCACTTCAAGTGCTAGTTATGATAACACAGATTTGGAAAAAGCTAATGCATAGGTAGCATAAGCTCAGGCCCAGGTAGAAGATACCCAAAAATGGTCATAAAAGAGTGTGAACAAATTTAAAGGACCAATGATGAATTTATTAAATTTATGGAATTATTATGTCCATAAAATCTCCTAAATATTTCTATGACTTGTGATTCATATATATAGATGATGTGTACTTTATAAAGTGCACCAAGAAGTGGTCCTAGTGGTGTTTGAGAGGATTATGTTGCTAGTAATGGATTTGGAAAACATGAGGGTCAGGATGATGGAGAGGATGATGATGAGGATAGTGATGAGGATTATAGTGAGGATGAAAACGAAGATGACGATGATGATGGTGATGGTGATGAAGAGGAGGAAAAAATTGATCCTTTACATTTTTGACTGTTATCTATTAATTTTATGTTTGATTATTAGTTCCAAATGAATATTTTTGATGTTTTGAATGTGTGTTATCACTAGTTGAATGCATAAATTATTATTTTTATCATTATTTTTATATTGGTTAGTGATGTTTTTTGTAGGTAATTGATCAAGGTGGGGTGCTTCTATGATTTTAGGTGGTTTCTGGTGGCTGTTTGGGTAGGGTAGTGATTTTTTGTGGCTTCTAGTGGTAGTTTAGGCTGGGTGGGGGTGCTACTATTTATGGAATTTGGGAGAGTCTATACCAATAGTTTGAAACTATTAGTATAGACCTATACCAATGTTTGGAACCATTGGTATAGTCCTATACCATTGGCTTCAAACAATTGGTAAAGAGCATTACCAATTGTCTCATCAAAACTGTTGGTATATCTAAAATTTAATTACCCATATACCAACGGTTCACTGAAAACCATTCGTATAGGGATATACCTACAACAAATTATCCAACGGTTTGGAAAACCATTGGTATAGGCTATACCAATAATTTTCCAGCCTATACCAATGATTTTGAACCATTGGTATATCCAATAATTCCTATAGTGTATATGATGAAAATTCCACTCATTTGTCTTTTTTATACCCTTGATTCTAGTCTCTAACCTGGGGCCTATTATAGGCGGGCCTTATTTGGTCACTCTCATATTCACTACGGGCCTAGGAGGGGTTCCTAGTGGGGAAGGGTCATGAAAAATCATATGATACGATATAGTTAGAATGAGAAATATTATACCACTTTATAATATAAGCTAATCGTAAACCAAGATATGAATCTATTTCATATCATGTATTATGACTCAAGGGATATTTTTAGATACAATACCCCTTGATTTAGTGAATAAAAAATTAATGTGATTTATATAGTGTATACCTAGCTATACATGTCATGTAACACTTGATAACCCCATATGAGATACATGCCATGTCCCTAAGCACGTAGTGTGGGATTCCAGTAATGGATTATATAGTGTGTAGATAAATGTACACACAATGTAACTTGGGAACAATCATGCAACAAATGTGATGAGATAGGCATTTTGTGTGATTCAAACATGTATAAAAAATAAAATGAGAGTAAACTACACGATGTGTAGCTGGTTCTACATGCCTTGTGATAGGATTTTCACAAAGTAAATGTCGAGTGAATTTTAGTAGATCACATGGAATTAAATGATTTAATATTTATTTTTCATATAATTCTAAAAATACATGATTTGTGGTCATCATACGCATATTTTACTTCACGATCATCACTGAAGGTACACACCATGTGTATTCATGGAATTTCTTGTGGTCATATCCACAATGAAGACTGCATAAATTGACCCACAGAACAACACACATGTATATTGCAACACGCTGTGTAGGAATACATGATGTAAAAATACACAAAACATGATAATAAACATATAAAACATAAGAAAAATGTTGTGTTGAGTGTTAATACACACCATGTAAGTATTAAAATTCATAAATGGGTTTAATAAAATGAAAAGGTTATATGTTTTGTTGAATCCAGTACATGTCATGTATATATATATGTAATTCCATTTTGAATTTAATCTAACTAGGAAAGGCAAATGATGTGTACCTGGACAATACACATCATGTAATTTATAATTTTAATTTTAAATTAATTAATTTTATTTATTTAAAATTATAGAGGATGTGAATATTAGGGATTTTTTGAAGAAATAATTATGACAAAGAATTAATTAATTAATCAAATTATTAATTTATTAATTAGAGAAATTTATCTTAAAAAATAATGAACTAAAATGATTTCTAGGAATGTTTATGTTTATTTTTCGCATGTAGTGATTTATTATGATATTGAAAAACCTAATTATGTGTTGGTATTTTATTTATTCTAATTATTTATTACATGGGTTCTTGTAACAAATTTATTATTAAATTAAATATGAGGATATGTGTATCATGAAGCTACCATGGTGCATAGTGAAGGCCGATGAGTCAAGTATTTTAAATTCTTCATCTCTAAAGTGATGTAACTTCATCATCTCTGGTGATCCAATCCCCGATATAGGTTTGAGGATCTTGTGTGATTATTTAAAAGCACAAATATTAAATAAACAAATACCTTTTTTAATCGATGATGTTTTTTTCTATCACACATTTCCAATGATAATTTTTTGAATGGGTCAAGCTAAAACTACTCTATATCATCCACAAACACTTCATAAATCCATTAAGTCACCAATCATCAAATTCTAGGAGTTAGCACGGAGCTCTGATGATTCCTTTGATGTCGCGAGGATCACCATGATCTCGTCTCTTCGATCCATGAAGATGATCAAAGATAGAAAGCTTGGACATGATCTTTCTCACTCTTAGATGGGGGAAATAAGGGATATGATCTCTCAAATTTATAGGTATGAATAATACCCATGAAAAGAGTCCTCTTCTACTAATATAGTGAATGGTAATTACCTGGAAAGAGTTCCCTGACCCCTAGAAGTAACCCTCAATAAATATGCAATAAATGGATCATTATGATGAAATAATTATCTCATAATGTAATTTATATCTTTATCACATAATTTTATTATATATTGAGTATATTATGTGATAAAACTGAACCATTAACATGACTCGTAATCCTGAAATATTAAATAAACCTTGAATATTAAAATAATATTCATTTATATAATATTTTTCTATGTATTTCCTTAAATTCTTGCAAATCAATTTAGTAAATAAATTCAACCAAATTTTTTATACTCAAATAATAAGGAATTTATTTATTCATTAGTGATCATTAATACCTAGGAAACAGTTAGACCTCATGGTGTATGTCCTATAAACCTATTCCCCAGAATAGATTAGACTCTTGAATATGTTATTCTGTGTGACCATGTAGGCCCTTACCTCAATAGTAGTGGATCTTATTCATAGCCTGAGAGCATAGTCTAGAAACCCGTAAATACCCTAAATATATTAGTAATATTCATAGAAATGACAAACATCCTACGAACATGCACCGTGTAATCTAATATCTTGGTCATGCGATATCTTATAAAGCATGATGCACAGATTGTGTCATCATCCATTACTTTATATTTTTTGATGATCTCACTGTATGGAATCAACTTCGACTGCCATGACCATGGATTTAATAAAGGTATTACCATCCTAATCAACTAGGCCTGAGATATCACTTCCTCAACTTAGGATTGAAAAATTCTATCTTGATCATTCAAACAATGTCCTACCACCAATAACATACCAAACAAAAGATACCTCACCATGACTTCAATGTCATGGTTTTTTCCTTTCATCAAAGTACTTGTTCAAATGAAACACATTCATAATGATCTCAAGTCAGGAGACAAGTACACATGTTTTTAGATAGGAACAACCAATGACACATGAAACATGTGGTCTTCCTATTGGTGGTTTAGTTCTCATGATCTCACCAACTAGATATCACTAAGTAAAAACATAATGAAAAGAAGTCTCAATTAATATGATTCCCCAACACATGATAATATGAAATTAATTGTGTCCAATCCATATGATGTATCTAGATAATAATAAATATATTTCATATTAATGTCATAGTATCTCGAGCTTCTTATTATAGCTCGGGAACTGCTATAACATTTTTATATGGAAAATAATCTAAAGAAATTACCATTTAAATAATGAACATAGAAATATCAACCTTATTATGGTAAGCGTACATCATTTATAACTCACTGTATACATGATATGGTAATCAAAAATTACTATTCAAGTTGGGTCTTGGGAACCCACTATTACAACACCCCCACTTGAACTATAATCAAATTGCTAACTAACCTTGTTAGCCCTCACATGATCTGATCATATTTCTAGTGAGCTATATATTTAGTCATTGGACTGCTACATTTCCACTACATGGAAATTCTGCTATCCCTGACTTTACCTACTCTAGTAATACTTCTTAGGAAATGATATCCCTAAGTATATTTTTTTTTCACTTTCATAATTTGAAATATTGGATAGTAATAGTATTATAATTATTATAATTCATATTATGATAAAACTTTACTTACTAGGTTTGATTCCAATAACTGTAAAAAATTATTTCATATAATATAATGCTTCTTTAGCTACTATTGAAGCTGCAACACACTCAGTATTTATAAACATGGATACCACTAGCATGAATGATCTTTTATTCCTCATTAACTCAACTTAACTGTGATATTTGACCATATTTATCTATTTGAAAACTACTTTATGTACCATTATAACTATTATCCCTTCCACTATACATAATAGGTATATATATTTAGTACTTTTTTGAGAACAATTGGGTAGTTCTGACTGCTTCCCTTATAGTTTTCTAGGATATAATTTATATTTTCCTACCATATGGATTATAGTGGAAATATAATTTCTTGTAAATATCATGGCATATGTTATTTATCGATTATAGAAGTGTATGGAATTCTACTCACCACATTAATCTCATCATATACCTTTATATGTATTATTGGAGAGATTTATGCCATATGACTCTGGTAACAATTATCTCTCAAATTGTTCCAACTAGTATTTTTCCATACATTATCATTGTATGTACTATTTAATAGTTTAATAAAAATGTATATATACCATAGTATATCATGTCCCCTAAACATTGGATTCTAATTTAATTCAATCTCTAAAAATTTAATTTCATACTAATCTTAACTATCTGTAAAACCAATAGTTTTTCTCCATATTTTATCAAACATATTTTACTTGGAAAATAGTGTAACTCCCTCTAATGTATTGTAGGCACATGGAAAGAATTAATTCCGAATAAAAATTCTATGATCTTGTCACACAATTTAAACCTAACCTGAATTTTAGTAACTTTCACCCCTCATTGGCATTCTATGGTGTCACCAAACCTTTCTAGTTTCATCCTATAGATGCCTTCCAAGATTGGTTGTCTTGATATTCAAATCCCAATTTAGTAATCACAAAAAAGTAGACATGACATATAAAAATATTATGGATTTAGGTATAACGACTTGGTTTAACCAATAGAACTTTATTGGTATCATGATTATACTATCCATGTATAGTTTCACTTGAATACCCATCACAATATTCAACATAATAATCCATTTTACTTTGATATATGGAATCTATTATTTAATTTTAATTGATATTATAAATCTTAGTTTATTTACATATACTACTTACTTATATGATTTCTTATTCTCAATTAATAATGTATCCCCATCCCCAATTTATATTAAACAATCACTATGGTTTTTAACTTTCTGACACAGTACGTGTCTTTGGAACATTCTCTTTCAACATGATTTTGTGAATTTTTTCCTATACCAAACATTTGTACATATGAAGCATTGATTATACCCAATTCAACCTTTCTCCCACTATCTCAAATTAAGTTTTTCACCCTTTTATTAAAATATAGTATATCACTTGACTATAACTATTCAATGATAGGGATTTAACTAATATCCAATATAAACTTTAGGATATTAACTAAGATGCACATTGTGTTTCTCTTGATGAAAGTTCATTTATATTCTTAATGAACTCTTTGAACCTAAACACAATTTTATTATGACATAATGAATTTATATTATACTATAAATCATATGATATCCATTTTTCCTTATAATTGACATATTTTTATGGGATAATGCTATTATTTTCTATACAGGTCTTGAAAAATAATAGATGTTCCTATAATAAATATAAGGCTCAACATTGATACTTCTTTTACTTACATCATGACTCTAATGTTTATTATGAAATACGAATTTATGAATTAGTCCACACTATAGTTTTTTAATCAATGCATGCATGTAAGTCTCAACATTGATGAATGTTTGGTCAAGATATTCTTTGACATACCAACCGAAAGAAACTCATATCTTATGACCATGTATATATCATACTTCACTTTCACATTTCTTAAAAAACTTAATGTAATCTTATGAATTATATTTACCACTAGATTAACCATGGAATAGTTCAAATTCTCTAGCTGAACTAATTCTGAAGTATTTTGGACTTACCTTTGTTTCTAAAGGTTTCTTTGTCCAAAACCTAGTATATAATTGTGTCAATAATAAATAAGGTCTTTACCTCCAAAGAGTCTAAAACCATACTGGGTATATCCTTGAAAACTATTTAGTTTCACATGAAATAGTATTATCTTACCACAACTTGGTGTATAATTCTCTAAATTTATATTCATCTAGTATTTTCAGTGATTAAAGTATTAATGAACTATTAGTTGAGTGTTGGAAACTAAAAAAAACATTCATTAAAAAAATTGGAAGGATTTATCCTTCTGTCTAATAATCACATGGGATAAATTCTTTGTTTTTAGTCAATAAAAAGTTCAACAAGAACCATTAACTTGACAATTAGAATTTGTCAATTTTTCATCATTGATTTAGGAATCAACCTTTCTCAACCACTTGGATAACTCACATTACTTATTATAAAATTTATATATTTACTTGGTTACTATATTTAAATATACACATGTGACATAAATATTTTATTCAATATGAAATAATTAAAATTGAAACCCTACTTAAAATTGATGAATATACCTAAAGAAGAAGTGACTAATTTCTTCTTTGTTTAAGTTCACTGCATTTAAACTTTTAATGTATTATTTCATGACATACAAACTAAATTACACCATGTTTAACACCTGTTTTTATTAAAGGACCTTGTAAAGGCACCTTCGACCTCCCACTTTCCATTTAACTTTTCACCCTATCTTTTAACTTGTTCTCTATAATAACTAAAGATTATACCTTCTTTAAGTTATTATATACTTATAAAACCTTTACCTAAAAGGTAACAAATTGTTTTCCTTATATTTACCATTTTTTAATATTAAATTAAAATGGGTTGAATGGGTGATAAAGATATAAAAATGGGATATATTTAAAGATAGTATCTCTTATTTCAATATATAAGTATTAGGTGTAATCATCAAATAATACATATATTGATTAACTTTCTCCCCACAAGCTTCTCAAATATGAGAAAACATGTGAAATCATCCATATCTGATATTGTATCCAAAAATCGTATTCGAATTTGATGATAAAATTATTAAATTACCATAATATGTGTTATACATGAGTCTTATGTAATAATTTTTTTCACCCTCACTTCCTAAGGTGGACCAATAGGAATTTGGGACACCATCACCTTGAATTTTTGAAATATTAATACTTTATGCAAGAACCTATACTTATTTTGTAAATTCAAGCCAATGAGGATGTTGAATTTTCTAAAATTATCACAATATACTTGTGGTATTACTTACAGTTTTCATAAAATAAATCTAGGAGATTAATAATATTATATTGATTATTTATTACACATTACCAATTAATTTAATCATCAAATGTCTCACAATATTTTAATAAACTCTAGAAACCCTCTATACTAGAATCAGAATACTCTGTCGCTTTAGCATTCAGGTGACAAGGATCCTTAAAACATCTTCTCATATTATATGAACTTTTGACATGCCACTTCTTGGAGAGTTCAAGGTAGGAATTTGTCCATCCAACCACATTAACTCATGGATCCTTGATATGTTGAGTGATGTACCATCTTCTAAAATTATAAACACGATTTACTCAAAGATTTCCTCTAAATTTGAAATAAGATAGATTTGGATACTTATTTTCTATAGAATAGAGTTAAATCAACCCATCACCTTCATTAGAACTCCTTGTTAGTAGGAGAGACCCTTAACTTTAGTTGACGAACACCTCATTCACCCTGTTTTGTTAAAATTTGAGTGATGGAAGGCATTCATGAACTTATATTTCACTGATGGATTTTTTTAATATTTTCAATGAATGTAATCTATTTATATTAAATATGTTTATAATTTTTTTTTGAGATTACAACTGAACATGAATTAATAAAAAACTTTCATTGTGTCTTTAATCCTTTTTTTATTTATTATTTAATGTGTTTCCTATTGACATAGAAATGTATAAAAAAGTAAAAAATGAATAAAGTAAATAATTTACCCAAATGGACTTGAAATATAATAATGGTAGATACATTTAAACTTAATAGATCAATAATGAACTAGGAGTATCATACCTAAGTCAAATCTTGACTAGTATTACATCTCACCCTCACTCCAGTACTTCTACATCTCATCTGGGATACCACTTCATCTTGGCATGGTCCACATATTATATTGTCATCATCAATAGTAGAAATATACTTGCACTTAAGTGAGGGTATATCAGGAAGTGTAATATATAAACAAATATGAATGGATTCATAGTCCCTTATACATATTGAATAAAAAGTGACGACGCAAAAACCATCAATAAATAAATAATTATTACAAGTGTTAGATATAGTTGTAATAAATTTTTAAATAAATAAACCTATACATGCAGGAGGTGGGTCATTGCTTAAGGCTAGTCAGTATATGAAATAAATACATGATAAAATTAAAAGGAAATAAATTAATGTTTTAGGGAATAAATATAAATTAAAATAATTATAAATATCAAACAATTTATTTTTTTTGGTCAAAAAATTAATTGTATTTTGAAAAAATTAAAATAATAAATTAATTTAATTCAAAATCAAAATTAAATTAATTATGTTTAATAATAATTTTTTTTTATTTTTAAAATAAAAAAAATTAAATTAATTTTGGATTATATTTAAATTTTCTTGGGCTGAGAAACCCTTCCCAGTCCCATCATGATTCTGGACGAACCAACACATGCCCATTTTGGGTTGGGGAAACACCGTGCAAGGTGGTTCTAGGTCGTAAAGATATGTCTTAAACCGTTTAGTGTTTTTATGACTTAGTTTTCCCTGTAATTGGAAAATCCAATATGGCAGATCACCACTAGAGAACTAAATTCGGATCGAATCGGTGGTGGATGTGGGAACATGGGAGGCCAACCCAGGTTACCTCATGTGGTTGTGGTCTGGTAGTGGTGGTAGGGGAGGGAGGCACTAGGAAGTCCATCCGTGATGGAGCCGACTGTTGAGGGAGGTGTTGGCGAGGGAGTCGACGACATGTGAGGGAGGTAGTGTCCAGTGACCCGGTTAGGTGAGGGATGGATTTCCATTGAACAGTGAGCAGGGGGTTCTTTCTCATGGGATTGGCTTGGATTCCAAACAAGCTGTGACTAGAGGGATCGGGGAGGTCAGCGATGGTGACTATAATCGGCGTATGAAGAAGAGGTGGTAGTGTCGGGGCCGAAGAAGGTTTCCCAAATGATCAATCAATAGTGGATGGAGAAGGTGGTGACTGGGAGGAGGCAACCGCTAGGCTGAGGTAGTGTGGTTTTGATAAAATGGTTTCAAAGGTTATTTCTAGGGGTGGTCAACCTTATATTCCCTAGGAATCTTGCTGATTTTTTTTTAATTTTTAAAAGATTTTTAATTTTGATGGTAATGAACTTTCAAAAACCAATTTGTTTGGTTTATCCCTTTACAAAGGGCTACATGAAATAAACCTTTTTTTATAAAAACAATTTTTTTATTTTCCAGCCTCCAACAAGCTTGTTCAAAGCTTAAGAATAGCCTTTTTTTGGTAAGGATTCCATAGGCATAATTCCTTTAATTGTTTTTTGAAAGAACTTCCATGGGAAGTAAAATTATCTTTCAAAAAAATGTTATAACCAGAACTAGTAAAAAATGTATTGAAAAATTATAACACAAACAAAATTTATAAATATATTTTTCTTTAATTTTTAACATCAAAAGCTGTGTTTTTGATCCATACTAAAAATTTTGGATGACCATCGTTTTTCCATTTGGAATTGGATCAACGTGAAACCCATTCCATTAGACAAAAATTAATTCCTTATACCTAATTTAAGGAAAATTAATTTTTTATTATCTTTTAAAATTCACACGATCCCTTTGATTCCAATATAAGGTATTAGAATACACAAAAAAAGCTAATGGCCTAGGAATTTAAGATTTTTCTTTGTCAGAGTGACATAACCTCATCATCTCCAACGGTCTAAGTACTAGAAGAGGTCCAAGGATCATGATTTAATATTTAAAAGTAAGAAATAAATAAATAAATAAGTACATTATTTTAATCGGTGGTGCATTAATATCTCACACATGTTTTCAGAGCGTTGCTTGAAGGATCCAAGCATGAACCCCTCCAAATTTTCATCACACACTTATAGAATCTAAATGAATTCCAGTCCTCGAATTATGGGTTCTAGAGAAAATCTATTATGATTCCTTTTATGTCATGATGATCACCACAATAATTTCCTTTCAATACATGAATAAGATAAAAGATCCAAATCTTGGATAGAAAAAAGAGAGTGGAGATCATAAATTCTTGGGTATGAATAGTCCCCATGAAATGAGTCCTCTCTTGATTATATAGTGAAGAGTAATTATCTGGAAAGGGTTCCTTGACCCCTATAAAAGTAACATCCACTAAATAAGCAACAAAAAACATTCTAGGACAAACTGACTGCATCATTATGTCATTTATATTTTTATCACATACTTTTAATATATATTAAATATATTAAGTGATAAAACAAAGCCATTAACTTGAATCTTAATCCCAAAATATTAAACAAATATTTAATATTAAAATAATATTCTTTCTTATAATATTTTTTCATGTATTTACTCAAATTATTGTAAATAAATTTAATAAATTAATTAAAAACAATTATTCTGTACTCATATAATAATGAATTTGTTTACTCATCAGTGATAGTTAATACTTGGACAACACTTGGAACTTGTGTTGGGCCCATCATGTCTTATACACCTATTCACCAAAATATGTTAGAATCATGAATACACTATTATGTGTGACCCCCCAAGACCCTTATCTCAATAGAAATGAATATTATTCATATATCAAGAGTAGAGTCTAGCAAACCATCAAGGTCCCTAAAGAGACAAGGAATAGTTATAGCAATGAAAACCATCATACGAACATGTACTATGTAATATAATATCTTTGTTATGTGATATCTGATAAAGATGGATACACAACTTGTGTCATCATCCATTCTTGATTTATTGTTTGATGATCATACTGAATGGATTTACCTTTGACTTCTATGACTATGAATTTAATGAAAGTACTACTATCCTGATGAACTAAGCTTGATATATCACTTCCTCAACTTGGAAGATAAAAATTCTATCTTGATCAGTAAACCAATGTCATACCACCAATGATGCACCCAATATAAGCTACCTCACTATGACTTCAATCTCATAGTTTTTTCCTTGCATCAAAGTACATGATCAAATGACACATATTGATAATGATCTCAAGTTAGGAGACTAATAAACTTGTTCATAGATAGAATAAGTCAATAACACAAGAAACATGTGGTGTGCCTATTGGTGGGTTAGTCCTTATGATGTCACCAAATAGAGATCACTAAGTGAAAACTTCATGAGGAAAATTCTCAATGCTTATGTGCCCAAAACACCTGATAGTGTAACATAAACTATGTCCAATCAATATGATGTATCTAGACCATATGAAATATATTTAAGAGTAATATCATAATATATCAAGGTTCTCATTATAGAATGGGAACTGCTATAACATTTTGATATAAAAAATAATATAAGGAAATTACCATTTAAATAGTGAATGCACAAAAAACAATATTATTATGGTAAGAATATATCATGAATAACTCACTGTATACATGACATAGTAATTGAAAATTACAATTAGAGTTGGGTCTAGGGAACCCAATATTATAATATATCATCTTATCCTTCTTTATTATGAGTGGATTTGAATATCGAATGAATATTTATGTAACTCTAAACCCATAGTTCCCATCACTTATGGTTGTGGAAGCATTTGCAAAGGATGAATCCCCTGGTGAATGGATACAGTTCAAGAATCAATACAAAAGAAAATAACCAAGGATATGAAAATGTTAATGGAGGAATGTTTCAACGCGATCTAGGTATTAGGTTTATTATTTATTTCTCATAATAATAAGGTTGTTTTATATTATACCTAATAAACCAACCAGTAGTACAAATTTCATGATCATATCACTTATTTATTTTATTTATCAATTCAGGTTTATTTATTTATATGAAAATTACTTATTTTATTATTAAAAACAATAAAATAAAATAAATAGATAATAATAATGAAAGATAAAGTAAAAAAATTATTATACAAACATTATTTTATCAAATATGGTTAATTAATTATATAAAATCCACTTAATATTAAAAAGAGTGTGAAGAATAAAATAATAATATTTATGAATGATTTAAATAAAATCCCTCAAGAAAATTCTAAGATAGTTTTAACCTTCCATCTTCTACATTAAGATACAACCATAGTTAAAATTTTGGCCAGGACATAGTTAAGGGCACTTTTAATTAGCGGGGAATCTTAATGAAGATAATGCACTGAGTAATCCAAATTGGCATTAGGGTTAATGGTCTTAGAAAACTTAATACAATTTATAAGTATGTTTTAAATAAATATGTTTTTAGGATTTGAGCATTGGAGAACCCACACAACAAATCAAAAAATTAAGAGTTAATGATGTTAGAAATATTGTCTACCTAAATACCATAGAGTAATCTGAATGATCATAGTCTATATTATGGGAAAAAAATTTGGATCTATTACACTAGAATATCCACATGATGGGATGTTATAAATCTAATGGTGAGTAATATTGGGGTTTGATAAAATTATGGGATACTAATAAAATCAATTTATTATGCCACACATGGTATTCAAGATAAAGTACTAAAACATACCATTACTTGTTGTATTAAAATGAAAACTCATTCGACCATGTAATTATCCCTGTGATTTATTTGTATAAGGACAATCTTCTAGGTAGAACTAACTTCCAAGAGTTTTATAAGTTCTTTCACATAATATTATACTAAGAAAAGAATTTTTACATGTTGTAGTCCCTAGTTCTTATGGATACCACTACGGAGGCAAGTGAGGAGGAGAACCTTTTCTTCTGGTTACATAAGGATAATGAATTGGATGTCATATGTATCATGTTATCATTCATGACTAGTGATATATAGAGTCTTTATAAATATATGGATGGATAATTATAGAAAAAATAGTAGATAACAATAGTTTTTTTAGGTTTAGAAGTAGTTTTAACTACCTCTAAAATATTTCATGGTGCTTTTTTAAAATCGATATGAAATAACCTGTATTTAAATATTTAATGAAGATTTTATTTTTTTCATGATAATTTCATTTTTCAATGATAAAATTTATATTTATGAGTGATTTTATTTTAATTAAAGGCAGTTATTTATGGTGGAAAATTTAGTGGAAGTTTTTATGATAAGTGATGTTTTTTGGTGAAAAATATTTAGAGGTGGATTTTCTAATTAGCGGTAGTTTTTCTGGAGAAAAAAATATTTATAATCAGTTCAAACCAACACTAAATATGGAATCTAACAAAATTTTTTAGTGGTTTTAACCACCCTTATTTTATTCATGGTGATTAAAATTACTGCTATTTAATCAGTTTGAGAAACAATGGAATTCATTTCCTCTTGATCCACTAAAAACCAATACACAAAAAATCTATAAAAAATGAAACTAATACAGTATAAATAAACAATAACTCACATACATAAAAAATATTAAATTACATATAATAGAAAAAAGTAAATTACATCATAGTTTAGAAAATGCGAACATAAGAATGAGTCATGGTTACTTTAATCAGATGCATTCTCCTCACCCTGCATTACTCATTCATGCTACTACACATCACCTCTATCCTCACTTCCTGACTTTAGTGTATACATTTAAATGATTTAAACACATTTAAGCAATGATAATATTCAATGAATAATTAATTAAGTACAATTTAAATGATATATGATTTGATATAAATTTAGTTTACGTAATGGTACAACAATTAATGATCTTTTTTGGATCCACGTAAATTATTTTATAAAAAATGATGTTCCCAAAAAAATCACCTCATGATTCCAAACGTGATATTTAGAAAACTTTATATAAAAATTATTTTAATAAGATATATTTAAAATAATAAATTAATGCTCTAATTATGATGCCTTTGATCTTGAATAAATCAAATTATTATCCAAAAACTACCATCATGGTATCTAAATATTTGTGGAATATATAATTTATCATATATTTAAGTACCATTGGATCATTAGTTATCCCAAAATTCATTATTAGAAATTTGTAATGAATAAAAAAATTTAAAAAAATACCATATTGGAATATCATACTCCTTCACCATTATATCCTTATCTCAAGTTAATATTTGAAAACCTCTTTGTACCCTCATAATGTAAAAAAATTATTTGCGTTAAAAGGCTATTTGTTTATTAATATCACTTGGTTTAACTTTCAGTAGTAAATATATAAATGTAAACCACTGTCAGAGTTCTTGGAAAATAACAATGACATTTTTAATTGATAAATATACATTAAAATAAATCCATTTATCTCAATATCATCCAATTATACCTAAATTATAATAACTACACCAATTCCATTCTATAATAGGGTAAAACATTTTGGTTATTCCAAGGTAAAAGGTTAATTAAAAATTCTTAATTTCTTTTTAGAGTTGATCACATAAAATATTTAGGAAATGTATTATGGTATTTTTCTATAATAAATAAATTTTTATACTTATAAATTACCTCTAATGATTCCTAAAATGGTCTTACTAACTTTCTATAGTTAGAGATAATATCTTAAATAATTGGACCATTCCCAAATGAACTAGAATCCCAATCATATTGAAATATGTAGATAACTCCATATAGAGAGATAAAAATAAACCTTTAACTAAAATAGTTAATATCATCTTCATATGTGAGAACCAATCTATTATAATGATAAATTCATATTATTTTATCTCAAGGATTATAAAATCCAATGATATTTCAACATCACCTATCATAATAGAGAATAATGGAAATTTAAAACCATTCTCATTACCCTATCCTGATGGGGTATCAATTCTCATTGAACATGGAATCAATTAAATTCAAAACCCCAACTGATTTACTACCCATGAATATTGAAAATAATGCGATGAAATCATATCAAATAATACAATAATCATAGTATATGAAATAACAATAGAAACTCAAACTATAGACGGTTCTAATTTATCCTAAGACTCATTGATTATATTTTTGATATAAAAAACATCACTTTGATCCTTCTGAGATGAACATTTTTATCCTTTTTGAGGCATAACCATTCTTCCTTGAGTTTCTAACAAAAAATACTTCAATTCATCCACTATAATTTCTGATCCCTGAATCAATTATTTTGGTTACCAAGTATCCCCTTAGGATAAAAGTTTAGAAAAAATATTTAGATGACCATTCTTTTTAGACCAATTGTAGGTTCTAAGTGAAATTATGTGATATTTCATTATATTTCAATTCCACCACATAAATAACAAACATGTGATATATTTCATTGAGAAAACCATAAAGTCATCCCCATAGATTTACTTTTGAAGACTTTTCATTTCAACTTTTGGCCACATATTGAACCTTTTCCCCCACCAGGTTATAAATGGAAAATAGTAGTCTTATGAACTCCTTCCATGTTGTCCTCTTCCAATGTATCTTTCATAACAACCTCTACATAGGTAAGTAATTTAAAGAGTATAATCCTCTATTGAATCAATAATCGATTCCTCATCTCAGTCCTATGATCCTTGAGACTTTTATTAGTTACCAACTCTTGTTTAAAATAAATGAGATCTTCAAAATAAAAAACTTACTATATATTAGATAAACTCCTTTACTTGAGATCTAGAAATATGAAATCCTTAATAAAAATTCAACACTTCTTGACAAAAATAATCATTAATCATATTCTAAAAACCCACCTAAAAAATTCCATCATGAAACTTATCTTTTTTCTAAATCTTACACCATGTACATGACAATCATTCCAATGTATATATTATAAAATACACCTTAGAACCCTTTGGTTTTTATAAAAAATAAAAATTATAGTGCATTCTACATTACTAATCTTATTCATCTTTATGTAAAACATCACTATAAGAAGATATTGGATTCTACCTATGGGTTCCCAAAGGTCCATCTTAGTCTCTACATCTATAATAATTTTAGTTCTTCATAATCACTTGTATAAATTTGTCAATAGTGTTTAGAATATGATGATCAATAAGTGTATTTTTTATAAACCCCTAACTAAAACAAGGGGAATAATTATTGACAATATTTATTCTATAATATATAAATAATTTCCTTTAAAAATATATAATCACATATCATTACCACCACCCCAATCTTAGAATTTATCTAGGAGAGTCTCTAACTTAATTTTTCTATCCATGTTTCTAAAATTTATTAAAACATTTTCAAAACCCATTTTGAAAATAATAATCCAAAATAACTATCTTAAATCCATTGTCACATAATAAAACCATTTAAAAACCATTTCCATGTGACGAAATATACCCCATGTATAAAATGATGCATGGACACTTTACCATGTCAACTTGTTGTGGTTGGAACGATATACATGGAATATTAAATAAAACATACCACTAGATATTCTCTAACCTCTTGTTATAACTGAACTCCTTAGTAACTTATTTTATGAATTTATTATATAATTTATGATAATGGTAAATGAGATTGCGCAAGCTTATGAAATCCTACATGTTATTAGAATTCTTGAGAGGTTATGATGTGGATTATTGAAATAATTAAAGACCTATTTTTATGGGAGATACTAACAAAATATTTAATCTCATCTAACTTAGAATATTTACTGAATAAAAAAATATCTAATAAAATGATGATTTTGAGTGTAAATTTTTGAAATTTACTGCTCATTAACCTCTGATGAGTGTTTCCATTTCTTCAGGAATACGTTTGGTTATCTTCTTAAACATAATAGCCAACACACTCTCCAATGCCGATACCTGATTATTCTATATATTAATAAATGATTACTGATATTTAATGGTATTATTCAATGCATAAATTTACCTTTATGCACTAGGATGACCAAAACCTATAATCCCCCTCCTACTAACATTATCAATAAAGATATATATACCATTACGAACACCCTTGACATAGATGGCCCACAAACCATCCCCCTAACATGACCAAAATTCCCTTTTATAAGAACTTGATCCATAATGTCCTCTAGGTATACTGAAACTTAAAAGGATGGGTTGGAATCTTATGCTTATTTTAGCCTACACTATAAATTGAATAATATTTTATTATAAAGTAATTTAGTAACACCAACTAATAATTATAATTGTTTACCCCTATGTTTTCTAATGGGTGTTGTGAACATCAAACCACAATTATTTCCTTCCAACAGAATGACCTACCTATTTATCCTATTTCAAAAAAATGTACATAATTAATATTTTGTAAAAATAAATTACCTGATGATTTATAAATATCTAACGTAATTAATTGAATGGAACCTTTCCATGTCATTTCCTTATGAAACTCATTGATCCAATTGTATGTGGAATCAATTGCTTCCCTTGTTTGATAGAATTTTTAATAAAATTCATCGAAAGAAAATATATATTAATAAAAATTGAAATATTATTGAAACATTGTTATTAATATACTGAAATTTAATAAAATAACTTATGAGATACTATATGATTATGTTCAAGGAATGTTTTCCACTGGTATTTAATCATGCCTTTGTGGACCTTCTCATACATTTGTGAAAATGATAGAGACGTTTCATTGAATTCATTCCATAATTACCACTTAAAATCCATGCATTTGTTCCTAAATTTTATAAGGTCATAGACATGAAATGAAATCAGACTCATAAAAATGGAATATCATCTATAAAGAAATACATAAAAGGGTTAAATTATTTACACATTAATTAACAATGTTTAGTTTAATAATATATGAATACATACATAATAATAGAACCTTTATTTGAGAATCAAACAACTCATTTTTACAAGATAATTAAATTCATATCCAATCTAGATAATGAATAATGAGGGGTGTCACTTCACATGATAAAGACCCTAGGAACTACCCAAAAATGTCTGCTGCATCTTGAGTGGGTACCCTATATTCATTGAAAGGAACAACTAACTTTATTTTAGTAAACTTGAAAACTATTTGACTATCTATGTTTGTTTCCCTTATATTATATTATTTTCATTTATTTAACATAAAAATTAAACAATTATTATAAATATTTAATAAATTAATTTTGTCGCATTGAATTACATAATGATAATCATGAACGCCCAATAACCTATTGATGGAAACAGACTATTGGCAGATTACCAGAAAAATCCATCATAGGTTTCCTGTATAATTCCTCAACATCAATAGTAGAAGTCATACATATAGATGAAATAATATTAGGATAATATGAAATGGTACCAAAAAAGGGTGAAAGGTATGTGATAAATTTTACCTTATGTCATAGCGGGAGAATAAGAACCCTATGACGTAGAGCAGGTAATGTCATTAAACCTCTTTCAACGCGACATACCTGAAAAAAATTCCATATGTACTTAAATTCCTACAATTTAAAATATAAAATATAAAATATTATTATATATAAAATTAAAATACATTTAATTTCAATAAAGAAAAAAATTATTATTTTTTAAATTGGGAAAAAAATATTAAGACACATAATTTAGTCATTCTCATGAAATATTATTTATAAATTTATATTAAAATATTATATCACTAATATAACATGAAATAAATATATTTTTAGAATCCATACACACAATTTATACCCAAATACTCATTTCATAATTTATATAACCATTTATAACAACACACCACACTAAAACATAATCAAATAACACTAAAAAATTATTCAATCACAAATAAATTAATTATTAAATCTTCTGATAATGTTAACATCAAATAATTCATAAATCTACTAAACTATAACCATTGAAAGAGAATTAGAATTAGTTAATTGCTAAACCTAACTCTATTGCACAATTATACCCTAAAATAGAATATAAAATCAACTACTTCTGACTGGGGTGAAATGAATATGAGAGAGATCACCCCAAACTATGGTAAGGGTCTGGTGGTGTAGACGTAGAGAGGGGATTGGAAAGGGGGGTCCATCATCGAGTCCAAGAGGGTAGCTGGTAAGACATCAAGTAGTGTTGGGGGACGCAGAGGAGGTATGACATCGAGTAGCAGTGAGGGGGAGGATGAGAGGGGTCTGATGCTGAGTAGTGGTGAGGAGGAGTCTAAGGCAGGCATGAAGTCAAGGAACGGTGAGGGAGGTTGGAGACAATAATGTTTTTAGTGGGGGGGGGGAGTCATGGTGATCTCATTTAAAATATAGTAGCGACATAAAACAAATTCACCAATATATTCCTTTTGATATTATTTATATGCAATTTGAAATAAAACCACTACCAAATACCAATGATTTAAAAAAGTATCGTTAAAAAAGGGGATGAAATATTATTTTTTTCATTTACAGGTAGGTTATAAAACTGCAACTAAAAAACAACTAAAATTTACTATATTTTTCAGAGTGAATACCCCATATGTCACGAACCAACCCGGGTCGACCCCGAACCGGTCACCCGAGCCAACCCACGACATGACCCGAGAGGCGTTCTCGATCCTCCCGAGCTGGCGACAAGCGCTAGGGCATCACAGAGTACCCGTGGGAATGATTTCACCCAATAAAAAAAATTACTAAGAAGAAGAAATAAATAAACAACAATAAAATAAAACAGACAAGAACATAACTAACCTGACCACGAACCAAACTCCTCGCGACCCCGAGAGTCGATCGTAAAACTACAACCAACTCTCGTCCACGACGAGCAAGCTCGAGTCAAACCAGAAACAGAAACTAAAAACAAGAAAACACTATAGGCGTGAGTATAAAAACTCAGTAGCATAGCCCGATAAATCTATTCCCAAAGCACTACCAATAAAATAAGAATTTACCAACTTCACGTTTGAACTACATTATAGAAAATATGGTTTTTCACACACACATACACTTTCCATTTCTAAAAACAAGTAATAGTCCATTTCCCTTTTTAAACCAGAACAAGTTTAATGTTGTCAGAAACGGGTGAATTGTGTTTCAAAACATTTTGTGAACAATTTAGAAATCCAAACATTAGTTGTTAGTCAAAAGGAAAATCACACACAACACACACTAGGGAAATGGGAAAAAGTGGCACACAAGGGGAGGCATCCAAACTCGACCTCTCAATCGCCTACCACATAAAAATAGACACTAAAAGAGACATGGGTCGAACCTAGGAGATCGTGAACAAAGCAGAACGTACTATACATGTGACTCATCCTGAAGGCATGCCTACTCTCGATGACGTCATAACGCCCAAACGCTCGGTATAGGCCTACCTGGCCTAACCGAGGGGCCCAATCCCCTAGCGGCTCCAACCACACTAAGGGCCACTAGCCAGTGCGCAATCTAAACTAGTGCAACAATCGTTCTCAGAGAATTCACTCACTATGCCAGGTTCCCATGCCAACACGTATAATCATCAGGGGTGAGTCGACAATGTAAAACTACTCACGATGCACAAGCATCACATACTCAGCTCACCCAATCAACACACACAAAGATCACTTAAAGTAGACTTTTCAAAACATTAATTTCATTAAAAGTACCAAACGGGCCCCATGCACTCATCTCATACTAAATCATTTCCAAGAATCAAAGGAACACTTTAAACCTCAGAAAAATCATTTAAAACCCCATTTAAGAAATCTATTTGATAAAGATGAATACATTGCAACCCAAGCCGTTCTTGAAGAGAAGCACAATGTATTTATAAGGACCAACCAGGAATTTTATCAACCCTGATGTTGCACATTTCAAAAGAAAACATTTTTCATTTCTTTTAAGTGCCAAACGGGCATTTTCATTACTGTGAAATAAATAATCCAGAGATATGTTTTCAGTGTAATGAAAAGGAATATACAGTCCCAATTCTATAAAAACATCACTTTGACTATAATTACTTCATATTACTTCAATTTTTAATAAAAATTCATGAAATGACGAGAATCAGTAAATTTTAAATTGAATGGAAAGTGCAGGGGAACCTACCTCGAAACGTAGTCCAAACGCAATGAAACGACACGCCTCACATAGGGGTGCTAAAGCATGTAAGACAATGACTGTAATGTGGGGTTTCTTCGCCAACATGCTGCAACATATGAAAAACAACTAAAACACATAAATGGTGACTTAAAATATTTTATAGGAATCAGGAACGCAACAAAAAAAATAACTAATATACATATAAACATTGACATAAAATAATCCATGCAAAATCAAAGAAAACCACACCTCGACACTGGAGCAGGTGAAACGGGTGATCCCAAACTGCTCGCCTTCGGCGACAAGCATTCGATGCACTCCTAGAAAGGGACGAGGCGCGCGGCTGGTCACATGAATAGGGGATGTGGTGCCGGACAGCGTAGCGGCGCTACGAGTGGCTATCCGGACAGCATTGTAGTGCTACGAGTGGCTAGACAGACAGTACGATGACGACGCGGGAGGCCTATGGGTTGAAGCGAATGAGACGGGTGCGGCGAGAAGGGCAGGGAGAGTGCGGCGCGGCCTGAGGCGGCTGGCCGGAGACAGCGCGACAGGGGCGAGCTGCCGGAGGTTGGTCGGGCGCCAGAGGCTGGCCATGGGTAGGCGCCGGAGACTTTCCGGGCGCCGGAGGCTTGCAGGAAAGGTGCCGGAGACTGGCCGGGCGACAGAGGCTGGCCGGGGGCAGGTGCCAGAGGCGGGCCGGGCACCGGAGGGAGGCCGGGGGCAGGCATCGGAGGCAGGCCCGGCGCCGGAGACCGGCCGGGCGCCGGAGTCTGGCCGGGGGGCGTCTTGCATGGCAGCGCCGGCAGGAGGCGCTACCAGAGACGACCGAATGCCGGAGGAGGCTGGAGGAGGGAAGCCGGACGGGAGGTGGGGTCGGGTTACAGAGCAGCACCGGCAGTGAGGCCGGAGGCGGAAGCGGTCCGGCGAGGGAGGAGGGAGCGCGGCGGTCGAGAGAGGGAGGGAGGAGCCGGCTGGGTTCGTCCAGAAGGTCACCGCACGGGGGAGGCCGGGACGCCAGCTGGGACTCGTCCAAAAGGCAGTCGCGCGGAGGAGGCCGGGACGCCGGCTGGGAGGAGGCGCGGCCGGAGGGAACGCCGCCGGAGGAGGCCAGGACGCCGGCTGGGAGAAGGGTGGTCGCGCGACCGGAGCGCGCAGGAGGCCGAGAGGGAGAAGGTCGCGCGGAGGGAGAAAGGAGAAAGAGGGAAGAGAGAAAGAGAGAGGATGGGGAGAGAAAAAGTGGGGTGGCGGCACATGAAAAAAGGAGATTAGGGTTAGGGAGAAAAGAGGGAAAAATAAAAGAAAGAAAAGGAAAGAAAAATAAAGAAATAAAATAAAATGGAATAAAAAGAAAGAAAGAAATATATATATATATATAAATCAAATAAAATAAAATAGAATAAGATAGTAAATAAAAAGAGTTTAATAATAATAATAGTAGTACTATTGATAATAATAATAATTATTATTATAATTACAAACATATAAACATATATATATATATAAACATATATAGACAAACCTACATAAAAAAAAGAAATTATAAACATACATAACATATTATAAACGTATAGACATATATAATCATATATATAAACACATTTACGCATAAACATATAATGTTAAGAAAATATATATTTATCATCATACATGTATATATACACATATATACATACATATATGCATATTATGTTAATAATAATAATAATAATGTATAAACAAATATACCCATATACATACACATATATAAACCTGTAAACATATTCATACACATATATAATCATATATATATATATTTATATTAATCTGCTCAACGAACGAATTTAATAACGTTAAAACTGAATGACTGCGGGGTACGCGGGCACCTAACGGTGCCCAAGTGGACTGCAAACGGGCTGTGCATCACAACCATATGGTGTTCGCGCACTATCCAAAACCATAAACTCATCCAAACATCAAAAATTTCAACCAGGACTCGCCCGCACACATGCAAAATCACCCACCGCTAAGATAAATAAAATAAATAAAATAAATAAATAAAAACATGTGTGACAAATCTCCCCACCATAAAGCTTTCCGCCCCCGGAAAGCCATAACAAGATCAAAACCCCAAACGAAAACCGACATTACTTTACAATTTAAAGAAAAAACTGGAGAACGACAACAAAGAGATCCCGAAACACTCCCAAAAAGGGAGAGATGAACCAAAAGAACTCATGTAATAGGAACGAATTACCCGCTAAGTGTCACCCGCCCCCAAAAGTGTGACCACCTCCAGTTGATCACTTCAAAGGACAAAGAACTATAACAATAGTAGATCCAGGCCCAACATACACACACCTTAACACCATTCAATAGAACTCAACCAATTTCTTCATCCTCAATTCAACCTTAAAACACAACATCCGGAACAACACCGATAAAAACACAATGACCCTTTTGAAACCAACGATCAAGTAAAAACCACGTCTAATGTATATCTCTTAAAACCTCACCCCAATATTACACTGGAACTCTCACGCCCCAAATCTTTACCAAAAGAATAATATATAATTTGGTGGTTCCCTATAAGACCAACCACAACCCAACCAAAACCTAGAACAAAACTGGGATATTAACACGGGAAGTCCGAATGGACTCCCCACCATAGGAGACAAGCCAAACTGTATTCAATGAGAACCAAAATGGGTACCCCCCAACATAAGAGTCAAGTTGGTTCCCGGAATAGGACCAGAAAGACATTACTTGAGAAAAAAAAAGTTCATGATCACAAGAATTTTCAACATGGGGAGACCAAATGGACTCCCCTCCATAAAGCTGCCAAGGAGAGAAGAATAGGAGGACCTCCCCACATCATCACCAGCCATCACTGTGCACGGGTGGGAGGGGGCGCCCTTTCCAACACACCACCCCCACCCAGAAAGTATAAAGCAAGGAACTCTTAATAAACGAGAGCAACGAAATGACCAGGAAGTTCTTGCACACAAACTAGGCATAAGGCATAAAATGATTCCGACTACGCGCTCTTAATGAGATCAACACCATGTCGCAAGACTTCACCTTTCATTGGAGTTCCCCCGACTACGCGCTAGCTTCACTACGAGGCCTTTGGCTGGAGATCCAACGAATGAAGCATTTTCCGGCTTCGCAGTCAGGTTTATGAAACCCCAGAAGCATGACACAAGAACCAAAATTTTAACAATCCCACATCCATAAGATCAAAGGTTTAAAAGAGTTCAGCCACAACCATTCTTTCAACTGAAAGAAAAGAACACCACAAAACAGTACAGGTAACGACTACTACATCCAAGAGGCATCGCAAAAAAAGAAAACATCAATCTCATCCACCAACATCTCCCTACTCCTACTGACGGGATGAGGTGACCTTTGACGATCCAGGTCTGGATTTAGCGCGCTTCTTGGAAACACCTCGGCAGAATCGCTTCAAGTGACCCATACGTCCACATGTGTGGCAGGGTCTTGGAGCACTCGAGCACATCATCTTCTTGTGACCCTGCTTACCACACTGGTGACAGGTCACGACATTATGCTGCGAAGAAGTTGATTGTAGGCCTAAGGGCCTCTTGATTCCTCTATTAGAGCCACCAGATTCAGGTCGCTTCCCATTCTTCCTATCTTCATCCTCTGCACTCTCACCCAAGGTCGGGGAAGGATTTACAACCTCATTTCCTCCTGGTAACTCAGATTCATCTAGAAAGGCTTGCTCCACAACATCTGAGAAAGTGGTTAGGTCGAGCTCTTCCACTTTTGATCACAGTTTAGGTCGAAGCCCCGACTCGAATTGTCGAGAATTCCCGGGATCATTTGCAACGAACCATTGATCGTACGAAACTAGGTCTACAAAATGTCGATAGAACTCCAGTACCGATTCAACGCCCTGCTGGAGACAACACAACTCCATCCTCTTCCTCATCTTCGTCAACTCAGAGAAGTGTTGTTGGATGAATGATGACTTGAAAAACTCCCATGTCAAATCTTCCCCAGGCTTGTTCCGAGACATGGACTTCCACCATTTCCAGGTTGGACCTTCAAGCATGAAGGTAGCCAACTTCACCTTTAATGAATCAGGTAGACCAATGAAACTGAACTTCCTCTCAATCTTCTGCAACCACTCCTCTTACTCAAGAGGCCCTGCTTGTCCATAAAAGAGAGGAGGGTTTAACTTCCGGAACTCCAAAACATAATCGATGGGCTGACCAACTGGAGGATTAGCTGAGGATGCACCACCTGAAGCTGCACATTGAGCATCCATCGAGCCTTCGTGGGGGCGAACACTACAGAACAAAGAAACGAGGAACTTGATCAAAACATAATCAATACCATTTTAAACTCAACATTGCTCAATGACCTAAAAAAATGAAGGAAAAACCCATTCACTAAAGGGGAAAACTATTAATGATGGGTGACTCGACCATATGGTTGGAAGCCATATGTCAGCCATACCATCATCACTGAGAGCATTGTAGGGTGAAGTCTCCGGCTCAACATGGCTTGCCAGGACATGCGAGCTCATGGAGCTACTTCCCCAACTCCCTTTTCATTTACCAACATAAAACAATCTAAAAGACCCAAAAGACACTAACAACCCGGAAATCTCATGGTAACTTGAGGTTCAGAACGAGCAAGGGTTCATGACATCCTTCCCGTTCCTATGCCTCGAGTCCGAGCAACTTTACTCCATTTACCATGCCAACTCCAAATAACAATGGGTGCTCTGAAAAACAAGGTCTGCTCAGGAGAAAACCTCCCTCTGATACCATTTTTGTCACGAACCAACCTGGGTCGACCCCAAACCGGTCACCCGAGCCAACCCGTGACATGACCCGAGAGGCGTTCCTGATCCTCCCGGGCTGGCGACAAGCGCCAGGGCATCACAGAGTACACATGGGAATGATTTCGCCCAATAAAAAAATTACTAAGAAGCAGAAATAAATAAACGACAATAAAATAAAACAGAAAATAACATAAATAACCTGACCACGAACCAAACTCCTCGCAACCCCGAGAGTCGATCATCAAACTACAACCAACTCTCATCCATGGTGAGCAAGCTCGAGTCAAACCTGCAACAGAAACTAAAAACAAGAAAACACTATAGGCGTGAGTATAAAAACTCAGTAGGCTAGCCCGATTAATCTATTCCCAAAGCACTACCAATAAAATAAGAATTTACCAACTTCATGTTTGAACTACATTATAGAAAATATGGGTTTTCACACACACACACACTTTCCATTTCTAAAAACAAGTAATAGTCCATTGCCCTTTTTAAATCAGAACAAGTTTAATGTTGTAAGAAACAGGTGAATTGTGTTTTAAAACATTTTGTGAACAATTTAGAAATCCAAACTTTAGTTGTTAGTCAAAAGTAAAATCACACACAACACACACTAGGGCAATGGAAAAAAGTGGCACACAAGGGGAGGCATCCAAACTCGACCTCTCAATCGCCTGCCACATAAAAATAGACACTAAAAGAGACATGGGTCGAACCTAGGAGATCGTGAACAAACCAGAATGTACTATACATGTGACTCATCCTGAAGGCATGCCTACTCTGGATGACGTCATAACTCCCAAATGCTCGGTATAGCCCTAGCTGGCCTAACCGAGGGGCCCAATCCCCTAGCGGCTCTGACCACACTAAGGGCCACTAGCCAGTGTGTAATCTAAACTAGTGAAACAATCGTTCTCAGAGAATTCACTCACTATGCTAGGTTCCCATGCCAACATGTATAATCATCAGGGGTGAGTCAACAATGTAAAACTAGTCATGATGCACAAGCCTCACATACCCAGCTCACCCAATCAACACACACAAAGATCACTTGAAGGAGACTTTTCAAAACATTAATTTCATTAAAAGTACCAAACGGGCCTCATGCACTCATCACATACTAAATCATTTCCAAGAATCAAAGGAACACTTTAAACCTCAGAAAAATCATTTAAAACCCCATTTAAGAAATCTATTTTATAAAGATGAATACATTGCAACCCAGTCCGTTCTTGAAGAGAAGCACAATGTATTTATAAGGACCAACCGGGCATTTTATCATCCCTGATGTTGCACATTTCAAAAGAAAACATTATTCATTTCTTTTAAGTACCAAACAGGAATTTTGATTACTGTGCAACAAATATTCTAGAGATATGTTTTCAGTGTAATGAAAAGGAATATACAGTCCCAATTCTAGTAAAACATCACTTTGATTATAATTACTTCATATTACTTCAATTTTTAATAAAAATTCATGAAATGACGAGAATCAGTAAATTCTAAATTTAATGGAAAGTGCAGGGGAACCTACCTCGAAATGCAGTCCAAACGTAATGAAACGACACACCTCACATAGGGGTGATAACACACGTAAGACAGTGACTGTAATGCAGGGTTTCCTCGCCAACACGCTACAACAGATGCAAAACAACTAAAACACATAAACGCTGACTTAAAATAATTTATAGGAATCAGGAACGCAACAAAAAAAATAACTAATATACTTATAACCATTGACATAAAATAATCCATTCAAAATCAAAGAAAACCACACCTCGAAACTGGAGCAGGTGAAACGGGTGATCCCAAACCGCTCGCCTTCGGCGGCAAGCGTTCGATGAACACCTAGAAAGGGATGAGGCGTGCGGATGGTCACGTGAACAAGAGAAGTGGTGCCAGACAGTGTAGCGGCGCTACGAGTGGCTAGCCGGACAACGTTACGGTGCTAGGAGTGTCTATCCAGACAGCACGATGACGCCGCGGGAGGCCTATGGGTCGAAGAAAATGAGACGGGTGCGACGAGCAGGGCAGGGCGAGTGCGGCGTGGCCTGAGGCAGCTGGCCGGAGAAAGCGCGACTGGGGAGAGCTGCCGGAGGTTGGTCGGGCACCGGAGGCTGGCCGTGGGTAGGTGCCGGAGACTTTCCGGGCGCCGGAGGCTTGCAGGGCAGGTGCTGGAGACAGGCCGGGCGCCCGAGGCTGGCCGAGGGCAGGCGCCGGAGGTGGGCCGGGCGCCGGAGACTGGCCGGGCGCCGGAGGCTGGCCGGGGGGCAGCTTGCAGGGCAACGCCGACGGGAGGCGCTACCAGAGATGGCTGAATGCCGGAGGAGGCTGGAGGAGGGATACCAGATGTGAGGTGGGGTCGGGTTGCAGAGCAGCGCCGGCAGGGAGGTTTCAGCCGGAGGTGGAAGTGGTCCGGCGAGGGAGGAGGGAGCGTGGCGGTCGGGAGAGGGAGGGAGGAGCCGGCTGGGCTCATCTGGAAGGTAGCCGCACGGGGGAGGCCGAGACGCCGGCTGGGACTCGTCCGGGAGGCAGCCGCGCGGAGGAGGCTGGGACGCCGACTGGGAGAAGGCGCGACCAGAGGGAACACCGCCGGAGGAGGCCGGGACGCCGGCTGAGAGGAGGGTGGTCGCGCGGCCGGAGTGCGCAGGAGGCCGAGAGGGAGATGGTCACATGAAGGGAGAAAGGAGAAAGAGGGAAGAGAGAAAGAGAGAGGAGGGGGATAGAAAAAGTGGGGTGGCGGCGCATGAAAAAAAGGAGATTAGGGTTAGGGAGAAAAGAGGGAAAAATAAAAGAAAGAAAAGGAAAGAAAAATAAAGAAATAAAATAAAATGGAATAAAAAGAAATAAATAAATAAATATATATATATAAATAAAATAAAATAAAATTGAATAAGATAGTAAATAAAAAGAGTTTAATAATAATAATATTAGTACTACTGATAATAATAATACTTATTATTATAATTACAAACATATATACATATATATATATAAACATATATAGACAAACCTACATAAAAAAAGAAATTATAAACATACATATATGAACATACATAACATATTATAAACGTATAGACATATATAATCATATGTATAAACACATTTACGCATAAACATATAATGTTAAGAAAATATATATTTATCAGCATACGTGTATATATACACATATATACATACATATATGCATATTACGTTAAAAATAATAATAATAATGTATAAACATATATACCCATATACATACACATATATAAAACCGTAAACATATTTATAAACATATATAATCATATATATATATTTATATTAATCCTCTCAACGAACGAATTTAATAATGTTAAAAATGAATGACCGTGGGGTACGCGTGCACCGAACGGTGCCCAAGTGGACTGCAAACGGGCTGCGCGTCACAACCGTATGGTGTTCGCACACTATCCCAAACCATAAACTCATCCAAACATCAAAAATTTCAACCGGGACTCGCCCGCACACATGGGAAATCACCCGCCGCTAAGATAAATAAAATAAATAAAATAAATAAAATAAATAAATAAAAACATGTGTGACACCATCTTGTCTCATCTCCCTAATCCTTATCAGGAGAAAGCAAGAAAATATAGGTACATGATCTCTAAGTCACTCTTTATGCACAACCTTGGAAAAGGTGAACCAATTGAACCTCATGTAAACAATATGATTAGCTATATTGAGCATTTTAAAATTATATGATTCAATCTACCTAAGGAACTTTCTATATAAATTGTTCTTATTTAAATTCATCCGAGATTCTCAAGTTTTATTGTGAATTTTAAAAAGAAAAATATAGAGAATATGCTTCAAGACCTCTTAACTCTGATTTTATTATAGAGATAAGGACATAAAGCATGAAATATTTTTAGTTATTATTGTGAACAAGAGTAAAAGAAATGAAAAAAATATCTAAGACTAACACCAATTATATAGAAACTTCACACCACCCATCATAAAGTATAAATATTGAGGGAAAAAGAAGGATGTGGTGTGTTTTTATTGTGGTAAGAAATTCCACTGGAAGAAGAATTACTTCTCAAGGAAGAAGCAAAGGGAATATTTAGGTGTGTTAATTATCGACAATAATCTATCCATTTCTACATATTTTTTATTATATATAGTTTTTAGATATAACATTTATATTCAAATATATGAACCAATTATATTAGAAAATATTATTAGAGTTGAAGTGGATCTTTGAGTTAACAATAAAGCAGTACTAGGGGCGCTGACTATAGGATACTCCCATCACATGTTTTCAAATGGATTGGTTCAAGTTTTAAATAATTTTTATTATGTTCCAAATATAAAATAAATAATAATATTTGTGTCTAATTTAGTAATGAAAGGATTTATTTTAAATTACTGAAATAAGATTTTATATTTTATAAAAATAACACATGTTATGGGATGAAACATTTGAATAACGGTGTTTATGCACTAAAATATGAAAATAAATTATAGGAAATTAATAACAGATCAAGTTCACATAACTTATACAACGCCCAGTTGTGGCATCAAATTATTTTTCATGTAAACAAGAATCATTTTGAAAATCTATATCAAGAAGTATATTTATATTATTTGGAACTAAAGTCCTTGTATATATGTCACACTTGTTTGTAAGAAAAAATGATCCATTTAGTGGAAATGGTGAAAGAGTTGTAGATATTCAAGAATTAGTTCGTATTTATGTGTATGAAATTTTTCCAATAAAAGTTAGAGGTGGATTCTCTAAATTCATTACTTTTCTCGATGATTTTAGTAGATAGGGATATGTATACTTAATGAGTTATAAGTCTTATTTATTTTAGAAATTTAAGTAATACAAGCATGAAGTAGATAATCAGATTGTTAAGAATATAAAGAAACTATGATAAGATCATTATAGGGAATATCTTAACCAAGAATTCATCAATTATCTGAGGGGGTTTGGGATATTATCGCAACTAAATCCTCTTTATACACCATAGTAAAATTGTTTCAATGAAAGGAGGAACCAAAAATTTTGGGACATGATGTGATAGATGATGAGTCATGCAAGTATTTTAATATACATTTTGGGATATTCATTTTAGGTAATAGAATACATATTAAAATGAGTGTCAACTAAAGTGGAAAGTGGTATTCCATACAATATTTGGTATGGGAACAAACCTATTTTTTCACATATTTATGTATGGGGATGTGAGGAATTTGTGAAATCTATATCTAGAAACAAACTAGAAACACAAGGCAGAAAGACCATATTTTTATGATATCCTAAAGAAAATAAAATTCATTTTTTATGAAATACCTTGTAAGAAAAAGTTATGGTCAACACACATCCCATATTTCTTAAAAGGGAAAAAATTTTAAGTTCCAAAGGATCAAAGAAAAAATGATAATACGGGGGGGGGGGGGGTTGAATCATTTGTTTCCTTATTATAAATTTCAAATTTAGGAAACTAAACCCGTGAAACTTGTTAGAGTTTATTTCTTATCAAATTTTAGAAAAATCAAGTTCATGCATAAATTGAAAAGTAAATATGTCACACACAATTTACAGGGTTCAAACTTAGTGTGGTAACTGAAATCCTTTCCGTAGCCACTCCTGTGGGTATATATAAATTCTCTATTGTGAAGAAGTAAATATAACTTCTGTCAACTATTATTAGACACATTCCATCTTCTTATAATAATGACTATAGGGAATCCCATAAATGTTCAATTGTTTTCTTACAAAAATTTATCTACAATAAAATATGTAATTTTTTGGAACCAATCCACCAAAGGTATGTCCAGAATCTCAGTCTGATCTGACCTCTAACTGATATCTCCATATAGTAAAATTCATCTGGCATACTTGAATTTGGTATCCTCCATCCAATGCACCACTTCTGAAACTTCACTTCTCAAACAACTAATCAAATATTTGACTGATACCCTCAGTCTGATTCTCTCTATCCAGCAATATTATCTTTCCTTAGTCGGATCATTTGATTAGAATACCTTGTATGGAAACTCTTCCTCAACTCGAAACAACTTTGGTTAGAATACCCACTTCTAACACAAATTCTACAGAGTATCATCTTTTATGCATGTGTGAATAGTTTAAGATACCATTTTAGTTTCCTCCTATATTTATAGGTACTTTATAATTATTAATGGTGGGAAAATGAAATATTTCCCCAATCCCCCGAATTTAGACATCCAAATTTATCAGACATTTGAACTTTATTTTGAATATTTCAAAACTTCTTATCGCTTTAGTTTTCTTCAAGAAACTTATTAAATCTTGACAACTATTCTCAAATTTCCAAAACATACTGAATAAAAACTTTATAAATGAACTATCCATAAATATATAGTTCAGAACATCTCAGTATGAAACTTTATTCATCATTTTAATTCTATTTACCCAATTACAATATCAAAAAACATCACACTCCAATGTTATTGATGAAAATTTAATACCTCACATATTTATCACTTGAACCATCAAACCAAAAAAACTTGAACTACTGAAAACAAAAAAATAAATGATGTCTTACTCTAATTATCCAAGCTAATAGAAAAATATTGACTTCATTATTTCAACTTCTAAATACTTTAGTTGACTGTAATGATTGTCTGGTTGCAACTTCATCCTTAAAAACATTTTATTTGATCAAATACTCTGAACAATTCTAATACTTTATTTATAAGAATTTAGAAAATATATTATCTCTGATAAAACTATGTTTTATGGAACTCTTCATTTGTTGACTTATCAATGTAAAATGTTTATATGATTGATCAATTTCATTAGCTTGTCTGATCGATCAATGTCATTAGCTTATCTGATGAATTGGTGTCATTATCTCATCTAATGAATTGGAACCTGATGAATTAGATCAAAAAATCTATTTATATAAACTCATCAACTACCTCTAGTTTGATTAGATCTATCAGATAGAAAACTAAAACTTTTGTTTCTTTCAACAACTTATTCATCTGATAAAATTCTATAGTTAAGAAACTTTAAAATTCATAAAATTTTTATTTGATAAATTATATTATCTACTCCTTTATCTTTTATCATATTTAAAAAATTAATTTCTTGAGTCATCACCTTTATTAAACTGACCATCTTCAAATTTCATGATAGTTCTCTATTTGATGAATTAGTATCTGCATCTCATCCAGTGGACTAGTATCTGATTCTCATATGATGGATTAGTTTCTATAGATCATCTTATTAGAAAATTTGTAAACTCCATAATTTTTGTAAATTTAAATTTTCCTTCCTATGAAACTTTGGTCTCTTATTCTTTTGGATCTGATGATTTTGATATGGAAAAATTCAACATTGGAAAATCTAGAAACTCAAAAATCTATTTCCTTATGAAAACTCCATCTTAATCATGACATATTAATGATGAATTGGAACTTGAAAGAATATAAATGAATCATCTAACTTAATTTTCAAATTTCTAAAATTTCCAATATTTTTAAGTCTTATCAATATAGAAAATTGTTTGACTCGAATTTCCATCTACTTTAGAAATTCCATAAAAAACTTTATTTGATAGATTGTGTTCGATAGATTGTCTAATAGAGTGTCCAACAACCAAATTTTCAAAAACACTTTATTTTTCCAAATTTACAGAAAATTATCAGAAATAAATTTATATCCTTCCAGCAACACATCTTTTAACTGATTTATAAAAACATTCTTATACAAAAAATTAGTTGTTAATAAAAACAAAACATTATTAAAAAACATTACAAAGGATATTCAATATTATACTTTGTATTTGTTGATAGCTCCCAATAAAAACCTTTTCAACTAATAATTTTCAACAATAATACTTTTTCATAAATCATTTTTTGAAAATTTATAAAAACATTACCTTTCTCAAAAGTGATTTCCCTAACACCACAATACTGGATAAAGTAATGGTTTTAAAGTAATTTCATCCCTTTAAAACAAGAAAATTTTCTTCCATGTTAAGATAAAATCCCAATCAATTTTGTCTTTTCCTCTCACTTTTATTTACCTTCCTTATTTTATGATAACCATAGATTCAGATTCTTTTAAGTAAGAAAAGTACTTATCTCTCTCTCTTATTAGATAAAGTAGTACAATTTCTCCATCTTTGTCACCACAATCCAAAGCACAGTGGGGGATTTAAATAATATTATTATGAAGTATTTAGTACAGGATGAACATTAATTTATAGATTTAATTCCACAAATATTTCTTTTGGTATTGATTTTGTGAAGATATACAGAATTTTATATTTCTTTGAAACATATTCTAGCAGAGAATCTTCACCAGAAAATTTCTCTTTTATGAACTGAAACTTAATATCAATGTTTTTTATTCTTGAGTTTTGGATATGATTTTTAGAAATATTAATTTCACTATGATTATCACAATGTATCTTTATTATTTTTCAAACTTCAAATTTCAAATATTCCAACTGAACTTTAATCCAAAAAATTTGAGTACATGCATGTATAGCTTCAAAAAAATTCTGATTCTACAATGATCAAACTTACTGAAATCTATTTTTTTCTATGGGAAATCAAAAAACAAACTCCTAAGAAAAAAGTTCCTCTATAATTTTATCTTCTATCATTACAATCTCCATCCCAATCAACATCAATATAACCATGAAAGATCATTTCAAAACTTCTTTTATATACTGACCCATATGAATTTGTTTCCTTTAACATATCTCAAAATTATCTTTACTTCCAATATATTAGATTATTTAAGATCACTCTGATATTTCGAACACAAAGTTACAACATATACAATATCAAGTCTTGAGTTTATGAGATAAAGTAAAATACCTATCATATTATCAAATTTTATTTGATTCACACTTTTTAAACTTTCAACATTACTCAACTTTGTACTCACTAAAATAGGACTAAAAACTTATTTAGATTCGTCCATACAAAAATTTTTGTAACAATTCCCTGACATACTTTTCTTGATATAGAAAAATGTATTTTTTTCTTTTTTTGAACTTTTAAAGCAAAGAAGAATGTTAATTATATCAATATCAACTTCTCAAAGTTATTCTTCATTTCCTCAGAAAATTATTTTCAAAATTATTCTTCACCTCCAGCAAGAATTATATCATCAACATACATAATTAAAATTAGGGTGTTGAAGTCAAAATCATTCACATATAAGTTGTTATTACCTTTTCCTTTAAAAAAATTCAAATTTCTCAAGAAACTGTAAAGTTTATAATACTAGTCATGTGGGGATTGTTTTAATCCGTAAAAGTATTTATTAAATTTAAATACCTTTCTTCCATCATTATCAAGTACAAACCCACATGGTTGTTCAATGTAAAATTATTCTTTAATCTCACTATTAAAGAAATATGACTTTATTTCCATCTGATTTTTTTATGTGAAGCCACTTCAATAAAAATTATAATAGTTTATAATCTTAAAATTGGGGAAAATTTTTCTTCAAAATCCACACCTTCCACTTATGAATATCCTTTACAAACAAGTCTTTCTTTTTTTTAAAAAAAATTCTCCATGTTTATTCAACATGTTTCTAAAAACCCATTTTGTTATAATAAAATTTTTATTTATAGGCATGGAAAAATTTCAAATTTTTTGTTTTTATCAATATGATAAAAATCTTTATTCATTCCATCAACACATTCTTTTTGTTCAACTGCTTCAAAAATTGATTTTGGTTCAACTTGTGAAATGAGTGATGTTGGATTTTCTAATATCAATCTTATTCTTGTATGAAACAAATATTTCTGATTCACAAGAATATTTTTAGTTTAAATATGTTTTTATAAATTAGGAAATTTCATTATTTATATTCCAACTTCACTTTACTCATTACATGGTTCTTATGAATCTTGACAAGTCTGTTTGAACTCACTTCTACCTTTTTTGGAAATCCTTAGTCTGTCTTCCTCAAAATTTTAAACATTATTTTATAAGTAATTCAAAATTTTAATAACTTTCACATCATATGAATCCAATATTTTTTAAATGCTTGTTCCAACATTTATAACTTCTTCTATTAGGTGAATATCCCATGAAAATTCCTTCTATATCTTTCTCATCAAATATTCTAGGATTCATATTTTTTATTTGTAGTAAACATGGGCTTATAAAAACATTGATGTACTTCAATGAAGGTTTTTTGTAACACTACTTTTTATAAGAAGTCATGTTGGATTCCAGCCTCAACAAACATCTCTTTTGCACATGAAAAATAATACTCATAGCTTTTGTCCAAAAGAAATTTGAATGTTTGTATTATGTTAACATGATTCTTCCCACTTCCACCAAACTTCTATTTTTCTTTTATGATAATCCTTTTTTTGTAGAGTTTAGGTACCACTATAATGATGTTTGATTCGATGATTTCTTAAATTAAATTTATAATTATTGAATGTGAAATCTGTACCATTTCTTATTCTTAACGTCTTTATATACTCATAGATTATCTAAGCCTTTTCTATCTTTTACTATACAAAATTTTGCCAAGAAAGATATATCTCATCAATCTCAGTCCAACAAAAGGGTGGAACACAAGTTCTCTTATATAGTTTCTTGAATGGTTACATTCTGATAGCAGAGTGATAACTATTATTATATGAAAAACACACTGATGGAAAGTGATCCACCTAGCTCTAATTGATGTACAATAAAGCATTTTTCAACATATCATGAAACACCTAGAAGTTCTACTTGGTCTGACAATCTGTTTGGGGGTGAAACACCATGATCATCCATAATTGGATCCTAAAATCCATCCACATACCTCTCTACAATCATGACATTAACTGGGTAGCGTGTCTAGAGATGATTTTCATGGGTACCCCATAGAGCCAGATGATCTCATTCATATAAAATCACTACAAAATCTCAACTGAACTTCTCTCTTAGATGGTAAGAATGTGTGCCAACATGGAAATTATGTTGAAACACACTTAGACAACATCATAGAATTTCACTTCCAATGAAATAACCATCAATAAATCCACAAATATTCCACCCCACTTCCATTTTAGGATCTCAAGAGGCCGAGTCAAACATGATAGAACCTGATGTTCAATCTTCACCTGCTAACATGTGAGGCATCGAGAAACAAACTTAGTAGTGATCTACCTCATTCCATCCCCCCAAAATGATTGTCTAAGGTCCTTATATATATTTTTCACACATGGATGTAAAACCAAGGGGGAGGTATGAAACTCCCTCAAAACCTCCTTATTCAATGTGATGAGGCTCTACCCTCCTTCAAAAAATACATTTATCAAACCTCCTAAGGATATTTGGTCTTGTAGAACCTCACAATCAAAATATATAAATTTTTTCTCTCTCACATGTTGAAGAAGTGGTGGCATACCCACCATAGACTGTAGGTAATTTGTATCCCTCTCCTCCATCTAGGTCAACTATAATGATGCCAACTAATCAGAATCCTCTTCTACCAAGTGAGAATGAGATTTCCTAATAAGGTAATATACCACCACATTTCCCTACCATAGAGTGTAGACTATCTGAAAGTCATATCCATGTAGGAACTCCAACCAAAGACTCTATCTCAGGTTGAAATCTCGTTAAGTGTGTAACACCCAACCCCATAATCCAGGTATTGGTGCATTATTTTATTACATTGGAATGATTACAAGGAATAAATTCCTGAAGGACCAATTAGATTATTATTTTTGAAGAACTAGATATATAATTGGTTCCCTTATTACAATGGTAAAACATAAAACATAACAAATGAAAATAATTTTCATCCTTCAACTTATTCAAAAAAAATTTCTTCATAACTTGGGGAAAATAAGACAAATAAAAGGGTGATCTCAAATGCTTAGTAAGGGTAAAGTATATTGGAAGAAATAATGAATCAATGAGAATAATAATTATGGAATGGTAAATAACTGAGCAAATATACCATGTAATCAACAAACAAAGAATGAAATTCATAAACAATATAACAAGGTAATGACTGGTAACACATTCCATTAAAATAACTAGATAAGGAAAAATCAATATGGAAAGGTAAGAAACTAAAACACATTCAATTTTATCAATGAACTAGGAATGAAATGAATACCTAGGTATGTTAATGAAAAATCTCATGGATAAATAATAAATGAATTTAATTGAGGGAAATTATTAATTATTGGATGTCATGTTTGAGGAACATGGAAACCTATACAGTCGAGACCTTTCACAAGACGATTTAATATATTATGATTTGTGAAACTAATTTGTATAATGAGAACCTTATAATGAATCAAGGGGATATATAAATTCAGGGACCCACCCTTTATTTTCATCCCAAAGAAATCTTCATATCAAATAATCAAAATAATATTCTTTATCAAATAACCGTAATGAATAAAGAATACAGATATATCAATATTTCCCCAGATAATCATATAACTATCAAAGTATACACCATAAATAAAAAAAGAATACAATTTATGAGTGAATCATGAATAATGATATTAAATGAAAAGGGGAATTATATACTCCACATTAAAGTGAATTCATGTATAAGAGATAATAAGTCTCAACTTAATATAAATTAACACGAAATCCCTTAAAAATTTTAATCATTTATGTAAAAGGATGATCATTTACAAAAGAAAATATTTTCTTCAAAAAAAAAATTATTAAAATTTTAAAGTAATCTTAATAAAATTAGGGTTTCATGATGGTGGGAAATTCTGTTCATGTCTTATAAGATAAAAATAAACATTCCTTCTACTTTTTCAAAAGAAAAGTCCTAATGTACCTTATTTTGGAAAACGATAGGAATATGTTTTTTTTAAAAAAAGTAAAAAGGGGTTAAAAATTAATTTAAAAAATCATGGAATAATAGTAAAAACAATTTTGAAATTTTTTTTAGAAAACAATAAAATGGAATATAAATATTCCCCAGTAGAGACCTAAACACAAACAATCCTAATTAACAATGAGATAGTGAAATAAATACATATCACTTTACAATCAGTAGAATTGTATTCCCATGAAAGAAATAAAATTATATGGATATTAAAATAACATAATATTCATGATAGGACTCATAAAATATATTAATGGTCAATAAATAAACTAAACATAATAAATAGGTGGTGAACATGGTTTGTGTCTCATAGAAAATAAACGTGAGACAAAGATCCCTTTTCTTACTATTTCTTTAGAATAACATTATTTAAAATACTGAATAAAGGTTTTAATAGTGTTACTAACTTATTAAATAATCATATTAATATTTATGATATCATACATGATAATTTTAAAATATCTTATTACCCGTTTGTTAACATTCTTTCATTATTTTCATTATTTGGGGTGTTAATTTCCTAGTTTCATGAGTAAGTTTTGACTTGTTATTTGTTGTTTTTATTAATTAGATCATGGTTTAATAATCACAAGAATTTAAACCATGATTTAAATATTATATATATTCATTATAAATTTATTAAAATAATCCATAAAATTTGGAGATAAGAAATTAAATGCACCTTTTATGGAGACGATAGACCGTACACACACATGAACGCTACTTTCATTTCTTTTTTCATATTAGAATAATGTAAAGAAAATGATATATATATATATATTTATATTATAATTATAGTATCATATTTATGTCATATATTTCACATATTATTATTAAATCCATCCTTTATACATTCCACTTATAGTGTGAATGGAATGCATCGATTTGAGGAGGCGGTAGTCCACACGTCCACAAACATTGTTATCGTATTTATAAAAAATGGAAATCATAAGGGTATGTATTATAAAATAATAAAATAAGTATAAATAAATAATAAATATCATATATAACATATATAAATAGAGTTTAAATCATAATTCCCAACCATGAAAGGTGGTAATGGAAAATGAACAATCATCGTTTCCTGGGGTGGTAGTTCACTGTACACAGAAACATTTTATTTGTTACCCATTCGATAGAATTGTGTGTAAGTGTAGGTCAAAACCATAATATAGAAAAATATTAGTATAATTATGATACTTATGTTATTATATAAACCTGTAATAATTATAAATTAAGGAGTGGGGAAAGAAATAAAACTAAATTGATCGTTGAAGAACATTACCTTCTTTTCGGGTAACTCATTTTGGTTTATACCAAAAGACTTAATTGGGTGGATTTATGAACAAATGTATGCTTATAGGATGAGGGTAATGATTTTTGGATGAGAGTTTTAAAGGATTTTATATAAAAAATAGGTTCTTAAGTGTGAATAAATGATAAGGAGAGGTTCCTTTTTATAAGAGAGGGGAGGGGAACTTTTTGAATTTCAAAAAAGATTAATTTATAATAAAACCAATGCCAATCCAAATTCCTCAAAAATTCCATTTATTTAAATCTAAGATATGATAATGTTTTAATATCATAAGCCAATATATTTTATAAAATATTTGGTATAATTTTATTCCTTATCATTTTGATTAACCCTTAATTAACCCATTTTAATTTTTAACTATGGTGACCAATTTTTCTATACTAAGAGGAAATATTTTTTACATATAAAATGTCAGTTGGACCACAAATGGACAATGTATGATATTGGTGACCATATATATTAACCTTTTTTTATGATAATATTTTTATGATTTTTAAATAATATAATAAAATATCATTTTCATAAAATGTCATTTTTATTAAATATTACAAGTGTCAATTTTGACACTATTCATAACTTTGAATTTAAGAAAATACATGAAGCAAGATGAATTCCAACCAATTAACTTAATACACCGATAAAATTTCATATTAACACATAAAATTCATGGACCACTTTAACTAAGTTAAATTATATTTCTTTTAATATTTCTAATATCATTTAATTGATTGATTCATTAATTGAATCATTACTACATCATCATTGTGAATTCCTTTATGTTAATTATTTATTTCCTAAAAATTAAAACTAAATTAAAATGATGTAGATAAAAAATTTATATTTCAATTTAATATTTATATATGAAGATATATTATGTATAAAGACATATAAAAATACAATACTTATTAAAAACAAGAGTGTGACATATTGGACTTCCCTTGGAATAAAATACTATAAAATCCATAAAGTCTTCAAAGTGGTCCTAAAATTGATAAAACGATGTTTTTTTAAAACAAACCCATGAAATTAAATTAGCAAAAGTTTTAGGGTAATTTTATAATTCATATAATATTATTTTTACCTTTAATTACCCGATTTACCCTTAACCATGGTAAATAAAATTAAAGAAATACTAAAGTTACTATTCACTAAAACATTAAGTTGATTCTATTAGAATATAAATATCATACTAATTAAAATTGTGTATTTATGTTTTTCAATATTTAACTCAAATAAGTTGATAAATTATTTTTAGTGATAATCCTGGAGACATGGAGAGAAAGTGGCTTGATGTAAAATTGTTCAAAAGTTTGCTATGTTTTTATATCTAAATTTAATAGGAAATTGTTTCCAATGAACTAAATTGGTTTAAATGATATAAAATTTTTCTAATTATACTTTAAAAACAAATCAAACTATAATTTAACTATATAAAAAAATTATTAGAAAATTTCATTTTGAACTAAAATGCAGTATTTTTCACTATTCATAAAAAATGTAACTTCTCAGAAAAATATCAAAAATTAAACCAAAGTAAATTGTTATATCCCAATTTAAAAGAATAATTTTATTTTTTCAAATATAATATATTAAAGTTTCAATAATTTTATTTAGAATAGGTTCTCCATTAAATGGAGGTAAAACTACCTTTAGAAAAATAGTTTTTAATTCATAAAATTGAAATTATTTTTATCTTATGCCTATAAAATCATCTGGATGAATGTAAAAACATTTGATAAAATATATAACATATAAATTTTATAATTTTTTAATACTATTCATTCTAATTAGTTTAACATCTAGGTTATAATTTCATTTTAAATAATAATATTAATATTATATCATGGTTCGTTTAAACTTGGTGTTGCATGAAACATAAGCTATCAAAGAAATGGAATTTATTTAATAAGAGATATACTATAAAATCTTGGGGTGTTACATTATCACTTAATTTAGTAAATTTTATCCTCTCAATTTTAACTCGGGATCAAATACTATGGATTTGACTTTTCAAAATAACTTTGTTGAAATCCCACATCAGAAAAAGGATTAACGAGACCTCAACTTTAAAATAAAGAAATGGAATTAAAAAGGTCACTATAGATAACACATAATAAGGTTACATATAGGAAAACATGTATATGGAATAGAAACCTGACCATCATGTTCTGATGGAGATTGATAGAGAACATGGTCTGGAGAAAGTTAAAAATCACGAAGCTATAAATCTACGATGATCTAATGGACAATTTGATTAATTAGAATATATGGTACTGGGATAACATTTGTTGTTTCATGATGTTTTACCTATAGTTTCAGAATTAATTTAATTTATTTACTAATAACATTAGGAAACATACTTACTTGATAAAAATAGTTTCAACCTTTAGTCAATTTCCACCTAAAACTCATCCTTTTCTCCAAACGATGAGTATTTAAGATGATTTTTTCATACACGAAGCACTAGAATCAACTTCTATATAATCCATCAATCCAAAAAATATTAAATATATATTTCTCTTATCTTGAAACACTAACCAAAAAGTAAATAGAAATGATAAAACAATTCCCCTAAAAGAATCTCCAAAATTTAGTAGTAAAACCCCAAATCTCAGCATAGATCATTTAGAAAATAACTATCCTTCCTCAAAAATATTATTGACTAAGATTAAAACAAAAAAATCAAAATTATTTGATCGTATAGTCTTCCAATTAACATCAATAACTCCTAATTTATTTTATAAAAAAATTAATTTCATAAATCTCATAATCTTCAAGGTTTGCTAATAATTTCCATAAATGACCTAAATCACCATAAGTACACAATAAAATAATACATGAATCCCAAATAAAATTCATTCCATCTTCCTTAATCATATAAGAATACAAAAATAGTGAAATTTTTTCAAAATAAAATTAATTATTTAATCACCAAATCATTTTCCAATCCCAATGTTATCTATCTGATAAAACAAATGTCCCTAAAATAAAAACAACTTTTATCCATTATTTATTTTAACTGAATAAAAAAATTCATTATAACAAGGAATTCATGTAGGATATTGGTAGGAATTTTACCCTTTTAACTCTTCATTTGTGGGTTCAAATCCCAAGCCTTTGGAGACGCGATGGGTTATCACTCAGCCTACAGGTTGTCCTTTTTCTAAAACTATATAAATATTATAGAAAAATGTTATAATAATACTCATAAATAGCTTAAATATATGCAACATTAATGATATGTTTTAACTAAAAATGTTATATCATACATTTAATTTTTTATTCCTAATAATATAGTAATGCATAATCACCTTAAAGTCAAAGATCACATAAACCCTAAATGTTATCCTTTCCTTTAGACTTATATCCACAAAATAAAAAGGAATTAATTGATTAAAGAACTTTTTAAAACATAATAAACCAATTTTTTATGTTCCCTAATAAATTTTTTCTGAAATAAAGTTCCCAAGGATTCTACTAAACCTCCCTTTGATACCAATTGCAGTGCCCCAACGCCAGAATCCAGGAGTCAGTGCATTATTTTTTTACATTCGAATGAATACAAGGAATAAAATCCTGAAGGACTAATTAGTTTCGTATTATTTAAGAAATATATACATAAATGGTTCCCTTATTACATAGGTAAAACATAAAACATAATAAAGGAAAATAATCTGTATCCTTGGACTCATTCAAAAATTTCATTTTCATAACCTTGGTAAAATAAAATAAATAAAAGGGTGAGATCAAATTATCAGTAAGGGTAAAGTATAGAGGAATCAATAATGAATCAATGATAAAAATAATTATGGAATGGGAAATAACTAAACATACATACCATAAAATAAAAAAACTAAGAAGTAAATTCATAAACAGTATGGGAAGGTAATGACTGGTAACACATAACATTAAAATAACTAGATAAGTAAAAATCAATATGTAAAGGTAAGAAATATAAACACATACCATTTAATCAATGAAATAAGAATGAAATTAATCCATAGATATAATGATGTAAAATCTCATGGATAAATAATAAATTAATCTAATTCAGGGAAATGATTAATTATCAGACGTCATGTCTGAGGCACATGAAAACCTATGCCGTCATGACCTTTCACAAGACGTTTTAAACTATTACAATTTGTGAAACTAATATGTCCCATGAGAACCTTTCAATGAATCACCTGCCATTTACATTCCAGATCATTCCCCACATCAAATAATCAAAATAATATGCCTTATCAAATAATTTTATTAAATAAATAATAAAGATTTATCAATATTTTCCTAGACAATCATATAACTTTCAAAGTATACACCGTATATAAAAATAGTATACAGTTTATGAGTGAATCATGAATCATGATATTAAATAAAAAATGGGTATTATATACACCAAATTAAAGTGAATTAGTGTATAATAATGAATAAGTCTCAATGGAATGAAAATTAAGATGAAATCCCTTAAAACTTTGTAATCAATTATTTAGAAGGTGGAAGATTTATAAAAGAAAATATTTTATTTGAAAATAAAATGCTAAAATTTTAGAGTAATTTTCAAAACATTAGGGCATAATTATAGATAGAATTTTTTTTCATGTCATATAATTTTAAAAAAAATATTACTTTTACTTTTTTTAGTTAATGTCATAAAGTACCTTGTGTTGGAAAAATATAAAAAGATTTATTTTAAAAGAATTTTATAAAAAGTAAAAAGGTGGTAAAAATGAATTTAAAAAATAAATAGAGAATATTAAAAAAAATTAATTTTTTTGGAAACACTAACATGGAAGATAAATATTTCCCATTAGAGATATAAACACAAACTATACCGAATAACGATGAGATTATGAAATAAATAGGTATCAGTTTATAATCAGTAGAATAGTATGAACATGAATGAAATAAAATTATATGGATATTAAAATAACATAATATATAGTATAATACTCATAAAATATATTATTGTGTGATGAATACACCACATATAAGAAATAGGTGGTGAACATGGCTTTTATCTCACAGAAAATAAAAGCGAGACAATGATCCCTTACCTTGCACTTACTTTAGAATAACATTATTTAAACTTACGAATAAAGATTTTAATAGTGTTAATAACTTATTAAATAATAATACTAATATATATGATATCATATATTATCACATTATAATATCTTATTACCGGTTTCTTAACATTATTTTGTTATTTTCACTATTTTGGGTGTAAAATACCCATTTTTTCTCAAGTAAGTTTTGACTTGTTATTTATTGTTCATATTAATTAGATCATGGTTTAATCATATCTAGAGACTAAAAAATTATTTAAATATTATATATATTCATTATATACGTATTTATAATAATCCATAAAATTTAGAGACAAGAAATGAATTGCACCGTTCATGGAGATGGTAGGATGCACGTACAGATGAACACTAATTTCATTTTTTTTCAGATTAAAATAATGAAAATAAATAAATAAATATATGTATATTATAATTCTAGTATCATATTTATATCATATCTATCACATATTATTATTAAAACCATCCATTATACATTCCATGTATAGCATGAATGAATCACATCACTTTGAGGAGGCAATAGTCCACACTTCGACAAACAATGTTATCATAATTATAAAAATTGGAAAGCATAAGGTCATTTGTTATAAAATAATTAAACAAGAATAAATAAATAAATAATAAATAAATAATAAATATCTTATATAACATATATAAAATTATTTTATATCATAATTCCCAACCATGAAATGTGGTAAAGGAAAATGAACAATCATTGTTTTGTGAGGTGGTAGTTCGCCATACATGGAAACAATATGTTCACTACCCATTATATGGAATTGTATGTAAGTGTAGGTCAAACAATTAATATAAAAACATATTAGTATATTTAGTATACTTTTTTTATTATATAAACATGTAATAATTTTAAATGAAGGAGTAGGTAAATAGTTAAAACTAAAGCAATCATTGAAGAATGCTACCTCATTTTCAGGTAACTCCTTTTTGTTTATACCAAAATACTTCATTAGATGGATTTATTCCCAAAGGGATGATTATAGTATTAGGGGAGGGATTTTGGTATGATATTTGGATATTTTTTGGCAGAACCAAATAGGTTCTGAAGTGTGAGTAAATGATAAAGAGAGGTTGTCTTTTTTAAGAGAGGGGAGTGGCACTTTTGGAATTTCAAAAAATATTAATTTAAAATAAAATAAATATGAATAAAAATACCTAAAAATGAAATTTAGTTTAAAAAATATATTATTATTTTGTAATATCATCAACCAATATATTTTAGACATGATTTTGTATTATTTTAGTCCTTATCATTTTGATTAACCTGTAATAAACCCGTTTTAATTTTAACAATGGAAACTAATTTTTATATACTAAGAGGATGTAATTTTAATTTATAGAGTTTCAGTTGGGAAATAAATGGAAAATTTATGATATTTTATACCATATATATTCCACTTGTGCTTATTTAATATTTTTATGATTTTTAATTTTTTTAATTAAATATGATTTTCATAAAATATCATAAGTGTCAATTTTGACATTATTCCTAACTTTGACTTTAAGAAAATACATAAATAAAGCTGAATTCGAACCAATTAACTTAATAAACCCATAAAATTTCTTTTTAACCCATAAAATTCATGGATCAACTTAATTAATTCAAATTATATTTCTTTTAATATTTCTAATATCATTTAATTTATTATTTCATTAATTGGATCATTACTGCATCGTCATTGCGCAAGCCTTTATGTTAAATTTTATTTCATAAAAATTTACAATAAATTACAATGATTTATATAAAAAATTTATATTTAAAATAAATATTTATAACCTAATATATATTCTATATAACCACAAATAAAAAATGTAATGCTTATTAAAAACACGAGTGTGGCATATTGGTATTCTCTTAGAATAAAATACTATAAAAGACCTAAAGTCATCCAAGTGGCTCAAAGTGGACCTAGAATAGACCCAAGTATTATTTTTTCCAAATTATACTCATATAATGAAATTAGTAAAAGTGTTGGGGTGATTTTATAATTCTTATAATATTAATTTTACCTTTAATTACCTGATATACACTTAACTGTGGTAAAAAAAAGAAATACTAAAGTTTATATTAACACAAAAATCAATTTTATCTCATTAGAATATAAATATGATAATTATTACAACCATGTATATTCATTTTTAAAAATTTAACTCACAAAAGTTTCTAAATTAAGTTTAACGCTATCCCACAAGCATGGCGAGAAAGCAAGTTAAATTAAAAATGTTCAAAAGTTTGCTATGTTTTTACATCTAAATTTAATAAGAAATTGTTTACAATGAACTAAATTGGTTTAAATGATATAAATCTGGTTCAATTATACTTAAAAAAACAATACATAATTTAACTATATAAATAAATTATATGAAAATGTAGTTTTGAACTAAAATGAAGTATTTTTTTTACCATTCATCAAAATATATAACATCTCAGGAAAAATACCAAAAATTCAACCAAAGTAAATTTTTATATCAAAATTTAAATTAATAATTGTATTTTTTAAAATAAAATATATAAATTTTTCAAAAATTAGATTTAAAATATGTTCGTCATTAAAATACGGTAAAACTACCTTTAGAAAAATAGTCTTTCAATGCGTAAAATTAGATTTATTATTATCTTACACCTATAAAATAATTTATCTGAATTTAAAAACATTTGATAAAATATATAATAAATATATTTCATAATTTGGTTAATACTATTCATTTCCATCAATTTAATGGCTAGGTTATAATTTTATTTTAAATAATAATATTAATATTATATCATGGTTCATTTAAACTTGGTGTTGCGTGCAATGTATGCTATCAAAGAAATTGAATTTATTTAAGAATAGACATACTATAAAATATTGGGGTGTTTTAGAGTGAATTTTTATATAAGACTCTGGTGGAATGAGTAAACAATGAAATGATCAACTAGAAGACAATGCCTCCATATCTTCAATTCAAATACTACCACTTCCAACTATAAGCCATGGGTCACGTAATTCTACTCTTGGTGTATGAAATCCCTTGACCCATAAGTGATAATGTACAATCTATGAATCAAAATTCATCTAAGTCCAACTTTATAGAAATCAAAAAATACCATGTACTCGACGCCCTCCTCTATTATCCTCAATATAGGAACATTGGTCAACCTAAAACTCAACTCCTCAAAGGATCCCTAACACTACTCAGTCTAAGAAAATGACCACCCTTTCCACATCAAGGTAGTCAAATGGGATGTAATCATAGAAATGTCTTCCAAAAACCACTGGTAGTACCCCACAAAAATGAGAAAACTCCACACCTTTGATATGTTCTTTCATGGTTCCCAATAAAGCACCACATCAATCTTCACCATATCCATAACTACACCATGATGAAATATGAAATTCCCCAAAAATTGTACCTATAAGATTAAAAATTAACACTTTGAGAGAATACTGTACAATTGTTGCTACCGAAATAAATCTAGGTCCCTCCTAAAATTATCTATATTATCCTCCACAGATATATATTATATGATAATGTTGTCGATAAAACACCTAAAAATTATCCAAAGTATTCTTAGAAGACATGGTTCATAGGTTCCATGAAAATAATTAGGGAATTAGTCACACTAAAAGGCATCACCATTAAATTATAGTTCTTATAGTGACATCAGAATTACATTTTGTAATACCATCCTCATGTATCGTAAAATAATGGTACCTAAATCTGAGACTGATCTTTGAAAACCAACCCAAACCTTTTAACTCGTAAAGGGTGATCAATCCTTAAAAAGAGATTCCCATTCTTGATCATCACTTGATTCTAGTTATGATAATTAATAAAAATACTCAAGCTCCATTCAACATTTTTCAAAAAAAATATTGGAGCCACCTATGCAGACACATTTGATTTGATAAAACATTTCTCTCAAAGTTTATTCGACTACAACATCAACTCTTGAAGCTCGGAAAGGTCCATTTGATATGCCATAGAAGATATCAACACTATACCATAGTGCAATTAAATTAAATAGTCAATATCCTTCCTTGGATTCCATTACAACAAATATTCAGAAAATACGCCCATATAATCCCCCACTACTACTAGAATCTATATTTCTAAAGAGCCTTTTTCACTAAGGGACAACCTTGATAACTAATGGGTGATAAGTTGCAGCTTCCTACTCATGGGTACTACTTACTCAACCAAAATATCCTTGTCACCCAACAAGGTAAATCTCACCCAATCAACATGTATTCATCTATCTATCTTATAATAACAATCTATTTGAGAACACAAAGGGGAAAACTAGTCGATACCCAGAATGAAATTGTAAGGTTTCATTGTAATGATCGCTAGGTCCCATGATAAACTCTCTCCACTGAGATCTAACTCACACCATTGGAAATCATGTGATATAGAAGAATCAATCTTCGTAGGCACCTCTATCCACAACTGGTGGACCAAAGTCTCTACTGGAATCTATAGATCTCACAAAAGGTATGTGGAGATGAAGGAATGACTCACACCTATGTTTATAAGTACTGTAGATAAATTTGAGAAGGAATAGATCATACCTATAATTATCTCATGATATGACTAATTATATCCCTCTATATCCTACAACCATACATTACCTTGATTGCGGACCCTATGCTGGAATGGGACACATGGTGGTGGTGGTGGTAGCCGGTTGTAGCTTCATCCCTCAATAACAACACCTCTTTCATTGGATTTCCTACTCCTATACCAGCACCACCTCCATGGTGGCTACCCTAAAAATGCATGGGAGATCTGTAGTCATGATGTTTCCTCCTTTTTTGTGCTCCATATATAGCCTTACCACCATCTAAAGCATTTCGGGTTAGGAAATCACGGGACTTGTGAAATCACTTGTCACAACCATAGTATCTTCCCCCTCTAGGATATCTGGATCCTCTACATGAACCCTATACTATAGATCCATGTGATTAATTCTAGGTATGATTATGCCGTCTATAATAATAACTTAATTACTAATTCCCGCTAGCAACTACAGATGACTCAACCACATGATGTACACTATCAGATCCATATTATAGACTTCCCTATGCTAGAAAGTTCTATGTAACCAAGGACCACTCTAGAACTCCATCAGAAGTGGGAATTCATAAGGATACCACACTATCTCATATATCTCTACAAATTCCCTACTCAAACTTCCATTCCTGGAAGTATCCACCCTACAATATATTGAGAGAGTAGCGTATTTGGTAGGTGAACCTCAATGCAAACTCAACAACTAAAATATCACCTTGTTATAACTCAAAAAGCTACTGGATCAACATAGAACACAAAATCAAAGGATAGTAACCATTTTACAATAAAACTATTGAAATTCTATCTATTAGAGGTTCGTCTCATCATCAGTCTGAGTGATAATACCCCAATAGTGATTTGATTCTACATGAATAAGAATAGTTGCAAGCACAACGATTTGATTAATAAAGGTTTGAAAAAGTTAGAAAACTCATACCACATCCTAAATATAATCATCCACTTTCTGAGTGTCAAGCTCACCATGAATCCTGAGAATTCTCTCACTGGAGATTACGTAATGTGCTAATCCCGCATGCACTGTCATCCTGACCTGTTAGAGATATCAGCTACCCAACACGTAGTGAATCCTCCTAATATACCATTAGATTTGGATCCATATTCTTCCCCTTGGGTCAAATAATTTCTTTATACTCTCCCAGAAGGAAAATATCTAGAATAAGTCCCTATATTAAGGACTCATCACTCGATTGGTTGTCCTTATGACCCTGTATTAGAATCCTAGTTGGCTGTCATCATAGATGCATCATGAAAGTTAACAAGACATACCATGGTTAGATGAGAATATCTAGGGACCTGACTCATGAAATACATGAAATTAAAAATATCCTAGCCTATATGATGCATGTATCATTGTTTTCTCTATGAATGATGCCTCAACATGTTTAGTCAACAAATAGATACTTATATCCTTGGTGTATGGATATGTCGGATGTCACACCATCACTAGATTCCCTATAATAATAGCCAATCTTGGGACACTTTGACATCGTTTACCTAAGTTCCCAAACCAAACCTCACAACATGTCCAACTATAAACATTGACATGAGGAAAACCCACCCCTGATACGACTCTATCATTACCTGACCCACTAGGACCCTACTTGGGACAACAGTAATTTGAGGGTGACACCCTAAGACCACATCCAATTATCTAGGGGATGGAAATAAGAACCATTTAGGCATAATAATGAAATGATAGACTTATCCTAATGTACTTTTATACACACACACTTCCATCTCCATTAAATAGTTTATAAATAAATAAAATATTGAGACATCTAGAGTGTAATCAATTCATGCAAAAAAACTCTAGGAATTACAACAAAGTGAAGCATGGTAATGTAAAACATATAAGGGAAAAAATGCATACCAAATAGAAAATAGGTCCCAATCTAAATGAAAACTGATAAAGGAAATACTGAAGAGTGATCAACTCAAGATCTTTGAGACTGACCACCGAATACATATAGCACCTCCATGTACCACTTTGATCCACCAATATCTGGCCCACCCGAGTCACCACCAATTTTCTAATCATTTGAATAAGAAATTAAATATTTGGGAAAATAACATGTAGTGGTGAGTATATACATACTCGATATGATTCCCAAAAAACCAAGGGGGAAGCAGTAAAGTAAAACAGTCAGCACAATCCATAGACAAAAAGAGAAAAGAAACCAAATAAATAGATATTCTTATATTAGAACACCAATTGAAAAAGGATATAAGTCTTAATCTCCAAAGAAAGATAAGGATGACAATGAGTATACTTTTAGAACTAAAGGTTCCATCAATGATGTTGAGAACCATGCATAACCACACAAGAATCATAATGGAGGTTCTTCTCCTCGTTACTACACTATATAGCTGAGGGACCACTATATATAGTGGAGGACCCACTAACTACAAGATCTAAATGATAGAAGAGTAAAACTTAATAGATAGAGGATCTACACCCTCTTTGGTGTGGGGGAGTAGTGAATTTACATGTATAAATAGTATGAGGAACTTGCGCCCTGGTGTGACAAGGGATTTACGACCTCGACATCTCACTAATGAACACACCCGATCACTTCCATCATTTAAGAATTTATAGGAGAAGTGTCTCATTTTTAACACCATATATCCTATTCCCAATAACAAAAAAAGTCTATCATCACATCATACATTAAAAAATACTCATGATAGGCTACTCATGGTCCCAAATCCAAGTCCTAGAGAAGGAGATATACAAGGTAGCAGGTTCTAAAGGCTATATATGACATGTACTACTGGGGTGAACGACATGTATCATGAAGCTGAAGCCTGGAAATATACCACCAATACACTTAGTGTGTAAAAACCAAATTAAATGGCATGTCATCTGAGTGACATGACATGTGGGACCACCTACGATTTAAGTCATGTTCCTCATTGAACATAGGTTCTCTTGACAAGTAGGGGCACATGTGGTTTAATCCAATCAGTTATCCTTAGTATGTATTTCTTGTACATAGATGGACCACCTAACCAAGGTCACACAACATGTGGGAACTCAACATGGTGTGTGATACTTATAGAAGGCTAACAACCTATCCACCATTAGATTTTCTGGAACATGTCTTGTATTTCTCTAGAACACATGGTGTGATGTCTTTTTTCCACAACCAAAAGGTATAGTGTTCACACAGATTCCATATATGCTATTATCGACACTCTTTATTTATATTGACTCACCCAAATTTGAAAAAAATAAAATAATACATCTCTGATCATCATTTTTTGGACTCTGTTGGTTGAAAAGCATGATTCCAATCGCATGAATGTGATCTTTCATGCCTCCCAATACCAAATTGGGTTTTTATCCCTAGAGAAAATCAATCATGATCCATTGGCCCAAATTGATCCATATAGAACCCATCAATAAATTTCCATTCACACAAGAATTATGAATCTGGAGGATAAATCACGCTCAAACTGGTCTAAAAATATCAAATCATCGACCCCATGGGATACAGATGAAGAATGCGAGTATAGTGGTAGGAAAAGGGCATAAGAGAAAAGTGAGATCATTATTGGATGATATGATCTTGGTCAATGATTAATTTTTTTTGAAATATAATTGGATGGAATAGAATCGCAATAAATAATCAAAATTTCAATGTTTATTTAAACTCATATCATAAAAATATCAGGATCTAAGGAAATTAATTAGATAAAAATAAATGCTTAAAAATTAAATAAAAACGGGCATAAATACATAAAATAATTATTCCTACCACAATAATGGATTGATCATTGGTGAAGTACATGTTTGCCAGCGTAGAAGAAGAGGACCCCACTATGTTCATTATTCACCTCACGAATTCCCCAATCGATCATCATTGATTCGTGTTCCCTATTTAAAAATGGAAATGAAACTCTCAATTTCTTCTATCTAACCCCTAGGGTTATGTGGATAACCCTAAAGTTTTTTCATAACGATGTATATATAGAGTGGATTAGGTTTTTGGTCATTAAGTAAGAAAAAAATGATTTATTTAATTTAATTAATGCACCGCAAACTCCTTCCTTCCATAGATGGTCTGATACCAAATGAACTTATTTAAAACCTAGTTTAAACCCCAAATTTTGGAAACAACCATGGTCTTCGATTTTCCATCCAAGGTTTTGATTAGTGGGGAAACCATTTATTCCAAAAATACATGCATGTTAAATTTTATATATATTAATGGTTTTAATATATCAATTTTGGGGTACTGTGACACCCAAAACATAGTTTCAAATCTATTAAAAAAATCCATATATATATATATAAATATTCAAAGGATCAAACTATATATACTAGAGTTGTTACAATTATAGTCTCATCATAAACAAAAATTTTATTTCTATATCTTTTTCAGAAAATATGGGGTTTTCATTCATTATTATGAGAATGATTTATTCTATGTATGTATATGAATGAAATTTTTTATGGTATTGTAAATATGATAAATAGTTTTTATATTAGAGATATATAATTTTATCTATAATATTCAGAGTAATAAGGTCATGGTTGATCATGATCCCACCCACCATTGACATTATCACCTTGGACATATAATTGATAAACACATCCAAAGTCTATATTGATATGGTTTGTAAGAACCATTCAATTATGATTTTTTTCATACATGAAAATCATTTTTATAAGAAAATATGAGAAAAAAACCTTTTATTGGAAAAGGTGAAAGGGTTAGTGGACTATTGGATCTCATACATAGTGATGTGTGTGGACTAATGAGTACTCAATAAAGTTGTGGTTTTATGTACTTAATTACTTTTACCAATGATATTCAGTATGGTTACGTGTTTTTAATGTAAATAAGTATGAAAATTTTGAAAAGTTTAATGAGTTTCAAAATGAAGTACATAATCAACTATTAAAAATTATTAAAATTCTTTGATCAAATCGGGGTGGTGAATAATTGATCTAGGGACTCACAAATCATCTAAGATATTATGGAATTGTTCCAAGAATAACTGCTCTTAGAACACCAAAATGGAATGGTGTGTATGAGAGGAGAAATTGTACCTTGTTGTACATTTTTCAATCGATATTGAGTTAGCGTGACATCCCAATTTCAATATGAGGTTGTACACTAGGGAATTTTTCATTAATACTAAACGATATTCCATCTAAAGAATCCATAAAGAATCAAAATGAGATATGGTATATAAATCATACCAATATGAATTTCATGTTAATTTGGAGTTGTGAAGCATATGTATGAATTTCTACTTCTAAAGAACTCAACTCTAAATATGAGAAATGTTTATTTATTGGTTATACCAAATTGACTGTTGGATATTACTTTTACAACCATAATGAACACAAATTGTTTATGTATTGACATAGTTTTTTCTTTAAGAGGGATCACATAACTCAAGGTGTTAGTGGGATGAAAGTTAAACTTTGAGAACTTAAAGACTAATAAACAATAAGTGTTCATTAGATTGAGGTTAACCTAGTTCCACAAAGTGTTATAGAAGCAAAAATAACTCAAGTTACCTAAGAACCTCAATGTTTTGAGAGGATTATTTATTATCCCAAGAGACGTGGATTTATTATAGAAAATTAATAGGAAGTAATGTTTATAGGAGATAAACCAATTAACTACTAGGAGGACATTGAGAGTTCTAATTTCAAGAAATAGTTAAAATCTATGGAATTTGAAATAGACTCCATGTACATGAACCAATTTTGTAACTTGGTGGATACACCAGAAGGGGTAATAACCATAGGTCATAAGTGATTTTTCTATAATAAAATGACATTAATGGTATATTATTTATCTATAAATAAAATTTGGTGGACAAGGGTTGTAAGAAAATTCATGGTATTGATAATAAAGAAACATTTTCACTTATTGTGACAATAAAGTCCATTTATATATTTATCACCATTAAAAACATTTTGATTATGAGATATATTAAATGTATGTTAAAACTAATCTCCTTAATATTAATTTAGTCGAGGATGCTTATATAATTAAATCCAAAGGTTTTGATGAGCCAAATGAGTCTGATAAGGTATGAAAGTTGCAACGGTCCATTCTTGGAGTTAAGAAAACTTTCCATTGTTGGAATATTTGGTTTTATGATTGAATATAATATTTTGATTTCATCAATATTTAATATTTCTCCTACATATATATGTGTATTAGTGGGAGTGTAGTAGTGTTTTTGATATTATATGTGGATGAAATACTTCTTATAAGAAACAATATCACAACTTTAAATTCTGTAAAGATATAGTTGGGTAAATTCTTATTAATTAAATCCATGGGTGAAACGTCCTACATAATGTGTATGAAGATCTATAAAGATATATATAATAGGATACTTGGAATAAGTCATGACACATACATTAGTAAAGTGTTAAAGAGGTTTATCATAGATAACTCCAAAAGGGATCTTTACCAGTGTTGCATGGTATGAATCTTAGGAAGATTCATGCTACTTATACAGAGTTATAAAGTAGGGATAAAATTATCTATTCATATGAAATAATATATATCTTGTATTTTATGATTTATACTCAATATAATGTTTCCTATTCTATTAGAATAACTATTAGATTTCAATACATTCTTGGTGATATTCACTAGATTTCTATTAATAACAACCTTAAATAATTGATAAAGACTAAGTATATGTTATTGGTATTTGTATGAGAGGATGATATCTATGCAAAGGGTTACAAAAACTCATATTTCTAATCTAATAAAGAAGATATGATATCTCAATCAAGTTTCATGTTTTTTATAAATGGTGGAGCTATTAGTTATAAAATTTAAAAACATACTACTATGAAAAACTCAAAATAGAGGAATTGTACATCACTACATCATATTATATGAAAGATGATTTTTATATAATAAATTTAATTTCTGAAATTGATTTATTTACTAACAATGAAAGAGAAATAAAGATTTTTTGTGACAATAATCAAGTCATTTATTGGGATGAGGTCCCCTTGTCTCACCAAAAGACCAAACACATCATTCATAAATAACATATTATATGAGATATAGTTGAGAGTAGTGATGCTAGGATATGTTGGGTGGATATAAATGAAAATGTATCAGATCCATTGATGAAACCATTAGCACTACAAATCATGAAGGTCATGCTGAATCTCTTGGTATATGATACATAAGTGATTGATGTAATGGATGAATAATTTATCATGGTTTTATAATAAAATAAATATTTATTTATCATTCACTCATGTGTTTTTTAATTTACTTTACATCAAAAGTGGAATGATTATATCCTCTCAAAGTGTGTTATAATCCTATATATTATAACACCCTAAGAGAGGTGTGGGGTGAATTAGGGAGTTTAAGTTTAAAAAAAGATTTCTTTGATGAGGATTATGCTCTCTCACCTTGAGGAACACTAATATTTCTTTCTACAATTCACCACAATGAGCATTGAAAAAGTAAAAAAACAATGGATTTTACTTAGTTCACCTGTAATGGGCTATGTTTAAGGAGAATTCATGAAAGTGTATATGTGTACCAAATACACTAAAAGATCACTACTTAATGTTTCGATTTGAGGCTATCTCATTGACCTTCCTAGTTTTTTACCATGAACAATCAGAGGAATCACTACACTCCCTCAAAAAGGAACTCACTATTCCAATTGTTTAATCTTTATTCTTCACATGAATATGATATGAACATAAACCAATTTTGGGTTTTCTCTTCATCACATGGACTGTTGATTTCTAGGGAGAATAATACTCTTTTAATAACACATTCTTCCAACTTCAACCATCTAGATGATATCCTTAAAGACCACCTAGTTTCTCTCATTTTTATTTCTTTTTATAGGAGTATTTTATGTGATACAAATCTTACAATCTTATACTTTAATAATCACATGTGATGCAAAGAAAATTTTAAGAGATATAAAGAACTCTTAAATCTCTCCATGTATCTTGAGTTATAATTATATGGATATTTATAAAATAAATAATTCCCCGAGAATATCTCTAACTACATAGTATACATTTCTATAAAATAATGAAAACTGAATCTTCACTACACCATGATCATGGTATTTAGGTTTAAAACACTTTATGTTCCGCAATTATAAAAGCACCATCAAATTTAGTTGACCCTTTAGTTACAAAAAACTACACTTGTTCATGCATCTACTAGTGCTAAGGGATCTCAAAACTTTTTCCCAGTTGTTGATGAAACTAATTTCACATATAAATATTGTTATATATATGATTCCATGGATCTAAACATGCACATAGCTAAAGTCAATACACCAGATTATTGATGCAGCCAACTGATTGTCTATGTATCCAATTATGGGGGATGGTCACATAACTGTTTTGATTAAGTATCCTATATTTCTATTTAGCTAATTCATTTAATAGTTATGACGACATACCCAATTCATGTAGTCATTGTGGCCATGTATCTTATTTCCCCATGTATCCATTTTGACCACGTACCTTATTAACATAGCCATTCTGGCTACATACCCAATTTTATCACATTACCATTTTGGCCACATAGGTGAATTGATTGCATACCCAATTGGGTCACATATCCAATTTATTAAATCATAAAACCTCTACAAAATTTTATAATTATATGATACTTATATTTTAAAAAATTATCCACTTTCAAAACAAATCCATTCCAGACAACATTTTGGATCTAATAATCTCCCTTAGATTTAGTTGATAATATTCAATATTCGCTTGACAATGTCCATGTGAAACCTCCATTTTAACTTATACACTTAATTATAAATAAAATAAAAGGGGTTACCTATTAATAAAACTCAACACTTATAACTTGAGATGTCAATTAATTCTTTAATACTACTAAACCTAGTCTCAATTTAAGAAACAAGAGTCTTAACTAGCACCAATAAGGATATCCATATAACTCACACCCCCATGAATTTTCATTGAAATACTACTCTATATCTTCTAAACACTACCCCCTTTTTTAATCACACTTGGACATCTATCTCCCTTTGAAAATAAACCCAAAAAAATCACTTATCTGAGAATTTATAAAGTGTGGGTTAGAAAACCAACAAGATGAGGAAAGAAAACATAACTTGATCATAAAAGAAAATATGAGGGGTGGGGTTCCATCCCAAAAATAATTAACAAGGTGAAAGTGGTTATACTTCAAGAGCCAACTGAATCTTCTAAAACACCACTTTGGGTATTACATTTTTCAAGATATCAATAACTTGATCTTGAGTTGACACATACTACAGAAGAAAAAATACTTTCTCCAACTTCTCCTTTATGAAGTAATATTTGATATTAATGTTATTAGGTTGTTAATGTTGGAGATGAGTTTTTCAAATATTGAACACACTTGAGTTATCACAAATAATTGGAAAATATAAATCACTTCAACACCCAAATTATCAAGTTATTGGTTTATCCATAACAATTGGGTGCATTACTAAGTCGAAATAATGTACTCGACTTCTATGATGCTAAAAGATATGAAATGTTTCTTCTTACTTTTCTATGATATACAAGAAATCCCAAGATAAAAATAACTAATGGATGTTTATTTTCATCCATCTACTAAATCGGACCAATCTACATTAGTTAATTCCAACTAATAATTCCATGAATATTTGTGATAGATAAACCCATAGTCTCTTTTATAATGGATATATTGAAGTATTCTTATCAAAGGATTGATTTATATTTCCCTAGGATAACTCTACAAAATTTCATCTTCAGAAAAATAAAATAAAATATCTGATTGAGTGGTAGTAAAATAGAGTATACTCCCAATTATTTTTTGATAAGTAGTTACAAAGACCTTATTTCCAAGTTCATCTTTTAATATTTTATCCTTATCACTTCCAGAGTATTCATGATCCTAGAATAATCCATATGAAAAATTCTTAAAATATATTTAGTATATTTATTTTGGGAGATAAATATCCCATCCAATATTTGAGAAACCTACAAGCCAAGGAAAAAATGAAATTTCACCAATTAGAGACATCTCAAATTCACACCTCATGAGTTTTGAAAAATTCTTGCATTGGTTGTCATTTGAGCCTCTAAAAATTATACTATCAATATAGATAAGCACAATCAATCACCGTTCATTATACATGATGATGTATAGGTTATGATAAATTCTTAATCTATAAAAATTTATCTTCTTTAGGAATTTATCTAACATAGAATTCCACACAATTGGTGTTTGTTTTAGGCCATAAACCCTTCTTCAGTTGAAACAGTTTCCCTTTATCTTCATCAATGAAAAACTCATCCAGTTTCTCAATATACACTTCTTCTTCAAGGAAATCATTTAAGATGGTATATTTTATGTCTATTTGATATATTTTAAATCCCTTTTACATTTCTATAGTTAAGAATAACCGAATTGTTTCAATCCATTATACGAGCATTAACGTCTCATAAACTTCAAATACTTAAATTTGGTAATACACTTTGCAAACAAGATGTGATTTATTCCAAATTACTTTAACATATTAATTATGTTTATTTTGGAATACCTAATTGATTTTGATGAAATTATTTTCACTGGGTCTTAGAACAAATTCCAATGTTTCATTTTTATCTATTTGGTTAAGGTGTTTATCTATACCCCTGATCTAAATTTCATAATTTTTATATTATTTTAAAATATTTTGTTCAAAAAATGATAATAAGGATACCTAATACTGAGCCTTCATTATTTTGGTTTGGAATTGGAATTTTGGTTCTCCAATAATGTTTCCCTGGGTGATTTAGGACCTAATTTGTTTCCTTTTTGAACCTGTTAGAATTTCTATAATTTCATCAAAATATGAATCTTTATCAAAGTTATCTTCATTCCTAGTAACTCCCCCAGAACCAAATGATATTTTATCACTTTTAGATTTAGAAATTGGTTGTTTTTCATGAAATATATACTCATGTGTTGCTATCATTTTTCCACCTTCAACAACCACAACATCATTACTCTTAATCATATTCTCAATCCTCTTATTATAACTTCCAGAAGATTTACTCTTCGATGAGTATTTAAGGAATATTTCTTTATCTCACCAGTCTTCAATTTTTTTTATATTAATTATTGATAATGAAACATTTACTTCCAAACTCTTTGAAGTATTTGATTGTGGGTTTCTTTCAATAACACATTTCATATGGAGTTATCTCTTAATTTTCATAGAGTAATTATCTATTGGAGATGTATACTACTATAAGAACAGCTCCTTTCTATTATATTTCCAAAAGATACTTTTCAACCAACATTGATCGATCCGTGTTATTTAAGATATGACCTATTTTTTTTACTACCCTATTTTTTTGGTGTTCTGATATCCAAAACTTGATCTTTAATTTCATGATTTTCCAAATATTCTTAAATTTTATAATTTATAAATTCATTCAGATTATCAGTTCAAGATTTATATATGTTCAAACCAATAATATTTTTATCTCTCCCATGATATATAGTGATATATCTATATAACTAAATCTTATGTGTGATAGGAATAATAAATTCCATTTTTCTGTAATCATCTATAAATAATACATAATACCTGCTTCCATCAATTTCTTTGGATGAAATTAGCCCACAAACATCCACATGCACAAGATCAAGAAACCTTGAAGAATTCATCTTATTTGGATTGTAGGACTTCTTGATAATATTCCCATTTTTATGTGAATCATAGATATGAGTGTGATCATATTTTATATAGGGAATATAATGAGCACCATTACTATTTACTAACCTCTCTATAAATTCTTAGCGTAAATGGTCATGTTGTTTATGCCAAATCCTATTCTACTCTTATTTGGAAAACATACAAAAGGTTTATTCTCTTAAAATATATATATTTCACATTGATTATTCTCCTTGGATAATAAGTGAACCTTATCTATATTTTATGGTATATACCTTTTGACAGAATTCCACCACATGTCCATGGTCACAAAATTGGATGACACTTAGGAGATTGTGACTTAGCCCATCAACCAATAGAATGTAAGTTTTCCTAAATATTTTCTTCTAATATTGGGTTTTCTAAAACCAAATATATAAAGATCCTCATCATCCCTAAAACAAGAAACACCATATTTATTGTGATTGAGATTCAAAATGAGATATTTATTTCTGTTCATATGTGATGGCGCATATGCTATCCATAATATATGAGCATGACTTGTCTTTTTTACCTTTGAAAAATCTCAGAAACATTAGCCTTCTCTAAACATCAATTCACCGCCCATATTGGTGATGTATTTTCCAACTCAATATTTGGATCTAGGAACTCTTTTTTATTCTTTTAAAAATGAAAATATTTTCTATGTACCTACACTTTTTGATGAAGGTTCCAGATTTTTTATTTCTCAAAATTTAAGGAGTTCTTAATGTTTTTTTGAATTATTGATGTGTTGAAGGGGTGTTCTTGGCGCCCTGCAATGAAACCCTAGTACCAATGGTGGTCGCGGCGGCCCCTCCCCCATTGGGGAAGGTGTCTCTTCCTCATGGCGCTCTTCAGCAGGGGTCTCCGAATCGGGGTAGGGTCTCGTTACCTTCAGCCGAGGAGAACTCATTCATTCCTAGCATTCTCGTTTCCCCAAAGATTCCGGGGGTCCTTCAAGGACAACCCGTGGTCCCGATTTCTCTGCAAGAGTTCAACGTAGCCTCCGTTCTTCTCTCGTCATCTCTGGTGGCTCGGTTTTTCGGCGTCGCCCGCCGGTTGAGTTGTTTGATAGGATAGGGAACAAGGAATATGAATTGTCTCAGCGTGCGGTTGTCAGACTGATTGGGTCTCGACAGATTCTTCTCAGCTTCTCGAGCAAGGAAGACCTTGTGTGGGCATGGTCTCATCCTGGAAGATCTGCTTGAGGCTTTCATTTTCATCTGCTCCGCTGGTCATTCGGTCTCTATATGCAGCGAGACCCTTCTACCACTGCGATTTGGATTCAACTTCCCGGGCTTCCGCTACCTTTCCAAAATCCAGCACTTCTCCCTTCGATAGTTAATTCCATAGGACCCTTTCTTTATGCTGATAGGAGGACTTACTCTCTGAATCATCCGATTGTGGCACGGTTATGTGTTGAAATGGATCTCTCTCGGCCCCATCCTGAAGTCGTGTGGATTGTGATTGAGGGGGAGTATCAGTATTGTCAAACGATTGTCTACAAATCATGGACTAAGTTCTACTCTTGCTGTAATAGATGGGGCCATTTCTCTCTCGAATGCCGGAAGAAGGTTCCAGTCTCGGATGAGGTTGATCCCACGAGTCTGTCTGGAGGGCTTGGTTCCCAGGAGGATGTTATAGGGGATGCTTGTATGGAGGGACCTCCAGCTGTCCATGATAAGGGGGATCTTATCTCCTTCTGGGAGGACCAGCCTAGACAGGGCCTATTGGGCGCATGCCATGGGCTCTCCTCGGATGCAGCCAAGGAAGGTGGTTCATGGGATTTGGTGCCACTTGTTTCAGCAGTTTTTAATTGGCTATGTTGTGATTTGGGGGAAAGCAGCTCGTGCGTCGACTTGCAGGGGTGTGAGGATGGGCAAGAGGAGAGGCCCATTATCACAACTGCAGATCAGACCAGCCAAAGGGTGGAGCAGCCAGTGAGTGAGGCCTCACGGGGTTCTCCATGGGTTTTCCAGGAGGTCTCTCCAAAGACAACTATTGGTGCTATGCTGAAGGTGGATAGCAAGGGTCATGGTTCCATTGAGGGATCTCAACGCTGGGCTCTGGAAGGCAGTCCCAACCTTTTCCAATATATGGGTCGTGTTCTTGAAGAGATAGGGGTCCCAGCCAAGACAAAGCAGGCCCCACAAACCTCCTCTTATGCTGAGAAGCATTTAGCAGGGGGGAAATTAGGCCCTCCCAAAACTGGTATGCAGTGATAGGTGTAGAACAATGCCTTAGTAGAGATGAAGCTATCGGGGTGGATTACAGTCAGGACTTATTGGTCGATGCGGAAACATCTCAAGAGGAAATGGTCGAGGCTTTGGACTGTGATGAACCCAAGGAACTGGTCATAGAGGAGGATTATCTTAGATCCTCTAAGTGGAAGGGCAAGAACAAAGTTATTGATTCTGACGGTTTCATTTCGAATAACCGGAGGGCGCGCAGAAAGAAGGATTACTCCAACCTCTCTAGACCTCCTATTACTAGATCCACTGGCAAGGGAAAGTTTTCCCCGAAGGCCTCTTCTATGGCTGGAAGCCCAACCATGAACAAGTCCAAAGACCTTGTCCAATATGAGGTGGCCGCCATCTCCAAGGGCCTGGTTGTGGCAAGCGGTGCGGCTGCTCCTTCAGACTCTTCTTCAGGCGGTGTGGAGTTGAGGGGTGAGGAGAAGCAGCACGAAGGTGGTTCTAAAGCTGACTTACAACGAAAAATGGTCTCTCTGATGGAACATAGGTATCTTCTCCTACATTCATATGAGGAAATTTTTTAGGAAACTCTGGATATCAATGCTTTGAAGAAGAGTAGACCGATCCAGGTTTCCACTACAAAGGAGCAAGGTGAGTTGGCTGATAAGCAGGCATGCATCCTTCTTAGAGGCTCCAACATGGGGAAGATTAGTAAAGAGGAGTACATGAAATCCTGGGAAAACATGGCTCTTCTTTTCGAGGGCACCTTGAAGGATTTCCCCAACACGAAGGTAAGCGATACTCCTTGGGTTTTGTTCAAGGAAAATGATTCCAAACAACTCACTCTTTTATTTAATAGATCTGTCGTTTCCTTTGGTACTGAAACTAGTTAGTTGAGAGGGCTCCCACTTCCCCCTTAAAAATTTATTGATCTTTAATAAAAAATTAACATTGGATGGATGATGTGTAATTGATTTATTAATGCCTAAAACCATTACAAAAAATAGTATCCAATAAAATAAAAATAATTATTATAAATTCTTCTTTTTTTATTTAGATTGGTGTTTCTCTCAGAAAGACCTCCTAGAGAACAAATAGTAAGTGTGTCATAAATTTACATAGAAAAAACATTTATCTCTTAAAGAACTAAAATTTATCTTTTCCACATGGTTAGTATAATTTTTAGTTTTTTTAAATTTGAACCTTATTCCAAGGAGTTAGTGATCAAGGTTTTGAAAAAATCATAGATTTTCCTTTATCATTAAACTATAGAGCTTAAGTAATAGGCATGTGTTCCTCCTCAATAATTCTTTGGTTTGACTAGATGATAATGCCTGTGTATTCATTGTAATCATTATGGGTATCAATAACCACTATTTATCTTCACACTTCTGATTCCAAATCAACCCTTCTTCTTCTAGATCCTCAATTCTCTTTACTCTTTCAATGAAAGTTCTATCCAAACCATCAATGATTTAGATTTATTCATTAATTTTAATTTTCAATTCAACTTCCTTACCTAAATTTTCGAATCATTGATATCTAATTTTTTCAATTTCAAACTTAAGCTCTAGATTTTATTCTTCTTATTGTCCCATGTATAGATTAGAGTCATGCAACACTACATTGGCCTTTTTAGTCTTTTCTCTCAATGCATAAAGTTCTTCAATGGGTACCTCAAGTTATACCTATAGATCACACCTTTTAACAATTCATTCATTTTCATTATTAACACTATCATTTATTGAATTATTTACAATATCCTTCAAATCACCTTCATCTTTATTGTTTTTAACTTCTTCTGTCTCACTTTCTATAGAACTATATTCTTATTTAGATAGAAGATTTTTCATTTTAAAGGACCTCAATTCAATGTTTTTTTATCTTTTTGAGTTTTTTGTCTTTTATATAATATTCTTTATAGTTTTTGGGAAATTTAACCCCAATTTTTCCCAGCTTTAAACACCTGAATCTTGAAAATGGAATTATACCCTTAACCCTCTTTTTCCTCTTTTATGATTAGAGGAAAATAATGAAATAACCTTATCAACTTCATAAACTTATGATTTTTTCATGATTGAGAGATTATTCATGGAATTAATGGCCACCTCATGAGTATTTTCATTTATTATTGACTCATTGTATTCGTTACTCATTTCATAAGCCAACAGAGTACTATGTGAGATATCAAGAGAAATATATTTTGCATATTTGTCTTCTAGAACTGGCACTTTTTCATTGAAACGAAGAGGGAGTCTACTCATGACCCCTTTTGTGATCTTTTAATTTTTGAGTTCCCCACTAAGAACTCTCATGTCATCAACAAGAACATTTCGGTGATTGAAAAACGCATCAATAAAATTATTTGAATACAATAAAAAATATTCATACTTGTTCCGAAGAACCTAGAATACGGTATCCTAAAACATTGAATATCATTTGTAAATATTAAGAATATGGTCCCACATAACATGATAGTTTTTTCAAGTCATTAACTTCATGGATATGTGATTGGAAAGATAAATTCCCAATGAATTTATGGATTTTTTATCCACATATAATTCTTGATAATCTATTTTAGTCATGGATCTGTATTCAAAATTTGTAGTGATTCCAAAAATGTATTCTATGTAAACATCCATGCCCAAGGATCTTAAATAACATTGATTTTAAATTTTACACAAATAAAAATTATTGAATTTAAATTTTGGGACACTTTTATGGTTAAAAACCATTCACATGCTTCAAAGAGAGAATAAAAATTAAACATCCCTTTGATACCACTTGTTAAAATCCTATTGATGATATCACCCTGAGAGGTTGGGGGGTTAATCAAGGTATTCAATTTTAAAACAATTCCTTATTAGATGAGGATATTATTCTATAAACTTGGGGAACACATCAAATTCTCTCTACCTTTCCCCTCAATATGCGATGAAAGCAGTAAGAAACTAAAGAGATTTTACATTGTTCACTCACACTAGGATACATGCAAGGAGAATGCACAATAATGTGCCTATGTGCCAAATTATCTAAAATTTCACTACTCAAAGTTAAAATTTGGAGAAGTCTCACTGACCCTATTAGTTCACTACTATGCACAATTGGAGAAATCACTGCTCTCCCTCAAAAAGGAACTCATTTCTCTTCTTGTTGAATCTTATTTATTAATATAAATATGATAAAAACATAAACCAATGATGGTTTTTCTCTTCAGCACATAGATTGTTGATATCCTTCAAGAATAATCCTCCTAGAATAGCATCTTCATCAACCTTTAACCTTCCAGATGAGATTTATAAAAACATCATGGTATTCTCTCTATACTTCTCTCTCCTTTTTCTTTCTGATTTACTAGAATATTTTATATGATACAAATATTTTGACCTTATACCCTAATAATCACATGCGATGTAACATCCTTTTTAAAAGATAAAAATGACCATTAAATCTCTCCACATAGAATAATATGTAACTATATGGATATTTATGAGTGAAATAATTCCTTAAGAATATCTCCACCTTCAAAACATTAATTTTGATGAAAAAGGGAAAACAAAATCGTTATTTCACCATGATCATATTATTTAACTTTAAAACTCTTTATGGGCCATGATCATAAAATCTCCATTGAATGAATTTGAAACTTTAATTATAGAAAACCACACATGTTTTTTATTCTTTATTGGTAATGGATCTCTATACATTCCTCCTAATTGTCTACATAATAAATTTTATATAGCAATGTTTCTACGTAGCTGAACCCCCAGAGCTAAACATCCATATATCCAAAATTAATGTTCCGGATTATCAACACAGCCAACCGATTTTTAGCGTAGCCAATTATGGGGGATGGTCACATAGCTTATTTGTAACACCCTTATATTTTAGGAGAAATAATTTTTTAATGTCTTATGTTATACGCAAAACCAAAGGAATCTTTCATTATAAGAAACACTGTCATGGCCTGCATTACACGCAAGAGAGACCTTCCTCGATAGCGTGTGTTGTACGCAATACCGGGTTTCACTAAACAACGATATATTATTATAATATTTTTATGAACTAGCTGTTATGAATAGTATTAACTAAATTTTGAATTTTATAGCATTATTATTCATCCTATACATTTTCTAGACCATGTTATGAGAACAAAATAATTTTTCGGGTAAAATAAGTATTTTTCAAAAAATGCAGTTTTGCCAGCTTTTGATGGGACACCCACTTTAAATAAAGTTTTTTGACATGTTTATAAGTTAAATTTGATAAAATAAAATTCTTCTTTGGAATCAGTATATAAAAATTTACTTTGTATAAATGTTTTATACTTTTCTGATAACTTTCATATTTTGATGAATATTAAAAATACTCTAATTTTTAATTAAAATAAAATTTTTTCATCGAGATAATTTATATAGATAAATTTTAATATTTAATGATTTTAAATTATAAATATAATATATTTTTACCATTTAATATAATGTATGTCATTACCCTTAATTTTACATTGAATTCATAGATAAGAACATTTCAATTTTTGGCAATGTTTTAACTTTTAAAACCCATTTGCTTAACAATGGGATTAATTTTAAATTAATCACTGAAACTTATGTGCTTTTGAATTTTGAAAAATTGATTTCATATTTGGATTCAGTGGGTCCAAATTATGTTAACAGGCTACTTTTTATTTTTAGGCATTATGAATAGTAACTACGGAAAATTTTATTTACCATAGTTAAAGGTAAATCAGGTAATTAAGGGTAAATATAAGATTATAAAATTACCCTAACACCTTCCAAAATTCTATTTGATGACTAAAGGTCGATCCATATCACCTAAGGGTCGGAATAGATTCATTTTATGGACTTTTTCCCATGAAAATAATTTAATTATTATTAAAACCAAAGAAAGTGACAACATGTCACCCTCTTAAATCTTATAAGTATAATAATTTTAATTTAGTGATAAAATTCATGAAACTTAGAACATAAATAGTCTCTAGAAATATAATAAAATTATATAAAACATATAAATTTATTTATAATTTTTAGGGATTATATAATTATCATTAATTATGACACAATAATAATGTTGAAATTATTTTATTGATTAAAATATCAAATAAATGGTTTTAAAGGTATTAAAATAAATATTATATGAACTATTTAATGTTCTCCACTAATTTTCTAGATACATATGACATGTTATTAACTATTAAATATTTTAGTTCGAACATATGTTCTGTTTATATTTTATGTAAATTCAAATAAATGAATAGTGTCAAAATTGACACTATTGTTATTATATAAAAATAACATATTATAAAATTGTTTAAAAATCAAAAAAATATTTAAAAATTATAAATTAAAAATTTTATGGTCTAAAATGTCATAAAGTATACAATTATGGACAATTCAAAAAATATAAGTAATTATTTATAAAAAATTTAAAATATAGAATATTATTACCACAAATAAAAATAAATAGATTAAATAAGGATAAATCAAGTTGATAATGTTTAAAATAATTTTCCAACATGTCTAAATTTTATTGGTTGATGATATTACAACCCTATATCATCTAATATTATTATATGAGTCATTTTTGGTGGTTTTTAAGTGGGTTTTGATTTTTTTATAAATTAATATTTTTTAGATTTCCAAAGATGCCCCTCTCTTCCCTTATAAAAGGGAACCTCCTCCCTCTCCTCTTTACACAACTTTGAGATTTCAAGCTCAGCCAAACTCTGCCCATTTACCTTCTCAACTTCCCTAGAAACATACTAGTGGTCTTGTTATTCTTCAAAGACCAATTTTAGTGCCCTAAGAGGAGGTTTCAAAGAGGCGCGTTGAAGAAGAGGTAATATCCATTACCGATTCTTTCAAATTTATTTCTTCTTCTACTTCCTCTTCTTTAGTTTTTTCATTATTATGTAATAACATAAGTATTAATAATATACTTATATGTTATTATAAATATGAAACAACCCTATTTCACCTTCTATCCATCCTACGGAAAATGAAATCACCGCGCGTGCGTACGTACGGAATACCGTCTCCACGCCATGGTGTAATCTTTTTTCCAACACCACCTTACTTGGATGGGTATAATGGTGTAAACAATAACTATATATGATTATTGTAAAGTTATATTTATTCTAAAATATTATACACCACACAATTCAATACATTTCCACAATCATGGGAACGATATCGTCGCTCGTGCGTACGTACGACTTACCGTCTCCACGGTGTGATGTGATTCGTTCTACATGATCTTCATTAAACCATGATTATATAAATGAATTGAATGAATAAATATGATATATAATATACCAATACCATTCTGTACATGATGTATCTATAACCTAAAAAGGAGGAATAAGAATTTATTCGACAAAACACACATAAGAACATAAAGCAATAAACACCCGAATAACAAGTAGCAATGAAGTATTACTAATAAGAAGATAATAATATGACCATATATGATATCATAACAACGAATATGATTCTGTAATAATTCAATTACATTTTTTAAATCATTATACAGGAGGTTCAGATACATACAAAGCATATCAGACCTAAGGTAAGGGAAAATCTCGCAATCTCAATTTTTATCTGAGATTGTTTACACTTAGGTATTTAATGGGGCATATTTATCATCCACATCCATGTTCTATCAATATGTAATATTATTTCTATCCTAATACATTTTATTAAATCCAATTTTACCTATTTTTGAATTTTTATTAAAAGGTATGAAAGGAATCTTTTGTCATTTTTAGTTTGAGGAACTTTTTGACTTTTCCGACCAAAGTACGTGAAGAATGTTTATTTTTAACTTATATGGCGTGAATGGATTTTTATGATTTCATAGAACATTTTTTACATGAATCTTCCTTTATATGTTTTCAAGTTTATTTTCAATTAACCTTTTTTAGTTTAAAATTGTATGACATGTTGAGAAAGGAAAGATGTTTTTGAAGAAGAAATGATATTTTCCACAAGAATGGAGTTCAAGTGTTTTATAAAAATTATTTTCCATATAAGATAATATAGGGTTCTGTTTCATTCCCTATTATTACATTGATTTGATTATGTTATGATGGAATTATTTTTATGAAGTCCTTCTTATATATTATATTATGATGGAATGATGTTTAAGAATCCCATTTTTATTACATGGGTTATGATATGATGTATGATTTATGATTTTGTGGCACACATAAGATTGGTTTCATTATGAGATGGGTGGGACCTATATCTCTCTCCAATTCATTGGGTAAATATTTATATCTCATGAGATAGACATTGCTATAATGAAAAGTTAATACAGTTCAGTGATACAGGACTGGAACGAGGAGTGAACTCGGTTCAGTAATGGACTTTTTCCGCTATGATGGTCTTGGATATGACTCTTGACTAATATTAAATGATTTTCTATGATTATGTGTGTACGCCACAAAGTTTCAGGTTTTAAGTTATGATTATTGGGATTACATTTCACTACTATGGATTATCCCATGACATGATATTATGATCTCTTTTGCGGGATAAGATTTTCAAAATGTTATGTTCTTATGAATATGATATGATTGATACTTACTTTGTTTACCCTTACTGTTCATTTGAGCTCACCCTTTTGTATGTTTTCTTTTCCCCAGGTCTGGAAGAAGGGTATTAAGTAGGATATTCCAAAAGGGACTATAAATATGATGAAATAAACGGGAGACAATGTAGATGATTTATGAACCAGTTGTTTATGTTTCTCAGTTTCTAAAGACACTATACCTATACAGTCCTTTCATGGTTTTGTTATATGTTGTAATAAGTATGCTTCAATTCTGATGTAATAACCATGTATGTAAAGTATGAGTCATTATAGTTGGTATCAGAGGAAAGGTATAGTCAACCTTTAGAAACTAAGATGTGAAAGCCTTAGTAAGAACCCTAAGGATATGTCTTAACATAGAACACAATATTAGTGTTTTAGAAATGTCTATGAATAACCTATGATAAGATCTAAAGTGTGAAATTTTATTATTGATTATGTGGTTTTCCTGTTATGATTAGTGTTTCTCACACTATGCTTCTTGGTTTTAGTCAATGGCTGGAACCCGAAGGAACCCTGTTAATGCTGAATGCGATGGGCAATGCAATGATTGTCCCCCTGAGCAACCAAATGTTATGGGAGTTGGAATGAAAAATCTTGTAGCCATGCTCACATAACTTTCTCAAGCTATGAATCATTCAAGACATCCAAACAAGCAAAGGAAGGAGCAACATTATGTTGAATCCTTCACGAGGTAGCATCTACCTTCATTCAGTGGGTCTTCTGATTCATTAGTGTCTGAACAATAGATCAATACCACTGAAAAGATATTTTCAGTCCTTCAATGTTCTGAGCATGATAAAGTCATCTTAGCAGTATATCATTTGGAAGGTGAAGCTGATCAATGGTGGAATATTATCAAGAATATGAGGCAAAGAGATGAAATTGAGTCCATGAAATGGGATGAGTTCAAGAACTTATTTTTCAATAAGTACTTCCCTCATATTCTTTGAACAAAGATGGAGAATATTTTCTTGAACTGAAGCAAAAGGATGATGAATCCATTGGAACCTACGAAGCAAATATTACAAGACTTTCAAGGTACGATTTCAGAATTATTATCCAACCTGAGAGTAAAATCGATCGATTCTTTAGGGATTAAATAATTATCATTAATTATGACAGAATTGTGATGTTGAAATTATTTTATTGATTAAAATATCAAATAAATGGTTTTAAAAGTATTAAAATAAATATTATATGAATTATTTAATGTTATACACTAATTTTATAGATACATATGACATGTTATTATTCTATTTAATCTTTTAGTTCTAACATATCTTCTGTTTATATTTTATATAAATTCAAATAAATTAATAGTGTCAAAATTGACACTATTGTTATTTTATAAAAATAACATATTATAAAATTGTTTAAAAATCACAAAAATATTTAAAAATTATAAATTAAAATTTTTATGGTCTAAAATGTCATAAAGTAAATAATTATGGACAATTCACAACATATAAGTAATTATTTATAACAATTTAAAATCTAGAATATTATTACCACAAATAAAATTAAATAGATTAAATAAGGATATATCAAGTTTATAATGTTTAAAATAATTCCCAACTAGTATAAATTTTATTGGTTGATGATATTACAACCCTATCTCATCTAATCTTCGTATATGAGTCATTTTTGGAGGTTTTTAACTGGGGTTTGATTTTTTATAAATTAATATTTTCTAGATTTCCAAAGGTGCCCCTCTCCTCCCTTATAAAAGGGCACCTCCCCCTCTCCTCTTTACACAACTTTGAGCTTTCAAGCTCGTCCAAAACCTGACCATTTCCCTTATTAACTTCCCTAGAAACATACTAGAGGTCCTGGTCTTCTTCAAAGACCAATTTTAGTTCCCTAAGAGGAGTTTTCAAAGAGGCGCGTCGAAGAAGAGGTAATATCCGTTACCGATTCATTCAAATTTATTTCTTCTTCTACTTCCTCTTATTTAGTTGTTTAATTATTATGTAATAACATCATTATAAATCATATACTTATATGTTAGTATAAATATGAAAGAACCCTATTTCACATTCTATCCATCCTACGGAAAATGAAATCACCACGCGTGCGTACGTACGGAATATCGTTTCCACGTCGTGGTGTAATCTATTTTCCACCACCACCTTACTTGGATGGGTATAATGGTGTAAAGAATAACTATATATGATTATTTTAAATTTATATTGATTCTAAAATATTATACACCATACACTTCAATACATTTCCACAATCATGGGAACGATATCGTCGCTTGTTCGTACGTATGGCTTACCGTCTCCACGGTGCGATGTGATTCATTCTACATGATATTCATTAAACCTTTATTATATAAACGAATTGAATGAATAAATATGATATATATTATACTAATAACATTCTTTACATGATGTATCTATAACCTAAAAAGGAGGAGTAAGAATTTATTCGACAAAACACGCATAAGAACATAATGCAATAAACAACCGAATAACAAGTAGCATTGAAGTATTACTAATAAGTAGAGAAGGATATGACCATATATGATATCATAACAATGAATATGATTCTGTAATAAGTTAAATGAAATTGTTTAAATAATTATACATGAGGTTCAGATACTTACAAAGCATATCAGACCTAAGGTAAGGGAAAATATCGCAATCTCAATTTTTATCTGAGATTGTTTACACTTCGGTATTTACTGGGGAATATTTATAATCCAAATCCATATTCCATAAATATGTAATATTATTTCTATCCTACTACATTTGATTAAATCCAATTTTACCTATTGGTGAATTTTTAGGAAAAGTTATGAAAGGAATATTTTGTCGTTTTTAGTACGAGGAACTTTTTGACTTTTTCATCCAAAGTACGAGAAGAGTGTTTATTTTTAGCTTATATGGCGTGAATGAATTTTTATGATTTCATAGAACATTATTTACATGAAGCTTCCTTTAAAATTTTTCAAGTTTATTTTAAATTAACTTCTTTTAGTTGAAAATTGAATGACATGTTGAGAAATGAAAAATGTTTTTGAAGAAGAAAGGATATTTTCCTCAAGAATGGAGTTCAAGTGTTTTATCAAAACTATTTTCCTTATAAGATAATATAGGGTTCTGTTTCTTTCCCAATTATTACATTGATTTTATTATGTTATGATGGAATTATTTTTATTACGTCCTTCTTAAGGATTATGTTATGATGGCATGATGTTTAAGAATCCCATTTTTATTACATGGGTTATGATATGATGTATGATTTATGATTTTGTGGCACACATAAGAATGGTTTCATTATGAGATGGGTGGGACCTATATCTACCTCCAATGCATTGGGTAAAGATTTATATCTCATGAGATAGACATGGCTGGAATGACAAGTTAATTTGGTTCAGTGATACAGGACTGGAACGAGGAGTTAACTCGGTTCAATAATGGACTTTGTCTGCTATGATGGTCTTGTCTATGAGTCTTGACTAATAGGAAATTATTTTCTATGATTATGTGTGTATGACACAAAGTTTCATGTTTTAATTTATGATTATTGGGATTACATTTCACTACTACGACTTATCCCATGACATGATATTATGATCTCTTTTGCAGGATAATATTTTCAAAATGGCATGTTCTTATGAATATGATATGATTGATACTTCCTTTGTTTACCCTTATAGAGCATTTGAGATCACCCTTTTGTTTGTTTTCTTTTCCCCAGGTCTGGAAGAAGGGTATTAAGTAGGATATGCCAAAAGGGACTCTAAATATGATGAAATAAACGGGAGACAATGTAGATGATTTATGAACCAGTTGTTTATGTTTCCCAGTTTCTAAAGACACTATACCTATACGGTCCTTTCATGGTTTTGTTATATACTTTAATAAGTATTCTTCAATTCTGATGTAATAACCATGTATGTAAATTATGGGTCATTATATCATTTTCTTACATAGACTATATTTATATATATCTGATTCATGTAAAAGTTGGGTCCATGTACCCAATTCACGTAGTCATTTTGGCCATGTACCCAATTTTCTCATGTAGCCATTTTGGCATTGTACCTAATTCAAATAGCCATTTTAGAAACATAACTATGTTTCTCACATGGCTATTTTGGACATGTAGCCAAAAAAATTTCATACTCGATTGGATCACATTACTTCTTTATTCTGAAATAAACTCTTTCTAAAATTACATAATTACATGAAAAATAATATTTAAAAAAAATCCACTTTTCAATAAAAAATCATTCTAAAAAACATTTGGTTTCCAACAAAGTTTTACTTTGAGTAGTCACTAATCTATGATCATCACAAAGTACAATGATTTGTGATGATATATTAAGATTAATAGGAGTAGTGAAATCACAAGATAATAAGTGGAGATTTATTATTTTTGAATGACCCACCAAATTATATACCATGGGATGTCATACAATCATTGATATACTTAGGGGTTCATGATTATTTTGAATCCTTATTACCTGAGGTTGGTGAAACACCTTTTATGAGTACCCTCATACTTTTACACCATTCTTATGCTATACTTGGGGATTAACTAATTGGTGGTGGTTAGGTATGTTGTTGATCATGTCATCATTTTGAGATCAACCAAGATAGGGTTTTACCACTAGCATAAAAAGAAAAGGCATATGTACCGTGATATAATTAGAATGAGGAAATTCATTTACATGTTTAGTTAAGTCACATATAATGTGTTTATCTATTTTTATGAGGATGTGTTGTGCTCATTTTCTAGATGAATGGCATGGGATGTATTCATCGACCATGTCAATATTTTATGAGAAAAATGAAAATTTGATATTTCCTATGTCTAGTGGTCAATTTAAGTCATGGAAAAAAGAATTATATAGGTTTATTTAAGTTTTATATGATACATCTTCTGATGGACGTGTTCATATAGAGATATGAGTATGTTTAATGGATATCACACCATAACCCTTAATTGCTTGAGTAACATCTATTCTTTTCTAGAGTATGATATTTTATTACATCTATGAAATAGATATTTCATTTTTTTCATTGTTAATAAGGCCCATAGGTCATATAGTTAGGTCTCTAGATAGTGATTATGTTTTGGACAAAGTGATTGTTCAAAAATAAATAGAGTTTGATAAAATACATCTAAAATAATTTTGAATGGATTCATAAAGATTTGTGGAGTTTTTCATCAATTATTTTTGGGTTTTAATTAAAGTGGTAGATTGTTGGAAATTCAATAAATCAAGAGATATCATAGATTATTATATCCCTCGAGTCATTAGACTTGATATGCATGAGATGCATATCATTGTTTTTTATTATATTATATTTTAAAGTGTTATAAGATACCACATTATTCCTATATCATATCATATGATTGGTATACAATATAATTTCCAGGGGATGAATGATATATTTCTATATTATACTACATAGTTTCTTTGGTTATGATTCAATGAGATTAAATGATTTTTGTATTTTCACACTTAACATGTTCATTTAAATGTTCAATGAATGAAAAATACAATAGGAAGAAATGATCAGCTTCCATGAGATAGGATCTGATGATCTAAGAACTCTTCATTAAATGAATAATACATATAAAGGGGGATATGATCCCTCTTGTGGATGTAGCCTCGTTTCCTGCCAAAATCCAATGCTCCCTTCATCCTTGTTCTTTACTTATCTTCACCGAAGGAACTAGAACCTCTTTAAAAAACATATATTTATAACAATATGATCATGGTTCTTCTAGATGTTTCACTACCCATGTAGGGAGGAGGCATTAGGATACTACTAAGGGTTTCTCCATCAAACATGTGACATAGTATTCCATATGGGGGCATTCATATTTTAGGTATGCCCATTTAAGGCACATCATTTTGCCTTTTGGTTTTTGCAGGTTTAACCTTTGAAGATAGATAATTAATATCATGGGTTTCCTCCACTACCAAATATTATTAGATGATATCCCTAAACCCATCAATAATTTTATGTCACTCATCTAGAATTCAATACACGGTGTGTAATAATACTATATACTTTGACCACATGAAATCCATGATTCCCATGAGGTCAAAATCTTATGCCATTTAATTACATGTACACTAGATTCTCATCATGTAATATTTGTAAAACCATGTGACAACAAGTGGACAATATGTGACATGAAATTCCATTGCATACCGACCCCTTCACAACATGTTATGATTTTCCGGACCCACACTTGTGTGGTTGACCAAGGGTACATTTCTAGTAATTTCAATTACATGTTGTGTAACTATGTCTTATATCTAGCATCCTCAACACTTCTAGATGAAATAATCAAATGTTATTCATATGTTGTTTTATATTTCTTGGTTATATGAATTCAAATGAATTAATTATCTCAACATTTTATAATTATGTAGTGAAGAACTAGAAATGAAATCTCACTAACAAAACTAGAAAAATATGAACCAAATAATAAATAATTTTAATCTATAATGTGATCACTCTAATACCACTTGAAGGTTATGAGGTTCAGGGGAAGTGGTTAGGGTGATGAAATTTTTTTTTTCATTGGATTCAATGGATAAAATCTAAATAACATGACCATGAAACCCCCGAATCTTTATAGAGGGGATATTTTCACATTTAATTTATAACTAGTTTAAAATAAGAATTAACTCAACTTGATAATTATTTTTTATTTATTGATTAATTTGGTAGATGCTTTCATAGTTCATCATTATGATAAAGAATCTAGAATAGTATCCCTCTAGTTTTATCCACATATTCCTTATAAATTTTAGAATGTAACTATTGGTATTTAGGTGCTAGTGTGGAGGAACTATGTGCCTTACTTCATTCAACATTGATCACAATAAGAAATATCTCAAGCTTGATATATTTCTCTATTTTTGTCTCTTACTCATGAGAGGTAGGATGATGATTATCTCTAATTATTTATAGATATATTTAGAGATAATTCTTTTAATAATAAATAAAGACCTTTCCAAAATGATACAAATCCTATTATATACTTAGTGTTAAATAATTTGTAATTATGTATAGTTAATTTATCAAAATTTTTATTCTAAGTAAACTTTATATCAAATAATAATAATAATAATAATAATAATAATAATAATATATTCTCATGAGATGTGATAAAACTTCACATTAATAATTCATTTCCACTATAGCCTTAATTCATCTCGTCAATCCTTTTTTGGAATCTATTGAATCTTGAATAATAAATGTTAATTTCAATAAATAAATAAATTTATATTATTATTGAATAAATAAATAAATATTACATTTTATAAATTATAAATAAACATTTATTTTAAGATTCATGCAACTAAAAAAATATTTATATTAATATATTCACTAAACTGGTGAATAAATATATATTTGTTTATTACCCTGTGAATAATAAACAAGAGGTAAATAAATATTATATTAACACACTCATGAACTAATATATATTTATTATTAAACTCATATATATATATATATATTCTAAACTCAAATAAATAGTGGTTAAATTAATATGATCAACTTAACAAGGATAATTACTATTCCACAAAATATGAATAATGTTTTTTCTTAATATTAAATTCAAATAAAATTTAACAAAGATTTTGGATATACTTAGTGTGTGACCCTCTAGACCTCTTTATCAGTAGAATTAGAAATACTTGACTAAAGTCTAAAACTAGTTTCTAAAAACACGTCAAGGCATCCATAATGGATGAAGTTAATGTCATAATGTTATTAACCTCATATAAATACTTACTGTATAATATAATTCTATTGTCTTGATATATTATTAGGAAGGTTTCATACTTGTTCCATCAACCTAAATATGATATTTTTATTTCTTTAACTCTAAAATGAACTCATCAATGAACTACCATGATGTAACATCCCATCCCGAATCACCAAGTATGTTCTGAAATGCCACATGACCTTAGGAACACATCCCTATATGCTACAGGATGTTGATTAGTAGAGAGGGTATCATGTGGAATTGTCAGGATACTATAATCTCTATCAGAATGAAAAATAAAAATAAATAACCAAACACGTTATAATATACAAATACAGTATACTAAATAATAAACATGACATCTATAAAAATAAGATGTAACAGTATACAGACTCAATAGTCAATAATAAATCGATTGATCACCCACTAGACTAGTCACAAGTATAATAAAAAAACAAAATAAGGAACAAAAGGCTCTGAAACTCCAAGACTCACCTCATCCTAGTCTCTAAACTCATAGTGAGATATCCCACTAGAAAATTAACCCAGGCCTCAACCCAACCTGAACCTACAATAAGTGGGAACTTTTTAGTTACCCAAGTTCCATGTTCACCTGAGAAATGTGTGAGTAAAACTCAGTAGGGTACCACCAACATGGTTCTATGTCCAACCAGTAAAATTCATTGTACATACATGTGATAGTATTAGTAGAAAGTAACCAAAAAAAATTCACAAGGTTAATATATAAACACCAATGAAAAAGTAAGTAACAGAACACCCATATTTTGAGTGGTAATACACTCACTTAGCCAATAATAACCCTAATTAAAACTACTTAATCTCTATACTGAAATGAAATTACACCAGAAACCCGATACATACTTCTCAATGTAATAGTCCAAGGCATGTTTGAAACATCCCCATAAGGGATAGTCCAATGCATGATGACCATTATATATGACATATCCCTCTCTCGGGGATTATCCATTTGGATCAACTTAGACACTCAACTATTGGAGATTGGATAATAATAAATACAATACATCATACAAATGATAAATCAAACACCATTTTAAATAAATAATCATAATCATTAAAATTCTTGTGCAAGAAACACAAGTATAGGTCTCAGGGAAGCACATGAACACATCATGTGATCAAGCATCAATATAGTTCTGTCGGGATCTGCATGAACACACATGTGATTAAGGAATCAAATATAGTCTCATGGGATACACACATAAATAGGTGATCAAGGTATTATACATGGTATCATAGGAAACACACACACACACACCTCATGAAATAAGTCAGGCATAGGTATCATAGCTACACAGACACACATACCACATGTCAAACATCAATATATGATCTATTGTAAAAGAAAATAGGAAATAAAAAAAAATTTAGGCCTCAACCATTAGCGGAGAGACAAAAATCTATCAAAAAAGTACCAACATGGACCTTGTAATCTTTTCAATTTATTAGGTAAATATCAATTAGTTAAGATAGTGTGTCCACTAACTAATTAAAAATGAAACTAGGTCTCCCACTTTAATTGGTTTGGTTGGTAAATTAAAGTGTATTCCATTTTATTTATATCACAATAATGAATTTAGGATCATTCTCACAAGGTTTAAAACCTCATATCATAGGCCACAAGAGTACACAACACCATAGGGTAGAGTGCACAAGACCACATACCACAAACACAATCAACTCACAAACCAAGCAATGTTTATCATCTTTGTTTGAGTCATCCAAGTCTATTTGGTATCCATCAATCACCACAGTTTTCTATCCTATGCCCAATAATTCTAAATAATTTACTCAAACTAAATAATAATTAAATAAATTATTAAAAGAACAATCAAATTAAAATATGAAAGGCATACATGAGAAAATTCTTACCAGATATCATCACCTTTCCCGAACATCGACCAACCATCCATAGAAGATCTGTAACATGATATTGACTTTATCACAAGAGAAATACCTATCATGTGAATACACAATAATGACCAATTTAATAAAACTAAATTATAAATTCTTGAATAATTCAACTGGGGCACGTACCTTCACTAAAACAATGCGCAATGACATATAGACCTCATCTTGTATTTTCCTCTACCTAAGATGATCAAAAACCCTATTAGAAATGGTTGATTCCATGATACCCAGTGGAATAGTAAAAAAAGATAAAATAGAAATTCATGAGATCATAAATGAATGGGAAAATTAATTTAGAAGGATGAAGGAGGAAGATCCTTACATCTGATACCATCGAATCACACCTGAAACTGTATGAATCAGGGGAGACATGAGGGAGGGGTTCTCTAGATGAGACCTTCTATATGTGTACAATTCTTCTAAAATAGGTGGGAAATCACATATTTTTAATAAAAAAACCATCATGAAATGTTTCATAATATGAAATATGGCGTAATGCTATGATTTTTGGGACTCTCCTCCCTAGACCCATTTTCCAATCCTGAAACTCCCCCATCTACCCAATGAATCTATTTCAAATCGTGAATACCCCATTCATGACACGAATAGGTTGATGAAACTCTTTTTAGTAGCCTCGGACCCCTATCGACTCTTTTTTTGACATTTTGAACCCATGTGTTATCACATGAGACTTGATCCCCATCTAAAATCCCCATTCTGTGAGGCTCAAACTCTTATAACCTTGTTTTGATTCCCGATTGTCAAAAACAAAACCATCCAGAAAAATTGAAAGTTAAAATTTCCTTATGAATTTCCTACCCATAAAAATTTTGGTCATTATAATCTCTATATCATTGCACTTAGCATCCCTAAGAAGTTGTGGTAGTATTCAAACCACATCACCTAATCTTCCATGATCTTCATTCACATTGATTTATATGTGTTCTATTAAAAAATTCTAGACACTGCCTTAAGTATGTGCTCATACCCCAAATCTCCTCGTGACTCCTCTACAAAACTCTAAGGGCGAACACCATAATCCAAGAAAAAAGCTCACCATCATCCAAAAACATGACCACAATCACTACATCAGTTGAACTTAACACACCATTGGGTCCTCAACTCATTCCTATTGAAGGATTAGGGTGATCCCCACCAAAGGAATCACCATAGAAAACAAATATCTAGTAGTCTAATGACATGAATAGTGTATTTTAGCTACATAAAACATAATAAAAAAAGACATGGGTTTATTGTCGATACCCAAACCTCATTTCTGGTTCTGAGATTAACCAATGAGTCTGTCTCACGGTGCACGATGGGGTCGTGGGGGAGGAACGTGTGCTACCCGACGGTTGATTAGAGAATATTAGGTTCTACTTAATCACTCATATCTGGTGCACCATTTTTTCCTCAAAACGCCCAACGGTTCCATATCCAGCAATATGTTGACCTTCTTTCCAAAGGCAGGCATTCGCTGGGTGATTTGGTCAGCGATGCTTAAGAACTCACATTGGTCGGGAGGGTGGGAAGTCGAGCTCATCGCACCCTTTGGGGGGGGGGGGATTTTTGCCTATTCCGGGACTCTCTTATATATTTAAGATGTATTCATATGTTCGTGAATCTTTGGTTTATACCCATGAATAGTATCAATGGATTACTCCTGGTTGGAAATGGTCAGCTGGATGTAGGGGTTCAGAATCATTTACGCCTGAGGTTTACCATCCCTCGTTGGATTAATGACCCCGAGGAGTCTGGACACATTGAGACGACACTGGTTTAAAGCCTCGTAACCGGGCACTCTAAAGTTTATTGTCATTTAGGGGGGATAGATAACAACTTGAGCATTTGGATTGAACCCGTGGTATGAGCTTCCTACATATCCTTTCAAGAGGAATCCGAGTCTACGTAGTTCGGCAGTACAATTTAACGTCATGCAGGATGATGGATGAAACGATGTGAAGGAAGTAGGATTGACCGAGTGGTGGTCTTGAACCTCAGGGAGGCTTCCTATGTACCCCTCTAGGAGAAAGGGATCAAAGTCCATGCAGTTCAGATTGTTATGGGGCTTACACTCTAGGCTACCCAGGGTTGATGCGGTGAAATGACGTGATGTGGTGGGATCAACCGGGTGTTGGGCTTGAACCTCGTGGAGTATTCCTACGTACCTTGTCTAGGAGATAGGGATCAATGTCTATGTAGTTCGGATTTATATGGGTCTTACACTCTAGGCTTCCCAGGGTTGATGCGGTGAACCGACGTGACGGTGGTCGGATCAACCGAGTGTTGGGCTTGAACCTCAGGGAGGCTCCCTACGTACCCTGCCTGGGAGACAGGGATCAAAGTCCACGTAGTTCGGATTGGTATGTGGATTACACTCTAGGCTGCCCATGGTTGATGTGGTGAACCGACATGACGGTGGTCGGATCAACCGGGTGATGGGCTTGAACCTCAGGGGGGCTTCCTACGTACCCTACCTGGGAGACAGGGATTAAAGTCCACGTAGTTCGGAAATTTCCACCGTCGTTGTGCGGGTTCTAATACCGTCACAAATCTCTAAGCCCACATGAGTCATGCTCGCTGTGAGAAACAAGAGAATGCAATAGACTTGGATAACCTCACACATTCTCCCTGCCCAGAGAATGGGAGACGGACGACGAGCGAAGAAGAAGGCCGGTACCACTGGACTCCCCTTCTTCCTGATGTTTGAGGAACATAGAAGTTGTGCAACAGAGCAATGAACCCTTCGTGTTGAAAGGAGCAGGGTCACTGGCTTCCAGCGAGGATGGTGTGGGGCTTACTCCCGAAGGTATTCCCATGATATCATCCTCATGTCTGGCCATGAGGTCATCCCACCCCATTGGTGGGTTGAGGCATATGATTGAGGCATACACCTATGTGCTAGTGCATAAGCGGGATAACACCAAGGGCGTTGGGATCAGTCCGAACAAAGGGAGATGAAAAGTGTGAATCACATGCCCAAAATTCGGAACGCAGTGAGGGTGGCGTGATGATGGAGGATAACTGATGACCGTGTTCGAAACACAGCATCCATATCGTGTTTTCCTGAAATGGGGAGGAACAAATGAGGATCGACTGTTGACCATGTTCGAAACACAGGACCTAACTCAAAGTGTTGTCCAAAGTCTTCCGGGGTGTTGGCCCAGGATGGTAGGTGAGACAATGTGGCATAGGACCAGGCTGTTAGGGGGTCCCTTCAGACATGGAAGTGGATGAAGATCCGAATGAAGGGCACACAAAGCGTGAGGTGGAGTGATGGAATGTTTGAACGAATTCCAATGCTCTTGAAATTACGCCACTGTAATCATGGAACTAGGAATCCTATGCTTGGAGCATGAGGCATATCTTATTTGGAGTAAGAGGCATCCTATTATTGAATGATAGGGAATGCTACAGTTTAAAGTCGTGTAGAGAAGACTATTTCCATATAGTTTAATGTCATATGGATAGGATGACGGCCATACAGTTTAACATCATGTGGTCCGGACGACTAGGTAGGAGAGACCTAGCAATGGTTGGTGTGGGACTTATGCAAGGGCGGCCATTTCTGGATGAACCTAGCTTGGGAGCTAGGTAATGGGATTTTAGGAGTCTCATGAGGAGTGTCTTGACTCATGGCATTTATAGGACGGATGTTGGAGAAACATAAGGAAGCAATAGAAAATATTGTTGACCCGTCCTGAAAAGCTCGCGGTGTGACTCTCCATTTTTCATGGGGGTCAATGACAATGGCGAAGGGACCGGCCCGACAGTGATCCCGAGTGGGGGTGCGGGGGCGCAACCCCCGCGGTATAGACCATCGAGTGCATGGGGTTTTCGGCATGGGGAGGGCCGCATAGGAACTGGTTGCGGAGGGGGGAGATACGAAGGAGATGGCCGCAAAGGAGCTGGCCGCAGAGGAAATGGCCATGAAGGGCATATGCAAAGGGGCTGGCCGGGTAGGAGCCGGCCGCTAAGGAACTGGCCACGGAGTGGTCCGTGCAGGACGTCCGCAGAGGGTGCTTCCACCTCCGTTTCGCGAACGACACTGGTCCGCGGAGGAAATGGCCGTGAAGGGTATCCGTGAAGGAGCTGGCCGCTATGAGCTTGCCGCAGAGGACGTCCACGAAGGAAATGGACATGAAGCGGGCCGTGAAGGATATCCGCAGAGGGGGTGTCCGTGGATGAGATGGCTGCGGAGGAAATGGCCACAGAGCGGGTCGTGAAGGACGTTCACAGAGGGGGTGTCCGCGAAGGGTGTCCACGGATGTGATGGCTACAGAGGAAATGGCCGCAGAGTGGGCCGTGAAGGACGTCCGTGGAGGGGGTGTCCGCGAAGGGTGTTCATGGATGAGATGTCTGCGGAGGAGCTGGCTGCATATGGTTCACAGTTTGGTTTCTCCTCTGTGCAGAAGAGTGCATTCGCGGACGATATGGGGTCCGTAGATGGTCGTGGAACTTTACCGCTGGGAGTGATTTCTCCAGCGTCTCCCCATGGGTTTTAACCCATCCTTCCTCTCTTATTTTTTGTGCCCATCGGTGACAAATTATAGAGTTGTGAAGAGGCTGTATTGATGGGCACATGACACTTTTTGCGGAATCCCATGAAGGAATCCCCATCCATAGACGACTCAGTCAACCAGGGATTTTTTGGATCCAAGATTCGTGGAATTGCTCCACGACCGTGCACCACTCCGCCTCCGTTTCGCGAACCACGACACGTGCGACATGGGCCGTTTGGAGTGGTTCGCGGCGGTGGACCGGCCTGGTGTCATCGGCGGTCTTCCTAGTTCATGACCGTGAAGGAGCTCCGCCCCCATTTCACAAACGACAGCGTCTGCGGGAGGGAGGTTCACCGAACCGGCATCGTACTATTGCTGGGAGCCGGTACGCGGACCATTTCAGTAGTTTTCCATGTTTTGGGGTAATTGGATTTCCCCTTTGAGGAATTTTCAGGACCCTACAGAGTCACCACTAATTAACACAAGTTGAACGCTCTAAAATTTATATGGAGGAATTGAATCATTCTTAACACCTTATTAATTTCCAAAATGATGAGATAAAAGCATACCCAAAACATAAATTTTTTTTTACACAAAAACACCATTCGATACATTTCCAACCATCTTATTATACGGTTTTTTAACATCAACAACCGAAACTCTATGAATGATCGATCATGATACCTTAAGAACCAGAGTAATTGTTAATATTATCCAATATCCTTACCAATATCTGAGATGACTTTGATGTAATTTCCTTGGTTGGTTCAATAACCACTTACACTAGCCACAAGTCTCTCAACTGAGAATCAATGATCCGGTGATCCAACTCTCTCATGGATTGCATCAATTTATCTAGGGTCTAAAACACACATTTGGTCTCCATACAGTGTAATATCTAAATCAACATCATACATTCAACACAAAACCAAATACTCTCAGTTTATACCACATCAGTCTTCCATGTCATCACGATCATCCAATGACCAGTCTTATGCAAGAACATGAACATCCCCATAAGTGATATCATTCACATGTGACTACATTGATGCACCCCACCAAGAGAGTATACTTATCATTACCCCACAACAAATTAATTGGTTTACTTGTTCCATAACTATCTTATCACTGAACATGATAACAAAGTGTGACCACCCATTCATACCCGATTTTCAAGCAATCACCAAGCGCTACACACACCAGAAAACCCAGAACACAATCCAATATATGAAATTATCCATTATTGATGTAAATAACATTCTATTTTAGAATAGGAATGGGATATGAATTGTGAACCAAGTAGGTATCATTCCATCATGAAAGTTTCTACACAAACTGAAACATTTCTATAGACTAAAACCTCATATTGACTAAACAATGGTACCTTGATCCATTTTTGATTCCATATTTCTCCATAGAGAAATTCAAAATCACTGAAACTTCTTAGTTTCCAAGACCTATGATATTTATGCCAAACACATTAGTCATTTATAGAAAGGGTTAACTTGAATACAAAATATCAGCGACCTACCACTACTAGATATTCTTGGTTCATCTAAAAAACCTAAAAATTATTAAATTTCCACTCACAATCTGGTATCACATATTCAACTAACCCCACATTTTACCACAACATAAACACTCACACACTAAAATTTTCCTAGAAAGGCATGATAATACCACTCGTTGTTCAACATAGAGTGATTACCCCTGAGTCATGGACCTCCAAGCCGGACTCACATGCCTCTTTATCTATCCCAACAACAAGGAACCATCTCACCAATATCGAGCACTACTAGTACTCTTATTCATGATAGGCGTCCCATTTAATACCAAGATTCACCATGAAACACCCATCATACATGTGTTAGTGAAAATATCGGAGTGTCTACCCACACTCTATCTCTCTTAGGACTGAAAACCTAGGATCTTCACTCAATATCCAACAAGTGTTGTATTTCAGACTGACAATCAAGAAAAAACCTAGTCCTACCCTCAATTCGAAAAGAATCCAACAACTATGAAACCCAACCTTATATCATGAGTACCATTACTCAATGTTCTATATACTTCTGTGTTGTAAGGATACTTAGAAGAATATACCTTAAGTAAATAACCTTGAGTACTCCCTTATAAGGAATATTCCAACTTAAGTTACTTTCATGAAACAAGAGACACCAAATCACAAGTAAAAAGAGTCACTTTTCTAAGACCACAAGGTCTTAAAAATAACTTAAACATGGTTCACTAAGGGTTACAACCCACCAAAAGTCATTTAGGAACATTTCTCTAGAAATTCCATGAAGGCTTCACCATTATACCAATAATTTCAAGTCCAAAGATTCATAGTTTGGTTAAACAGAATGCCCTTGGGAGAAATATAGACAACTCCACATAGGCAATAGTTATAACCATAATTAACTAGAACTATCAAAAGGATACATGCACAAGATTCTTTTCAATTATAATTAATGACTAAAAATGAACTAACCAAACATATTTCACTATCTATGCATAAAAGGACCACATCATCATCACTTTCATCTTTTCCACCATTGTCACCATCATCATCATCTCCTAGGTTTACCGCACCGTAGTATAACATAAATTACTAATAGAAGTATAAATTAATAAAGGTTTATCCAAATAATATTTCACCAAGAGCTCATACATGAAACACAATAAAATTTTTCAATAGTAAATTAAATGAGACCCCTTTCATCAATGAAATCACACACAAGTAGCATATATGTCATGTGAGACCAAAATGTTAAAAATGATTCATGAGACACCTATTACTGATAATCCTAATATTGAAATCCATATGAAATAAAAAACCATAAAATAAATATGCATCACATTAATTGAAAAAATATAGTCATAATAGAAAAAACCATAAAGATTAATCCCTTGCCCTGGTAACTTGGAGTTACCTTGAGAAAGGTGTTCACAATGTACCAGACTGAGTTTCATCATAACAACCAAAAAATTCACATGTCCCATGTCTACTTACTCACCAAAATAAGAAAAACCAGATAACATATCCTATGAGACCATTTTGTAACATCCTGAACTGAATCATTGGTTCTAAGCTGGAATGATACATGACACCAGGCATGCCTCCCCCTACACTAGAGGCTTCTGACTAGTAGCAAGGGTCTCAAGTGGAATCATGGGGAGACTATACCCTCCATCAGAGTGTAAAATAACTATAAAAAACAAATATAAAATAATATAAATAAGGGTATACAGAAGAATATTAATGGAATCTACATAAATGAGATGTAATAGTAAATAGACACAATAATCAAAAACAAATTGGCCAATCACCCACTAGGCCATTCACAAGTATAAAACAAGAAAAAAAATAAAGGCAGAAGAGGCTCTAAAACAACAAGCCTCAAATAATCCCAGTCTCTAGAATCATAGTGAGATATCACACAAGATGATCAAATAGGGCATCAACCTAACCTATACCTATAAGTAGTGAGGGCTGCTCGAGTACCCATGTTCCATGACCACCAAATAAGTGTGTGAATACCACTCAGTAGGGTACAACCAGCATGGTCCTATACCCAACCAGTAAAATGCAGTGTATGTTCATGTAATAAGATAAGAATAAATAAACTAGACAATAAAAAACTGAACTAGGATAATATAAAATCACCAATTTGAAAGAAAGAAACAAAACACCCATATTCAGAGCACTTATGATCTCACTAAGTCACTATGAACCTTGAGTATACTTATTTTAGCTCTATATTAGAAGGAAATTCCACCAAAGGCCTAGAACATCCCCCTAAAAGGAATAGTTCAAGGAACATATGATACATCCCCTTGAGTTATAGTCTAATGTATGGTGACCATTACATCAGACACGTCCCCCTCAAGGGGATAGTCCACTAAGATTAACCCGCATGCTTAACTGTAGGATACAAGAGCATAACACATATAACACATGATAAGAATAATAGATCAAACATCATGTCAAATCAACCATGTATCATAATCACTACTATTCATGTGGAATAAATATAATCATAGCTCTCAGGACCACATGCACACACACCTCACGTGATCAATAATCAACATTGTTCTCTCAAGTTATAAACACAAACATGTAATAAAGGAATAAAACATGGTCTCATGTGACATACAAACTTACACCCACACACACTCATATGATCAAGGTTTCAAACATGGTATCACATGATATAGATTCACACCGCATGCAACTAACCAAGTATAGGTATCATGGAGACACACACATACACTATGTGGTAAAACATAAACATTATCTCATCAGAAAATCATATAGGAAAAACAAAACTAGTCAATCCTCAACCATCAACATATAGGAAATAATTCATACCACAAGGTCTAACATGGACCTTATAACCTTGTAAATTAATTAAGAATATATTAATTAGTTACGATAGAGAGTTCATTAAATAATTAATCATGGAACTCGGTCGCCAACTTTAATTGGTTTAGTCTGTCAATTAAAGTGTATTCCATTTTATTCATCTCAAAATTTTGAATTTAGGATCATTCTCCAAAGGTGGAGAACCTCATATCACATTCCAACAAATAGTAAATAATAAAAAAGGGTATATTACACAAGACCGCCTATAACAAATGGATTCAACTCCCAAACTAATAGAATACCATCAGCTTTTCTGGGTCGTCCAAGTCCATTCGGTCTCCATTGATGGCCATGAGTTTCTATCTCACACCCAAGAATTAAAAATAATTAATTAAAACTTAATTATAATTAAATAAATTATTACAAGTAAAACCACATAAAAAGAAAAAAGGTATACATGATGAAAAATTAACGGATATCATATCTAAGAAGGAACTTGACCAACCATATATAGAAGGTCTGTAAAATGCTTCTAACTTCATTATGGAAAAATCCTTATCATAAGATAACACAACAATGACCAATTTGGTAAAATTAATTTGGATATTCTAGAAGAATTCAATTGGATGAATTTCCTTTTTGGAAACAACTTGTGGTATCATGAAGAACACTTCTTGGGTTCTTCTATATCTAGGATGAGAAAAAACCCCATCATAAATGATTGATTCCTTAATACATAGTGGAATCATAAAAAAAAATCTAAAATAGAAATGATTTTTATGAGAAACGGCGAGGGAAAATAAATGCACAAGGAGGGGGGAGGAAGATATTTACATTTAATGTTGTCAAATTTCACCTATAACCATATGAATCAGAGGATAATTGAGAAAGGTGTTCCCTATATGAGGACTACCACATGCATCCAATTCATCTAATGTAAGGGGGGAGCCCTCTTTTTAATAAAAAACTAATATGGAATTTTTCACATTGTTACGCACGGTGTCACACCATAAATCATTAGGATTTATTCCTTAGGATAGGTTTTACGTTTTGAAACTCCTCTGACCACCCCATGAATCTATTTCATGTCATGAATACACTATTCATAATGTGAATAGGTTTTGGAAACATTTTATAGAAACCCTAATCCCCCAACCACTTTGGTGACCTCAAGAACCCCAAGGTTATCACCCAAACCTTGATCCCAATCCCAAAACACCATTTTGGGATGCTCAAAATCTTGGAACCTTTTTTTGATTTTTAGTTCTCAAAACACACCATCCAATAAAATCGAAAGTTATAATTTCCCTAGGAATTTCAAAACTGTAATTCTGTAGGTTTTTACATATGACCATGGATTTAATAAGAAAATTCCATTTCAATAAACGGGTCATAGATATCATCTTCCATTAACTCATAAGGTATAAATCCTTTGTTTACTTATTCAATTAATGTCATATCATTTATTAAATGTTTCAAAATGTCTTACCACAAACATATGTTTTCAAAAATTCATCAATACAACTACGTAAAAAATCCAAGAAGTAAATTAATAATAATCTCAAGTATAAGGACCGATACACATTTCCATAGATAAGAATATCCAATGACACATATTACATATTGTAACACCCCAAAACCCTAAAAGAAAAACATTTTATTTGATAACGTATGCAACATGAAATACTGAGCATAAACAACCCATGAAATATATTTCTTTAAATTTAATCTCTTTGATAAATGCGGAACACACAACCTTGAGTCCAAATACACCATAATATAATATACTATGATAAAGTATCCACTAAATTGTAAGGTATGAATAGTACTACTTAAATTATGAAAACTATGCTGATTTATTTATTAGAAATAAAATAATAATCATCTGAAAGAAGAAGAATTTTTTTTGAAAAAAATTATGTTTTTTTCTAAAATAAGGTTTATTATTCCTGAACATAATTTAAAATTATTTTTTCACAATTTTATATTATTTATTTGATAAAATGAACTTCATTTTTTTGAAATCATAATATCCAAATTTTCATAGGGTGAATTTTTTGGATTTTCATAAATGTTTCATTTTTAATGAATAGTGAGAACTACTAAATGTTAATTGAAAACTTCTTTTAATTTAAATTATTTATAATTTTTTAAAACTTTTGAAAATTTTCTCTTTAAAAACCCACTTTATCATCTCATCTATGGGATTAATCTTAAATTAAAATTTTCCACTTATGTGAATGGAATTTGGATAAATGACTTAAATATATGAGATTAAAATAATTTATATTATATAATAAGTTCAACTTATTTTTTTACCAAATTGAATAGTGAAAAGAGTAAAAATTATTTACCATGTTTAAGGTAAAAAGGGTTTACTATGGGGATAAAATAAGAATAGAAGGGTTAAAATGAACTACAAACTTGTCAAAATTTTATTTTATGGAAATATTTCCACCTTATACTTTCCATGTTATAATATGGTGTAATTTTTTAGATTTTATAATGTGAATGACTATCATTTTGGATTATTCTGTGAAATTTACATGAGGGTCCCCTTTCCACACTTTTAAAAGCAATCTCCCTCCCCTCACTTGTTAACACATATCAAGCCCCATAGAATCAACAAAACCATGATAAATTATCACCCCAACATCCTTATTTACATTTTAGAGTTACTTCTCCTCCCAAAATACCCTCCCTAGGGTCCTTATGTGGATATCCAAAGGAGGTTTCTCTTAGAAAAGGTAATTGTCTTAACAAAGAACTTTTGTTTTATTTTTTCTATTTCCACCATCAATTATGTATTAAAAATTAAAATAAAATTACACTAGTATCTCCTATATACTGATATGTTATTTTTTATGTCATACTGATTATCCATCACCACTTCTATCAAATATAAAATGAAATCATCGATCGTGTGTACAACAGACAACCACCTCACGAACCGATCTAGTTCATTTTCAATAACCAACTTTAAAGGTGGGATATAATGAAAGATTTACCACATGTATATTATATTTATGATATTATTTTAATTTTTAAATTTTAATATCACATATAAATTTTATGTTCCATTTTTTTTAAAATATGATAACGTCGCTCGTGTGTATGGCAGACTACCGCCTTGTGAAGTGATGTGATTACTTTTTCAATTACATTTTACATGGAATGTAATAAGTATAAAATTAATAAATATATGTGATATTAATGATATTATATTGATTATATTAATTTAATATATCACAAAATCTTTTACCATTTCACTCATTAAGGGGATGATATCATCACTCATGCGTACGTGCGGTTTACTGTCTCCACAAAGAGATGCGATTAATTTTCCATGTTGAACTTAATAATTGGTTATAATAATGTATATAATGAGTAAATATTGTATTTATAACATTAATATAGTTCTATATATTTTCTATATATATTATATTTAAATTAATTGGAAATTTCATGATAAAATTTGAAGGATAAAATAAGGTAATTAACACTCAAAATAATGAAAATAATGGAATATTATCAACAAATGGGTGGTAAAATGCAATAAGAGGATAATATATGAAATTATAAATATGAATATTGTTCTATTAAATATTAATAACATTATTTAAACCATTATATATGCGGTTAAATCACGTTCAACTAAAGGAAAGTGTGAGGTAAGATATTCTATCTAAATTTTATTTCATTAAGGAAGATTTGTATATTTCGCACAAATTTATTTTATATAGTGTATATAATTACTATTTGAAATGAAATATAACTTTTCATTAAAAATTCAAGGTATATTGAGTTTCAATTTTAATTATTCCATCCAAGGGGATTTGATTTAAAAGTTACCACGTGGAAAAGAATTTAATAACTCAATTTATTTTCATTGGGTTATATTAATTCATCATCATTTGGGATATTCTATGATTATGGGTGTAATAAATTTTGTTTATATTATATTTTACTTAAATTTTTTTATTTTTACTTACATATAATACAAAAAATATATTAATTTATTAATTCACACTTTAATGTTATGATCATTTTAAGCTTTAATTTCACAATCTCATTCTAGTCAAGATTTTTGTTCTTTAATTTTAATTGAAATAAATTATTTCATCATTTTATAATAAACCCATTAAAGTTTTATTATCCTCCTATAATTCATGATATTTTCAAGTAATATTATTTTTCTACTCTTTCTTACATATAATAATTGAGAAAATATTTTTAAGAAAATTCGACTTCAATTTTATCTTCAATTTGAAATTCATTTTCTTCCAAAGAATATTTTGTAAATGTTTTTATTTTTTTTAAACATTAAAAATTATTTATTAAATATATTTTTAACCATTTTTGTCATTTTAAATATTTTTTTCAACTGAATCTTTATTTCATTTTAAAATAATGAATGTTTGTATTTTATTGAAAAAGTAAAAGGAATATTTGTTTTAATTTGTACTCAATGAATGAAATATCTAGCCCTCATGAACAATAAAATGTTTAAAAAATTATTTTATAATATTTAAAAAAAAAATTCAATGAAATTTTTTTGAAAAATGTTTTTTCAACTTTTAGTTTTGAAGGTGATTTTCAAAATGAATAGTAAATTTTCCTCAATAATTTCTTTGAATATATTTTTATTTTTTTTATATTCATAAATTATATATACCATTTTTTATTAATTAAATCAGTATATGTTTTATTTATACCATCCTTAGTCTTTCTATGGATGGTTTATGATTATTGTTACCAAAGAAAGTATTGAAATTCACTTTCTTGATTCATTTTTGTAGTCATTAACTTTCCCTTGAAATATTTATTTTTTTGTCATTACTGGAAATTAAATTTACCCTAAATATCCATATTATTTATCATGGACATGCTTATTGGTTAAACCAAATCTCATTTATATAGATATCATTTTAATTCAAAAGTTATTTGATTGACTGGGGTTATATTGATAATTCTTATTATTTCTTCAATATAGATATTTAATGTTATGGAATGTTGTTCATGAATTAAATTAATTATTTGATATATGGGGAATTATTTGGATACATAGACATGGGTGGGGGCCATTATAGATATCCCCTAAATGTATCAGTAGTCTTATGAGGTGAATTATTAAGGTAATATTAAATCAGTTTTCCAAACCCAATGGGCTTGTAAACAATAGTTTTAAACTTTCTTGAGGATAGATCTTTATGGTGTAGGTATTATATGCCTAAGGCATGAATTCCAATAATTAATCATTTCATTCATTTAGAATTCAATTATTATTATCCATGATATTTTCATAATGATATTATCCCTGGATTCATTTCATTATTAGTTTGTTTTTTAAATGACATGTGTGTCCTATTAGTTACCTTTCCATATTTATTATTTCTTATTTGGTTATTATAGTCATTTTATTGATTAAATGGAATGTGTTTTCCAGTTATTTATATTTCTATATTGATTATTATCCATGATATTTTCACATTGATGTCATCTATGAATTCACTTTCTTCTTATTTTATTGATTACATGGAATGAGTTTCCAATTATTTTCATTTATATATTAATTATTATTATTGATTCATGATTTATTCTACTATACTTAACCCTGATTGATCATTTTATCTCACCCTTATATTGTTTCATTTCCAAAGAATTCATGAAGTTTAATATAATTGATGTTAAAGGATATGATAGAGTGAATAATGTTATTCTATTTTTTTTCTAAATTTTATATTTAAATGTAATGAAAGAAGCAGGTATGTATCTAGTTTACCAAGGATACTAAACTATCTGTTCCTTCAGGATGTGATCCCTTGTATCTTTTTCCAATGTAATAAAGCATACACTGGCTACAAGCTACCTAGTTTAATATCACTAAATTTGGTATCAGAGGATTTTTAATAAAAACCTTTGGAAAAATAATTAAGAAAACATTGATTATAGATTATAATACTATGATATACATTAAGGAAAAATATAGAGGAACATCCTAAAGTTTTGTTAAGGTAGAGATTATGTGATTTTTCATTGAAATACAACCATTTCTGGATACTACAAGTGGATGTGGTTCTGGTATAGATTCACCTAGGGGTAATAACTATGAAAAGGGTGTATTGGGACTGACCTGATCATCACCTAATGTATGAAAAAGGGCCTTAATATGCACCTTGTTTGACACTCCCGTGGGATATAATTAGGATAATTTCAATTTCCTTTAAAAACCATTATGAATGATTTTAATATAATGAAAATGAATGAACTAAATTAAACCTAAGGTGTATTATATTAAAAATAATGTGTCTCAAAGGAATGATAAAATATATTATGTTTGAAAAATTAGGGCATAAAGTAGAAAATTTTCAATGAAAAATGAAAATTATGGTTAAAGGAAATAAATATCATCATAGGGATCCATTTATAGTCTGTTTTATTAAATATAGAGAACATGAGAATTATCAAAGCCAATTACTTCTTCTAAATGTTAAATCCTAAAACAAGGATGGGGCTATGTTGAACTAAAATGTTTTAATTATTTAATGGGATTCAAAAATTATATTATAGAAGTATTTTTACCAATGATATCTTGGTATAATAATCATGAAACTTTTAAATATTCTATTAAAATTCCAAAACCTATATTTCTTCATTAACTTAAGAGTTATGGACACTATCATGGGTTAATGAGTTTAAGATTGAACATAATTTGAAAGTCATAAACACCCCTTTTTATAATCTATGTGATGAGAGTCTACCAATATATTTTCATAGAAATTTATAGAAAGTATTTGTTTTAGTGAAAAAGTTACTTGAGGAATTTTTCCTATATATTTTATAGACATAATTTTTAGTTATTGATAATCTTTACAGTTAATATGATTATTAATGAAATTAGAATAATAGTTAAATAATATTATTATTCTTTTTGGAAAAAATAAGTTTTATTGAAAACCTTATTAAAAAGGTTATTTAATGATTAACTTTATTTCAAGGATGTCCATCATATTTTTTTGGGAACTTTATAGGAATTATATTAATATTTTTTAGAAAAAAGGAAATCTGCATATTGGGTGAATACCCATCACATCTGGAAAGGTCATGGGTTTTGAAACCATAACTGAAGTATGAGAAGGGTTTAGTGCCTACCATTGGCCAACATGATATCCCGGTTAATATGTCCTTAGTTAACTTATTTGAGGAATAAATATTAATGATGAACTTGCATTATTACTTTTTAGGTTTAAATATTATTTTATTATATTTGATAACTTGTATTAACTGTATTGGTTTTGAAAAATACTTAAAGGCATCAAAAAAGACTTGTCACTCTTTTATGGGTCTTACAATCTGTTAAAAGTTAATTTTAGTGATTCATGAATAAAATATTTATTTTTGAATATTCATTTATTAGAGGAAGGAATGAATTGGAAATTTATTGAAGCACAACCAAATGATGAAATTATTATTATGAAGTAGAAATATATCATGTAAGAATATATCCTTATATTTTTGGATAGTAAAATAATTCCTAATATTTATTAAAATGATCTATGATTTTTTATCTTATTACATTCATATATGATGAATAATATGGTATTTTCAATCAACACATATTTATGGTTTTGGGTCCCTTAACTTTCCATTGATCATTCACTTGCTTGTGATTAGTGACCTCTATCATTATCTATAATTATTTACACAATTGTTAAATGTTTATATAATCACTTTTCACCAATATTATACTACTTATAAAACTATTAATTAGTTATTTTATAATAACATTATAATTACCTTTATCTCTTATTAATAGTATATTTTATTAACCCTTTTATGATGTGTGTTTGTCAACAATGATATTTAAAAATATAAAAAACATGATTATTGAGATAAAGTTTAAGTTATTATGATGAAATTTTATTAATTTAGGGAGAATGTAACACCCAAAAATCCAAAAATAATGAAATTTTATTTGATAGAATTACAACATGCAACACTGAGCTTAAACAACCCATGTAATATATTTCTTTAAATTTAATCTCTTTAATAACATACAGAACACACAACCCTGAGTCTAAATAAACAATAATATATTATACTATGATAACCAAACCTTTAAATAGGAGGGTATGAATAATAATAAATAAATTATGAATATTAGTGTTATGTATTTATTAGAAATAAAATAATAATCATTTGAAATAAACATAAATGTTTTCAAAAAAAATATTTTTTTTACAAAATACGGTTTAGTCATGATTTTTACAAATAATTTAAAATTTATTTTAACAATTTAGAAAATTTATTTGATCAAATTAAATTCATTTCATTAATCATAATTTCAAAATTATCTTAGGGTGAATTTTTGTGATTGTCTAAAATGGTTAACTTTTTGATCAATAGTGAAGAATACCAAATTTTAATTAAAGTTTTCATTTTATTTTAAATTATTTATAATGTAGAATTATATTTTAAATTGGTTTTAATGTAAAATTAATCCAATTATATATCAATTAATTCAATTTAGGTTATCCATATATAATTTTGATATAAAAACTTGGTAAACTTTTGAATATTTTCTCTTTTCAAATATGCTTTCTCATCGTGTCTATAGGATTGATTTTAAATTAAAAATTATAACTTATGTGAATTCAAATTTTAAAAATGCATTAAATATTTGGAATCATAATAATTTATATTATATAACAAGTTCAACTTAATATTTTACCAAAATGAATATTTAAAACAGTAAAAATTATTTACCATAGTTAAGGTAAAAAGGGGTTTACTGTGGGGTTAAGCTAAGAATATAAGGGTTAAAATCACCTAAAAACTTTTAAAAAACTTATTGGATTTTTATAATTATACCTTATCCTTTTTTAGATTCTAATATATGGTCATTTTGAAGCTTTTTTCATGAGAATGACTTTATCATTTTGGATTCTTTTGGGAAATTTCCACGTAATTTCCAAGAGGGTCCCCTTTCTCTACTTATAAAAGAGAACTCCCTCAACTCACTTATTAACACCTATAGATACACTATTTTATCAATATAAACCTAAAAATAATAATTCAAAGATACTTATTTAAATTATAGTACTTTTTGTGCTCTAGAAAGACCACCCCCAGGGTTCTTTAGAGGAGATCCAAATGTGGTTTCTCTTAGAGAAGTTAATTGTCTTAACAATGGTTTTTTATTATTTGATTTATACCATAAATTATTTATTTAGACATAAATAATAATAACACCAATATATCCAATATAATGATATTTTATTTTATTGAGTTCATAATAATTATCCCTCACCACTTCCATCAAATGGGAAACGAAATCATCGATTGTGTGTACGACGGGCTACCACCTTGTGAACCGAGATAATTAATTTTCCATAACCACATTTTAAGGTTAGATATAATGTTGTATTTGAAAAATTTATATTATATTTATGATATTATGATACTTATTTAATTTTAATATCACATATACCTTTTATGTTCCATTCCTTTTAAAATATGATAACATCACTCGTGTGTACTGTGGACTACCGCCTCACGAAGTGATGTGATTCATTTTTAATTTACGATTTACATGGAATATAATAATGGTAAAATTAATAAATATATTTGATATATATGAAATTATTTTGATTCTAGAAATTTAATATATTACCCACTTTCTTACCCTTTCACTCATTAAGGGAATGATATTATCACTCATGCATACATATGACCTACTATCTCAATGAAGCGATGTGATTCATTTTTCAATGTTTAACTTTCATAAATTTTTATAATAATGTATCTAATAATTAAATATGATATTTATAACATTAATATAATTATGTATATGATTTATATATGTTATATTCAAATAAACCAGAACTTTCATAAAAAAACATTTAGGACAAAACAAGATAATTAACACCCAAAACAATGAAAATAATGGAATATTATTAACAAACATATGGTCAAATGGTAATAAGAAGATAACATATTATTTTAAATATATAAATATGGTTCTTTTTAAAATTAACAACATGTTTAAAACCATTATAAAGAAGTTTGAATCATTTTAAACTAATGGAAAGCATGAGGCATGGAATTTTGTCTCAATTTCTTTTCATTGATGCACACTTGTATAGTGTGCACCAATTTATATTATATGGTTTTCATACATCCTCTTTAACATGTAATATCATTATTATTCAATAATTAATGGTATTTTGAGTTTATATTTTATTTTTTCTTTCCAAGGGGATTTTAATTAAATGTTACCATGTGGTAAAAAATTTCATAACTCAATTTATTTTCATTGAGTAATATTACATCTTCATCATCCTTGATATTATATGATTATGTATGTAATGAATTTTGATTATATTATATCTTATTTTTAATTATTTTATGTGGATTTAAATTTTATACTCATAATAGATTTATTTATTAATGCTCACTTCAACATTATGATCATTTTTAGGGTTTATTTCACAATCTCATTCTAATCAAGACTGTTTATTCTTAAATTTCAGTTGAGGGAAATTATTTTAAAATTGTATAATAAAACCATTTAATTTTATTATCCCCAAGTTATTAATGATATTTCTAGTAATATTAACATTTTTTCACTCTTTGGTTCTGAAAATAATTGACAACGTTTTTAAAGAAAAACCAACTTAATTTCTCTCTTCGGTGGGAAATTTGTTTTATTCCAAAACCATGTTTTCTAAAAATGTTTTAAAAAATGTTTTTAACCATTATAAATGATTTATTAAATACTCTTTACCAATTTTTTATTTCAAAAAATGTTTTCAAAGGAGTTTTTATCTCATTTTTAGAACAATGCCCATTTGGATTTTACCAAAAAAGTGAAAGGAATATTTTTTTAAACATGTACAACATGAATATAATTTACAACCATCATAAACACTGAAATGTTTTAAAATTGTTTTATAATTTTCAAAAAAAAATTTAATGAAATTTATTTTCAAAATATTTTGTGAAATTTTAGTTTTAAAAGTGATTTTCAAAATGGAGAGGATATTTTTCTCCAGAATGTTTTTAAGATATTTTTATGTTATTTCAATTCATCAATGAATAAAACTCTTTATAATTACTCCAATGGTTATATTTTGTATCAATACTATTCTTACTATTTATATAGATGGTTTATGATCATTTTTACTAATTAAACTATTAAAATTCACTTTCTTGATTCATTTTTGTAGTTATTAACATTCCCTTGAAATATTCACTTTCCCGTGTTCATTAGATGTTAAATTTCATCTAAATATAGATATTTCTTTATCATGGATATGCTTATTTCTTAAAACATATCGTATTTCTACATTTTATATTTTACTTTGGAAGTTATTTTATTAACCATGGAAATATTTATAATCTAAATCAATTCTTTAATACTTATATTTAATGGTAAGGCATGTTGTTCAAGAATTAAATAGATTATTCGATATACGCAGAATGCTTTGGACATACAAACATGGGTGGAGGCCGATTATAGATATCCCCTCAATTCATTGGTATTCTCATTAGGTAAATCAATAGTCTAACATAAAATTAGTTGAAAAAAATCAATGAGTTTGTACCTATTATTTTTAAACTGTCTTATGGATAGATCTTGAAAGTAGAGATATCTTGTTCCTAAGACATGAGGTCTAATAATTAATCATTTCCTTCATTCAAAATTCAGTTATTATTATCCATGATATTTTCACAGTGATATTATCTCTAGATGCATTTTATTCTCAGTTTATTATTTAAATGTTATGTGTGTTTAGTTACTTACATTTCCATACTGGTTATTCCATATCCAGTTATGGTAGTCATGATATTGATTAAATAGAATGTGTTTTCAATTATATACCTTTCCATATTTATTATTATAGATGGGATTTTCACATTTATATTATCTTTTGATTCACTTTCTTCTTAGTTTATTGATTACATGGGTTGTGTGTTCAATTTCTTACCTTTTTGTATTGATTATGCTTATTGATTAATGATTCCCTCCTCTATACATAACCCTTACCGATCATTTGAGATCACCCTTATTTATTTTCCATTACTAGGAATCCATGAAGTTTACTATTATTTATATGATATGATATTCTAGAGGTAATAATGTTATTCTTGAAAAAATGTGTTTTGATTTTTATATTCAAATTTAATTTAAGACTCATTTATGTATCTAGTTTACCAAGACTACTAAACTATTATGTCATTTGTGATGTGATTCCTTGTATATTTTTTCAATGTAATAAAGAATACATTATATACATGTTACTGGGGTTAAGCTCCCTACACATATGGAATACTTATTGGTGGGTTTTTACTTATAACCTCCCTTCTTAGGGATTACTAAGTGAAAAATTCATGAGAATAAATTCAACATCTTTTGAAAATTCTTAAGATTTTAGTAAGTATTTCCCTTTAAATAAGTACTGTGTGTTTTATAGATTATAATACACACATCCAAGAACTAAACTAATCATGATATATTTTATTATAATAAAATATAAACATCAATATGTTATTGGAATGAAATATGAAACATCAAGAAGGGTAAAACTATAAGTAAATAAAAAGATAAAAATTAATTAAAACAATTTATTAAAAAAATATGGAATTAAATTCATTACATATTATTGTTGTTATTTTTATTATTTTTAAATAATGCATTTAATTGTATATGAAATTTAAAGAAATATTATATGACTAATTAATTTATAAAATTAAATAGTTATAAGATAAATAATTAATGATATGTGATTAAAATCATTTAATGTTAATTTTTTAAATTATTTTTTAATGACTTATGATTTTTTATTTTAGAAAACTAAAAATTTAATGGTTGAATTTTAATTTTAATAAAATATAATGCTAATATATATAAATAGTGAGAGTAATACAATTGTAATGACTAGTAATTGATATGAAATAAGAATAAGAAAACATAATGTTTAAAATGTTACTTTTATACAAAATAGTTTTTCTTTATATTATATATTTTTAATTTTAAAATATAAATATTAAATATTTTTTATTAGAATCTGATTAAATGGTGTCTAAATTTGAAATCATCAGACATAAATTAGAAATGGAAAATATGTAAACACTGTAAGAAGGGGTAAATTTAAATAGATTATATTTTATATAATTGACATGATTTTTTGAAATTATAGAATTCATTTTTTCGGTTCTAGAGTCAATACTACATGTCTCAATAACATTATAATTTCTAAATAACCTAAATCCCATGAGATTCCTTCTTTACACTTCACCTGACATAAGTTTCCAGAGAAATGGCTCTCATCTTCTCCTATAAAATGTACTTCTAATTCAGTAATTAAAAACCACTCATATACTTCAGTTATATCTTGAATCAATATCCATTGTTCCTATCCTAAATCCTTATCAAAAAGTTTTATATCCTTTGGCCACCATGAGGAAGAAAAATTCCTTCATTCTGAAGAATGATGTTCTGTAAAGGATCAATTCCATCAAAGTTTCGAGTTCTTCTTCATTCCTTTAATTAACTTTCTCACCTCTCATTCTCCTAATCATTATTATATACTCTAATTATTTTTAATTAAAATCACATTTCTTCTATAAAAAAGATATTATCATAATATAACTCCATGTTATTACTCATTCATTAGTTGTAACACAATCTTGTTTGGGTTGGTCTTTCCATCTACAAGAATGATGCTATAATGTTCCTATTATAAAGGATTAATATAACATAAATATGAGTAATATTATATAATAATAATTAATTTAATATGTTTTAATAATTCTTGAATTGTAATATATATAATTATATTTATTAATAAAATAAATTCTTTTTATTGAATCGAAATTAAAAAAAATTGAGTTTTAAATGAATTTTATCAACCATAACTATAAATTCCATAAATTGATAATTAAAATTAAAAACTATATCAATCACACCTATGTAACATACATTTAATTCCTGGAGGTAATGAATATATGAGTATAGAGTAAGGACTAGAATTTCCATGCTAAGGTAGCATAGAATAAATAGGAAACTTTACACCAATATGTTAATTTTAAAAATGAATGACTAATAAATAAGTAATAAAAATTATAAATGTAATGACTCAACCTGGAATCCACTAAACCAGTGCCCGATATATTGTACCCCATGACTTTAGGTGCACCTCCTAGTATCTTAGAGGCTGTTAACTAGATGAAATGGTCAAATGAGTTTTGTGGGGAGACTATACCCTATTTTTTAGAGTAAGATAAAGAAGATATAATAAGAAATAAAGGAAAAATATAAGAAATAAAGATGCATCAAAAATCATTTTCCCAAAATCAGGTACATACCCACAAAAAATAGTAATTATTTCATGTCATTTCTTACAGTGCCAAGTATAAAGGAAAAACCCAAAACAGATACAAACTAAAGAATCCAAAAAATGGGTCCCAACACCAAGTACATCTCCCTCGTCCATGCACATCCCTAAGCCCCAAATCAACCCTCTAGAATAAGGAAATTTCCCTTATCTTGATCTGAAACTATGAAATCTACTCAGGTACCCAATGGCAGCATGAGCAGAGTGAGAGTACAACTCAGTATACCACTACAAATGGTGTCCAAAAAATATCCAGTCTAAATAGTGTATGTAGAAGTGTGGTAAAAAAAAATATAAACAAAAGATAAACCAGTTTCCATTAATTAACATGTTCTACATTATCCACTTTCATCATTAGTTCCATCTATTAGCCATCTTCATCAAACATGTTTCAGTCTTTGTTGGTTAACTAAAAGACCTATAATGGAAGTCAAGTTCTATACATCACAGTTAAATTTATTTCACAAAACTATACACATATAAATTTTCCTTGGACCCTTAGTCCATGAATTCACATCATTTTCATTTTTTGTGGCATAAAGCCTTAGTTAGGCCCCCTAAACCATGAAATTCCTTAGTGGGTCCTAGATCACCAGTCTAATCCAACCTATGGGATAATAGACTCAATTTATCACCCACCTCATACCATTTATTCACATAAGTATGCTTTTTTAACTATTCAACATATTTACCATTTTTATACCATAACTCATTTAACACATTCAAGTTTGGATAAATGCATCCATATTCCATGTTAAAAATATGAACACAATTATAATTGGTTTGATCTCATTAACCTTTAAATTTAACATTTACCAACTCAATTCCATGTTCAAGGAATAGGAACACCCAATGGGTGTATTTAGACCCGAGATACTCATCCACAATAGATCCCACAAAGTTCATTAGTGGTAAAATTTATCATTCAATTAAACCAGTAATCATTTTTTACTAAGGATACCAAACAGACAATAAAAAATTACCCCCACACAACCACCCCCACATAAAAAAAATTAATACTATAGGATATAACCTGTAGACCACATATATCCAGTTTGTAGATGAATGATCACTTAACCTTGTCCCTTTATTCGAACTAAAAAAAACCTTAAAATCCTCAACATATAATCTTATAGAAAAATAGGGTTTTAGGGATTTGAAAGGAGAAGAATAATTACATAAGTCCTTTTTTTAGAAAATACAGTAAAATGGAGTGTTAGACTCACCCATATTTTCAATTCACAACCAACCACACTTCAAATGACCACGAATATAAATATAATTTTCCTTAGAGAAGGATGGAGTAAATGGTTCATAACCTTTACTATTGTAAGGTGAAATATGAGGAAAATTGGGTGATATTTCATAAAGCCCCAGGAAGAAAAATGGGAATTCCACCCTTCATAATGAGTCACATGGTTTGACTACACGGTTGGCCAAATTGCATGCCAACTCTAAGTCACCCTCTACCCAATAGGGGGCTTGGGTTGGATGGTTTTAAAAACCATATGGTGGCTATGTGGGATGGATATTTCCAAGCTTTCACAATTTCATAACCCCCTTGCACGGTTTCAAAATCATTCACCTACCATTCAAGACCTCAAGGTTATAGCTCACAGTAATTACTAAAAATGCGCTAACCATACATGATGCACCAGATGAACCTTCTTTCCCATTTTTCATGCCAAGAACCCCAAATACTATTCATACACTCAAGAACCATTTCATAAAAAAGTGTTTTTAACAAAAACTGAAATAAGAACATACCTTAGTAGAAGTTTGCGGTCTTATAATCTCCCCACCCTATAATGAATTTTCCTTGTGATGAACTCCAAAAAATTACTAAGTCTCAAAGGTAAAAATATTGGTCCACTGGGAACATATATATGACTACCTCTCCCAAGTTTTCTCCTAAACATTTCCATAATACAACTATAGTAAAACTAATAACAAAACCTTACCTCATAAAACGTTCTCACTAAGATACACAATACAAACTAGATTCTCCTCAAAGGACACAACAATATCAAGGTTAATATCATCAATATAAATCAAAAGATAAGGGTTGGGGTGATACTTTAAAATATGTAAAACATGAAAACCATCATTCTATCCACTATACCTCTATCGATGATCCAATCAGAATGCCACTATTCTTATCCTCTCCACAATCTCAAACAACCCTACATATATGGGTTCTAACTTATCATGTTTCCAAATATGATGGTGACCCAACCATGTTGAAATCCTAAGGAACACACGATCACCCACTATAAACTCAATAGATTTATGGCATTGATCAACATAAAACATCCCCCTACTCTAGGTCATATCCAGGAACTTCTGAATCAATTTAACCTACTTTGATGTATCCTACATGAGACTCATCCCCAAAACTCTGATTCTCTAGCCTCCAACTAACACAATAGTGATCTAAATTGACTAAAATGGAGCACCCCATATGGTTCCATATAAATAGTCACCAGATAAATATTGTTTTATGTAAAAACAACAAGAACCAAGTGTTTCACCCATGATCCACCAAATTCTAGGGTACATGAACTCAAAATATTCTCTAGTATCTGTATAGTATGTTTCAACTGCTAGTCTATCTATATGTGAATAGATATACTTAGAAACACATGGGTACCAAGTGAATTATATAACACTTTCTAAAAGTGTTAATCAAAACACCAATCATGATATGAAAACATACTCCAAGGTACCCTATGAAAATTTACTATCTCTCGAATATATATGTCACCCAATTGTGCGATGGTAAAAGTATCTTGAATCAGAAAAAATGCACTACCTTGGTCAAACATTACATAATTTCTTATATAATCTCATTTTGACAGGGTTTCCTCAAGATTACTACAATAAAATCCATGGTGACATCATCACACTTCCATTACAAAAAATATAATGACTGTAGAAAACCACACGGTCATTGATGCTCTAACTTCACCTACTTATAGGTGTATCATTGCATCATGAAACCTGCAACCTCTTTCCCCATACATGGCCACCAATTCTATTTATGAAGATCATAATACATTTTGGTCAAACCTTCGTTAACTTATTACTTTAGGGAAAGGAACACACACATTAGCTCCTCTCGCATCCACATAGACACCACAACACAACAAAAAATATTAATGATATCACCATCATTGATAGTCAAGTCAGATGGTAACTCCCCACCTTCAAGGATTTCGCTCATGGATAAACACTATTGATACTTATACAACCTCTCATTTATCCATATCAGAAGTGTATAAATAGCTAAAAAATATACGAGGTTCGTATACCCCTGACCCTTTTGAACCTCTATAAGAATATTATCGAACAAGGCCATAATTTTCCACTTATAACTAGACTCCTAGACTTCTAGATTTTATTTATTTCATCTTAGAGTATTTTTAAAACTATCCCATTTTCATGGAGTATAGGCCATCTCAAAATTGATAGATTTCATATAATCGACCCATCATCTACGTTGGAGGTTAAAATACCATTGAAAAAATATTTACTTTAAGATTTTATAGTCGATATACACAATAAAATTTTCTCCCACCAGGTAATGCTACTAACACTTTAAAGCACAAACCACCAAAACCAATTAGAGATCATTTGTAGGGTAAATTTATTTGTGTGGACTCAACTTTCATGACCCATATTCCACAAATGAATCTCCATGCATAAAATTGTTTTCAATTCCAATACCAGATGCATAAAAAAACAAGGTATACTTCTTACCCAACTCAGGTAGGATCATAATCAATGTAGTATTCAAATGATTCTTTAAATTCTGAAATGAATTATCACATAAACTGGACCACTTAAATGTGATACCCTTCTTGGTTAAACCTGAATGTTGTGATGCCAAATGGGAAAAGAACATGATGAACATTTAGTAATATCTAACAAAACCTAAAAACCATCTGATATCAAAAATATTTTTGGGTTTCTCCCAATATAGAACTACTTTCACTTTCTTTGGGTATATTTACACACATTCCCTAGAGATGATGTTACCCAATAAATATGCCTTATCAATCCAAAATTGAAACTTATATATATTGGCATATATCCTATGCTCTCATAGTATACTCAGAATGATGTCATGATGTTTGGAATGATCTCTATGTCTCTAAGAGTACACCAAGATGTTATATACAAAAATAACCACAAACTAATCTTGGTATAGGTGTAGGATGCCTTTAATTAAGTCCATGAACACAAAAGGATCATTTTTAACCTGAAAGAAATCAAAATGAACCCATACAACCCATACCTTCTCCTGAAGGTAGTACATGGTGTACCAGAAGTTCTTAAACTCAGATAATGATAGCATGACCTCAAATCAATTTTGACGAACACAAATGAACCATTAATCTAGTAAAAAATATCCTCGATACGTGGAAGAGGATATAGGTTCTCAACTATCATCCGATTCAATTTCCTGTAATCAACACAAAACCACTATGTCCCACAAGCCTTCCTAGAAAAAAAATTAGATTTTCCCAAGGTGATGTATTGGGATAAATAAACCCTTTATTCACTAATTTCTCTAATTGAGTTTTAATTTCTTGACGTTATATCGGTGCCATTCTATACAGATGAATGAAGATAGACTCTACTCTAGGAATTAGATCAATTGTGAAATCAACCTCTCTCTCAGGTAGATTCCCAGAAAATTCCTCAAGAAAAAATAATAGAACCCCTCCACCATAGGAGGAAATAATTCCTTCTCCACCCCCATCATCAAGCATAAGACATGCCACCTGGGTTGTGAGATCACCCAACTACTGATGAACTGGTCCTTCACAGCCTACTTGGATATCCCATTCCCCATAGTGAACATAAGCATCACCCTCAAGGGATGTGAACATTAAGCTTTGGTGGTAAAATTTGATATGGGATTGATATGACACTAACCAATACATCCCCAATATCAAGTCAAAACCTAACATCTCAAGCATAAATAAGTACCAAAGGAAGAAATACCCACCAACCTCAAGAGCACACTCTATACATTAATGGATATTTTCTTCTTATAATCCTAATAGTGTGTCAATTGAAATAACCCCACACATATATTTCATCAATATACTCAAAACATTAACAAACTAGGTAGATATAAAAGAATAAGAGCCCCATGTATCAAATAATGCACTAGAAATCATCAAAGCTACAAGAATTGTACCTCAAATTATTGATGGTCCAGCCTCTCCACCACCTGGTGCAGGTTGAACTTCATGAAGATAAACTGCCCCTCTACCCTAGGCTTCAGTCTGAGTTCATAGTGTGACACTACATTGATGATATGGCCATACTTTCCCTAGATTACCACATGTACCACCCTGACTGGTATAACCAGTACAACTCAAAATGACTGCCTAGTATAGGGTAGTAGACCACCTTCCTTCACTATACATCAATCTTGAACCCCCATCATAGCCCACTTGATGAGGTTCTTGTAGAAACTCTATACATGTCACACCCTTACACACACTCAAAATTCCACTGGTGGTTAGGGACACTGATCACACATGTGTCCTGACCTTTCGTACTGATAATAGAACACTGGTTCACCACCCTTAGAGATCAATACTCTTCCTCAGGTTCTCTATCTACCACTTCCCTGGTGATAACCCTAGAAATAGTGCTACCTACTATTGGAAGATGTACTACTAGACTACCCAACTAAAACTGCATGTTCACCACTATAATCCTCCTTTAGGTTCCCTTTTTAAATGAGAGTTTGATCCAAAAACTCAAAAAACCTCTATAAATGGAATATATTCACCTGTGACTGGATATCATATCTAATTCCATTTGAAAATGCCTTGTGTTAACTATCTCATCCTCACCAATCTTGGAACAAAGTGTTGTAAGTAAGTAAAGAGGAGAGAATAATCCATCACAGAAATAGTCCCCTGTATCAACCTCATAAACTTCACAACTTTATTCTTTCTTAGAGTCTCTGAATAGTAGTATTTCAGAAACTTTTCCTAGAAGTATTTATATGGCATACCATCTTTTTACTCAGCCTAAACTAGGATATCCCACTAGCACTTTTCCATTCCTCACAACATATAAGAATACAACTTGTCTCTCTTATTAGGAGGACTCTCTAAGTGACACATAATATTATGGATGGAATCTATATAGAACTCAACTACCTTAGGTCCACCCTCTCCTATAGATGTCAGAGGGTGATGAAAATAAAAATTTATACTCATGTCAAACATACTTATAACTACCCATCCCGGGTATTATTCCATAATCTATATAAAACAATCAAAGTTATAATGGAACTTCTCTTCCACTCTATTACCTGGAACCAATAGGGGTTCTTTCCCCACTACTGAAGGAGCATTCTTGATGGTGTCTTAAAATCACCCAATCTTTTGGTGTCATAATGGTGGCATCCCACTATAATTTCAAACACACATATCAAAACCCATAACATAATGTTTCAAAAATTTACAGAAAATAAGAATCACTGCCATCCATAAACCACCCACTCTACATACACTATCCCAATAGTCATGATCATATCTCCATCACTACCCACAACAATCCCTATAACGGGACATGGATAACATAGGGAAACCAAACATTCAAATTATATTCATGTTAAACACCATAGTAATCCCTTCTAGTTAACATCCTTCAATTATTTAAATAATTAAAAATTTCTCATTAGGAACTATTTTTAACCATTCAACAAATTCTTTCAATTATTTATATAGTTTTAATTTTTTTATTAGGAACATTTCCTTAAAATAAAAATATAATAAAAATGCATTTATAATTCCCACACTCACCGATAACATGTTTTCCCATGCGTTCCTAACATGATCCATGCCACATATATCACTAAGTACCTAAAATGATGCATGTATTCCCAACCTTGTTCTATTTCACCCCATGAGAAAAATCACATAAAAAAAATAACATCACAAATTAAGTTCATCACCCAAGGTGAGATAACATACAACTATAACAATGAATGTTAAGACCAATAATCCAACACCGGGTACTTGGGTTTCCCCTCGCAAATGGGTTAGATACTCCCATGAAAGAGCTTATTTCCATGTCCCGAATCATCTTAATCTCATATATACCTTACCAAAATAAAATAAATAATAGAAAATACAACTCTTATAATAAAACTCTATAATTCCCCAACCCAGGATCCACTAAACTAGTTCCTTAGCCAGTGTACCCCATGACCAGAGGATCACCTCCCCATACACTAGGGGCTAACAACTAGCAGTGAGGGTCTAATGAGATGTGTAGGTATAATACACACTATTTATCAAAGTAATCCAAAATATATATAATAAGAAATAAAGAAACAATATATTAAATAATCATGCATCACAAATCAATTTCTTAAAACTGGGTATATACACAAAACCAAATAGCAATTATTCCATGTCATGTATTACAGTACCATGTGTAAATGAAAAACCCAAAATTAATACAAGATGAAGAATCCCATAAACGGGTCCTAACACCATGTTTTGTTCCCTCATCCATACAAATATTTATTCCCCAAATCAACCCTCTATCACATATCCCTCTCCCTTATCCTGACTTGTAACCATGAAATCTTATCAGGTAGCTAGTGGCGGCCCGGGAAAGATGTGAGTAAAAGTCAGTAGGCCACCAACAATGATGTCAACAAAATAACTAGTCCAAAAAAGTGTATGAATATGTATGGTAAACAAAAATATAAAAAAAGATAAACCAATTTCCATTAATTAAGAAGTTTTACATTATCCACTTTCATCATTAATTCAATGTGTTACCCATATTCATCAAACATGATTTGGTATATGATGACCAACTAAACAAACTACAAGGGAATTCAAGTTCCCTACATCATAGGTACATTTATTTCATAAAAAAATACATATATAAACTTTCCCCAAAGCCTCAGTCCAAGAATTCACATCATTTGTATTCATTAGGTGCATATAACCTTTTTTCGACCCCCTAACTCATGAAATACCTTGGTAGATCCTAGTTAATTAGTCTATCCCAACCTATGGGAGTAGAGCCTTATCCAAACACCCTAATTATACCATTTATTCACATGATCACTCTTCTTTAACCATTCAACCCATTTACTATTTTCATTCCATAACTCATTTAACACATTCAAGTTAAGCCAAATGCCACAATATTCCATTATAAAAATCAAAAAAAAATTATCATTGGTTATATCTCATAAAACCTTCAATATAATATTTATAAAATCAATTATAAGCTCAAGTAAGAGGCACACAACATTAGTATCCTTAGACCCAGTCTACTCAAACTCAACGGACCCCATAGAGATTATGAGGGGTTAAATACATCATTAAATTAACCCAATCATCATTTCCTTACAAGGATACCAAATGAAAAAAAAATAGTACCACCACAAAACCACCCCACATAAAAAACTTCATGACTATGGGATATAACTTGTAGACCACCTACCGTAGGTTCGTAGATGGACACTTTATTAACCTTATCTAATTATTCAAACTCAAACAGCCTTCAAACCCCCCCAAATTATTATTTTATAAAGAAATATGTTTAGGGATTTGGAATGATAATAACAATTACATAAGGACTTTTCTAGAAAATAGAGGAAAGAGGAGTTTTATAATCACCCAGATCTTTGATTTTCACCCAAACGAACTTCAAACATACAAGAATAAATGTAGAATCATCCTTGTAGAAGGAGGGAGGAAATGGTTTATAACCACTATTTCTATAAGGTTAAATGGGAGGAAAATCGGGTGAGAGTTCATAAGACCTGAGGGTAAAGAATGGAATTTCCCCCTTTTAATGAGGTGCATGGTTTTACTGTATGGTTGGCCAAACCCTATGTCAACCATGAAACAGCTTCACTCGAAGAGGGGGACTGGGTTGCATGGTCTCATGGGGAGACCACATAGTTTGAAAAATCTTACGGCGACCATGTGGGATAACTCTATCCATGACCACACAATCCTAGACTCCCCCTTTCACAGTTTTCCCAACTATTCAACTGCCTCCCAAGCACACATAGTTATGGTGCACGATTACTACTAACCATGTTACAACTATGAAACATCACTCTATGAACTTTATTTACACCTTTTTGTTCCCTAAACCACCAAAACATCCTCAAGATTTATCATAAACCCATGAACTATTTCATTGACAAAAATAAAGGGAGTTTAACAAAAAATTAAATAAGAATGTATCTTTGTAGAAGTTTGTAATAGTACAATAAATGAATGGTATCAATTAAAATAAATATTAATACAGTTATGATATATATTAATAATGAAACTATATTTATTATATATGAAGTTAGAGTACATCTGACCAAGAAAAATTCCGAGGTAAGGGTATTTTCTCAAAATCTCCTCTTCGATACTTGTTCCATATTATGAACTTATTTTTCATTTACGTGGTGTATATACACCATATTTTACATATCTTATCATATTTTTATTTTATTAATGTTATTTAAAGTTATATTTTAGATTATTTATTTCAAGGGTTTTTTATTTAAAATTTTCCAAATCCATAAGAGTTTCTTTTCCAATATCACTTTCAAATCGAGATTCTCTATTTCTGAATTCATATTTGTGTAATATTTTTTTTATTTATCATTAAAAAACCATATATTTTATTCTACATTTATTATTTATTGGTTTTAAATATTTTTAAAACCATTTCAACTCCTTTTGGATAACAATTCAATAAAAATGTTTCTTGTATGTGTAGTGACAAACCAGTATTTTCATACAAGTTATCTTTTGTTTCGACGATTTTAATGCCACCATTTTGGAATTTTTTTTGTGAATAAATCATTTATTTATTTATTGACTAATTAAAATTTAATTATTACAACAGATTAAATCTTGATTTTTAATTGTTTTATAAATCTTTAGAATTATTATATTGAATCATACATTTAATATTTATTGTTTTATGATCATTTCCAGTGTCTAAGGATATTTTGGATAATTGAAATGGAAATTTAATGTAATTGAGAATAATTTCTATTTTCAATGTTTAAATATATTAAATTCATAAACATAAGCTTTATTGTATGTGTTTGGTGGTTGACCATAAGTCTTTAGTCCTGATCACAAGTATTTTCTTGTAATCATAAGAATTTGATTTCATTGTAATTATTTGGATCATAAGGCTTTCCCCCTCACTCATGAATAACAATTGTAAGCCTTTAAGGGATTATAATCTTTTTTCATGATCATAAGTCTTTACAATACATTATATACCTTTATCGTAAATCATTTAATTACATCGTATGTATTTTTCAAGACCTATGATATCACCCAAAGGGGTAAAATATTGTTCAAGGAAGGATTACTCATGGGAATTCAAGAATATTTAAATTAGATTTTGGGGCTGCCATATTAGAATTCAGGAAATCAACAGGAGGCCTACACTTGGGTCTAAAAATGAAAAATATTTTGATCAACACTAAATAAGGAAGGATTTGGACTTTTTGGAAGATCAAATCATGATAAATATTTAAATATGGGAAAAAGGAAAGGTTGATATTTTTAATGAAATAAGATCACATGAGATTGACTGGATGAAAGGCAAGGAGGTCGTGACTCTTTAAAAAAACAAGTGACTGTAAGAAAAATAATTACCAAGAATATATCTTGTGTGAATGTTGGATATTTTTCTGTTGATATTTTTTATTTTTTATTTTCTTGTAGTTTTGTTTTCCGAATATTTCCTTTTCTATTTATAGAAATAATAAAAATAACTCTATAACCCACTATCTTTCCAAAATCCACCTATTTTCCAGCAAAATAGATCTTATGAACACACCTCCACCAATTAACAATATCTTATGACACAACAACAAGGATCATAAGAGAAATATCATGGAAATGAATCAAAGTTTTAAGATAAATTTTGTATAAATTATCCACGAATCCTAGGAAATTACTAGACCAAACATATCCTAACCTGAAAGATAATGTTGGTAGGATAACAATAAGAAGTGGAAGGGTGATTCCACCACTAGCCAAAACAAAAATAAAACAAAACCATCCTAATAGTGAAGAAACTATATCTTGAAATTTTGGGTGTATTTTATAGAGAAAAACCTCAAGAAGATGAAAATAAATAAGAATAATAAAATTAAAGACTAAGGAGAAAGAGAAAAGAAACACCACCGTAGAGATAGAAGTAGAAGATAACCTAACCCCAGTAGACCAGATCCATTGTCTACTTTATTGCATTGGCATACAATACAAGGAATCACATCCCGGTGGACTAAAATGTATTGCTTATATGAAAGGTGTGAAACATAATCAACATAAACATTATTATTAAAAAAATAACATATGAAATGATAATACTTACCCAATCAATAAATATAATGATAAACCATCCAGAGTAAAATAGTGAATAGTAATAAAATTGTACATCCCCAGTCAAAATGATCAGAAACCATTAGGATAAATAATAATTATGGAATAAATATAACATATCCTCAATGTATTATAAGTAAAATAGATGGTTGATGTAATTTGTTAACATAAATACCATGAAAATATCCTTAAAAACATTTCTGAGAAAAATAACATTTCCATTTCTAAAATCACCTGTGAAAATAAAAATGTGATTTTTTTAAAAATATATTTAATTCAGAATAAAATGTTAATACTTATAAAATTATCAATTTAAAATTTATTATCCATGAATTTGGAAAATTATGTTCATACAGTACATGTTAAAACAAATATTCCTTTCACTTTTTTGTTAACAGATAAATAGAAATTGTTCTGAAAATGATATTAAGATTCCTTTAATTTTTTTAAAAGTAGAAATTGGTAAGAATGTATTTAAAAAATATTTATTCATATTATAAAATAATTTTTGAAAATATTTTTATAAAACATGGTTCTGATCAAAAAAGGATTTCCGACCGAAGAGAGAAATAAAGTAATATTTTATTAAACAAATTCTCAATCATTTTAAGTAACAAAGAGTGAAAAAATGGATCTATTACTTAAAAAATTTCATGAATAACCATATGAGAATAAAATAAATTTATTTTAAGATAAGCATATAAAATATATTCCCCAATGGAGAAATAAACATAATCAATCCCGAATAATTATGATATTTTAAAATTAACCCTTACCACTTTGGTAACTTTTGAATCGCAAACCACATAAAATAAATGACACCAAATAAAACTTTAAATTCCATGAAGATAAATATATTCATGATATAACATATAAAGTGGATATTATTATTACCAAAAAAAATAAAATAAGTGTTTAATATGATATATATTGCATGAAAGTAAAAGTGAGATGAGAAACTCTTACCACTTATTTGAATTCCAGTATATATGACCAAGCCTCATAGAAAATAAATATAGGTTTATCAAAAATATATTAAATAACCATAATAATATATAACATATGATATATGATTTACTTATAGTATTTTATCTCTTGTTTATTAACAATTCATTTTTAAAATCATTGTTTCGGGTGATAATTGATTCGTCTTTCATGTATGTTTTGGTTTGGTAATTTTGGTCCTTTTAATTTGATCATGGATACATAATATACATAATTTTAACCAAGATATAAATATCATATATATTAATTATATATATATATATATATATATTTATAATAATCTATAAATGTTTTAGATATAAAATGGTTTACACCATTCATGGAGACCGTAGGCCATATGTATGCATGAACGTTGTTTCAATTTTTCTTGACAAATGGAATGAAAAGAAAAGAAATATTATGTTTTCTTTATATAATAATAATTATTTAATATATATAACTTATATTAATAGATTATATCCTTATTACCATCCATGTAAAAATAAAATGAAAAACACTTTACATTGCTACGTGGAGGTGGTAGTGCACACGTATGCAGGAGCGATGTTATTATTTTCCATTGGATTGGAATGTAAGAAGTTATATGTGATATTAGATTTATATAAGTGTGTTTATATTATAAATATAATATTTATCCATTAAATTTTATCCTCACAGACTTCCATCTAATGTGTATATTTAAAACGAACCACATCGCTTCGCGTGGCGGTATTCCGCCGTACACATGGGAAACACAATCATATACTTCACGGAATAAAAATTAAGAAGGTATATATGACATTATAATTAAATAATTATAATAATTTATAAAATATAATATAAATATGATAAATTATTAATTACATCCATCCTTCAAAGGTTGTTATAGAAAATGAATGACATCAATTCATGAGGTGGTAGTCCTCCGTACACACAAATGATGATTTTGTAACCCATTTGATAGAATAGGACAACGATTTAAGATAGAAAATTAATATAATAACATATAATTACATTAAATATACTAATTTTACTATATAATCATGGTACAATAATAATTTAAGGAGGTGTAGAATGAAATAAAATAAAACACTCAGTTAGGGACATTACCTCTTCTTCAGACAACTTCTTTGGTTTGCACAATAGACTTATTAAGTTGGATTTATGAACAAAATAATTCTTCTTGGATGATATTAGGTAATTAAAGAAGTTAATTGTTAAGGGTTTATATAAACCATTTGGTTTTTTAAGTGTGAAGAGGAGAGGATAGGGTGTGACCTTTTATAAGTTAAGTGAGTGGCACACTTGTAATATTTGAAAAGAAGGAGTAACCACGTTTTTCTTATGAAAAAAGGATAAAAAATGTTTAATTTTACAAAATATAAGATATATGTTATAAATATTTCCTTCCAATGGGTTATGGACAAGTTTTGGATTATTTATAATCCTCATATATTTAGTTTAACCCTGGATAAACCCATTTTTACCTTAACCACGATAAATAATTTTTAATATTTTTCTATTCACTATGGGAAAAATGTATGTCAAAATTAGAAAATAATAATAATTATGATTCTAAATATGGAATATATTTTCCAAAATTCCATTAACACAAGTTTAAAAATTTAATCTAAAATTAATCCCCTAGACGTGATGAGAAAGTGGGTTTTCAAAGAGAAAGATTTCAAAAGTTTATGAAGTTTTTATATCAAAATTCAATATTAAATTGATTAAAATGACCTGGATTGGATTAATAGAAATATAATTGAACTAATTTTACTTCTTAATCAATATAAAAATAATTATTAAGTTTTTTAAGGCTATAATATCATTGAAAATTCTTATTAAAAACCAGTATTCTTCAATGTTCCCTGAAAATTTTCTTCTATCAGAAAATTTTCAAACATTAACCCAAAGATAATTTTTACATGTAGATTTAATAAATTAATTTTATATTTTAAAATAAATTTTATGAAATTGGGAAAAATTAATTATAAATAATGTGTGAAAAGCATGACTAAACTACCTTTTATACAAAATGCGGTTTTCAAAAAATATTACTTTTATTTTCAAAGAGATCATATTTTATTTATAATAGATAGATTATAAGTGAACTTATTTAATAAATTTTTAAACCATATAATTTTCATAATTTGGTTAGTACTATTCATACGTCTAAATAAATGACTAATTTATATTGGCCATGTTTGAATAATAATATTTTAATAGATTATTGTTATTTTTTCAAACTCAGTGTTGCGTGCATTTCAAGATATCAAAGTGATTGAATTTATTTAAAAAAAAATATTTATTAAATTATTGAGGTGTTATATTATATTATATTCATAGTGTTTCATGTCATATACGCTATCAAATATGATGTTCCTCTTTTAAAATCTCAAGGTGTTACATTCTACCCCCTTAAAAAATTGTGTCTCCATAATTTAATCTTGATCTCAACAATAATGGTTTTGAAATTTGAAAACAACTTCCTTGAAATAAAAAATTGTGACAAGGGTTAGTAAAAAATCATCTTTATAAGAGATAAAGAGAAGTACAAAGTTCATAGGTTATAATTACATAACTAGGTTTCCAAGTAAGAGAACATAGGTGGGAGGTGAAGATATGGAAATTGAAGAAAAGTGTAAAATAGTTATAGAGATTGTTTGATATAATTGATCATAAGAAAGTAGGTTATTGAGAGAAGGTTAAATAACAAAAAATCATAAATATTTTATTATTTTAATGACCATCAGTTCAACATAAATTAATGTTCCATGATAAAATTTCATTTTAATTTTCTTTTTCATAGAGTTGAGGAATTCCATTACCACATAGTCTAAGAATATATGAAAACATAATTACTTGATATATTTCTATTTTATTGGCACAATTTTGTATTTTTGTTGTAATTATATCATTTTACACTTCATTTCTTACTATAATAAATTAATACCCAAGATGGATTATTTTATGCATGAAGAACTAAAATTAACTTTTAACAAATCATAAAACCCCTAAAAGAGTGAAAATTATTTCCATATGTTTATATATATTTTAAAAAACCAAAATGGTTAGAAAAAATTATTCAATATAATACATTATTATCTAAGCCTCAATAGTAACACTACTGGTTCAACATTAAAATTTATCCATCAATTTTTTAACTAAAAACAATTACATACTAATCGGGATATCATGTAGTTCAATGGTAGGGGATAAATACTTATATTCCTTTAGTTGTGGGTTCAATCCCTATATCTTTTCCAAATTTCATGGGTTGTCACATGGAATGGAGGTTGTACATTCTATAAAACCATGTTATTGTAATTTTAATAATGTTCCCAAATTATAATAACCCATAATTACCTCAAGATCAAAGACTAGATACACATTAATGGTTATGAATACCTTTATAAAAACATATTTATCAATATTATATCAATATATGGAACATATTAATGGTTACAATTACTCAATCATGTGTTTTACAAGAATTTCAACTCTCCACTAAATCAGTTTTCCTGGCCATCAGTACTATTCGACATATGCTCACAAATCCTTGATGAAATAGTACTATAGTAAAATGCTTATATATTTCTTAATTATTATAACAAGAATATAAATGATTAAAATACCCCAATAATTTAATTATTGAATCCAAACACAATAACATTAATCATTAAGCTTTATCTATAATAACATCATAAACATGTCCTTGATCCCTTAGCTTATTTTGAGTTATGTTCCCTTGATTCTTGGGGAATTAATTTTTGTAGTTCCCCATCTCATTAAAATGGAATAATTGAATATTTTAAGACTATTTATTTCCCTTGAAATCATTATCATAATGTCCTTTTTCTCCACACTTGAAGAAAATTCCATTTTCTTTTAAGCATACACCAAGGTGGTTCATTCAATAATTATCACATGATGGAAAATCCTTCTCTCCTTTCTCCCCCTTGTACATTTTTTTTCATGCCTTCATCTTCTTCTATGTATTCTCTTTGAAGACATAATACTTATAAAATTATTTATATATATTTAAAAAAATTGATACCATGTATTAGTATGAATAAGATGTTTGGGTGACAAGTTCCCTTCAAAATATTATCTTAATCTCATAAAAGAAATCTCCATTCTTACTCTTTGGATTATGTGCATTGATATAGTTTTCATTCCTTCCACAAGGAACCATTTCTAAATAATGTAATAAGATATATTAGATTATTATATTAGGAAACATAATGTATAATCCCAAAACTTGTGAAACACTTAACATAAATTAAAAAATATATACATATATATTCTCATAATCATAAATAGGGTTTCTTTGGGTAGATCATTATTTTCAACTCCTTAAAAATGGTTTGTAAATAAAATGTGATTTAACCTTATAATAAATACCAAGAGTTTCAAACCAGGATCATAGTAATATCAATTTTCATGAAATAGGTGATGATTGAGTCTAGTCTATTTCACCCTTTTCATAGCTACTACCCCTAGGTACATCTATGACAAAACCATTTCCACTTATAGTATCCAGAACAAGATATATTTTATAATAAAAACCACATAACCTCTTCCTTACCATAACTATAGTATTTTATTCAATAGATATCCTCAAATTATATCATTGGTTTATGTTATGTAATCTATGTTTTCCTAAATCAAATTCTTATGGTTTTCACTAAACCTTCCTTTGATACCAACTGAAGCTACCCTATTACCAATAGTTCAAATATGATGTTTAATTTATTACATTAGCATAAGATATAAGGAATAACATCTATAAGGACTAGATAGTTTATTAGTCTTGGTAAAATAGATTAATTCTTGAAATTATTATTAAAACTGATAAAACAAAAATACAAATTATTTTATTTGAGAACACCATTTTTCCTTTTCATGTATCCCTACATATTAATCAAAAAAACTTCTAGTTATACTGGGTAAAATAAAACATAAGAAAGCGGTGAGCTCTGATGCTCAGTAAGTGTAATATTACAACATAATATATGAATAAATATGGAATAAAAAATGAAAATGTAAATAACTAAAACATATGTTATTTAATCAATAACATGAGAATAATATGTTAGAAATACATAATGATCAAATAATGACACATAAATAATCACATGATCTCAAAAAGATAAACACATATATTCTAACTAATTGAACAATTACATGGAACATCAATAATTAAATTCAAAATTTTTTGGAATTGATAATGAAAAACATCTAAAAAAAGCCATCAAGACCTTGATAAAATACATCTAAATAAATGGGTAAAGCCTCATCCAAAAACACAATCTAGTTTGTCTCATGAGGCCCACCAATTCATTGAGGGGAAATAGCAGGCCCTACCCACCTCTTACTAAGTCCAATTTATTTTTTATATGAATGGGGTGAAAAAAATTAGTATAAACATTCATATTGAAAAAATAACATATGAAATGTTAATACTTAACCAATCAATAAACATAACCACATATCAACCAGAGTAAAAATGTGAATGGTAATAAAATTGTACATCCTCAGTCAAATTTATCATAAAACATATGGAGAAATAATAATGATGGTATAAATATAACATATACGTAGTGGTACATAATTAAAATAGAGGGTTGATGTCATTGATGAATGAAAATTCCATGAAATGATATTTAAAAACATCTATGAGAAAAATAACCATTTCATTTTGAAAATAACATTTTAAAACAAAAAAATTAAAAAAATAGAAAACACATTGTATAGTAAAAAACTTTAAAAAATTATAATATAAGAATTAAAACATTGATTTTTTATGATGGTGGAAAATTATGTTCATGTCGTACTTGTCAAAATAAAGATTCCTTTCAAATTTTCACTAAAGGAAAAATAAAAATTATTTTGAAAACTATATGAAGATTCCTTTCAAAAAATAAAAAAAAATAAAAAAGGTAAAAAAAATTTAATAATTAATTTATAATATTTTAAAAACATTTTTGAAAATATTTTAATAGATTATGGGTTTTTATGAGAAAGGATTTCAAACCCAAGAGAGAAATAAAGTCGTATTTTCTTAAAAATAATTTATTAATAATTTTAAGTACCAAAGAGTATAAAAATGACACAATTTCTTGAAAAAGATCACAAATAACTATAGTAAAATAAATTATATTGATATTAATATATAAATATCAAATAATTTCCCCAAGGGAGATGTAAACATAAACAATCCTGAATAATGATGAGATAGTGAAATAAAACATTACCAAATTTGCAACTTCTAAATTGTAATACCCATAAAATAAATGACAAAAAATGAAACTTTAAATACCCTAAAGATAAATATATTCATGATATAAAAAATAAAATGGGTATTATATACACCATAGAAAGGAAATATGTGGTGAATATGATATATGTCTCATGGAAGTAAAAGTGAGATGAGAAACTATTAACACTTATTTGAATTCCTTCATATGTTTCCAAAAATAATATAAAATAACTATTGGATTTTTAAAAATATATTATAGAACCATACTCAAATATCACATAGTATATATTATTTATTTATAGTAATTTATCTCTCATTTATTAATAATTATTTGTTAAAATCATTGTTTCAGGTGATAATTGTTTCATCTTTCATGTATGTTTTGGTTTAACAATTTTGTTCCATTCAATTTTATCATGGTTAAATAATATCAATAATTTTAACCATGATATAAATAGCAAATATACTCATTATATATGTGTTTAGATTAATATATAAATTTTAGAGATAGAAAATGGATTACACTGTTTATGGAGACCATATGCCATACGTGTGTATGAACGTTGTTTCTATTTTTCTGTACGGATGGAACAAAAGTAAAATAAACATTACATAAACTTAAAAAATCATTATTATTTTATATATATCATTTATATTAGTAAAATATATCATTATTTACATCCATGTAAAAATAAAATGAAAAACATTTCAAATCACTACGTGGAGGTGGTAGTCCACATGTACACATGAGAAACATTATTATATTCCAATATATTAGCAGGTAAAAAGTTATATATTATATTATATTTATATAATAATATTAATATCATAAATATGTCGTATATTCATTAAATTTTACCCTTATTACCTTTCATGTAAAGCGTAAGCGAAAAATGAATTACATCGCTTTGTGAGGCGGTAGTCCGCCGTGCACAAAAGTGATGTTATCGTATCCCTCATAGAACAGAAAGTAAGAAGGTATATATGATATTATAATTCAATAAATATAATAAAAAAATATATGTCATATACATATGTTAAATCTATCATTACATCCAACCTTGTATAGTGGTAATTGAAAACGAATGACATCGTTCCATGAGCTAGTATTCTGTCGTACACACGAATGATGATTTTGTAACCCATTTGATGAAAGTGGAGAATGATTTATGTAATTATATTATCATAATAAAATTTCAGTATATGTAATATAATAATTTTTTTATATAATAATATTATAAGAAACATTTAATGAGATGGAGGAGGAAATAGAATAAAATCATCAGTTAGGGATGTTACCTCTTCTGAGGAAAACTTCTTTTGTTTTCACCAAAAGGATTATTAGATTGGATTTTTGAAGATAATAAGTATTATAAAGTGATAGGATACAATTAAGGTATTTATTTTTTTAGTTATTATCTAAACCAATTGTTTTTGAAAATTTTAAGAGGAGAGGAGAGGGGATGACCTTTTATAAGTGTGGTGAGTGGCATACTTGTAATTTTTGAAAAGAAAAGGTATACCCACATTTTTCACAAAAAACAAGGTAAAAATGACATAGTATCTAAATTATAAGATATTATTTCTAATTATGTCCATATAATGTTTTTCATACATGTTTTGGGTTATTTTTAACCCTTATCTTTTTAGTTCAACCATTAATAAACCCATTTTTACCTTAACAACACTAAATAGTTTTTATTATTTTTACAATTAAGTATGGTAAAAAATTATGTTTAAATTTTTAGATAATATAAATTAATCTGATTAAAAATATGGAATCCATTTTTACAAATTCTATTCTCATATTTGGAAAATTTTAATTTAAAATTAATCCTTTAAACATGAAGAGAAAGAGAGTTTTCAAAGAAAAAATGTTCAAAAGTTTACAAAGGTTTGATATCAGAATTCGAAATGAAATTGACTTAAATGACATAAATTGTATTAATAGATATATAAATGAATTAATATTACTTTTAAAACCATATTAAAATATATTTTATGTTTTTAAATTCATTAAAAGAAATGAAAATTCTTAGTAAAAACCAATAATTTTCATTATTCACTAAAAAATTTACCTTTTCAGAAAATGATCAAAAACTCAAGAAAGGATAATTAGAACATTTATATTTCAAAAATTAAGTTTATTTTTTCATATATATTTTCTAAAATTGTTAAAAATTAATTATAAATAATGTGCATAAAGCATAACTAAACCACCTTTTAAAAAATATAGTTTTTTAGAAAACATTTCTTTTACTTAAAATGACTATTATTTAATTTAAAATAAATATATAACTGTTGAATTTATTTTATACATTTATAAACCATATAATTTTCATAATTTATTTATTACTATTCATACAAACCAACTTAATGGTGAGGTTATAATTTTCATGTTTAAATAATAATCTTTTAATAGAGTATCATTTTTCATTCAAGCCTGGTGCTACGTGAATTGAAAGCTATTGAAGAGGTTAAATTTACTTAAAAATAAATACATCATAAATTCTTAGTGTGTTACATTATCTTATATTATTGGTTTTTAATGTAATATACATTATCAAATATGATGTTCCTATTTTAAAATATCAGGGTGTTATAGTAGAGGGAGATGGTAGACTCACCACTTCTCTATCCATCAAGAATGAATCAGTCAAAAAAGATCCAAGAAGAGTAAATTCAAAAAGAAATTATAGAAGATTTCACAAAATTAGATATCTTAATATACCTTATTGAAGCTGTAAAACAATCTAAAGTATGATATTTTCCTTAAGGATATTTTCACCAGGAAGAGGTTGATTCAAGGGAATGGGAGGAAAATATTTGGAAGAATTGTATTGACCTTTATCACACCTCATTTACCCACCAAATTTTAGGATCCATAGATATTTTTATCCCATTAACCAATGAATCCTTATATTTTTATGATCATTCATGTGATATAGGAATTTATATTAATTTATTTCATCACTCAGTGTTTACTTCATTGTAGATGGGATATTTGAAGACCACAAGAGTGGTTGTACAACCCAAAAATAGATCTACTATTTTTCCAATGAGGGTTTTAAAAGTTATTTTAGTCAGAGTTCAAGGCATGATATTTCTATAAAAAATCTATGCACTTAACAGAGAGAAGTATAGAGAACTGAGATAGTCACCCATCATTTTGGGGAAACATTTCATAAATATGGACATGAAAATTGTCAACGTGCATGAAGGATCAATCACTATTGTGTTTAGAGAAAACATTGTACACTATAATATTTTTAACTACATGAGGAACCCTTAAAATGGACATTCACTTCTTTCATTATAACACCTTGAAGATGTCAAACCCTTTGAATATTTAGTCATGCTACATGATTTTCAAACTTCGTGAAACATTTTTTGATTAAAACTTCCATGGAATATGATTTTATCCAGAATTATATAAATTCTATTTCTATAATAGAGGAAGAGGAAAATCCAATATTTTATTATGAATATAATAGTTTATATCTTGAAGAATATTCTGATTAATTTCCTTGTATTCTATAAATTCAATACTTAAAAGTGGGTAACCAAAATTTAACGTCATCTCGTTTACAACCTCCAAATATGGAATTAAAACCACTTCCTACAAATTTGAAATATGTGTATCTCATGGAAGGATAAAAATTACTAGTGATAATTGAATATAATCTATCTAAAAAACAAGAAAAATGATTAAAATTTTGGTAAAAATGTACAAGAAATATGATATAGGTGATACTATAGGTAAAAATCCAAAAAATTACTCACATAGAATTATACTCAAGGGATATTCCAAACTTGTTAGGTAGCCCAAAAAGAGGATAAGTCCCACCTTCGTAGAGAAAATGAAGAAAGAGATAGAGAATATATTCAAATCATGGATCATATATTCCATTTAAAATTAATAATGGGTCATCCTCATCCATTTAGTTCACATGAAAATTGGAATAACCATTGTGAGGAATGAAACAAATGAATTAATACCCATGAGAATTCAGAAGATATGGAGATTATATAAAAACTATTGGAAGATAAATAAGGTCACTAGGTAAGATCATTTACCCATACCATTTATTGACCATATATTAGAGATATTGGTAGGAATAACTAATTATTTATTTTAGATAGGTTCTCTATATATTTTTAGGTTCCCATTTATTTAGAGGACCAAGATTAGACCACCATTACATGTCCATTTGGAACCTTTGCTTATAGAAGTATGGAATTTTAATTGTATAATGCTTTAGGTAAAATTTATAGGTGCATGATAAGTGTATTTTATGATCAAATTGAGGATTTATTATAGGTATTGTTGGATGATTTCACATTGATGGATTTTCTATTGACCATTGTTTGAAAAAACTAAAAAAAGTTCTGAAAGTTTACATTGAAAAGAATATTGTATTTAACTTTGAAAAGTTTCATTTCATGTTATAGAGATGAATTTATCTTGGTAATATCATTTAACAAAAAATAATTGAAGTAGAGAAATTAAAAATAAAGTGACAAATTATTTTTATTACCTTACTTTTATAAATCATTCTATACTTTTTAAAAAATGTGGGATTTTAGAAAATGTTTATGAAGGATTTAAGTAATATTAGTTTACCTCTCTCTATATTAATTTCTAAAGATTATAATTTTATTTTAGTAATGAGTTCAATGTATCCTTCGATGAGTTAAAGAGGATATTGATAACCCTAATAGTGATGAAACTTCCAAATTGTGAGAAACCATTTGAGCCACTCTGTGATGCTTCGAACTAAGAAATTAGAACAGTCCTTTTTTAGAGAAGTGAGAGTAGACCAAATATCATTACCTATATCCCAAGAACCTTATATTTTTTGCAATTCAACTATATAACCACATAAAAATAACTTATGTTAGATTTATTTACTTTAGAAAAATTTAAACCATATTTTATTAGATATAAGGTTTTTGTTTATTCTGACCATGAAGCAATTAGATATTTGATAAAAAAGGATAATACAAATAACATTATTGTTATATGGATTATACCCCTTTTGTAACAACCCAAGATTTTATAAGATATATTTGTTTTAATTTCTTTCATATCTTCTGTTGTACGCTACACCAAGATTATCTTGCACTATACGCAACACCGTATTAGCTTGCAGTATACGCAACACTAATCTTGGATCGTGTTACATGCAATTTCATGTTTGTTTGATATTAGTTATTCTAAGAAACATTGAGTATATATATATATATTCAATGTATTTTGTTATACGCAACGAAAAAGGAGTCGTGAACTACACGCAAACCTGACTTGGCTTTCATTACATGCAATCGCAACCTTCCTCGATAGCATGTGTTGTACGCAATACCGAGTTTTACAAAACAACGATATGCTATTAAAATATTATTAAAACTAGCCATTATGAATAGTAATACCCACTTTTTGAAATTTTTTAAATTTTATTTTTCAAAACGGACTTCAATTTTGGATTCGGAATATCAAAATTAGCTTAGGGTGAAATTTTGGTACTTTTCGGATAACTTTCATATTCTGATGAATAGTGAAAATTACTAAATTTTAATTAAAAACAACTTTTTTAATCGAAATAATTAATAGTGATAAATTATTAATTTGAGTGGTTATAAATTATTTTTAGAATATATTTTTACAATTTAATACAATGTTGGTCATTGGATGTAATTTCACATTTAAACCAGACATAGACAAGTGTCAATCTTTTGATAGTTATTATCTCTTAAAAACATGCTATTTGTTTTGACGACGAGAAATAATTTTTAAATTAGTTAATGTAACTTATATGTTTTGAATTTGGTAAAATAGACATCATTTTTGAATTCATAATATCAAATATATCTTAGGCCTAATTTTTGGTATTTTTTTGGAAACTTTCATTTTTTGATGAATAGTGAAACCACTAAGTGGTAGTTAAAAAAATGAATTTTTCATAAAACTTAATTTTACCACTTATGTGAGTGGAATTTAGAAAATCTGAGAGACACAGATAATATCAAGGACTAAAATGTGGTTCAATGAGATGAAAATAATTTTTGGTGAATAGTAACTTTTTACTTTTTTACCACGGTTAAAAGTAAATAGGGTAATTAAAGGTAAACGTTTTATTATTATTATTACCCTAAAACATGTCCTAATTCTATTGGATAAGTGTAATTCGACCAAAAACAACCTTAGGAATAAAATATGACCATTTAGGCCCACTTGGATTAGATTATGACATTTATTATTAATTTATTTAAAGAAGGGTTAAAATAGTTAAAATCAAAGTTTAATAACTAAAATATTTTTAATATAGGGTTATACATAAGATAAATTCGACTATAAATATTAATTACAAATATAAAAATATTTCCTACATAATGGTATTTTATTTGTAATTTTTAGACTTAAAATAATTTAATTTATTAATGACACAATGATGATGCATTAATTATCTTATTAATGAAATATTTACATAATTGATGTTATAAATACCCAAATAAATGTAATTTGAGACTTTTTATAAATTAAAATAATTTTATATGTTAATATGACATGTTAGTATTTATTTAATTAACTTTTTTCGAACTAATCATTCTGTTATGATTTTCAAAAAAATCAATTACCAAATAGTGTCAAAATTGACATAAAATAGTTTTTAAAAAACTATTATATTATTAGTTGTTATTATATTCCTAAAAATCTAAGGATCAACCAATATACTTATATCATGATAGTTGTATCATTAATGGACCACTTGGTGGTCTCTTGGATGTATATGGTAAGTTTATTAACTATATAATATTAAAATACAAAGTGACATGGTAAATGTCAATCTTATTAACTAATAGTTAAAACTAAAAGATAAGGTTAATATAATGACCTAAACTTGTCTAAATTCTATTGGATGAGAGTATTTAGACCCATCCATACCTTATCATCAAAATAAATCAATTTAGAGCTATTAAAAACCGAATATAACTTTATAATAAAATAATATTTTTAGTTTTTCCAAAGGTGCCCCACTCCTCTCTTATAAAAGGGAACCTCCTCCCTCTCTTACTCACACCACTTTGAGCCTTCAATCTCGGACAAACCCTGCCATATTCTCTTCCCCACTTCCATAGAAACATCCTAGAGGTTATTCTCTTCTTCAAAGTCCAATTTTAGTGCCCTAAGAGGAGGTCTCAAAGAGGCGTTGCAAAGAAGAGGTAATGTCCCTTACCAATTCTTTCAACTCTATTTCTTATTCCACTTCTTCTTCTTTAGTTGTTTCATTATGAAGTAATAACATCAGTATAACTCATATACTGATATGTTATTATATGTATGAAACAACACTATTTCACCATCTATCCATCCAACGGAAAACGAAATCACTACTCGTGCGTACGTAGGGAATATCGTCTCCACGCCGTGGTGAAATCTGTTTTTCCACCAACACCTTACATGGATGAGTATAATGGTGTAAATAATAACTATATATGGTTATTGTAACATCATCATGATTTTGATATATTATACCATCCACTACAATTCTATTCAATAATTATGGGAATGATATCATCGCTCGTGCGTACTTACGGACTACCGTCTCCACGACGCCATGCGATTCATTCTCCATGTTAACCATACATGAATGATCATAAAGTTTATATAATGAATAATAATGAAATATATGAAATAATAATGCTACTGGATTTATTTATATATATATTTATCCCATCTATTTAGTTTCATTCAATTCAATAAGGAAACGAAAACAACGTTCATGCGTACGTACGGCCTACCATCTCCATGAACGGTGTATTTCATTCCTTTTATAGATCTATAATATATATGTATATGATGAATATATATTATATATAAATCATGTTTTACATTCTGGAATTATTTAAATCAGGATATAAGTAATAATATCAAGAACGACAAGTCGAAACACATACGATAAATGAAATGATTTTACCCAAAATGCTGCTTTAACATGGAATTCACAAAAGAACGGGTAATATAAAGTCATAAGTGAAACATATATGATATCATAACAATGAATATGATTATTTAATAATTCAATGACATTATTTAAATCATTATACAGGAGGATCGGATCCATACAAAGCATATCAGACCTAAGGTAAGGGAAAATATCACAATCTCATTTTCATCCAAGATTGTTTATACTTTGGTATTTACTGGAGTGTATTTTATCATCCACATCCATGTTTCCTCAATATGTAATATTTATATCCTTAGACAATATTTTAAGTCCAATTTTACCCTTCGGTGAGTTTTTAGTAAAAGATATGAAAGGAATCTTTTGTCGTTTTTCGTACGAGGTACTTTTTGACTTTTTTGACAAAAGTACGAGAAGAATGTTTTTTTTAACTTATACGGCATGAATGTATTTTTAAAAAATTATTTCCAAGAATCTTCCTTTACAAATTTTGATGTTTATTTTTAATCAACTTCTTTTAGTTTAAAATTATATGACATGTTAAGAAAGGAAAATGTTTTTGAAGTAGAAAGGATATTTTCTTCAAGAATGGAGTTCTAGTGTTTTATTAAAATTATTTTCCATCTAATATAATATAGAGTTATGTTTCTATCCCTATTATTACATTTATTTGATTATGTTGTGATGGAATTATTTTTATGAATTAATTTATCTTATATGAATTGTTTTATGATGTCACGATGTTTAAGAATCCCATTTTTATTACATGGGTTATGAAATGATGTATGGTTTATGATTTTGTGGCACACATAAGAATGATATCATTTTGAGATGAGTGGGAACTATATCTCCCTCCAATGCATTGGGTAAAGATTTATATCTCATGAGATAGACATGGATATAATGGCAAGTTAAACTGGTTCAATAATACAGGACTGGAATGAGGAGTGAACTCGATTCAGAAAGGGAATTTGTCCACAAAGATGGTCTTGGCAGCAATGCCTTGGCTACTATGGAAATCATAACATGTGCTTAATGGTTTCCACAATTATATGTTTTATTCCCATGATATTTTATCATGATTAATGTTTCTTTATGATCTATGCCTTGCTTACTTCCATGTTTTATGTCATTGCTCAATCTTTTGATGTTTAAACATTATGTTCATTTTTTTAAGTTCAAATGTATATGGTTTGTTTTATTTTCTCCATGCTTAACCTTACTCAGTATTTGAGCTCACCATTTATATGTTTTCTTTTCCCAAGGATATAAAGAAATGTTTTAGGTAAGAAAAAAAGTGGAAGATCTTTATGGGAGATGTTGAAGATCTTTCACCATGATTAGAAGATTATGTTCCGAGTTTCCAAAGACACTAAACTATTACGGTCCTTGTGTGTCTGTTTTCGTTATGTATTAAGTATTCCTCAAAAGTAATGTATTGTCCATGTACGTCAAGCTTTGGGTCTCTACAGTTGGTATCAGAGGAATGGTTTAGTCAACCTTTGGAAACTAGGATATGAAAACGTTAGTGAGATCCCTAGAGATATTTCTAAAGTATGTCTAGGGATGTCCCTAAGGATAAGTATACGTATAGGATATAATCCCAGAACTACGTTAAGGATCATATAATTTAACCTAAGATGTTAGATATTTAGGGTGCTTCCCCTTTACTATGTTGTTTTCCCTAGCGTGATTTTTTCCTCTCACACTATTCTTTTTGGGTTTTAGAAAATGGCTGAAAACAGGAAGATTCATGATAATGGAGGATATGACGGACAATGGAATGATATTATTCATGAGAAACCAAATGAAACGGGATTTGGAAGTCCAAACATCATTATTATGCATAATCAGCAATCTCATAATATGATCAATAATATCAACTATGGTAAGTTTCCTGACTCAGATAATTAGAGAAAGAAAGAGTTTCATGATGATCACAGAGGAAATAAAGTTCAATTTCCCCTATATAAATCATGTGGGAAGAGGCATCAAGGAGAATGTTTCAAAGGAACTGGAAGATGTTTTGGGTGTGGAAAATAAGGACACAAATCCAGTAAGTGCAAAGGAAAAGGTTCAGTTAACACCATGGATGAGGATAATGGTATTGGTATGACATCAACAATGGTTAAATGTTTTAAATGTGGAATGTACGGGCATTATGCAAACCAATTCCCTAAGGGAAAGACTCATGAAGAGAATCAGTACGGTCGTATGGGTAGTATTTATGTTGATGATGATGAAGAGACTACAAATGATATGTGAGATGAAAGAATTGTTGAAGCTCGGTCAATGGTTTATGAAGGTAGTGGAATGATTACATGTTTATCAAATGTAATGTTGTATAAGTAATCTCCTGGTACTATGGAATAAAGAGACTTCTAAGGATTGTTACACTGTTGTCTTTCTTTATGTTTTGAAAGTTTATGATTAATGGTACGAGTAACCATGAAAGGTTTTTCAGATATTTTTGGAATGTAGATGATATGCTTATAATGATTGGATAAAGAGAAAATTAAATGTTTGATAGTATTCATGAGCTCATGACTGATATAAGGAGAAGGTTATATCATGGTTTGAGTATATAGAATTTTTGGATTTTGGTATGTGGAAAGAGTTAAATTTTGACAGCATTAATGTTTTCACTAAGGTTTAGTGGGTATTTATTTTTCAAGAGAATACATGATTAAGGTATTCACATGATCAGAATGTGACCGACAATATATATGGGGGAGAAATGATGGTATTCACATGCTTGGTTGATGACTTTCCAAGTAATCATTTTCTTTATACTATGAGCTTGGACCGAAGTATTTTAGATAAATGTTGGAATGGATTATGTTGGACATAAGTTAGTATTGTTTAAGGATAGAACTTTTTCGATGTTATTGATGGGATGTTATAGTAATGTAGTTTTAGAAAAAGGACAACCTGCAGGATGAGCGACAACCCATCGCATAGGACAAGGCTATGGGAATCGAACCCACAACCGAAGTGCGACTGGCCTTTATCGCCTACCACTGGCCTACAAGAAGTCCCTGTTTAGTAGAAACTAGTTTTATTATATTAAGAGGTATGATATATGAAGTATAAGTCCTTTTTAGGAACCATATATGATTAATCTCACTATAGATGGACTTATGTATTTTTGATAACTTTTATAACTTTTTGTTTGAGACAGATGGAATGACCCATCATTCTATCATATGATCTGCTAACACTTCACGAATGACAAATTCAACTTCATTTCTTTAAGATATGAAGTGGAAATTGTCCAAAGAACGACCAACGATGAGACTGTACCAAAATCACGAAAGTATTTCTTCTAATTCCAATTTCATCAACGTTAGGGAAATGATCTTGAAAACCAAAAATGTTTTCCTAGTGCCCTTATATCCGATAAATCATATGGTACCTTAAATCATCACAAATCTATGGCTTTGTGATTGATGGATTTTTCATAGCCATGTTCTTTACCACTCTCCATCAGAACTTGATGGTTAGATTTTTCTTCAATATCCATATTTTCACTTATGTTTTCCTTTATGGAAACCCAGTGATGAGCTTCTTTGGGTAATCATTACATTTCATACTTTAGTTTTTAAAATTAAGTTTTTTTATTCCTTTTTACGATGTAGGTTTCTATGAATAGTAAACGATTTATAACCCCGACGAATTTCGAGGGCGAAATTCATTTTAAGGGGGGTAGAATGTAACAACCAGAGATTTCATAAGATATATTCATTTTAATTTCTTTCATATCTTCTATTGTACGCTAAACCAAGATTATCTTGTGCTATACACAACACCGTATTAGCTTGTAGTATAGGCAACACTAATCTTGGATCGTGTTACACACAATTTCAGGTTTGTTTGATAGTAGTTATTCTACGAAACATTGAGTATATATATATATATTCAATGTATTTTGTTATACGCAATGACGAAGGAGTCATGCACTACACGCAACCTGGACTTGGCTTTCATTACACGCAATCACGACCTTCCTCGATAACGTGTATTGTACGCAATACCAGGTTTTACTAAACAACGATATGCTATTAAAATATTATTAAAACTAGCCGTTATGAATAGTAATACACACTTTTTGAAATTTTGTAAATTTTATTTTTCAAAATGGACTTCATTTTTGGATTCAGAATATCGAAATTAGCTTAGGGTGAAATTTTGGTACTTTTCGGATAACTTTCATATTCTGATGAATAGTGAAAATTACTAAATTTTAATTTAAAACAACTTTTTTAATCAAAATAATTAATAGTGATAAATTATTAATTTGAGTGGTTTTAAAGTATATTTAGAATATATTTTTACAATTTAATACAATTTTGGTCATTGGATGTAATTTCACATTTAAACCAGACATAAACAAGTGTCAATCTTTTGATAATTATTATCTCTTAAAAACACGCTATTTGTTTTGACGACAGGAATTAATTTTTAAATTAGTTAATGTAACTGATATGTTTTGAATTTTTTAAAATAGACATCATTTTTTAATTCATAATATCAAATATATCTTAGGCCTAATTTTTGGTATTTTTCTGGAAACTTTCATTTTTTGATGAATAGTGAAACCACTAAGTGGTAGTTAAAAAACTGAATTTTTCATAAAACTTAATTTTACCATTTCTGTGAGTGAAATTTAAAAAATACGAGAGACACGATTAATATCAAAAACTAAAATGTGGTTCAATGAGATGAAAATAATTTTTGGTGAATAGTAACTTTTTACTTTTTTACCATGGTTAAAAGTAAATAGGGTAATTAAGGGTAAAAGTGTTATTATTATTATCCTAAAACATGTCCTAATTCTATTGGATAAGTGTAATTAGACCAAAAACAACCTTAGGAATAAAATATGACCATTTTGGCCCACTTGGATTAGATTAGGATATTTATTATTAATTTATTTAAAAAAGGGTTAAAATAGTGAAAATCAAAGTTTAATAACTAAATCATTTTTAATATAGGGATATACATAAGATAAATTCAACTATAAATATTCGTTAGAAATCTAAAAATATTTCCTACATAATGGTATTTTATTTTTCATTTTTAGACTTAAAATAATTTAATTTATTTATGACACAATGATGATGCAGTAATTATCTTATTAATGAAATATTGACATAATTGATGTTATAAATACCCAAATAAATGTAATTTTATACTTTTTATGAATTCCAATAATTTTCTATGTTAATATGACATGTTAGTATTTATTTAATTAACTTTTTTCTAACTAATCATTCTGTTATGATTTTCAAAAAAATCAATTACCAAATAGTGTCACAATTGACATAAAATAGTTTTTAAAACAAATATTATATTATTAATTGTTATTATATTCCTAAAAATATAAGGATCGGAAAAGATACTTATATCATGATATTTGTATCATTAATGGACCACTTGGGGGGTCTCTTGGATGTATATGGTAAGTTTATTAACTATATAATATAAAAATACAAAGTGACATGGTAAATGTCAATCTAATTAACTAAGAGTTAAAACTAAAAGATAAGGTTAATATAATTACCTAAACTTGTCTAAATTATATTGGATGAGAGGATTTAGACCCATCCTCACCTTAGCTTCGAAATAAATCAATTTTGAGCTATTAAAAACCGAATAAGACTTTATAATAAAATAATATTTTTAGTTTTTCCAAAGGTGCCCCTCTCCTCCCTTATAAAAGGGAACCTCCTCCCTCTCTTCCTCACACCACTTTGAGGATTCATTCTCGGCCAACCCCTGCCAAATTCTATTCTCCACTTCCATAGAAACATCCTAGAGATTCTTTTCTTCTTCAAAGACCAATTTTAGTTCCCTAAGAGGAAGTCTCAAAGAGGCCCTTCAAAGAAGAGGTAATGTCCCTTACCGATTCATTCAACTCTATTTCTTCTTCCACTTCTTCTTCATTAGTTGTTTCATTATGAAGTAATAAAATCATTACAACTCATATACTTATATGTTATTATAAGTATGAAACAAACCTATTTCACCATCTATCCATCCTACGGAAAACGAAATCACTACGCGTGCGTACGTACGGAATACCGTCTCCACGCCGTGGTGAAATATGTTTTTCCACCAACACCTTACATGGATTGGTATAATGGTGTATAGAATAACTATATATGGTTATTATAACATCATACTGATTCTGATATATTATACCATCCACTCCAATTCCATTCAATAATTATGAGAATGATATCATCGCTCATGCGTACGTACAGACTACCATCTCCACGACGCGATGAGATTCATTCTCCATGTTAACCATACATGAATGATCATAAAGTTTATATAATGAATAATAATGAAATATATGAAATAATAATTCTACTGGATTTATGTATATATATGTATGCCATCTATTTAGTTTCATTCAATTCAAAAGGAAATGAAAACAGCGTTCATGCGTACGTACGACCTACCGTCTCCATGAACAGTGTATTTCATTCCTTTTATCGATCTATAATATATATGTATATGATGAATATATATTATATATAAATAATGTTTTACATTCTGGAATTATTTAAATCAGGATATAATTAATAATATCAAGAATGACAAGTCGAAACACATATGATAAATGAAATTATTTTACCCAAAACGCTGCTATAACATGGAATTTACAAAAGAACGGGTAATATAAAGTCATAAGTGAAACATATATGATATCATAACAATGAATATGATTATTTAATAAGTCAATGACATTATTTAAATCATTATATAGGAGGTTTGGATCCATACGAAGCATATTGGACCTAAGGTAAGGGAAAATATCACAATCTCATTTTCATCTGAGATTGTTTATACTTTGGTATTTACTGGGGTGTATTTTATCATCCACATCCATGTTTCCTCAATATGTTATATTTATATACTTATACAATTGTTTAAGTCCAATTTTACCCTTCGGTGAGTTTTTAGTAAAAGATATGAAAGGAATATTTTGTCGTTTTTCGTATGAGGTACTTTTTGACTTTTCCGACAAAAGTACGAGAATAATGTTTTTTTAACTTATACGGCATGAATGTATTTTTAAAACATTATTTCCAAGAAGCTTAATTTACAAATTTTCAAGTTTATTTTTAATCAACTTTTTTAGTTTAAAATTATCTGACATGTTAAGAAAGGAAAATGTTTTTGAAGTAGAAAGGATATTTTCCTCAAGAATGGAGTTCATGTGTTTTATCAAAATTATTTTCCATATAAGATAATATAGGGTTATGTTTCTATCCCTATTATTACATTGATTTGATTATGTTGTGATGGAATTATTTTTATGAAATCATTTATCTTATATGAATTGTTTTATGATGTCACGATGTTTAAGAATTCCATTTTTATTACATGGGTTATGCAATGATGTATGGTTTATGATGTTGTGGCACACATAAGAATGGTATCATTATGAGATTGGTGGGACTTATATCTCCCTCCAATGCATTGGGTAAAGATTTATATCTCATGATATAGACATGTTTGGAATGGAAAGTTAAACCGGTTCAGTAATACAGGACCGGAACGAGGAGTGAACTCGATTCCGAAAGGGACTTTGTCCACTAAGATGGTCTTGGAAGCAATGCCTTGGCTACTATGGAAATCATAACATGTGCTTAATGGTTGCCATAATTACATGTTTTATTCCCATGCTATTTTATCATGCTTAATGTTTCTTTATGGTCTATGCCTTACTTACTTCCATGTTTTACGTCATTGCTCAAGCTTTTGATGTTTAAACATTATGTTCATGTTTTTAAGTTCAAATGTATATGGTTTGTTTTATTTTCTCCATGCTTAACCTTATTGAGAATTTGAGCTCACCCTTTATATGTTTTATTTTCCCCAGGATATAAAGAAAGGTTTTAGGTAAGAAAAAAGGGGGAATATCTTTACGGGAGATGTTGAAGATCTTTCACCATGATTAGAAGATTATGTTATGAGTTTCCAAAGACACTAAACTATAATGGTCCTTGTGTGTCTGTTTTCGTTATGTATTATGTATTCCGCAAAATTAATGTAATGTCCATATACGTCAAGCTTCAGGTCTCTACACCTTTAGTAGTTCAACTTGGAAATCAAATACAACAAATAAGATAGTAAATAAGTGTTCAATCACTTGAGTAGACTTCCTAACATAGTTGAAGTGGAGATTCTATCCTACAATCTAGTATAAATTTTCATTATAGGTGATAAAATATACTTGGTTTATGGTGAAGTTGTATAGTATATTGATATAGTGAAATATTTGATAATGTATCAAATCCCAACCCACTTAAATCCCAAAAAAATTTAAAAACCAATAACATAAGCCTTATTTTACATTTACTAAGATCCATTTATCATTAAAATTTTCAATAATAAATTAATAATAATATTCATTCCTAAAAGTTAAATTGAATAAATTTTTTCGATTTTCCACACTCTATGTTTTGGAGGAAACTTTAGACCTTATATTATAGTAAATAAAGATTTAGAATATGGAATTTATTGTCCCACATTATTCAATTATACAAATGAATTTTGAAAAAATATGAAGAATGTAAATTTTATGGAAATATTTCAAAGAGACAAGAAATACCCCAATAAACCACTTAGTTTTTATAAATATTTTAAATCCTTAGGAGTAGATTGATGGGGATCTTTCCCATGTCATTTTTAAATTCTTATATCTTTCTTGTAGTTGATTATGTTTTGAAATGGGTGGATGCCAAAGCTTCAATAATATATGATGCTAATGTTGTTTGCGATTTTTTTCAAATATAATATCTTTTGTAGGTTTGGAGTTCCTAGATCCATAATTAATGACTAATGGAATCATTTTTGAAATAATATAACAGAGTATTTACTATGAAAATATAGAGTTCATTATAAAACATCAACACCCTATCATCCACAAACCAAGATCCAAGATGAGAATTCCAATAGGGTGATCAAGGGAATTTATTCAGAAAATTTTTAAAATTAATTTAATGGGTTGTAGCCAAAGTTTGTAAGATAAATTATAGTCTTATAGTCTTGTATAAAACCCTCCATAGGAATAAGTCAATACATGTTGATTTATTGTAAAATCATTCACTTTCCCATAGAATTGGAACAAAAGGTATAATGGGTTGTTAGATAGACTAATCTAGACCTAGATAATGATATAAAAGAGAAGAGACTACTAATAAAAGATCTAGGATAATTAGAAGATTATATTTTTAAAATTCTAGAATTTATAAATAAATAACAAGAGTGGAACATGAAAATCTGATCCAAGTAAAGTAATTCCATCCTAAAGACATGGTGTTATTATATAACTCAAGACTTAAGATGATTCCAGGTAAAAAAAATTCTAGATGGGAAATTCCATTAATGGTTACTCATGACTGTCCTTTTGGAATTGTGTATATTTTGAAGGAAATAAATCATGATCAATTCACTATTAATGGAAAAAATCAGAAGAAAAATTATATGAGAACTTTCCATAAGATCCAATGGAGGAGATCACACTCCCCCAACCTATTTCTCATAGAATAACATCAAGTTATTCCATTCATTAACACTTTTATATTTTATACATCTAATTACAATTTATTTATATGCTAAATATTTTTGAATTCATTGATTACACTGCATCATTTATGTGTGGGGGAGGGAACCTTTGTAGTTTTTGACTTTTAAATATTTTTCTAAAATTGAGCGTGTTTTTATTTTTCATTTTTATAGTACCTTTGAAACTTGTTGATCTTAAATTAAATACCCTTTCAAATTTAGAATATATTCCAAGATTAAGGAATTTATTTAAGTATTTTACTCACCATTAATGAAATCTAAAATGAACTTTTTTCTAAAATCCAAGTGAGTGAAATTCATGAAAAGACCACTACATTTTTAATCCAATAACATGATATATTGTCTTATATTTTCAATCAATTACCTAAGACGCTTTTGAAATAATTTTTACATCTTCTATACAATTACTATTTCTTTAGAGAACCAATAATTTCATGAATAACTTGAACATGTTAACTAATATAGTCTAAAACATGGAGCATTTGAGGACATTATGCTATCAATGATCGATGAATTATTTTTATTTTAAGCCATATATTAAAATAAACTATATTTTCAAGAATAAAATTAAATTTAATCATTATATCCCTCAGAATCCATGATTTTTTTTATTTATCCATGTTACTAGGGAAAAAAATACCTATATAGCTTATTTTAGAAGCTAGTACTTGATCTATTTTGAATTAAATTGTGGGGTATGGGAGGAAGTAAACCATGAGAAGTTGTTTGAAAGATTTTACTACGATAAATAAAAGAGTTGTTATAACTTTTATGATTTTTTGTACGAAAAATAATATTGGGAAAGGTGGATAAATTCCAAAATATCATTTAAAGTTGGGAATGTAATTCTACCACTACATGAAGTGATAAGTCCCTCTATTTACCAAACAAATAAAATATGTATAATATATATATATATGTGAATGAGCTAAAACATTCTACAAAAATATAGGAAAAATGTTAGAATATATTTATTATACTAATGTTTTCAATGGTTGTACTAACCTTGAAGATGAGGATGAGTTTCAAGGACAACTAGAGTTGTATTGAAGATGAAATATACCAAGAATAATATTGTCTAAGTGTTGTCCAATAGGAGTTGTTTGAGAAAGAGTATTGAATTTATAGAATAAGGGGCCTAGAAAGCCTTATAAGGATTGAAAATACTTCATAATATGGGTAAAGGTTTTACTCATTCCCATAAGAGGAAAATTTATAGTCCCTCTATACTTTCAAGATTAGAACAAAAAAGTAATAACTTTTTGAAGAAAATAGAGAAAGTAAATTCATGTTTCTATTGATATATCAAAAGGGTGTGATCTATCATAATTAATCTCAAGTATATTGATATGAATTATTAGAGGAGGAAGGTAATGAGGATTCCATTCTTTATTGAAACTAAAAATATTTCATTATGCTTCTACATAGATCTAAATATCTTATTTTACCTCAGAAATTTTATAATTAGAAAACACCCACCCTTCAGCCTCAGAAAAAGCCTAAATATTCCTCATAATGTGAATAAGGAGTCTACTCATTGGGTGGATATGAATAGATTCATTAATAAAATGGTAAAACTTCTATTGAATTGGAATGAAAACCTTTTCTAGAAATTCATACTTGTGTATTGAGTAAACAATTTCCATGAAGGTATGTATTAGTGTGAATGAGAGGATAAAAAAAGTATAATCCAATTTAATGTACTTAATTAATGTAATTTAATTAATATCATTTAGGATTCATGCTAATATGAGAAGCATAGCATAGAAAAATATAAGTCACTTTGGCTTAGTATTTGAATTTTTGGCTTGGTGATCTTTTTAACTTTTATTTATCAGAGAGCCTAGGGATTAAGTATAGATGAAATGAAAATATAATATTTGAATATATTTTATATTTTGTTTAAATGATTTTAATCCCACCATTTTGGATAATTTATATGTGAATATCACATTTATTGGTTTTGTGAGTGATTCAAAATTAATTTTAAAAATGGATTAAGTCTTGAGTTTTAATATATTATATATATTTGTAATTATTATAATGTAACCTATATTTAATCTTGGTTGTTTTATGAATATTTCAGGTGGATGATTATTTTTTTGAGAATTAATATGGATCTATAAAATAGATCTATATTTATTGATGGTTTCAAGGATGAAATATGGAAAATTCATGAACCTGAGTCTTTGTCGTAAGACTTTATTGGATGAATATAAGAATTTGGTCTTGATTATAATCCTTTGATATTGATTGTAAAACTTTACTTTCATTGTATTCATTTAGAACATAATCCTTCCTCCACTCGCGTAACATCCCATCATAAACCTATGAGGTATTGTAATATTTTTTTCCTCATTTTAAGTTTTCACTAACCATCACAAGCCTTTATCATACATGTTCACCTTGAAATGTAAGACTTTTAAAAGTTATACAATATCATTCAAAGGGTGCAAAATTATAAAAGGAATGGGAAGTAACAATACTTGTTTTCATATTTCCATGAGATCTTTGGGTTTCTTTGTCAGTATGTATGTGATCAATATGTGGCTACTATTTGGATCTAAACACGAAAAATATTCTCGTCAAGAATAAAGAATGAATGATACATATTTTTCTAAGTTTAAATTGTTATATATATTTAAAGATGATAAAATTAAGGATATATATTTTTAAGGAAATAAGACCACGTTGAAATAAATTGAAAAAAAGTAAGTATTCCACAAATCTATATAGAGAAGAAGATCTTGGGAGAAAAGGACATCACTGTACTAGCTCATGCACGAATATTGGAAGATTTTATGCTGATATTTTTATTTTCTATTTTAGTTTATTTTTTATATGATTTATGCTTCTATTTTAACATATCTTACCCTTCACTTGGAGGGGTAAAATATGAGTTATTTGGAAAGGGAAGGATAAAAACAATTAAAACTCTTGAGTCAATGTGTTTCAGAGATTAAAGGTTTTTCTCTTCTATTAATATGGATTCAATATTCCAAAATAATTTTTTATTATCAAGTGTGATTGTATTTTGTTTTTATTTTTATTGATTATTTTTTAGTTTATGGTATTTATCTCTATCCACTTAGTTCTGGTCTATATATGATGGAATGGGATAGGGTTGAGTGGTAAACTGCTTGATGATTTTCAACATATGTAGAAGTAGTATAATAAAATCTTGGATATTTAGGAAGAAAAATACCCATTTTGTAATTTACTAAGTCAATAAGGAGGGTACAATCCATCACTTGAAAACATATAAAGGGGTAGAACAAGTTTATATTTCAGTTATAATTATTCTTTCCATCACCATTCAATCAATGGAGATATAACAAGTGATTCTAAATTCTTTCTCTTACTATTTAGTAGAAGAAGAGTGGGTAAACTTTGAGACTAGGATTACATTGAAAATGGTAAAACCAACCATGAGATAATCACCATTTCATCATTAGTTTTCATCAAATCACTATTTTATTACTTTATTTAGTTTTAAAAGAAAAACCATCTAAAAAATAGACTCCTTTCATATAACCAACCCGTCAAAATAGGTTTCAGAAAAATCCTCTCTAGAGATAACATAGGGTTACCAATGTTATTTCATTTTAGATAGGAAATAATTGTTTTTTACCACCCCATGGAAAGTGTTTTCATGGATCCAACCTTATCTCATATTTTTATTCATAAATATTTCTCCTCTATGTTAAAGTTTTTTATTTGGTTTTATAAATTACCTTCTTTATAATTTCATGTTTTATTATGATCATTTTCTTTTATCCTTTACTTTCATTACAAAATTATTAAATAGATCTATTTTAAAAAATTTCCATAGGATATTTTCTATTTATATTGACTATTTTTAAAAAAGTGTGAAAGAAATATCTTATTAATGTTTCCACATGGGTGAAGTTTATCTTAATCTTCTTTAGTTTTATAAAATAAATTACTCTCCATGTTTTCATTTATTTTAAAAGTAATTTCTCTTCCTAGTGTTTTATAAATAATTTCCATTGAAATAAATCTTATTAATAAAGGGAATTACTTCTTATTTTTCAAAATAATATTTTAATGCTCTTATAAAGTGTTTTTAAACTATTTCTTTAGATAACTTATGATCTTGTTTTTTGAAATATTTATAAAACCAAATTATTTTGAATGTTTTAATTAAGATATAATGGTATTATGAATATTTTCATGTTTATGTGACTCATATATGTATGGTTTATCATTATGTGAAAGGCGAGTCAGATATATCCCTCCAATGAATTGGGTAAGGTTTTATATATCAAGAGATCTGGATGCGACATGAGTGAAAATCCCAAGTCTAATAGGTTATGGGACATAGGTATGTAGACCAAGTCTAATGGTTTATGGGGCATGGGTGGTTATCCCAAGTCCAAGTAGTTATGGTATATGGGTGGTTACCCCAAGTCTAAAAGGTTATGGGGTGAGGGTAGTTATCCCAATTTTATCATGTTATGAAAAGGTGTCTAGCCTATCCTATTACGATGTGAATGTATTGGTGGTTATCCTTAACATGTGTTACGATTTCTATTAATATGTTTTTACCACAATCTTATGTTATTAAATGTACCTATGTGATGTTCCTATGACTCATATCTTTTTTTATTCCAGAAAAATTATGTAATGACTCATGTTTTATGATATATGTTTTATTGGGAATGATATCTTATACTATGTTTATTCATTACTAATATGTTCATATTAATCCCATTTATGATATTATATTGATATCTATTATGTTGACCCCTTTCTGAGCATCCAAGATTGACTCTTACATATGTTCCCAATCCCCAGGTGATGAAGAAGAGTATTAAATAAGATATGTATAAAAGGGGGTATTGTATGGTTAGAATATGGGGAAATGTTTATAGTTTTGTAAAATAATTTTTTTTGAGTCTAATAACCAAAATTACTAAACCTATAGGTTTCAGGGTTTGATTTACAGTTATATCTAATGAATATTCATTTAAAATGATGTAATATGTATGCATGTTAAGGTTAGGTTGTATCATCTTTTGAGCCTCAAGGATGTGATAGTCAAACATAATTTGTGTCTCATCCAACATTTGTCATCCAGACTATATGGTATATGTTTAAAAAAATATTTTAACATAATTTTATAGTTCTTCTTATAGTGAGGAACTGCTATAATCTTTCAATGAAACAGATATCCTAGGAAAATTGTCACATTATTGTAAATAATAAGAACACAAATTATTTGATAATATATTTATTAATATCATGGTAATTGAAATTACAAATTTAGTTGGTTCTAGGGATGCAACTCCAACAGAAACAACCTAGTAATTTCTTGAAGAAAATGAGAGTTTTTTATAATTATAGAGATAAAGTATATCAAGATCATGAATCTAAAGGAAAGGGAAAATATTCTAATGTAAGATGATTCAACCATAAGAACATGAGACACTATTTCAATAAATATCTAGAGCATCAAATAAATTTACCACAAAAGAGGCCAAGAGAGAAATTTCGGGGTTACAAAATTACTACAATAGAAATTAAAGTCCTTAATGATGTAGTAACATATACTTTGATCATAAAATCAAATTTAGATGATGATTTATTTGATTTTGGATTTACACACTTGTTTTTTTAAATAATGTTTTATAAGAACATTGGATCCAATCATGAGATATTAAATATGGAGTTATCAATCAATACAACTAGTGGAATTAGTATTGAAAGAAGGATATATTAGGAAGTTTTTATTAAGATTCATAGAGATTCCCTGGTTTCAAACTTTATATTTATACCTATGGTTGAATTTTAAATAATACTTGGGATGAATTGGATCTCAATGTATAATGAAACAATTTACTATCAAGATAAGAATATTAAAATTTATAAATGAGGCATAAAATCCATTGTTTTTAAAGGGGACACTTCATTATCTAATTCTTGTTTGGAGAAACATCTAGTAGCTCGCCTTAATAAAATTATATGAAAATATGTTGAGAAAATTAAATCTATTTATGGGAATTATATCATAAGAATAATGGTTTTACCTATTGTGTAGTAATACATCAATTTATTTCCAATGAAATGAAATTTAAGTCTAACCTAAGCGGTAAAGACTTACATGTGATCTTCTGTGAAACCCAGATTCAAAATCAGGTGAAAGTGTATTTATGAAGTACTATAGTACCACAATAAAAGTGTATGTATTGTATAATATACTATATTATGATATTTTTTTATCAAAACTATTAAATCAAATTAGGCTTTAGGTCCATGTGTTGGGCCTCTAAGCCACCGAACCTTCAGGCCATCAATGTAGGGTGGTAAGACTATACTAGAGTATCCTAAAAAAGATGGATCATAGTATTAAAAGTCACTAAAAAGAGCTAACCAAATGCAGACATGGCGGGACAAGGTAGACATGTCATTGGATTTAAGCTCTAAACAACACTATATATGGAAAGGACAAGCTAACTGCATGGTCATGTGGTGATAAAGGTAGTGATATTTAAGAAGTGATGGGGATGGGTTGTTTCAGTATAGCTCGATCAATGAAAAATGTAAAAATTAACATGTTCCATTGGGATATGTAATGTGTTTCTCAATTCCATTTGAGTGTCCCCTATAAACTTAGATAAAAGGGGGTAATCTAATAAATAAAAATTAAAAGGTATTTAGGCCAGGGATATATGTTTATATTTCCTTAGGAATTACATAGACATCCACCTAATCATGAATTTGAGTTTTTTTTGTTAAAATCATCCTTGATACCAAACCCATATCTAAGACTCACTATATAATAGACTCAGTTAACATGACCCAACCCACCGAGTTCCCACCTTGATCCGCGTTAAGCTAAGTGTTCCACCCCAAGGTTACCTCTAATGGGTTAGGGGCTTGTGACTATCACCAAGGAGACATAAAAAACATATGTAAGATCTTGGATTATACAATCTGTAACATATGTAAATAACTATACAACTACAAAAATAATCACATCCTCATATAATATAAATAACTAACTGACGGAAAAATTATGCATGTATACACCTAATAACATCCTAAATAAATACAATACAAATTTTTGTACAAGAGGGAAAACATAAAGGGCCCAACTTCCTAAAATAAATACCTAAGATTAAGAGAATGGGTAGGGGTAAAACAAAATCATGAAAACTTCAATCCCATACACTATTATCTTTGAATCCCACTTGGAAACACTAAGCTTCGACCCCACTACCACCCTGACCACCAAAGTCACAACCAACATATGCGTTGTTTTCAAAAACACAACATGTGTCTTTAAAAAGCCTTTATAAGGGTGAGTATATAAATATATAGTATGAAAAATCTAAAACATAAAAGGGTATTAGTTTTTAGGTCAACACACAATAAAGGGGAAAACCATACAACTAACCAACTCAATCAAGGTGTAAAACACTGTCTAGGTAATAAGTTTCTACTTTACTTCCTAATATAACCTCAAACCCATCCCATGAGGAATAAAAGGGATAAATATAAATGTCTACTCATTATATATAATGAGGAACCCATGAAACAATCACATAAATTAGGAGAAAAAACATCCATGCTCATTTTCCTTAGGGGATATCAAACCATATAGGTCTATATGAAGGAATTATAACCTAAATCACCATGTTGTAATGGGGGATATAATAAGAATTTCTGAAATATAGGAGGCTCATAGACAACAAGACACCATCCTTCACCAACATCACCACCTATCATAATGTAAGATGGATAACCAAACTCACCAGTGTATCATCATTCCCAGAATAATTACTCATTCCATAAAGTCCCATATGAACACTATATGACTAATATTTTGATTGATTTGGGAAACCAACACCTTTAGCATGATATGATTCCCATAGGGATACCATCTCCAAAAATGGGTGAACCACACCCCATTCCATGAGGGGGGGGGGGTTCTCACCCTATATTATAAGAGGGAATACACTCCTCTAAAACCATGATAGGATCAATGGAAGTCACATAGCCCAAGAATGCTGAAAGAGGGAAACCAACCTACCATAAAGTGTCTCCCCACCAACTCAACTTAACTCCACTAGAGCACCATTCCAAATGGGAACCTGGATATTTTTGTGCACTATAGATCCCCAAACACCCAATCCCATCCGTGTAGTGTGCATATAACCACTATAGTACTACTGAACTAATTCTAAAACTGGGGGACCCATGTCTCATCGGAGTTCATAGAACGGTTGAGTGAGTTACCAACCCTGAGCATCCAAACCATCCCAGCTACTCATCCTCCATAACCATCACTTCATCAATACTTTTTTTAAAGGGCCCAAACCTCACTAAAGAATATATACTAACCTAGGGATTAACGACCCCATAGAGGACCGTACACGTCACTAAATTCCAGGAATGATCAAGGATAAATAAAACACTATCTATGGATGGGTAATCTTGTGACTCAAAGAGGAAGCTCTGAGAAACCACATCCTAGCATAGTGGGCCCACACTCCAAATATTTTTGGGTGTTCTGAATCCATCAATGTAAAGGATGAACCACAATTTTAAACATTACACAAGCTCAATGGAGCATCCAAACCCCATATCCATACTATTCTCACATCAAAACCATTTTAACTAATAATCTGATAGAAGGTGACACCTAAAATACTTCCAAAAACACCTAATATATCTCTCACAACATCTTATGAGATGATACAAGGGAGGGAGAACATTAAAAATACACAACAAAAAATGTACAAAAAGACTATAACATAACATAAGTGTAAAAATAACTCTCCATTCTCATATCCACACCACATTAACTCACTCTTCATAAGGTTTCACAATAAGGATGGAATCTATTGAGGTTCCATAAGAAATTATAAGTCCCATTAGACTACCCTACTATATAACGGTTATTAATGAATACTTTCTTCATCACTTTCATTATGACTCATCCATTCTCTAATGTGAAACTAACATGGTCTAATGAACTCACAAAGTCACTATACTATGAATATGCACGGGGCTCCAATGCCTTGGCATTTGAGGTCCACTAGAGCATTCACTATCCCTAAATTTTCTAAAAATCATCCTCATGATTCCAAGAATCTCCAACAATAATAAAAAATCTAGAAAAATACATATGGAAATGAAAAGGACTTAATTATCACATTCTAAATGGATAGATACTCATAATGGACTATCCATTTTTCCAAATCTAAATTCTTGGTTAGAAAATATACAATACCCTATCCTAGGGGAGGTATATGATGTGTACCAAGGATTACACGACATAGTATCCACTTGGGCATGTACCACTTCCCATGTCATCATTTATTTCCTAGTATACATGACGTGCTCTATGATCTACATAGTATGTGGGCCTCAGGTTTTATTCATAAAGTATGGTTGGGACCCCAAGTCTTGTAAACCCAAAGTACATGGCACATGGAACTTGATGTATAATCATGTTGTGTACTTAATTATCTCAATCCGTGCCCTATACACCAACAAGGTGTGTACTAATATAATCAATGTACCTCACATGGGGTGTCTGGATATGTACCCAAACACACCCTAAATTGTGTACCTAATAGTCCTACATGATGTGACCATATGGAAAACACACCATGTGGACATCATATTCATACACAAAACCATCATAAAACTTCATGGAATGTATTCATGAACAATATGTTATGTAATTGGTATTTTTGAACATACGAATCTTACAAACCACCTGATTCTACATGTTCCTCAGAAATACCTCCCCCGTAATCCATAATCACCCCACAACAGCCATTTTTCTAAAATAAAAATGGAAAAATAGAAAATAAGGGAATGTTGGGAATTGAAATAATAATCCCTACCTTATAGAGAATCATTAAAGCTTTGGGTCTCGTTCCACACTCCATGGGCTCCTCATACTTATCTATATCCGATCATCCTCCTTAGATAATGATCCTCCTACCTATCTATTATTATCCTATTAGCTCAGTGGAATCCAAAATGGATAGGCATCCTCATCCCGAACAAGTGAAGGGGAATAGGTTAAGGGGAGGTTAAAAAATAAAATAAAATTAGAACCTAATAAAGGATTCACCAGGAATTCCAAACCTAGATAAATTTTATACCTCGCTTAGGTAAAACCATACGTTTTAGACTCAACCTAAATGTTATAAGTTCCACCTGGGTCATTATTTAGGATATTTAAGTATTCTCATGCATTAGAATATATAATATTTATCTATTAAATATTTAATATCCTGAAAAAATACACTCATATTGAAATCTCACCAAATCCTTTCCCAAGGTTAAACATACCATCCTAAGAACAAAAAAACAATCATCAATATTTCCCAGGTTCATTTATCATGGAAATTACCATTTTACCCTTAATAAGGGTTAGTGGTTCTAGAACTCAAAAAATGAGCTACATCTCCTTCATGGGAAAACTAGGGTCACTAAATTCTCTACACACTCTAGAAACTTAATCCTCAAAAACGAAACAAATTAGACATCTCTTCAAGAAGGAAAAATACATATTCATATAGAAAGATAAATAACCTACGTATGTGCTCCTCCAACTTCTGAAGGTCCATAAATCCTCCAGGACCCAAAATGAAACCATACTCTAGAACACATCCCAACCCTATCACATAGATTATGGATACTATATCAGAGACTCTTATTCCTACATGAATGTAAAACACCCTCAACCCACTATAGGGTAATTTCTTGACACCATCATGACTCACCTTTCATCGATTTCATCAATACATCCACCCCAAATCATTTCCCTTCATCATTGAAATCCCATCAACACTATAATGAATCATTTCCATGAACCATTAGTATAAGTGAAATATGGTTATTCTATAATAAAATTTCTTGAGGAGGTTCATTATCTTTACCTTAAAAATAGGTGACCCAAAATATTTTCATAGAGAAATAATATAATCATACACACGCAGGTTCTTGGTCTCCTCAATAACATCACCACACCACAACACAAGAGATCTCCAATTCTCCTCATCAAAAACTAGCAAGAGTTTACATTGATCTTTTCTATCCCTAGTAAAGAGGATAACATCAATCTTATCATCACTTAAAATATAAAAATATAAGGGTATAACACCTACACCAATAACTTATTTCATATTCTCGTCCACTATAGATGACCCAATTCATATTTCTCAAAACCCAAGGTCTATATATTTTCAATAATTTAATGTATGTAACCATAATCCTATGAAGCATTATTCATTATCTAACATTTTGTGATACCATAATGGACCTCCCAATGCAACTCTCACTACACTACATAGGTGGCCACATAAGTGTGATGACATATGGAAGATTAGTTGGATACTCAAAACCCACCAAAATATTTTTTTCTATCTTTTATACACATTATCCCATTTCTAGGTCCAATTCTAAGTATGTAATAGATAACTATGCATATAGATTCATCCTCTAACAAATTAATATCAATATCATAGCTCAGTATTTACTTTAGCTTCTTGAAAACTCCCAAATTATGTTAAAGAAAATTACTTGTACTATAACTAAAGGATTAATCCTCCAAAACAAAAATTAACCACTAATAAAATCTCTCTAATTAAGGAAATAATTGAATATAGATTTCATATGGTTGGACCTATATATTTCTTGGGTCTCAATTCCCCAAAAAATTGGACCTCAACTCATCTAATTGATCGAAAATCACAACACAAAGAAATCGATACACCTAAACTAAGGTTGTAGGTGATTATCCACCCCCAAAAATATCATCAATGGGCCTCATTTAAATAAGTATAATCCCATGAAAACCACTTCTCCAAATATGTAAAACTTTAGTGGAAGAAGCAGGGGTAGATGATCACCTCCCATATAAGACTCCAGTCATAATGAACTGGTCCAAATATTTTATTATATTCATAATATATCATAACATATCATGGTTATATATATAATTATTTTATGACATTATTTATCTCAAATTACATTTATTTTATTATTTTTAATATCATTTAGTTTTTTCCAATTAATTAAATAATTATTCCATCAGCGTTGTGAAAGAACATAAGGTAATACTACCACCACTAAAAATTAAAAATAATTTAAATTGTTGAAGATAAATCTTATAGATTGAAAAAGAATATTTACAGTTAAACACATCCTATGAATAACAAAATATAAAAATATTACACTTATTAAAAATAAGATAGTGATATGTTTGAAATTTCCTTAAATAAAATACTATAAATATTTATTTTATTATTTTTAATATTATTTATTTTTCCCCATTAATTAAATTATCACTACATCAGCATTGTGAAAGAACATAAGGTAATATTGTCATCACTAAAAATTAAAAATAATTTAAATAGATGAAAATAAATATTATATATTTAAAAATAATATTTATATTTAAACATATCCTCTGAATAACACTATATTAAAATATTACACTTCTTAAAAATAAGAGTGTAACATGTTTGACATTTCCTTAAATAAAATACTACAAGGATCATAATCTCATCCATGTTTCCAAAAGATGTATTAAATCAGATCCTTGGATGATTATGGTCAATAGATAATAATAAAATATGATTTAGGTAACTGCTTGGGTCATTTAATAGTTCTTATTATTTTATTTTTAACCTAAATCACCTGATTTACCCTTTACCATGGTGATAAAGATTAAAAAGGTAACTATTAATGTTATACAAAAAAGGGAAATATTAACTAAATTTGAACCCAATGATTCAAAATACGGAACTTATTTTTTAAAATTGAAAACATATAATATTGATAATTTAATTTATATTGAAACCAGAAAATTTAAAAAGAAAAATAATTTTTTAGAAAAAATGCCTTCTTAGGTATAAAAATATTTTTATAAAAAATTCAATAATTAAATTTATTATAATGAACTTAATTTGGTTATTAATAATAATATACATAATTTTTAATTTTAAACTATTTTAATAAAAAAATTTACCTTTGAAATACTTGAAATAAAAATACAGTTTTCAATAAAATATCGTATTTTTCACTATTCACTGGAAAAAAATTCTTTTCAAAAAAAATAAAAAAGGTAAACCAAAGATAATTTTGATATTATGATTTAAAACATTATATTATTTTTATAAAATAAAATTTATATAAGTTCCATTAATTATAAATAAAATTATTTTTAAAGAAAACGTATTTCTGAAGCATGAAATAATTTTACTGAAAAATTGAGCACTTAATTCATAAGAATTAATAAATGAACTTTTATTGAATAAGAAATTTTTGTGTGTGTATATATATATATATAATAATTAATTTAATACTATTTATACCCACGAATTCAATGGCTAGGTTACAATATTCATATTAAAATAATAATACTTTGGGATTCATTTAAGATGGTGTTTCATGTTGTATACGTTACCGAACATAGTATTATTTTAAAATATTTAAGCGTTACACAATTTCATGAATAGATATTAAGTTGGGAATTCCAACTCTCATTATGTTGCCTCATAATATTTTTATTACTTATAGTAGTGATGATAAAATAGTTGTTTCATATGAGGCCCATCCAGCTTCTATGAAGGTTCCTAAAAATTTAGAAACACCTAGGATTTTGAAGAATGATATTTCTAGGAGTGAGTTGGGAGCTTCTGGAATTAAAAATTTCATAACTAATAAAAGTTAAAATAGTAACCAAGATTAAATTATTCTCTGCCTGTAGATCCTTTAGGACTCAAAGTAGGTCATGGATAAGAAGGAACCTCCTAAAGACTCTTTGAAGGCACTAAACCTTATTTCTTTTATTTTAGAAGCGACGAATAAGTCAAATTATTCCAACATTCTTAATAGTGGATTGAGTAATCTAGATTTAAGGAAGGTACCTATTATTGATATTATAACTGAGTCAATTGGATAGGTAGCTACCATTATTGTTCCCAATGAAATGAATTCTAGTAACTCTAATCCTAAAATATATAAATCATGGATGGTAGGATTTTCTCCTCCTAAATTAACTGATTTGACACAATACATTAGAAATGTGGTGACTCTTAACTTAGTTTCATTTCATAATTTTGAATATGATAATAGAGAGGAAGATTATACCTTTTTTTTATTTCTAACACATGAGTTCTCTCAAGGAAGAGAAATGTGTGGATGATTTGGTTGATATTGTTGCCTTTATGGAGGTAAGTGTGAGGATAATGAAAATTATTTGAAAAAGGTAAAAACAAGGAAATGAGAACAATTCTAGTGTGGTTTGGGAGGTCAAGGAGGATGTCTTAATATTATTCTTCATTCTTTGGATGATAATTTGGATAATTTAGAACTCAAAATCTTATAAAGAGCTTGTCATGATACATTCAATGTTGATATTCAGGATTCATGATCTCATTGTCCATTTTGTTTATTTTCATTAATTTATTTACTTGAAATATTTGTTGTCTTTGGATTTTAGAATGAGGCTAGGTTTTCTTTGTATGTTCATATCTGCCCCTAGTTATTGTTTTGGATTTCCTTCAATAAATGGTCTTAGATCCCAGCTTGTTTAGATATATTTACATATAAATACACACATATACTTATATATATATATATATATATATTATTTTTCATATTTATATAATTTTATTTAGTTATATAATATGTGTTTGTGTATTTATATATATTTTTATATATAACATGGATATATAAATATATAGATATAGATAATTATATGTGTATATGTATTTATGTATATTTATATGTGTTTATGTATATATAATTATATCCAATTATATATATGTGTGTGTTCATGTGTGTACATGTTTATATATATTTATGGAAATTTATTTATAGTTATTTATATTTATATATACTTATATTTATTTATGTATATTTATGTATATTTGTATATATATTTATATATATTATGTGGGTGTATATATATATATTTGTGTGTGTATTTATGTATCATTATATGTATATATATTTATAATTATATTTAATAATATATGTGTGTGTATTTATATATATTGTTTTATATTTATTTATAATTATATATATTTATGCGTTTATGTATATTTATGTATATTTATAAGAATATATATATCTATATCTATATATTCATAGATACTTATAAATATTTATATGTATTCATATTTATATATATATTATATATTATGTGGATATATATATTTATATGCATATCTATATTTATTTATTTTTATATTTTGGTATATTTATATGTATTTACATTTATTTACATTTATTTATATTTATATATATTATTTTTCTATATATATTTATTATTGTTGTGAAAATAAAAATTGAAATGAGTAAAGTTTAAATAATGGATAAAGATGAGCAGAGAGAAAGGAAAATACTTTATTGAGGCTTTCGACATCTTCCTTATACCTGTTTGTCTATCTCCACCAGGGGTGCAATACCCTTCTATAAGTAGTGCATTGCATGGTAGGTGGAGATTGGTGGGGATGGGAAGCCCACACCATTGAAAATTTTAGCTACATTTGACGACCACCTAACACTCTCTCTTGGGATGTACACCCCTACCAATATAATATGTGTTTTGATGCAGCCTCATTAATTTTTTTTTGGAAAAACCCAGTGGGATAAAAACTAGAATAAGGAAAATAGTACATCCACATAGACTTCCCCTGAAATTTACATTACAAAGGTATTACAATTTTCACAATCTACACCTCCCTATATCACCTAGAATATTTTTAAAGATAATGGTTGGTAGTTCCTTTGTAAATAAATCGACAACATTATCACTGGATCGAACAAACTATAGGTTGATATCTCTTTTCATTATCATGTCTAGTCTGAAGGAGAAATATTTTTTTGGTATGTGTTTTTTCCAATAAATTTTTATGAAACATTTCTATAATTGTGTGATGCATGCAGATTTATCTTCAAATAATATTTTAAGGATAAAATCCATAGGGAATACACTTATTTCGTGAATGTTTTGATTCATAGACCACAAATAAACACAGTTTCGACTTGATTCATATAATTCTATCACTTCAGCATGATTTGAAGATGTTGAAACAAGTGTCTACTTTTGTGATCTAAACATTATTATAATACCTCCAACTATGAACACATAACCAATTTGTGATCACACATTATGTGGATCTGATAAATAACATTAATTTACAAAACCAAACATCTTATTTTCTAAATTTTTACAACTGAATAAACTAAAATCAATAATTCCATAAAGATAATGATTTTTTTTAATTCCATTCCAGTGTCTTCACAGAGTTTCTGAACTAAATCTTAACAATAAGTTAATAGAAAAAAGTTATATCAGAATGAGTAAAATTAGTGACATATATAGGTAATCTAATGTCACTGAGGTATGGTACTTATGGACCAACCGACCCTTTATTTTATTTATATGGTCAAAATTGATCTTTCTCAATATTTAAAGACTAAACAACCGCTATAGTACTCAAAGGATTTTATTTATTCTTATTAATTCATTTTAAGTCCATTTCCATGTAATTTGATTGATGTAAAAATATAACACTTAGCATATTCTTAATCTGTAATCCAAGATAATACTTGGTTTCTCTCAAGTCTTTCATTTCAAATTCATCCTTTACGTTTTTTGTTGTTTTAGTGATCTCTTATAATTTTCCAATGATATTTAGAAAATTGAAATAAATATAAAAAATTTCATATCCAAGGTTTGTTTCTTAATAGAAACACAAGGACATATGGGGTTACTTACATACCCTTTATTTTAAAAATATTTTCTCAAAATATTATAACTCATACACCTAGGTAGTTTTAATCCATAAAAGGATTTATATAATTTAATTTAATATTGGTCTTTGGGTTCTGATTTCCATACTTCATGCATTCTGAATCCTGTAAGGATTATCATATATATATATATATATATATATATACTAATATCAGGTGAATCTATAACAAAATCCATAAGATTCATATTAGCATTTTTAGCTACTATAAGGATAATTAAGTATTGAAAATTATAAACATCAATAACAGGGGAATATGTTTCCTCATAATCGATTCTAGTTATCTGGGAAAACCCTCATGCAACATGATGATATTTTTATCTTACAATCTCGTTTTTATCATTTTGTTTACACACAAAATACCATTTATATCTAAGAGGCTTCATAGATTCTAGCACAAGCAGGATTTTTCCAAATACCATTCGACTATTAAGTGAATATAATTTAACTTGCATTGAATCTTTCAATTTATTCCAATGTGGACATTTTTGAAATTCCATAACAGACCTTGGTTTAGTATCTTGATTTTCTATATATGTTCAATAGAATATGAAAATAATTCATCTATATTTTTTACATTACTTCAATTCCATATATCAAATGTCATGGGATAATTAAGATAGATTTCTTTATTACCAAAAACATTACAGTTTTCTGTATTATGTGAATTCTCGTTATGATTTCCATCATGTATTTCGTTCAGAACACTTATATCACATGTTTCCTATGCAACACATGCCTTCAAAATCGTGTTTTCAATTATACTCATTCATTTTATTTTATTTAGGATTTATATACTTATATCTAATTGTTATTCCCAGATTCAAGCATGTTTTTGACATTTATGTAACATCATTATGAAATTATTTATTCAACAAATTAATTATATAAAGTGCATTTACAAATGTTATTTTTAATTTAGTCATCCCTATTATTTTATTAAATGCATCTGGAAACTAATTTTACAGTTCTTGAAAATGTAAAATATTTTTCACTTTCATATCACACTACCAGGTGGGAGGATCGAGAAAATATAACATTATAACATTCTATGAAATATTCTCCCCATAATGATAAGAATAAATCTTAATTGAATTAGAAATCATAAAAAATGTTGAAAATATGTCAAAAATTTGTTGTTCAAGATATCTGATAATGGATGCTGATTCAAATCTTAGATATATTCCCAACCTCATTTGAGATCCCAATTTTGTATGTTTTTGGGGATAAATCGTTATATATTTGACAAAGTCAAAGATTCTTAAGTGGGATATGTCATGATCTTGGAAAAATACCAATTGTAACCAAGAGTTATTTTGATATGAATTTGATATTATAAAAATTTATTTAATAGCAAGAAATAATTCATGACCCCATATGAATCTTGGAAGATTTTCTCTCATTATTAATGGTCTAGAAATAAGTTGGAGGTGTTTAATTATTAATTAAGCTAAACCATTTCATGTATGCACATGAGTGACTGGATGCTCTATGGTAACCCCCATTTCCATATAATAACCGTCAAAATATTGGGAGGTAAATTCTCTTATATTATCATGAATTTCTTTCTTAATGGCATAATTTGGGCATTCTGCTTTTTGTTCAATTATTTGAGATAGAAATTATGAAAACACTACATTATGTGTTGAGAGTAAACATACATGTGACAATCTGCGAGATGAATCCATTAATAGTATAAAATATTTAAATATCCCACATGACAGATGAATTGATCCACATATATCACCTTGAATTCATTCAAGAAAGGATTGAATTCAAGCCTTAATTTTAGCTGCAGTTTCTCTCACAATCAACTTTTCAAGAGAACAAGCCTCGTGTGATTTTTTTATTGGAGATAACTTTTGGACCATTATTAAATTTCCATGAGATCATTTAATTATTTTTGTAATCATTTATAAAACTATATTACATAATCATTCATGCCCCAAATTAATGATTTATGGTCTAGTATTTACTACCATATTTGTTTTTGATTTCACTTATATATGTACAATGCAATCCTAATGATAATTTTGTTTTTTTCTAGTTCACGAATCTTATTAATTTTATTAATGGTAATGAACATGTACTTTTTCATTTTTCTCAGATATTACTTTTATTTGGATATCATATCCATAATGGTATATATCATTGAAACTTAACAAGTTTCTTTTGGAATTTGTGGAAAACAATGCATCTCTTATAAATAAATTTGTCACATTAGGTAAAGAAAAAAATTCTATAGAAATATCTTCTATCAAATATTTATGATATGATATAATATTCATAATTGGTATTGAAAGTTATAAATATGAAAAATAATTTTATTTTTAATAATTTTGTGAGTTGTTTCACTATCGAGTATGAAAATATCAATCATTTTTACACAATCCATTCAATTTCATGAAATGAAAGACAATAATATTACAATAAAAACTTTATGATCTTAAAATAATAAAACATCAAAAATATAAAGTATACATAAAAAACAATATCACATATCACAAATATTGTAGTTTTTAGGAATTATTTTGTACTATTTTCTCATAAAATTCACAAGTAAAATAACCCACTTCAAGGTAAGTGAAATCATCATTTAATGGCTCATTATTCTCAGTAAAATTCACCTCATTTTATTTTCCTTTATAGGATGTCTCAAAAAATTTGGTTCATTATTATTTTCTTTAAGAGACTCTTTATAGATCTTAGAAAGATTATATGGGGTTTGGAAAACATATGAGAAATGTTCCCTAGAACCAAATCTATAGTGGGAATCTTCAGGAGTCATTTGAGTGATTGAGATGAAATTTCTTAGATTCTAATATTAATCTCAAGAACACCCATGGTTACAACCACATCCTCAGTTGTTCCTACAACAAAAAATATTCTCACCATGAGAATCCCATCACTGACTTCTTCCATGATTATTTTCATAAAATATAACATTTGTTTTTAGAAAATTATACTAATAAACCAATTGGGTTTGACTAATGCTGTTTAATCAAAATATCATTGTTCATATATACTACAAGTGATAAAGATATGAGATCAAAATATTTTGTATACCTTTTCAAGAGATATTATTGTTGTAGGGTGATAAGAGATGTATGAAATGTCGTATATGTTTTTTCAAGAATACTAGAATCTGTAATCCCAATACCAAAGTACATTAGCTATGATACAATTATATACATAGAATAATTGTAATAACCGACCATTTTATAGTATTAGAAGCAAAAATAATTCTATTAATCATAGTTTGTGGGAAGAAAAACCTTCATTTGATGATGATACCTCTCCTTCAAACTCTTCTAGAGTTTACATAGATCTATTTCTATGAAGTATTCAAATTTTGTTCCCTCATCAAGCTGTCTTCTAAGGAAGATCAATGCATTTGATTTATTTTGCAGGGTTTATGAATTATTTTATTTAATTATGTCCATGAAATCCATCGATTTGAGATTTATTTCAACATCCATCATCCATGGCATGTAATTAATTGCAGTAATATCAACAATGGTGAATTCAAATTTCATGATATTTGACATGATGATAACTAAGAGAGAGAGAAAAATATTTAATATTATTCAAAATAATAATACAATGATAGTTTAAATTTTTCTTAAGGAAAATACAATAAATAAAAATGGTATGAAAGAATTAAAATTAAGTTAATATTATCTTTTAATAATTTTTTACATATATACCTAATTATTCAGTTAAGAAATATTTCATGTTAGGGTATGAATTAAATAAATCAACACATCAAATTACTCATTTATAACATTCCTATGTGTATTGAATTATCAAATAATTCTTCCCATCTGGTGGTGTAAAATAAATAATTTAAACCATCCGAGAAGAAAGTGAAAATAAGGTTTATGTTTTAAAAGAATAAATAATTATTACAGTCCAACCAGAAGGTAAAAATAAGTTTTATAATAAAAACACACCTTTCTCCCTTTTTGAGTATTCATGACGATATCGTGATGCGAAAACAAAATTGAAATAAGTAAAGTATAAACAGTAGAGAAAGATGATAAGAAATAAAGAAAGATATTTTATTGAGGCTTTTGGCATATTCTTTATATTTTTCTATCTATCTCTACCATGGGGGATGGACTTCCCTTTTATAGGAAATGTTGTGCATGGTAGGTGGGGATTGGTGGTGGCAGGTAGTCTACCCCCATTGAAAACTACAGTAGCATTCAGTAGCTTCCTAGCGATTATATATATATATATATGTGTGTGTGTGTGTGTGTATATATATATATTTATATATATTTATATACACTTACATATTATATATATATATATATATATATTATTTCTGTATATATGAGTATGCATATTAATATGTAATTATATTTTTATATGTTTCTATTTATAAATTATAAATAAATACATGTACATGCATATATATGTATTTATATGTATATATGTTAAAACATGTTGAAGATGAGGCCTTTTATTAAGAAAAGAAAAAAATGGAAGAGGGTGATTTCAGACATTGATAACTACCCTCATCTCAACAAAGAGAAAGAAACAGAAAAAAAATAAATACATGCCATAGACCATCATAGGATAAACCTCTCATATAGACTAATATTAAAGATGAATACATGCGAAAATAATAATAGTTTTGCTCCAAAACCTCAACACTGCAAAAGAAACTAGATTCTTCCTTTAAATATTTAAGCAACATTTTTCATTAATTGAATATCCATCTAATTTTGAGTCAGTTTTCATGATAATGTTTGATCAATTGAGTCCCCTTCCATAGAGACATCATCATTTTTTTAATATTAACACCTAGTACCCATGTTATGAAGATCCACGAGCTACCAGGCCACATAAATGTTGTCCTCATTTCTAGGATTTGGTCATTTTCTAAGTAAATTCATCATCAGAGCCTTTTTCTTAATATTCAAGGTCAATGTGAGGACACACAATCCATAAGAAGAGTTAATAAAATTAATATCCTCATTATTTCACTTATCATATATCAACTCCTTTGTATCTAAGTTCCTCATGTGAGTCCTAATTTTATCACTATACTCAACCAAAACTGACAACATAGTAAAGTAATTATAGGTAGTAACCTATATTTTACCACACTACATGAATATTCAAGATTAAAGTTACCTATCATATAAAGGGAAGATTATATGGATCCATCACTAAATTGAGCTCCCTGTATTGAAACTCAATGTTTGGAATACAATAGAGATCCCTAATTAACACCTTTTGTTGAATAAGAAACCAATTTCTTTGAATTTCTAGATCCCTGTACGGGGTATTTAATAACATCTTTTTCCTGCTATGTAGTGAAGACAACATGTCTAACAAAAGACTTAATAATTCAAGCCTATCTATTAGTAAAAAAATTTAGAGAGGGTAGTATTTTCTTTGAGTACCTAAAAAGTTAGAATGAAGAATATGCATCCTCTATTCCTTTAAATGCGCCTATGAATATATGAGGTTTCAAAACTGAAGTACCCATCTCAACATCATTAACATATTGAAAATAAATATACTTAATAGCCCCATCCTTCCCATCCAAAACCTTCTGAGAAGAAGGGGGTCTCTCTCCAATTCCTCTGTATTGTATTAAAGAGACCTCACCATCACAAGATCAGTTGTTTTCATCATACCATTACAATTTATACTCACAAGGTTCTTAGATAGGGAACATATGATGAGGGGAACTATCCATAAGTCCCAGGTTGATCCCAAATGAGAACTATAGTTGATTGAAACTTCGAAGCTCTCATTATCTAGTTTCACTTCTATTGAGAGAGCTCAAAAATTTTCCATTGATTATTCCCTATGGGATTCATCATTACATGAACCACATTTGTATCTTGATATGTTACAACAACAATTTTTGATTGAAAATCCACTCTAGAATTTGTTAAGTCCAACTTTACACCATTATTCTCCCCTTTCCCATTATTTAATAGACTTGCTACCTTAGATGAATGAACCATAATAATAGGACCAAAACACAATTTATGAGAGCTATTAAGAATATAATTATTCCTAAATATACTCTCTATATGACCTTTTATGTGGAAAAAAATTAGAAAATTGAATTTATATAATAGTTTGGTTGAATATGTCAAATTAATTGATGTGAAGAAAAAAAGAGGGAGTTTCACATATTTGACCTGAAGATTAAGGCCATAATCCGCAGTGGATATGACCAACTTATCAGTATATTCAGAATTTAAATCAACCAAAACTAGAACCCTTGAGAAATATCCAATCTGAGCTTCTATTATGACTCTATCTATCTTGATAGGGATACCAATCATAGATGAAACATAAAATAGAATTATAATTTACCACAAAATCCAATTAAAGCATATGATTCTATTCAAATTTTCACATAGGTATTCTATTGATTAAAAGGATTAAAGTTAAAATCCTTATCCTAAATCATTTTCATACTTGAATTAAGGGGAAATAGAACCATGTCCCCTAGCTCGATGATTTTAGTCCTCATTCAGAAAAAGAATATAAAAGTAAATCTTTCCAATGGGAATGCGCTTTGACACTAAGAATACTCAGATGGATGAAAGGCAAGGAATTAGACCATCAGTAATCCATGACTTCCCACCAATAGGTAGAACTAGACATGCAGTGAACAAATATTTACAAATATATAACCTATCTTTGATCATATCCTAATTAGAAATAGAATAATCAATAGAACCCTTACAAATTACCTATTCTAGAAGATATTCCTTCAATGATATGAAATGTATCCTATTGACATGTTTCACATTTTCAAATCTATTTTGAGAGGGAATAATATTATCTTTATCCTTTCCAAAATGCTCATCCAACCGATGAAAAACAAGATTCCTTCCATTACAATGAATATCGAAATCCTAATCATAAGGGAGTACCATAAATCACGAAGAACCCTGGTTGCCATTTGAATCTCCACTCATGAGATCAAAAACCCCAAGAATCATTGTAACAATTGTATATATATATAATTATATTAAAATTGTCTCTAAATCAAAAAATTAAGTTTTATTTTATTTTAACTTTAGTAGATATTTTTAAAAAACCACCATGAAATTAATAGTAGTTAACAATTATTATCTATAAATAATTGAAATTTTAGTTACATGTTAATAATTAATAATTAATAACTTTAGAGGCTATTAAAACTATTACTAAATGTAAAAATTTATTTTAATTTTGAATTTTTTCTTCAGTTATTAAAAAATGTTTTGAATTTAATAATAATAATAAATTATTATTGTTATAAAATAAAATTTTGATTACTTGGTAATAATAAATATTTATTTTTTTTATAATTATTAATTATTAATTATATTTATTTCTTATTTATTATATAACATTTTAAATAATTAATAATTACTAATTACTATTTTTTAATTATTTAGTAATTTTTAATTTTTAATTAGTAATTATTTATATATGTATATATTTAAATATAAGTACCCCCACATATAGCTATATATATATATTATATTTTTATATAATTCTTTTTAATTATATATATATGTATGTATTCATACATATTAGTGTAAATATAATTATATTTATATGTATTTATAGATATTTATATGTATCTATGTATTTATATGGATATTTATGTATATTTAAATGTATTTATATATATTTATATATATTAGGTGGATATATATAAATATAGATAATTACATTATCATGACCCGTCCTCGGGACCCGTGTCGTGACTACCCCAAGCCCGCCTTCCATAGGCCAGAGGCTGGCGACTAGCACCAAGGCGTAAAATCCCGGTAAAAGGGAAGGCATTGACTTTGAAAAGTAAACAAGCACTACAGAGTAAGCAAGCGGAAAGGTAAACACTAAGTAAAAGCTGGTACAACAATAAGTACAAAAAAGTTAAGGGGGCTAGAAATACAAGCCCAACTGTAAAGTACAACTGAAAGAGGAAAATAGCAACTGAAAAGTAAAGCCGCAACGTCGAGCCGTCCTCTGGAAGTCCCACCTGAAGGGTGGGTACAGAAAGCCTCCACTGCTCCACGGGTCCAGCTGACCGCTCCGAGTGCGTCCCACCCAGTGGTCCACCTCCAGGTACCATCCTGCTTCGCAAGCCTCCACCACGATCAGCGCTTTCCGTCGTCTACATCCAACACAACGAAGTGCGGGCATAGACCGTGCAGGGGTGAGTATAAGCTACTCAGTAGGGACCCCGAGACCCCCGAAGGTCTCCCGAAATCCACAAAGGATAATCCAAAAAGGAAAGATACAATCACAAATTAACATCCGACGCAGCTTAGGTTTATGCCCATACATATACCTAAGTCATCAATACTCGCTCGGCTCCAATATCTGAGCTCAAGTACAACCCAGTCCACACAGGAAAGCCAAATGTAAAATCCACACAGGATAGCTCAACACAATCCATAAAGGAAAGTAAAACGTAAATCCACACAGGATAGCTCAACACAATCCACAAAGGAAAGTAAAACAGAGTTTCAGCTCACACAGGATATACTTCTTCGTAAGACGATAGATATGATCAGATGTAGCCATTGATTCATCTAAGGCATTGGACCCACAAAGGATCGTTAGGTACTAACCCCCGTAATGACCCACATAGGATTGATCATGAAGTTGAAACCATAGATATTGGGAAACTTCTTCTCCATCAAGCACAGTGGTTATGCCGCTACAACCAAGCGCTTCCCTCCAACCTTTGACTGCTGTAGTACTCCACCTATCGAGTACTGCGAGCCTGCTGCTACAACCAAGCGCTCTCCCGTGCCGCTACAACCAAGCGCTCCTCCGTCGTGGGTCTTCCGCTACAACGAAGCGCTCCCATGTTCCGTTACAACCAAGCGCACCTCTGTCGTGGGTCTGCCGCTACAACCAAGCGCTCCCCTGTGGCATTACAACCAAGCGCACCTCTGTCGTGGGTCTGCCGCTACAACCAAGCGCTCCCCCTCATAGCCTCCAGAGGTATTCCTTCTGTTGAGTACCACGGGTCTGTTGCTACAACCAAGCGCTCCTCCGCCGTGGGTCTGCCGCTGCAACCAAGCACTCGCCACTGGGCTATCAGTAACGCACCGAGTCGTTCGATCAGCAGTCGTCAAGTCTCAACCAGCTCTAGGGTTTCCGCACAAAGCATGCTCGTTCCGGGAGGGTCCACTTCACGAGCTAAGTGGTCGATGAATCAACTGAGATGCAGTCCGGAGTTGATGTATCCCAAGATGTACCGTAGTGGTCACTGCCGAAAACACGGAGGATTCCCGTACTGTTCTCATCATCGTCTCAATCGAATCCACCGAGGATCTCTGTATAGTCGTCGTCATCGAAGTCACATCCAGCACTAGGGTCCCCGCACACAGCAAGCTCGTTCGGGAGGGTCCGCTCCACGAGCCGAGAGGCTGATACATCAACTGACACAATGTCCAGAGTTGATGTATTCAAAAGTTCCGTATCGTCAACAGGAACCCAACGCCGCAGACGGCGCGTCAATCAGACGCCCGGTCTGAGAGTTATTAGCTTTTTCGTCCCAGGGGGCCCGATTGGTTTTTAAAGAAAAACCAACCCGACCATACTCCACCTGCATCCAAACCTTGGGAGGAGTATGCCAAAAGATCCGTCTCACTTAGAGTAATTCAATGAAGTCGACGGCACGTTAGTCGGACGTCTGAAGCTCAAGATATGAGCGTTTCCACTCCAAGGGCCCGGTTGGTTTCGTGAACGAACCAACCCGGCCGAACCCAAAGTTTCCCGAAACCTTGAGTGCGATATACTGAAACGACCGTATCGATCCAAGGATCGCATTACCGCTGATGGTGCGTCATTCGGAATCGCGTATCTCATGTTACGGGAAAAAGACCAAAACGGTTCGAAGATGGGGGGTCTGGGCCCGGGCCGGCCCGGCTGGACCCGGTCTGGTCCGGCCAGGGCGCGGCCCGGCCGGTCGGACCCGCCCGGCTCGGCTCGGCCGAGCAGCCGACCGAGGGAGCCGTGGGTCGCTGCCCCCATGTGATGAAGAAGCCGCGGCCCTCGAGGGGCCGCGCTGGAGTCAACGGACGCGGCAAAGGCCGCGTCCCGTGCGTGTGAGCCGGACCCGCGCGGCCGCGGCTTCAGCCGCGGCGGCCCTGTCCGGCGGCGCGTCGAGGCACCGCCGCCTCCGGCCACCGCACCAGCGACCTGCGCCACCGGAGGCTTCCGCGGGCCACCAGAGTTGCTCCGGTGGTCCGTTTTCCTTCCCGTCTGCGCCGCTACTCCTCCCGGGTCCCGTTCTTCACTGTGGAAACATCAAATCGCCCTTGCGTCATGTTTTATCATCACCCGCCAAATCCGCACAACAACGAAGAACTGCGGAGGGTTGTCAGGCCGTGTTTGTTTGGCCCGCACCCTCTGCGTTAGGCGGTATCAATCAGGAGGATTAATCAACACATAGAAAACATAACCAAAAACAATTTTAATGAATTAAAATTGTTCTTATGAACCAGGTTCTTCATTTTAAAAGAAACGATCACAGGAATATAAATTATTTCACAACAACCCCTACCTTGTCAAGTCATCGCACGCGCGTTCTTCGCGGATTTGATCGCCGTGAAAGGAGGCGATAGTCGCGTCGCGGGAAGGCATCGCGTCATTGCGGAAAGGCGTCGCGTCGTCGCGGAAGGGCGTCACGTCGTCGTGGAATGGTGTCGCGTCGTCGCGGAAAGGCGCCGCGTCGTCGCGGAAAGGCGTCACGTCATCGCGAAATATGGTGATGCGTCGACGAACTCTGAGGTTCAAGAACATGAAGATTTAATTATGTCGATTAAATCCATGTGTTGTTATAAACCACAAAGAAGATTTAAAAGAAACCCGAAATCTCCTACCTCAAGCAGTTGGTGATCTGAGATTGTTGCAGGGAAGAAAGTCTCGGAAGAAGCATCGTCAATCTCCGAGGGTGACAACGTTCTTCGCATTCTTTGCGTTCTTCGCGTTTTTCGCGAAGGAGGATGAAGGCACAAAGTTGTCAAAACCTCTCAACGAGCATTTTTCCAGAAGTCGTGCATTGGTCTTATTTTATTATTACGCCAACGGATTGAAAACAGGTTAAGAAACGATTAAATTAATTAATCGAATTAATTCAACGAATAAAACCACCCAATTAATTGATGCGTTAAGAAATTAATAAAACGCATCAGTTGACTTTCATAAGGACGAGTTTTCGCGGGTGCGTTACTTAGCAGAAAGAAACGGTGGGGCTCGTGCGGGCCCCACCTCACAAATATCCTACCAAGAGGGTAGGATATTTCTGGATAGAACCCTATCCGCATCAACTCAGCTTAAGCTGCTTTAAGTGTCTTCAAGTGGCTTCCAAGCAGCTTAAGTGAAATAAAATAAAGTTTGTCGTACAATTTATTTTATTTCTTAACTTTAAGCCCAAAAATAAAAAACCACACCCGAGCAAACGCAACTCCGGAAGAGGCATTTCTAAGCAATTACCGGTGCTGCGATTCCATCGGTGCCCTCAAAATTCGATTCCGAGCACCGGTTCAAAAGTTAGAAAAACCCGCTCGTCCGTTCACTGAACGTACCCGAGCCAAACTTCGGAAAATGATTCCGGGCACACCGGGCCTCGGAATTAGGTGCCGTCAGAAACTGCGTTCTTGTAAAATTCCAAAGAAAATTAAGAAAAAAATTTCCTTGAAATTTATGGGTCTTTACATTACTCCCACCACAGGGCTTTACGTCCCCGTAAAGCTTCACCACAAACTTAGGGATACAAAGGCGGTACTGAGCACGCATCTAAGCCTCCCGCTCTAAAGTGCTCTCCTGGAGGTTCCCATGCTGTTATATGACATGCACAAGAGGAATCGATCGTCCAAATAGGACCCGCTCCTGTTGATCCTCGATCTCCACCGGGACCTCCGCAAAGGTCTCCCCATCATCATTGTCCATCTCCCCATGGTCAATGATGTGTGACGGGTCGTGCACGTATCTCCTCAGCTGAGATACGTGGAAGACGTCGTGCACCCGGTGCAACTGAGGTGGTAGAGCCAGGTGATAAGCCACCTCACCAATCCTACTGAGGACCTGGAAAGGTCCGATGAAGCGTGGAGACAACTTGCCGCCTCGGCCAAATCTTCGTAATTCACGTCGAGGTGAGACATGCAAGAAGACGTGGTCGCCATCCTCGAACTCTAGTGGCCTCCGCCTCCTGTCAGCATAAGACTTTTGCTGGTTCTGAGCTATCCTCATCCGCTCATGGATGACTTGGACCTTTCTGGCCCTACAAGAGCTGCTGAGATTTCTTCCTTGCCGATAAGAGAAATCTGGTCTCATCCCATGGATGAACCACTTTCTTCGCCTAATATAGTCAATCCCGACATGGATGATACTAATCCATACCAAGGATGACGCCGTAAGGCCTCAACGCTACTACCAAGAGATCCAACCATTATTCTCGCCTCTAAGGGTTGAGTCACACTGTCGGCATCAGTGTGTGGTAACTGGGTCTCCTCCAGTAGATGTCTCACAAGTGAGGGTCATGTCAACAGTCTAAACTAGAACCTCTTAGTAACAACAAAAAAGAGTACAGGAATGAAAACATCACAAATGCATGTGTCTTTTATTATTACAGCTCATAATACAAGGACGCTACACAACAGCAACAAGGAACTAGAAGTACAAAAGACGTATCCAATAGTTCCGCTCCTGTCCATCTGCTCCTAGAGCTCCATGATCGAAGGGCTCAGTTACCTGAAGCTGAGCTCTCCCATGTCCACCAACTCCCTGCGGTCGGGGTAGACCTCCTGGTGGTGGTGGTGGCAACACCTCGAAGCGACGTCCACTACCTGCTGCTCAGCCAGCTCCTCTGCCATGGTCTCCTGCTCCATGCGATCCGCCTCGATCGAACCTCTGCCTCTGCCTCGGAGGTCCTTCGTTCATCTGCTGGTCATCCGTATGGCGGGTCAGACAGTCATGAGCCATGTGACCAACCCCACCGCAGGAGTAACACTGTCCGCTCATAGTAAGTCGTTGTCCACCCCGGGTGCCTCGCACAATTGACCTTGTGTCACGCGGTCGACCACCGGTAGGTCTAGTCCTCTTGGACCCCTGCGTCATCTGTCTACTACCAGCTGAAGAAGACTCTGCCGCATGCCGGCTAGTGGTGGGTCCTGCTGCTAGAGACTGCTCAGCAAGGAAACTCTCTACTAAGAGGGCTCGCTCCAACACTCTTGTCTGTGTCGGAATGCTGTGAGAAACAACTGAAGCTCTGATCTCTCGCCTGAGCCCCTGCTCGAAGGTTCGGGCCCTGAAGAATGGGTCCCGTACCATGTCCGTGGAATAGAGAGAGAGATCGGTAAACCTTGCCGCGTACTGGGCTACTGTCATGCTGCCCTGCCGCAGCTGTAGTAGCTCCTGAATGTGCACCGCTCGGAGGGTGGCTGGGACGAACTCTGAGAGAAAAAGGCTCTCAAAGTCCTTCCAAAGGAGTGATGCCTCGTCGTGCACCTGTAGCATCAAGCTCCACCAACTTCCTGCTGCCGCATGCAGTAGACTCCCTGCGAGGATCACCATGAGGTCTGCTAGTGTCCTCACTAGTCTGAAAACTCGCACCACTGCCTCCATCCAGTCCTCGGTTGCCTGGGGGTCTGTCTCCCCACGGAACCTGGGCGGTCGCTAGTGCTGGAACTCATGCAGTGCACTGAGGTGACATGCATCGTCAGTGGCTGGGGCTGGAAGCATCGGTGGCTCGACGGGTAAAGGTACCATCGGTGCCTCAACTGTCAAAGGGCCATGCACCGAGGCCTCGTCGCTCGACGGGCTGTCGTCACGTACCACTCTCGGAACCCTAGCTGGCTGCCGTCATGGGGCCATCCTGAAAGGAAACAGGTGTGCCACGGTCAGAACAGTATACCTGGTGAGAAGATACAAGTAATCACAAAGAATACTTGAAACACACACGCAATCAATGTTTTCGTGCATTAAGTCGGAAATCAGAAGTCAGGGTCCTGGTGTACGGATACGTCGGCCACCACACCAACACTGGGCTCCCTGGACTAATAACCACACTCAATACGCTTAACAATATTGTTTCACATAGAAGAAAGATCAGAATCTGTGGTAGAACCGAACCCCTTTGATTCCAATTTGTCACGACCCGTCCTCGGGACCCGTGCCGTGACTACCCCAAGCCCGCCTTCCATAGGCCAGGGGCTGGCGACTAGCACCAAGGCGTAAAATCCCAGTAAAAGGGAAGGCATTGACTTTGAAAAGTAAACAAGCACTACAAAGTAAGCAAGCGGAAAGGTAAACACTAAGTAAAAGCTGGTACAACAGTAAGTGCGGAAAAGTAAAGGGGGCCGGAAATACAAGACCAACTGTAAAGTACAACTGAAAGGGGAAAAACAGCAACTGAAAAGTAAATCCGCAACGTCGTGTCGTCCTCTGGAAGTCCCACCTGAAGGGTGGGTATAGAAAGCCTCCACTGCTCCTCGGGTCCAGCCGACCGCTCCGAGTGCGTCCCACCCAATGGTCCACCTCCAGGTACCGTACTGCTCCGCAAGCCTCCACCACGATCAGCGCTTTCCGTCGTCTGCATCCAACACAACGAAGTGCGGGCATAGCCCATGCAGGGGTGAGTATAAGCTACTCAGTAGGGACCCCGAGACCCCCGAAGGTCTCCCGAAATCCACAAAGGATAATCCACAAAGGAAAGATACAATCACAAAGTAAAATCCGACACGGCTTAGGTATATTCCCATACATATACCTAAGTCATCAATACTCGCTCGGCTCCAACATCCGAGCTCAAGTACAACCCAGTCCACACAGGAAAGCCAAACATAAAATCCACATAGGATAACTCAACACAATCCACAAAGGAAAGTAAAACGTAAATCCACACAGGATATCTCAACACAATCCACAAAGGAAAGTAAAATAGAGTTTCAGCTCACACATGATATACTTCTTCGTAAGACGATAGAGATGATCAGATGTAGCCACTGATTCATCTAAGCCGTCGGACCCACAAAGGATCGGTAGGTTCTGACCCCCGCAATGACCCACATAGGATCGATCATGAAGTTGAAACCATAGCTATTGGGAAACTTCTTCTCCATCAAGCACATTGGTTATGCCGCTACAACCAAGCGCTTCCCTCCAACCTTGGACTGCTGTAGTACTCCACCTATCGAGTACTGCGGGCCTGCTGCTACAACCAAGCGCTCTCCCGTGCCGCTACAACCAAGAGCTCCTCCATCATGGGTCTGCCGCTACAACCAAGCGCTCCCCTGTGCCGTTACAACCAAGCGCACCTCTGTCATGGGACTGCCGCTACAACCAAGCGCTCCCCTATGCCGCTACAACCAAGCGCACCTCTGTCATGGGTCTGCCGCTACAACCAAACACTCCCCCTCATAGCCTCCAGAGGTATTCCTTCTGTTGAGTACCGCGGGTCTGCCGCTACAACCAAGCGCTCCTCCGCCGTGGGTCTGCCGCTGCAACCAAGCGCTCCCCACTGGGCTATCAGTAACACACCGAGTCGTTCGATCAGCAGTCGTCAAGTCTCAACCGGCTCTAGGGTTTCCGCACACAGCATGATCATTCCGGGAGGGTCCACTCCACGAGCTAAGTGGTCGATGCATCAAATGACATGCAGTCCGGAGTTAATGTATCCCAAGATGTACCGTAGTGGTCACTGCCAAAAACACGGAGGATTCCCGTAATGTTCTCATCATCTTCGCATTCTAATCCACCGAGGATCTCTGTATAGTCATCGTCGTCGAAGTCGCAGCCAGCACTAGGGTCCCCGCACACAGCAAGCTCATTCGGGAGGGTCCGCTCCACGAGCCGAGAGGCTGATACATCAACTGACACAAATTCCAGAGTTGATGTATCCAAAAGTTCCGTATCGTCAACAGGAACTCAACGCCGCAGACGGCGCGTCAATCGGACGCCCGGTCTGAGAGTTATTAGCTTTTTCGTCCCAGGGGCCCGGTTGGTTTTTAAGGAAAAACCATCCCGACCGTACACCACCTGCGTCCAAACCTCGGGCGGAGTACGCCAAAAGATCCGTCTCACTTAGAGGAATTCAACGAAGTCGACGACATGTCAATCGGACGTCCGAAGCTCAAGATATGAGTGTTTCTGCTCCGAGGGCCCGGTTGGTTTCGTGAACGAACCAACCCGTCCGAATCCAAAGTTTCCCGAAACCTTTAGTGCAATATATTGAAACGACCGTCTCGATCCAAGTATCGCATCGCCACTGACGGTGCGTCGTTCAGAGGCTCGTAGCTCAAGTTACAGGCAAAAGACCGAAACGGTCCGAAGACAGGGGGTCTGGGCCCGGGCCAACCCGGCTGGACCCGGTCTGGTCCGGCCAGGGCGCGTCCCAGCCGGTCGGACCGGCCCAGCTCGGCTCGGCCGAGCGGCCGATCGAGGGAGCCGCGGGGCACTGCCCTCGCAGGATGAAGAAGCCGCGACCCTTGAGGGGCCGCACTGGAGTCAACAGACGCGACACAGGCCGCGTCCCGTGCGTGTGACCCGGACCCGCGCGGCCGTGGATCCGCTGGCCTCCGTCGCCGCAGCTTCAGCCGCGGCGGCCCTGTCCGGCGGCGCGCCGGGGTGTCGCCGCCTCCGGCCGCCGGCGCTGCCGTGCCGGCGACCCGCGCCTCCGGAGGCTTCCACGGGCCACCGGAGTTGCTCCAGTGGTCCGTTTTCCTTCCCGTCTGCGCCACTGCTCCTCCCGGGTCCCGTTCTTCACTGCGGAAACATCAAATCACCCTTGCGTCATGTTTTATCGTCACCCACCAAATCCGCACAACAACGAAGAACTGCAGAGGGTTGTCGGGCCGTGTTTGTTTGGCCTGCACCCTCCGCATTAGGCGGTATCAATCAGGAGGATTAAGCAACACATATAAAACATAACCAAAAACAATTTTAATGAATTAAAATTGTTCTTATGAACCAGGTTCTTCATTTTAAAAGAAACGATCACGGGAATATAAATTATTTCACAACAACCCCTACCTCGTCAAGTCGTCGCACGCGCGCTCTTCGCGGATTTGATCGCCGCGGAAGGAGGCGATCGTCGCATCGCAGAAATGCATCACGTCGTTGCGTCGTCGCGGAAGGGCGTCGCGTCGTCGTGGAAAGGCGTCGCGTCATCGCGGAAAGGCGTCGCATCGTCGCAGAAAGGCGTCGCGTCATCGCAAAATACGGTGACGCGTCGACGAACTCCGAGGTTCAAGAACATGAAGATTTAATTATATCGATTAAATCCATGTGTTGTTATAAACCACAAAGAAGATTTAAAAGAAACCCGAAATCTCCTACCTCAAGCAGTTGGTGATCGGAGATCGTTACAGGGAAGAACGTCTCGGAAGAAGCGTCGTCAATCTCCGAGGGTGACAGCGTTCCTCGCGTTCTTCGCGAAGGAGGATGAAGGCACAAAGTTGTCAAAACCTCTCAACGAGCATTTTTCCAGAAGTCGTGCGTTGGTCTTATTTTATTATTACTCCAACGGATTGAATACAGGTTAAGAAACGATTAAATTAATTCATCAAATTAATTCAACGAATAAAACTTCCCAATTAATTGGTGCGTTTAGAAATTAAGAAAACGTGTCAGTTGACTTTCATAAAGACTGGTTTTCGCGGGTGCGTTACTTAGCGGAATGAAACGGTGGGGCTCATGCGGGCCCCACCTCACAAATATCCTACCAAGAGGGTAGGATATTTCTGGATATCACCCTATCCACATCAACATAGATTAAGCTGCTTTAAGTGGCTTCAAGTGGCTTCCAAGCGGCTTAAGTAAAATAAAATATAGTTTTTTGTACAATTTATTTTATTTCTTAACTTTAAGCCCAAAAATAAAAAACCACACCCGAGAAAACGCAACACCGGAAGAGGCGTTTCTAAGAAATTACCGGCGCTGCGATTCCATCGGTGCCCTCAGAATTCAATTTCGAGCATCGGTTCAAAATTTAGAAAAACCCGCTCGTCCGTTCACTGAACGTACCTGAGCCAAACTTCGGAAAATGATTCCGGGCACACCGGGCCTCAGAATCAGGTGCTGTCAGAAAATGCGTTCTTGTAAAATTCCAAAGAAAATTAAGAAAAAAATTTCCTTAAAATTTACGGGTCTTTACATACATGTATATATATATTATTGGATGAATATTTTTTGAGGTTGGTGGAGTTTTTTTGAGGAAGTTATGAAGTTTCTCATCCTAAGACATTTGTTGGAAGATTTTTTTGATCCAAATTTTTTAACTTAACCATGTCATGTACAAAAATCACATTAATTTTATAAGATTTTCAACAAAGGTGATCAGATGTATAAGGGGATCAGATGATGTTTTTATAAAAAATCCATTAGTTTAAGTTTTTATGCTGGAAGACATCAATAAAAAGAAAAAAAATTGAGATGAAATCTAAAATAATGGATCAGATGATGGTTTCCAAACTCAAACCTATTAGGAAAACCTTTTTAATATATGTTTTATAATGTTTCCAATGTTCCATCACATAGAATATGTGATAAAAAATCTGGAAATTCTTTTATATTTTGATAGTTTCCAATATCATGAGCTAAAATATCTCATGATACACACATGTTTTTTTTAAATGGGATAATTTTTATTGTTCATGTGTACAAAGTTATTTTATGAAGTCTTAGGAAATTCACCAGACTAACAAAATCATATAGTGGTTTGGTTAAGAAGATGATTTTTTGTGGTATAAAGCAGTTATTGAGTATGGTGAATAAGTAATTTCAATGTTTAAGAATCTTAAAATTTGTGGTAGTGTGAATTCATTGTTGGGTTTTTGTGATGTTTAGTGAAAAGTTTCAGAAGTACTAAAAATGAATATTTTTTTGAGTGAAATCATCAAACCTTTTTTTATTTAATACCATTTGATAGATAAATCCATATAAATAATTTTTTTTGAAATATTCTAATTAAAATAGATAGATGGATGAATTTTTATGAAGTCCATCAGATGTATGAAGTCCCATCAAATAAAGATCATCCAACAATCATTTTTGAATAAAATTTGTTGTTGTGTAAAAGTAAAGCCGATGAAAGATGATTCCAGATGAATTCCAACTCAAAATAAGTCCATCAGATGTACAATGTTTTTGATTGATATTTTTTTTCAATTATTATATGATGAATTTTTTTGGTATATTTTTTATAAAAATTTTCATATGAAGTATTGTCGGATCATTAAACAGAATCTCACTAGACAATGTTTTCTAGAAAAAGAATTTCAAGATGATGTTTGTAAAGATAATTTCTTTATAATGCTTTCATAATGATATAATGTATAATGATTTTGAGATGGTATTTAAAAGTTCCAAATATCACTGGGGAAATTTCATTCTCACTAAGACTTTAGGGAATATGATGAATGGTAAATTTGATTATGTTTATCATAAACATTAAAGAACATTCGAGAATAAATAAGAAGGGTTTAGTGAAATGTTTGACAGGGATTTTTTAATTTTATGTTTTCATTGAATGGGAAACTAAATAGGTTTCCCTTTTATGCTCCCTAAAATGTTACTATATAGAGGGGTGGAAGTAAAAAAGTAAATCTGTATTGTTCACATGTGAAAAATCTAAAGCACTTTATAAATACATCACGATGATCTTATTGAATGAAGTTATAAATGTAACATTTAGAGTGGGTATGTTTATAGCCAAGGAATATCTTAGTTTAATAATAAGAATAATTTGATTTTGATCATAAGTGTTACAATAAAAAATAATAAACAAACAAATTTATCACCAAAAAAACTTTTATAACATTTGGAATCAGACAAAACAAGCATAAGAAACATGAAGTGTTTTTCAAAAGGCACCATATGAACTTTCTGAATAAGAATTTTGATGTAATTTCTAGAAAAAAAGATCATATATAAGACAATTGATTGAAGAATTACTAACTTGCTTATAGGTAAGACAGTGAATATGTTTTTCAAGAAGTGAATGTAATAACCTGACCCTCTAAGGCCAATCTGTATGGTGGATGTACGAGCTGGTAGAAACCCACTCCCACCTCCAATAGGGTAGGGGATAACAACAAGCACTAAGAAGGCCTAATATAAATGGGAGGCCTTTTCCTAGTGTACTTGTTTGCACACACCCAAACATCTCTATGAAACCATGTAGAGGGATAATAAAAAGGGATATAACATATATCGTATAACCCTGTATGAAATAACCTCTAGGGAATACATCTGAGAACAATAAAACAATACCAAATTTTAAAGGGGAAAAATACACACCCAACCACAAATGAAGTCCCAACCCGGTTTCAACTGGAATAATGATAAACGAAGATATACTTACTCCTGATTTCTATGTCTCGACCACCGTACATGGTCAATGAAACTACGTATCACTATGATCCACTAATTTGATTTCCAAACTGTCCATCATATGTATAAGACACAACACATATAGGAAATGTCCATACATGAGAGAGTATATATATACCTAGTATAATTCCTAGAAAACATCAAAGGGATCAATAAAAAGATATATAAAAGGCCAGATGAACCCATGAAAAGAAGGGAAAACCCAATATATAAATATATATAGGCTGAAAAGAAACCCAAACAAAGGATAAATGAGATCCTCATCTCCTCATGCCATCCCAACATGATGATTCTACCTGTATCTCCAAAGGTTCATCACTTTATCTCATCATATCACATATCTGTCTAATAAATCAATGTGGAGGGACCACACATTTCTAATACTCCATAGCATGAGAGGGGCACAATATCCAATAGTGGAACCATGATTCAGTAATATAAGTGGATTTCACTCAATAGATAGAGGACCCACACCCTGGTGTGACATGGGGATACACTCAGTGAATAGAGGGCCCATTCCCTATCATCACAAGGGGTACTACTAAGTGGATAGTTAGATAAAGGACTTGTTACCAGGTGCATTAGGGGTGTTCCACTTAGTGAATGGAGGACCAACACCTTAGTATAATAGGGGGTTCCACTCTTTTGGTAGATAACCCACACCCTAGTTCATAAAGGGTTCCACTTAGTAAAAATAGGACCTGTGCTCTGGTGCGACAGCTGGTACCACTTGGTAGATTGAGAGGAATATGGGGGACCTACACCCTTGTGCAATTGGAGGTTTTCAACCCCAGCATCTCTCAGATGATCCTACCCGATCACTGCTGGTGGTTAAGAGTACCCTGAAGAATCATCACACTCACAACACGTCACATAATATCTCTTAAGTGACTACAAAGGAAACCATCGTGTTCTATGTGGAAAACTACTCATTGTGGGATATCTACATACCAGAATCTAATTTTTAAAGGAGATATGAAATGTTGGAACTCTCAAGAAAACTACATGACATCTATCAGGGGTCACACGACATGTGACCACACTTGGACACATGGTCATGTTATTTCATGCACATAGCCTTGATATCCATATGGGTATAAACATCATGTACATGAGGGTACATGGTGTGTCATCACTACTTGGGGCTTGGCCATGTCCATCTAGCCCATGCCCATGTACCTCTTCCCATGCCTATGTACATTATGTTATTACCTTGTATGAGTTAGTGTCTGAGTATTGGGTCAAACCCATGTACTCCTAGCCATGCCTTTTTTTTAATTCAGACTGTGTTCATGTTCCATCTTGTTCCCATTCCCATGTTCTCCTAGTGTTCACTTCAAGCCGCCAACACCGGTTCACACGGCATGTATAGGCCATACATGGAATGAAATCCTTATATTCATCCAAAATCCCTAGTCACTACAGCTGGGGGACTACACTTCATTTGTTTCAGGACCACACACCATATAGTTTGGGTTTCCAAAAAAATCTTAAGAAGCTTCACACATCGCTGTGACACTACGTATACTATCATTTCCACCATGAATCATGTTGGGGATCTTGTATCTAGTGTCTTTCATGCCCGATCCATCAGCAGTGGATATATTCTAGCCACCCATATCTCATGTGACTTCAACCATCACTACTGAAATCTTCATGTTGCAGATCTATATCCTAGATCCACAGAAGCCTCACCCACAACCCAAAACTATAACGACATAGGCTTAACATACATGGATATTAACAAAAAAATAAAATACATGTCCGGGGATCATAACAGTTAAGTGTATTTTTGAAACTTGGTATCAAAATATTCTATTCTGGTGGAAGATATCCAACATCTCCCATAAATATATCCACCTTTAGTACTTCTTCCTAAAACTATTCATTATAACATAGGGAAAGGAAACATAAGATATGGGTGAGCTCAGATGCTCAGTAAGGGTAAATAAAGGAAATGCATAATCATAACATAAGGAAAAGGGTGTGGAACTTGAGCATAACATTTGAATATCATACCCTATATATTAGATATCATAATAAATATTGTTAGTTCATAAGACATGAATCATAAGGAAATGAAGAACATAATTCATGAAAGAATAACATAGGAATAAAACATGGGATTTTGGTATACACATAATCATATAATATTATTTCCATAGTATCCAAGTCATTGTTTCCAAGACCATATTGGTAGTATGGGTTCACTCCCCATACCATCTTGATAGTCATGGTTCACTCCCATAACCATCTTAGTAGCATGAGTTAACTCCTCATACCATATTGGTACCCAAGGTTCACTCTCATGGCCATCTTAGTAGCATGGCTTCACTTCTCATACCATCTTGGTAGCCATGGTTCACTCCCATTTCCATCTTAGTAGAGTGAGTTCACTCCTCATACCATCTTGGTAGTCATTTTTTACTCCCATGACCATCTTCGTAGTCACGGTTTACACCCAAGACCATCTTAGGTTATATCATGAGATATAAATCTTTACCTAATGGATTGGCGGGAGATATAAGTCCCACCCATCTCATAATGAAATCATATGTACATGTTCCAAGAGATAAAAAATATTCATATCATAACCCATGAAATTAAATGGGTATTATAAACATGTAAACTTATCATAACCTCTGAAAAAATATAGGTTTCATAATCATTTCATCATAAACCTAACCCTTGAAAAGAAGCGGGTTTCAAAAGAAAATAACCCATGAAGAAGAAACATGTTTCATGAAGACCATTAAATTAATTATAATTCATTCATAGAAATAATATGAATGAAACCTTTATATAATTTTATAAAAGTGAATGAGTAACATCAACAGATGTCATCTTAGAAGGAGAATAATTTTGAAATATCTTTCAAAAACGTTTCCTGAGGAAAATATACTTTATTCTTTGAAAAGGTATTTTTAATACATAGAACCATTTGGAAATAATTTTCTTATAAAATACCTTTGAAAATTATAAAGAAGACTTAAAATCATTTGAAAACCCTTTTCCTTAAGAACTTATAAAATAATCTTCAAAATATTTAAACTTTTTTGTTCTTTTAAAAAACATTGAAAACTTAAAAATGAGATTAAAAATGTTTTAAAAACCATTTTATATGAGAAATTATAAAATAATATTGAATTTTTTTTGAAAACTATTTGAATTGAAAACTTATAAAGAAAATTAAAAAAAAATTCAAAACCATTTGGATTGAAAACATAGTAAAGAGAATTGATAATGTTTTGAAAACCATTTTTCTTGAAAACATATAAAAGAAACTTGAAGAAATTTTGAAAACCATTTTTCATGAAAATATTTTTTTTAAAAAACTTTCTTAGAAATTAACCATTTAAACATTAAAATAAGCTTCACAAAAATTATGGTTGGTAAATCCATACATTTCGTATGAGGTAAATCAAATATTCCTTTTGCGCGATAAAAAGGTTAAAAAAATTACATGATATGAAAGAAATAAGAATATTCCGTTGAAATGTGTAAAATAAAAAAGGTAAAAATGTATTTTTATGACCATAGTACATTATATTAATATTCTAGGAAACCCTTTTTAGAAAACATGGTTTTGAAAGAACACAAATTTCTAATTGAGGAGAGGGTAATGTGGTGATTTCTTAAAAACACTTTCTTAACTATATTATGTACCAAAGAGATGAAAAATGGTACCAATACATTATTATATTATGTATATACATAGGATAACAAATCTCATGAATTTTCTTGATACATTGATCATAATATTTCACCAATCTAATCCTAAACATAAATAATCTCAAAATGCAATGAGATTATTCCAATAAACTCTTATAACTTGGTAACTTGGGATCATACTCTCCATATAAGAAAAAGTAAATAAAATTAATCTTTAAATATAAAGAAAAGTAGGATATTAATTATATATCATGTAAAATGGAAGTATATAGACCTCAAAAAAGAATCTAGCTGCATAAAAAACATGATTCTCAAAGAAAAAAAACCGAGACAAAACTATTTTACTTATTTGGTAACTTTTGAAACTTAAAACACATGAAAGAAAGTTCATAAAAAATAAATTTTAATACCCATAAATTTTAGTATAAGATACATATAATACAATCATGGTTATTACATACACCACATAGAAGGAAAGAGTGGCAAACATAGCATGTATCTCATGGAAATAAAAAGTGAGACTAAATCACCTCACCTTGTGTCTTGACACTCTTCGTACTCATTGAAACCACCTGTATAATAAATATAAATTTATTATAAATATTTTAAAGAACCATATTCCTATATCTAATAACATATATGTTTTTATTATGACCTTATACTAACCTTTTTTTGTCCATCCTATGTTAAGGTTTCACTTCGGGTAATATTCGTTTTGTTTTTCATATGTGTCTTAATTTGTTATATTGTTGGTCCTTATACATATATCATTATTACATAATTAAAACCATGATATAAATATAATTTATATATAGTATATTTGTATTATAATAATCTATATAATATATTAGTATGAAATAGAATACACCATTCATGGAGATGGTAGGTCGTACGTGCGCATGAACGCTATTTTTGTTTAATTGTCATGTTAAGAGAAAGTAATATACATATATGTATATATCTATATCTCATTATTAAAGTAGATTTATGATATTATATATATTCACTAAAACCATCCTTAACACAATCCATTTATTGTATGAATGAATCATATCGCTTTGAGGGGGCGGTAGTCCATACTCCCCCAAACGAAATTATCGTATTTACATAAGATGGAAATCATAAAGGTATTTTACAAATAAAAATTATAGAAGAATAAAAGAATTATAAATATAATATATATCATATATAAATATATTTTCCATCATAATTTCCACCATGATAGGTGGTAATGTAAAAATGAACAATCATCATTTCGTGAACCAATAGTTCCCCGTAAACAGAAACAATATGTTTGTTACCCATTAAATGGAGGTGTGGGTATGTGTAAGTATAACCATTTACATAAAAAAATCCTAGTATATTAAGGATACTGGTGTTTTTATATATGAATATAATAAAGAGATTTGGAGTGGGTGGAGAAGTAAATTAAAATAAAACACTTGAGAGAAGACGTTACCTCTTAATCGGGAAACTCCTTTGCGTTTGTGCCAAAAGGATCCCTTGGATTTCCTTTGGCCCATGGTAAGTGTTATAAGAGTAAGGAATGTTTTTTGTTAAGTTTTTTAAGGTATTATCTTAATTTTATAGGTTTCATAGGTGTGAGTATGTGGGAGAGATGGTGTCTTTTTATAGGGAAGGAAACCGACTCACTTGGATGTTTTAGAAACAAGTTAGGTGTACACATGTTATTACCTAAAAAAAGCCATAAAAACACAAAATAAACTCTATAATATAAGGATTATGGCCGAAATATGGACATATAATGGGATTTGGAAAAGTGGAAAGGTCATTTGGGCCCTTAATTGTAAGTTTTAGTCCCAAATTAAGCTAGATTTGGAATTAATTGCTGCGATTAATTTTAATCACTTTTACTAATCATTTTAGTAAAAAATTAGCATAGACTTATTATAATGTAATATATACTGAATAAAATGGTGTATGTTGATTTTTTGAAATTCAAATCACAGAATCGGCTAAATTAATATTAACGCTAATCCCATAGATGGGACAAAATAACGAGGTTTTGAAGTAAAAAAATGTTCAAAAGTTTGTTAAGATTTTATATTGATTTTCAAAGTGAAATTGATTATAGTTAATTAAATTGTATTAATAGATGCAATATTTATCTAATAAGACCTTAATAAAAATGTATCATATCATTTAAAATTAATAATTTGTTAAACAAAAATGCAAATTTTAACTAAAAAGTTGTATTTTTCACTATTCATCAAAAAATGACATTTCTTAGAAAAATCCCAAAAATTCACCCTAATATAATTACAAAATAATGAATTAAAAAATTAATTTTATTTTATAAAATTAAATTTCTAAATTATTCTAAAATTTATTTTATTATTTTTCACAGAAGGACATTAAAAGATGTTCATTCAATAAAACGATATTTTTAAACATAAAAGGACATTACAAAAAATAATATATTTCATTATCATTATGTTTTGTTTATATAGAAAATTATAAAAAATATTTTAGATGTAGTTTAAATATAATATTACTAGTTTTTAATGGATAGGTTATAACTAACTTGTTTAAATCATTATAACAATAAAATGATGTTTTATAGAAACTCGGTATTACATGTAATGTACGCCAAGTCGATGATCCATGTGAAAGAAATGTTTGAATTAGTGAATTTTAGGACATAAATGAAAATTTAATTTATTAGGTTAAAATGAAATTATGACCATAATAATATTTCCTTTTATATTCAATCAGTTTTCATATTCATTTATAATTAATTTGTAAGCTATGAATTCATATTATATTGTATAAACCATATATTTTCATAAATTAGCTAATAATATTCATAAAATATAATATAATTTCAATGTTTTATATAAAATAATCATATTTTAATAAAATATAAGTGTTTAGTAAAGATCAATCTTTCATGTTACGCAAGTCATTGAGAAAAGTCATTATGGTGTATAACCCAACCTAACCTCAGTGTTCTGTTTAGAGTAGGCCAAATTTTATGTTGTGTGTAGTCCATGATTGACATGGTGTTTGATATAAAAAAAATAAAAACATAATGCTCTAATATAAAATAAAATATATTCATTTCTGTATGAAATGAAAAATATCAAAAAGGTTAAATTAATTTGAAAAAAAATTCAGAAAATCTCAAGGTGTTGCATTTTACCCCCCATAAAATGAATTTCTCCCTCAATTTTTTTTGGGTTATCCAAGGTTTTATACTTGAAATTTTCATTCATAGGAACCAAAATCATAAAACTAAATACTAAATCTTCCTTTAAAAATAGAAATTTTGAACCATAACGGTTACCCAAAGTAACATATAATTAGGTTTCAACATAGGAGAACATAGGTTGGAAGTGAAGATCAGACATGGAGGAAAAGTATAAATATTTATAGGGAGTTATTGAGGTCATAAATAAAAAACAATTGAATGATCAATGAAAAGTTGAGGGTCTTTTAGTCATAAATATGTATTGATTTAAAAGGCCACTGGTTCAAAAAAATAATGTATTACGAAAACAAATTTTCTTTTTTAATAATTATCCTATCATTGAGTAATTCTTTTATTGACCAATAATACAAAAAAAATTAATTCTTTTTTCTTTTAACTATTTACAATTAATCCATTACTTCATAAAATGGATGTCCAGAAATTACCTTTGATACCCAAAGAACTAAAATACACATTTAGCAGATATTAAGGCACATAAAAGATCTAAATGTATTACTATTAATATGTAACTATTCTTAAGAATAAATAGGGTTAATACATTAATCTCTAAATATAAAAATTAACACTAATATTCCATAATAAATAATTATTCATCACAAAATAATTATATGTAAACCAGGATATCCTATAGGCTAGTGGTAGGTGTGAAACCCTTATCGTCCTTCAGTCAGGGGTTCATGACCCATGGCCTTGCTATACATGATTGGTTGTCACCCGACATATATTTTGTTGTTTTATAAAACTAAAATAATATAATTTCCAAAATAAATATTATATACTTCCTTGAAATAAGTTTAATCACTAAATAACCTTTTATCCAAGGTTTTTAATACAAAATCAATACATAAATACCTCCCCTGATGTTTAACTTAATTTTTTCACGAACGGTTAACCTTATAACCATTCTGAAAGATGGAAATAAAAAGCTTTATAAATAAAGTCATGAAAAAAATTTAACATTGATACCCCATATATCATGATGTACCACTTGGTTGTCACATTCTAAACATGTGAATACCCACATCGTATATTCCCTTTAAATATGGTAACAACCTTAATTACCATAAATCCTTTTGGAAATCATGCATGATTTCTTATTTGAATGTATATTGTATCTATTCCTCAAATCCAAAAAAATGTTGTAAACTTCATCCTTGATGACATAGAAAACTTTTTCAATAATCAGTTCTAGGGTAATCCATACCATCTGATTTACTTATTCATAACCCACACATCTATATCCAAAAAACATTATATTAACATAAAGAACATATTAAGTGTTACCTTCCCTCAATCAGAATATCACCTTCTGATTAAATCACTCCACCAGTCCATCGATAAATTTCAATATAAACTTGTAAATATTGAGAAACAAACATAAGTAAAACAACCCTTGTATATTTCATCATTCATATAACTTAATTTTTTGAATCCAAATACATATAAAATTTTATTATTACACTTAATACTTATTCCATTATCAAGGATACCTCATACTATTACACAATACCTCTTTCCTTTTACATTTCATCTGTCGTCTCATCATCATCAACAATATAACCATTAATCACACCACCTTACTTATACTCTTCAAGAGATTTCATATTGGGAAATTGATATGCATAATGGACATTTATAACACATTTAAAACACTTAACCTTCGACAAAAACTTAGGTAGGACAATATTCTCATCCATTTTGTTAATCAAATTATTCAATTTTCCCTTGCATTCACTTGATTTGTGTCATTATTTTCCACAGTCAAAACATCTTCTTATTCTTATAAGACATTATCTTAGGTGATGATTTCCACACTCTTTACACAAAATAAACACAATATTATTTCTTTTATGATCTCTATTACACAAAATCTTAGTGAACTCCTTCATTATCTGCCTTGGTGAGTCTGATAGTTGGTTAAGGTACATGTTGTTAATAATTTTCCTTGAAAACTGATTAGGCATGATAACAACATATTTCACTCCAGTGATCATCCCACATGACTTATCATCATGAAATAATCCATAACATTAAACATTAATCTTGTCCCTTCTGGTTTTCACCATTGACTAAAACCATAAGCATATTGTGAGAATTACTTATCGTAGTAGAATACTATATAGTCAAGAAAAGATTTAATTTTGGGATTTCTAAATCTTGAAACCTTACATAATATATGAAAACCTAGGATCATACTAGGTTATTCATATCCAAATTATATCTAAATCCTTAATGATGGTTTATGAAGATTTTGTGAATTTACAAAGCATATCCCTAGGGAGTGTTAAATTAGGTGTGCAGAAAGGCACATTTCCATGTACTAGATTACCTCGAGTCAGGCCCAGAACAACTTGTTAGAGTTGTTAACCTTTGGTATATATGTTCCAAAGGAACATCCAATTGTAGTATCTATAAAGGGATGTATTTTCAAGAAACCACTCACTCTACCCTTTATCAAAATTCCATTAAAATTTTCAAAATGTTGACTCAACCTTATACTTATCCTTAGAGACATCACTAGACATATCCGTATAAATATAAATAGAGATCTCACTAATGTTTTCCCATCATATTTTCAAAAGGATGACCAAACTGTTCCTCTGATACCAACTATAGAACCCCAGACTTAGCATAATTGGATATTATATGATTTTAGAGGAATGCTCAATACATCACAAAAATAAATTCCTGAGTGCTATAATAGAATAGTGTCTTTGGAAACATGGAAACAAAATCTTCTATCCTGGTGTAAGATCTTAAAAATCTCCCATAAATATCTTCACCAAGATTAATTCAACATAAAACTCTTATTTATAACCCTAGGAAAGGGAACATAAGAAAGGGGCGATCTCAGATGATCAGTAAGGGTAAATAAAGGAAATACATACGCATAACATGAACAAAAGGGTATGGAACTTGATCATAACATTTGAAGATCATACCCTCTATATTAGAGATCATAATAAATATTGGAATTTAATAATAGATGAATCATAAGGAAATAAAGAACATAATCCATGAAATCATAAAATAGGAATAAAACATGGGATTGTGGCAGACACATAAGCATATAATATTATTTTCATAGTAGACAAGGCATTGCTTCCAAGACCTTCTTGGTATTATTGGTTCACTACCCATACCATCTTGTTATTCATGGTTCACTCCCATGGCCATATTAGTCACATGAGTTCACTCCTATTACCATCTTAGTAGTCATGGTTCACTCCCATGACCATCTTAGTAGCATGAGTTCACTCTTCATACCATATTGGAAGTCATGGTTCACTCCCATGACCATATTAGTAGCCTGATTTCACTCCTCATTCCATTTTTCTAGTCATGGATCATTCCCATGTCCATCTTAGTAGTTAAGGTTTACTCCCAAGACAATCTTAGTCTATCATATGAGATAAAAATCATTACCCAATGCATTAGAAGAAGATATAGGTCCCATCCATCACATAAAAAAATCATAAATAAATGTTCCACAAGATAATAAATAATCATATCATAACCCATGAAATGAAATATGTATTATAAACACGTAAACTTATCATAACCTATCTAAAAATAAAGGTTTCATAATCATTTCATCATAAACATAACCTGTGAAAAGAAGTGGGTCTCAAAATCATATGACCCATGAAATAGAAATAGGTTTAATGAAGACCATTAAACTAAGCATAACCCATTCATAAAAATAATATGAATGAAACCTTTATATCATTTCATAAAAGGGAATGATTAACATCAATAGATGTCATCTTAGAAGAAAAATAATTTTGAAATATATTTCGAAAACATTTCTTGAGGAAAATATCCTTTATTATTTTAAAAATTATTTTTAATAAATAAAACCACTTGAAAATAATTTTCTTATAAAATACGTTTAAAACTTATAAATAATACATTAAATCATTTGGAAACCTTTTCCATAGAAATCTTAAAAAATAATCTTCAAAATATTTTAAAATCATTTTTATTTGAAAACACTCTGAAAACTTATAAAGAATAATTAAAAACGTTTTCAAAACAATTTGGATTTAAAAATTATAAAAGAATCTGGAAAAAATTTCAAAAACAATTTTTCTTGAATAATTAATAAATAAAATTAAAAATGTTTTGAAAACCATTTATCTTGAAAACTTATAAAAGAAACTTGAAAACATTTCAAAACCATTTTCCTTGAAAAATAATAAAAAACATGAAAACGTTTTGAATTACATTTTTCATGAAAATACATTAAAAAAATTCTTAAAAATTAAACATTTAAACATGCAATAAAATCTTTATAGAAATGATGGTGGGTAAATATATACATGTCGTACGAGGTAAAATGAATATTCCTTTTCCACGGTAAAAAGGATATAAAAATTTCTTGATTAGAAAGTAACAAGAAGATTCTTTTGAAAATTGGTAAAATAATAAAAGGGTAAAAAGTTCTTTTAACTATGATAGGATATTATAAGAATATTCTTGGAAACACTTTTTTGAAAACATGGTTTTGAAAGAACACAGATTTCCGACCGAAGAGAGGGTAAAGTTGAGATTTCCTAAAAACACTTTATTAACTATATTATATACCAAAGAGTATACAAATGGTACCAATACATGATTATATCATGTATATCAATGGATAATAAACTTCAAGAATTTTATTGATATATTGATCATAATATTTCTTCAAAGAAAGCATAACATAAACAATATCCAAAAGCAATGAGATTATTTTAATAAACACAAATAACTTGGTATCTTGGGATCATACTCTCCCTGTTATGAAAATGAAATTGAATTAGTCTTAAAATATCATGAAAATTAATGATATTCATGATATAACATGGAAAATTGAAGTATATATATCTCAAAAATGAAGCTAGGTGCATAACAAAACATGAGTCTCAAAGAAGGAAAATTGAGAAAAAACTGTTTTACTGATTTGGTAACTTTTGAAACATAAACCCCATAAAAGAATATTCATAAAAGGTATATGTGAATACACATAAATTTATTTAAAATATACATAGATTACAATAATGGGCAGTACATATACAACAAAAAAGGAAAGAGTGGAGAACATAACATGTATCTCACGAAAATAAAATTTGAGATGAAATCCCCTTACATTGTGTCTTGAATCTCATCGTACTCATTAAAACTACCTGTATAATAAATATAAATTTATTATATATATTTTACAAAATGTAAACCACGATATAAATATCATTTAGATAGAGTATATGTGTATTATAATAATCTATAGAATATTTAAGTATGAAATGGAATACACTGTTTATGGAGATGGTAGGCCGTACATACTCTTGAACACTATTTCCGTTTAATTATCGTGTCGGGAGAAAGAAAGTAAAATAAATATATGTATATATATATACATATATATAAATATATTTATTAAATTATATTTTTTATATCATATATATTCACTAAAACCATCATTAATACACTCCATGTAGTGTATGAATGAATCATATCGCTTTGAGGGGGCGGTAGTCCACACTTCCTCAAACGTAATTATCGTATTTACATAAGATGAAAATCATAAAGGTATGTTCCAAATATAAATTATAGAAGCATGAAGAAATTATAAATATTATATATATATCATATATAAATAGATTTTTAATCATAATGGCCACCATGATAGGTGGTAATGAAAAATGAACAGTCATCGTTTCGTGATGCAATAGTTTTTCGTACACAGAAACAATATATTCTTTATCCATTAGATGAAGGTGTGTGTAATTTTAGGCTGAAAAATTTATATAGCAACATAATAGTATATTTAGGATATTTTTGATGTTGTATAATAATATAATAAAGATATTTTTATGGGTAGGAGAATGAAACTAAAAGAAAGGACTTGAGAGAAGATGTTACCTGTTAATCAAGTAACTCATTTTGGTTTGTACCAAATGGATTCCTTGGATTTACTTCTACCTAAGGGAAGAATTTTATGAATAAGCTAGGATTTATGAGAATTTTATTGGTCAGGTATTGGACAAAATTAAGAGGTTTTATATGTATGAGTAAGTGGGAGAGGTGGTGGCTTTTTATAAGGAAGGAAAAGGACTCCCTTGGGTTTTTTAGAAACATGTTAGGTGTACAGATGTTATTACCTAAAAAATTCATACAAAACTAAAAAACTAAACAATAGAAGGTTTATGGGTAATATATGGACATAAATTGGGTGTTTTAAAAATGGATAGGTCATTTTTTCCATTAATTTTAAGGTTTAGTCCCTAAATAAGTTAATTTGGCCTTAGTCGTTGTGATTAATTTTAATAACTATTACTAATCATTTTGGTCAAAAATTAACTTGGTATTTTCAGACTCTAAATACTATACTGAATAAAATGATGTATGTTAGTTTTTTTAAATTCAAATCATAGAAGTGAAAAAATTAAGACAATTTAATCCCATAGAAGAGACGAAATTACGAGTTTTTAAAGTAAAAAAATGTTCAAAAGTTTGTTAAGATTATATATTAAATTTTGAAGTGAAATTTAGTCTAGTTAATTAAAATTTATAAATATATTTAATATTTATCTAGTTTTACCATAAAATAAATTTATAATATCATTTAACATTAACAATTAATTAAGAAAAAGTCAGTTTTTAACTAAAATGCGGTATTTTTCACTATTCATCAAAAAATGAAGATTCTCAAAAAAATCCAAAAAATTCACCCTAATCTAATTTTGATATTATGAATTTAAAAATGAAGTTAATTTATCAAACAAAATTTCTAAATGCGTCTAAAATTACTTTAATTATTTTTTCATAGACGAACATTAAAAGAGATTGATTCGAGAAAATGGTATTTTTAAAGTTAAAAGGAATTTTCCAAAAATCATATATTTCATTATCAATATGTTTTATTTATATAAAAAATTATAAAAAATATTTGATAATTATTTATTACTATTCATATTACTAAGTGTTAACAGCTAGGATATAACTAACTCGTTTAAATAATTATTACAATAAAATAATGTTTTGTAGAAACTTAGTATTTCGTGTAATCTACGGCATGTCGATGATCCATGTGAAAGGAATGTTTGAATTAGTGCATTAAAATACATAAATGAAAATTTAATTTATTAGGTTAAAATATATTTTTGACCGTAATAATAATTCTATTTAAATTCAATAATATTTCATATTCATTTATAATTAATTGACAACCTATGAATTCATATTATATTGTATTAACCATATATTTTCATAAATTAGTTAATAATATTCATAAAATATAATTTAACATCAAAGTTTTATCTTATTATATTAAATAATAATATTTTAATAATATATTATTGTTTGATAATCTACAGTCTTGCGTGTTACACAAGAAATCGACGAAATTCATTGTTGAATATAACACAAGCTAAAATCAGTGTTCTCTGTATATCAAGACAAAGTTTATGTTGCATATAGTACATTATTAATTTGGATTTGCATATAACATAAGAAAAAAATAGTGATTTAATATAAAGTTAACTATCATCAGTGTTTCATGAACAGAAAAATATCAAAAAGTTTAAATTAATTTAAAAAAATCACAAAATCTCGGGGTGTTACAAAAACTCACCCCGATCCATCTAAAAATTTTCAATTCATTTGTAATTATCAAAACTAACATGAATCCAGTGGTTTGATCATTCTAAAACCCACCATGAAAATGTATAACCGTAACCCCATTGGATGAATGTGAATAATGAAAAGAAAAAAGGGGTAAAACACATAAAAAAGTGAATCCTTTATTAGGAAAATAGTCTTGGACTAAGTTCACAAAATCAGGGTATCTTGGGTGATATAATTTAAGTGGAAGAATTATATGATAATAATATAACTAATAAATTATGGGGCTCTTGAAAAGAACAAGTAAATCAAAGTTCATGAAAAGAGGATAAGAATCAATTATAAATATTTTAATCAAAAGGGTGGAAAAAAATCACCAGACCTGTTTTGATTTATGATTGATCATTGGTGAATAATGCATTATCCAGTGATGATGAAGACTCACTTCATTATCTTTAGCTCGATCCACCTTGATCTGATCATTTTTCATTCTCTGATAAAAAAAGAATTCCTATCAAACTCCTATACAATCCTCTGAGGGTTATGTGTGTAAACCTAATTTTTTTTTATAATAAGGTAACTATAGGGTAATTTAGGACATAGGAATTTAAAATAAAATTAATGTATCTAATTATTTATTTAAATTAAATTCATCGCTAACAGCTACCTCAACTTGACATCATACGCCAACCAATCTTCAGTCAAACATAGGGAACCCCACTCCCCAGAATCAACCATGGTCTCAGGTTTCCCATATGAGGTCCTAAAAAATAGGAAAAACCAAAACACTTAGATAATGTACATTCCCGTATTAAAATATATTAATATTTTTAATGTATTGAATCAGGGACCTGGGACACCCAAACACTATTCCTTTTATGAGGATAAATCCAAATATATGCATAGAAACATTCAATGGACAAATAAATAAATAACAGACTTTATATATTCTCCCCTCCTTCAAATATTTTCACCTCAAAAGGCACAATATATACAAAATAGTGGGGGTATTGAGTCCGCATCTGAATCTTTTGCTCCCAGGATAACTCCTTAACACTCTAGTGCTTCCACAACACATGAAACAAGAGAATAATACATCCAAACATGATCCTATCCTTTTGATCCTTACTTTCCACCAGATACTCCATGAAAGTGGCTCCATCACTGATATCCGTCTTTCCCTAATCAGTAACGTGCATAGGTTCATCCGCATATATAACAAACCAGGTAATTAAAGAATAAGACATTTTCATATTTATTAATATTTTTTAATTAAATATTAATTTTACTTTAATGGGGTTGCTATGCTCGATGGTGTACCCGATACGCAACAACGAATTTCCTTGAAATCTTACATTGCACACTAATAATATAATAATATTTTAAATGGTAGTTAACACATAGCCATCATATTGGCGAGAATGAATATAAATAACTAAAATATGATTATATATGATCGTAAAATGTTTTTACAATAAATTTTAGAGGCTTAAAATGCGAATGAATACAATTTTAAGCATAAATACTCTAATATTCACTAAAAGGTTGATTTATCGCCTTTTGATGGTGAACCCTCTATAAATATAGTTTTGGTCACTCTTATATGTTATATTAGACCAAATAAAATTCTTATTTAGAATCGGGACATAAAAATTTAATTTGTGTATGTTTTTGTTATTTTTCCGATAAAGTTAATTTTTTTAATGAATAGTGAAAAAATGTTGTATTTTAATTCAAAACCTCATTTTAATCTAATTTATTTATATTTATAGATTATCCTTTTAATTGGTTTTAAAGTCCAATTAGGATATATTTTTACCATTTAATCCAATGGTGGACATTGGAATTAATTTCACTTTCAAATTGGACATAAACAAGTGTCAATCTTTTAATATATATTATTTCTTAAAAGCATGATATTTGTTTTGACAACGGGAATTAATTATAAAATTAATTAATGCAACTTATATTTTTTGAATTTTGTAAATTAGACATCATTTTTGAATTTGGAATATCAAATATAGCTTAGGGTGAATTTTTGGTATTTTTCTAAAAGACTTCAAATTTTGATGAATAGTGAAACCACTAAGTGGTAATTAAAAAACTGATTTTTCATTTAAATGAAATTTTACTACTTCTATGAATTGAATTTAAAAAATACTACATACATGGTTGTCATTATTAAGTAAATTTTTTTTAATGGGATGAAAATATTTTTTTGGTGAATAGTATCTTTTAAGTTTTATTAATCGCGATTAAAGGTAATTAGTGTAATTTAAGGTAAATATAATGTTATAATAATATGAAATTACCTTTAAAATTGTCATACACTTATCGGATGAGTCCTAGACGACCAATAAAATCCATGGGTCAATTTTTGGGACCCCATGGAGCCACTTGGGTAAGATAATGACATTAATACCTTTTATTTTAAGTAAAAATAAAAAATGTCAAAAACATGTATTTTTTTACTAAAACAATTTTTACATGGGGTTGTATAAGTTATATTTTAGATTATAAATATTCATTAGAAAGATAAAATTATTTCCTACATCATGGTATTTTTTTTATAATTTTTTGACCTTAAATAAATATGTTTATTTATGACACCATGACAATGCAGTGATTACCTCATGAATGAACGATTTAAATAAAATGAAAATATACGGTAAAATCTAAGAATTAAACTTATCAAAAACCAATTGTATGGGTGGATTTATAACCCTTATCACCTTATCCTCAAATTATATAATTGGGGGACCTTTAAAATCCGAAAATCATTTTATAATAAAGTAACATTTCATGACTTTTCAAAAGTGACCATCCTCCCTCCTATAAAAAGTCCCCCACCTCTACCCCTTACCCACAACTCTCAAGCCCTTGGATCATCCAAAATCTGCTCATAGTATCTCTAAACATCCATATATTACTCTTAGAAGCCTCACTTTGGGAAAAAGTCCTTCCAAGGAAGCCTTTGGGTCAAATCAAAAAGAGTTACCCGATTTAGAGGTAATGTCTTCTCTCGAGTGTCTTTCTTTTATTTTCCTTCTCAAATCACCACAATATTCTTATTACTTGATCCCATAATAACACCAGTATCCTCAATATAATATGAAATTATTATGATAATGATTCTTCCTACACTTACACAAACCTCCATCTAATGGTTAAAGAACATTCTGTTTCTCTGAGTGGCGAATTACTGCCTCACGAAACGATGATTGTTCAATCTTCCATTAAAACATCTAATGGTGGCCATTATGATGGGACTATATTTATATATGATATATATTATATTTATTTACTCACTATGCTTCTGTATTTTATATTTAAAACATACCTTTATGCTTTGCATGTTGTGGAACTGCAATAATTTCATCTGAGGATGTGTGGACTATCGCCCCCTCAAGTGATGTGACTCGTTCATGCCATACATGGAATGTATAAATAATGAAATAAATAAACTTATGTGACCTATATAAAATATATATTATACTGGAATTATAATTTATATATGTCTCATTTAGTTTTAATTCCTTTAATATGACAAAGAAATGAAAGTAGCGTTCATGCATACGTACGACCTACCGTCTCTATGAACGGTGCATTTCATTTTTTATCTCCAAATGTTATGGAATAGTATAAAATGAATATATACTATATATATATGATATTTAAATCATTAATACCATTCTGGAGATGATGTACTTATAACTACATGGGAAATTCTTTTCAAACAAGTTCATTTTTGACTCATGTATCGAACATCGACAAAACCTATGATATGAAATCACATAATTTGCTAATTATTATAACATGATAATATGTGATATGAATTGAATAAAAACATTAAAGTAAGTCCTTAAGAAATTATAAATTGAACAAAGTTTATTATTTAGGAATATAAAGAAACAAACAAGACAAGTCGGACTTGAGGTAAAGGACTTCGTCTCAATCTCCTTTTGTTGATTCATACTTAAACTTATATACGACCTTATTTTATTAGTGGTATAATAAACCCTTTTGACTTTTAATTTCATTCAAAAGGAATATTTTTACATAAATAGTTTTACTAAATGACAAAAAGAATGTTTTTGTTTTACATATGTGACGATAACGACTTATCTGCCACCGTGACCATTATTTGAGTTTTGGATTCCTCTACAAGCCATAACTTTGTTAAATGAAAAATAAATATCATGTTTTAATTTTATTTTATTTTGGTATTGAAAATGTTTCTGATAATGTTTTGATTATATGAATGTGTTTTATTTCTATCTTGTGATTGAAATATGGAAATGTTATGTTTCCATTATGCATGGTTTATGTGATAAGATTATGTTATGGTTCTTGGGAATTGTCTATGAAGTCGGGTGGTTCCATGATAAAATAAGGGCAGGTGATCCTGAGATAGCTCTCCAATGCATTGGGTAACGTGAAGGAGTTAAACGCTAAGGTTTCTCCAAAGATATTTAGGGAATATACTGTGATGGGTATTCCAAACGTAACCATGAGGGTTACTCCCTTTGTAAGAATGTTATGAATGCCTCAAGTTACCTTTAGGTCTTATAATTTCTATGAGTTATTCATAAATAATATGATTTCATGAGGTATGTTAAAGCGCTTACGTTTTATGAGTAAAGTATGATTTCATTTATTCTTATGTTTACATGGACTAATGTTTTCTTTCCATATTTTTATATCCCTTACTGAGATTTTTTATGCTCATCCCAAGTTTTTGAAATGTTTTTCACAGGTCAAGGGAAAGGTAAATGATGTGATGATAGTGTCGAGGAAGTGTCAAGAAAGAATCCATGTTTTATTTTAAATATGTTTCATTTGATGAAAAAAATGAATACTATCTTTGATGTAACCACCTTGTTTAAATGTGGAATGTAATGCATGATTTATGATCTAATTCTCTAAAAATCTAAACCTGAAAAGATCCTCATTGTGAGTTCTTGAAATAACCCAAGATTATGTAATGTTTAAGGCTAGGGCCTTATAGTTGGTATCAGAGGTCGGTTTAGATAACTTTAAGAGTTAGAATTCTGTTAAATGATTATCCAAATTTTTTTTATATGGTCAAATTGAAATGATATAGAATTTGAAGATTACCATGTTGCTTCATCTAAGATATGTTTGTTCAGAATGATTTTCCACAGAGGAAATAGGGAAGTAGTGCTAGGAAGGCATACAAATGGAAATGACCTTCCAAATGAGCATCCTGAGATGGTTAGAATTTGAACTGAATAGTTTGTTGTAGTAATGGCGCAGTTGACTTAAGCGATAAATGGTGGTGGTATCCATGCACGAGATCATCCATATCAACCGCAGAGGAAAATTTCAGTGGTGGAACATTTCATGAGGAAACAACCCCCATCATTCAAAGGATCATATGACCCTATTCTAGTTGAAGGGTGGATTAAATAATTGGAGAATATTTTCAATGTCATGGGGTGTTCAGACAAGCAAAAGGTTAGTCTTTCTATTTACCGTTTAGAGGGTGAAGCAGATCAGTGGTGGTCGATGGTTAAAAATATCAGGTACACTGATGATATTGATGCTCTTGACTGGGATAAATTAAAAGGTATGTTTCTTGAGAAATATTTTTCTAAGGCTGTTCGACTTAGAATGGAAAAAAAATTCTTGGAATTGAGTCAAGGGGACGACTTAGTGGATGCTTATGAAGAAAAGTTCACTCGATTGGAAAGTTATCCTATAAATTTTATCCATGACCTTGATATTAAAATCAATCGTTTTTACTCACGATTAAAGCCAAAATATCAAAGGGAATTAGCTTCTCGTGAGTTCAAAAGTTATGGAAAGCTTTTTCGATGTGCTGAGAATGTGGAAATGGTGTTTTTCGATGAGCAAGTGTTCTATGAAAACCAACAGAAGAAGAGACCAAGGTTGCAAGAGAAAAGGAAGAATACTTCAAAAAGGTTTGATGGTAAGAAAACTAAGTTTTTAGTTTGTGATAACTGTGGTAAAAAGCATTCTGGGGAATGTATTTTGAATTCTGGAAAGTTCTTCCGATGTGGTAAGATGGAACATAAGGCTCATGATTGTACTAGAAAAGATTAGGGTAATGGTAAGACCAAATTGGATTTATAGTAAGTGGAATGTTTCAAGTTCAATGAGATGGGTCATTATGAAAACGAGTGTTCGACAAAGAGCTCGAATGATGAGAATAAGTCAGACTACAAGCCGAAAGGTGTGGTGAAATCCATTGCAACTACTTCAGTAGATGTTGGGCCATCAAATGAGGTGGTATCATGTACTTTGTTGGTTTTTTCAGATTATGCCAATGTGTTGTTTGATTTAGGGTCTACAAATTCTTTCATCTCCGAAAAATTTTCTAGTATATTGGGAATTCCATCTTAAGAAACGACTCCTAAATTTTTGGTAAAAACACCTGGGGGAAATGTTGAGGAAAAAAGAATTTATAAGAATCTTCCTATCCTTATCCGTGGAAAGAACCTACTTGAAAACCTTATTGTTTTGCCTCTAGTGGAGTTTGATCTTATCCTGGGTATGGATTGGCTCTCTGTTTACCCTGTTAAGATTGACTATAGAGCTAAAGAAGTTTTTTTTGTCAGAAAGACTTTCAGTTTGTGTACAAGAATGAACCCTTAGTATTGATAACATATCAAGAGGCTGAGATACATGTAAAATATGTAAATTAATGTTAGCTTGAAAATATTGTTGAAAACAAAGGAACCATTCAGATTAATGATGTGCCAGTGGTAAATGAGTATCCTGATGTTTTTCCTGATGAGTTTCCTAGAATAATACCAAATCGGGAAGTTGAATTTACTGTTGACTTAGTTCCAGATGCTAATCCAATTTCAAAACCACCTTATCTAATGGCTCAAATTGAACTTTTAGAGTTGAAGGAGAAATTGTAAGATTAATTAGAGAAAGGTTTCATTAGACCTAGAAAATCACCATGGGGTGCTCCTATCTTATTTTTTAAAAAAAATATGGTTCAATGAGACTTTTCATTGATTATAGAGCCTTGAATAACATCACTGTTAAGAACAAATATCCTTTGCCTCATATCGATGATTTGTTTGACCAGCTATAGGGAGCCTAGTATTTTTCAGAGATTGACTTGAGATCGGGTACCATCAGTTGAAGGTAAAGGAAGAAGATATTACGAAGACCGCATTTTGTACAAGATATGGCCATTATGAATTTGTAGTTATGTCTTTTGGGTTAACCAATGCACCTGTTGTATTCATGGACCTTATGAATAGAATTTTCCATGAGTTCTTGGACAAGTTTTTGTTTGTTTTCATTGATGATATTTTGGTGTTTTCTAAAAGTAAATAGAAGCATGAATGTTATTTAAGGGTTATTTTGAAAACCGTAAAAGAAAATAAATTGTATGGTAAATTCTGCAAGTGTGAGTTTTGGTTGCAACAAATTTCTTTCCTTGGTCACATTGTTTCTAAATATGGAATAACTATTGATCCTGAAAAAACAAAGGTTGTTGAAGAATGGAAAAGACCCTCAAATGTAACTGAGATTCGTAGTTTTCTTGGTTTGGCAGGCTATCACAAAATTTTTGTTAAAATTTTTGCACGGTTGTCCATCCCATTAACTAAGCTAACTCAGAAGGGTGTTAAGTTTATCTGGAAAAAAGAATGTGATGATTGTTTTCAGGAATTGAAAAGAAGAGTGGTGAATGCTACAGTATTGGTACTACCTTCCAGGAATGGTGAGTTTGTTATCTACAGCGATTCTTCATTGAAAGGACTTGGTTGCGTCCTAATGTAGAATGATCAGGTAATTGCTTATGCTTCACGTTAGTTGAAAACTCATGAGATAAATTACCCTACACATGATTTGGAATTAGCTGCTGTTGTTTTCACTTTAAAAATTTGGAGGAATCATTTGTATGGTGTAAATTGTGAAATATATACTGATTAAAAAAGTTTAAAGTATATATTCACTCAGAAATAATTGAACATGAGACAAAGGAGATGTCTAAAATTAATCAAATATTATTATTGCACGATTCACTACCACCCAGGAAAAGAAAATAAAGTGGAAGATGCTTTGAGTCAAAAAAGTAATGCTTCATTAACCATGTTACGTTTAGAACATGATCCTTTGGTTTAGGATTTGATGAATTTTGTCTTGGAAGTTGTTGGTGAAGAAAATTATTCTATTTTGTTTCAGGTATCAGTGAAATCTTCTCTATCATAAATTATTAAGCAATCATAGAAGCAAGACAATGAGTTGTAGAAAAAGGAAGAGCTGGTTTATAAGGGTATGTTACCTGAATTCAACATTGATAATGATTGTGTTTTGAGACATGGGAAGAGATTGTGTGTGCCTTATGATTCACAGTTGAGGAGAGAGTTGTTATGTGAAGCTCATAGTTCTCTATTTTCAGTTCATCCAGACAGTACTAAGATGTATAGAGATCTTCAAGAGTTTTACTGGTGGGATGGAATGAAAAGAAATATTGCTGATTTTACTGTGAAGTGTTTGACTTGTCAACAAGTTAAAGCAGAGCGGCAGTTACCGAATGGGATGATTCATCCTTTACCATTTCCAAAGAGGAAATGGGAGAATATATCCATGGACTTTTTTGTGGGATTACTGAAGACACCTTGGGGTAATAATGCAATCTGGGTTATTGTTGATCGCTTGATTAAATCTTCTCATTTTCATGCTATACGAGATACATTTTATCTAGATCAAATTTCTCGATTGTATCTTAAAGAGATAGTCAAGTTACTTGGATTTCCACTCTCCATTGTATCTGATCGTGATCCCAGGTTCACTTCTAACTTTTGTAAAGGCCTTCAAAAGCCGTTGGGTACTGAATTAAATTTTAGTATAGCTTTTCATCCTCAATTAGATGGGTAGTCAGAATGAACAATTAAGACTTTGGAGGATATGCTACATGCTTGTTCGATGGATTATCAGGGAATTTGGGTCCAACATATTTCATTGGTTGAGTTTTATTATAATAACAGTTTTCATTCCAGTATACAAATGGAACCATTTGAGGCATTATTTGGGAAGCGGTGTCGAACTCATGATTTTTGGGATGAAGTAAGTGAAAGAAAGTTGATGGGACCAAAATTGGTAGAAGAGATGGAAGAAAAAGGTAAGCTGATACAGAAACACATGAGAACAACTTAGATCAGATAGAAAAATTATACAGACAACATGAGGAAGGATCTCTCTTTTGAGGTAGGTGATCATGTCTTCCTCAAAGTTTCACCATGGAAAAGTGTGATGCGATTTGGTAAGAAAGGAAAGCTGAGTCCAAGGTTCATTGTACCCTATGAAATTTTGGAGAGAGTTGGATCAGTTTCATACCAAGTGTCTTTGCCTCCGAATTTATCTTAGGTACACAATGTTTTTCATGTTTCAATGTTAAGGAAGTACATGCCAGATCCATCTCATGTTTTGAGTCCAGAGGTAGTACAGCTGGAAGAGAATCTATCTTATGAGGAAAAACCGGTCCAGATTCCTGACCACAGGGAGCAAGTGTTATGGAATAAGGTAATTCATTAGGTGAAGGATTTTTGGAAAACCCATATTGTTGAAGAGGCAACGTGGGAATCTGAAAATGCTATGAGGGATAAATACCCCCATTTATTTGATAAGTGAATAAAATTGCGAGGATGCAATTCCCAAAAGGGGGGAAGAATGTAACATTCCATGTAAATAAAGAATAAACCATTTTCATTTTTATTTATATTTTTGAATTAAATATTAGTTTTACTTTAATGGGGTTTCTATGTTCGATGGCGTACCCGATACACAACAACAGATTTCTTTGAAATCTTACATTGAACAATAATAATATAATAATATTTTAAATGGTAGTTAACACATAGCCATTTTATTGGTGGGAATGAATATAAATAACTAAAATATGATTATATATGTTTGTTAAATGTTTTTACAATAAATTTTAGAGGCTTAAAATGCGAATGAATCCAATTTTTAGCATAAATACTCTAATATTCACTAAAAGGTCAATTTCTCGCCCTTTGACGGTGAAACATCTTTAAATATTGTTGTGGTAACTATTATACGTTCTATTAGATCAAATAAAATTCTTCTTTAGAATTGGGACATCAAAATTTACTTTGTGTATGTTTTTGTTATTTTTCCGATAAAGTTCATTTTTTAATGAATAGTGAAAAATGTTGTATTTTAATTCAAAACCTCATTTTAATCTAATTTATTTATATGGTTAGATTATATTTTTAATTGGTTTTAAAGTGAAATTAGAATATATTTTTACCATTTAATCCAATGGTGGACATTGGAATTAATTTCACTTTGAAATTGGACAGAAACAAGTGTCAATCTTTTGAAATATATTGTTTCTTCAAAACACGCTATTTGTTTTGACTACGAGAATTAATTATAAAATTAATTAATGCAACTTATATGTTTTGAATTTTTTAAAATAGAAATAATTTTTGAATTCGGAAAATCAAATATAGCTTAGGGTGAATTTTTGGTATTTTTCTGAAAGACTTCAATTTTTGATGAATAGTGAAACCACTAAGTGGTAGTTAAAATACGGATTTTTCGTTTAATTGAAAATTTACCACTTATGTGAGTTGAATTTCAAAAATACGATATACATGGTTGTCATTAGTAATTAAAATGTGGTTCAATGGGATGAAAATAATTTTTGGTGAATAATAACTTTTAAGTTTTATTAATCGCGATTAAAGATAATTAGTGTAATATAAGGTAAATATAACGTTATAATAATATGAAATTACCTTTACACTTGTCCTACACTTATCGGATGATTCATCTCCAACCAATACAATCCATGGGTCAATTTTTTGGACCCCATGGAGCCACTTGGTTAAGATAATGACATTAATACCTTTTATTTTAAGTAAAAATAAAAAATGTCACAAACATGTATTATTTTACTAAAAAAATATTTACATGGGGTTATATAAGTTATCTTTTGGACTATAAATATTCATTATAAATCTAAAAATATTTCCTACATCATGGTATTTTATTTATAATTTTTAGACATTAAATAAATAAATTTATTTATGACACCATGATGATGCAATGATTACCTCATTAATGAATGATTTAAATAAAATGAAAAGATATGGTAAAATATAAGAATTAAACCTGACGAAAACCTATTGGATGGGTGGATTTGAAACCCTTATCACCTTATCCTAAAAATACATCATTGTGTAACCTTTGAAATCTGAAAATCATTTTATAATAAAGTAACATTTCAAGACTTTCCAAAAGTGACCATCCTCCCACCTATAAAAAGGCCCCCACCTCTACCCCCTTACCCACATATCTAAAGCCCTTGGATCGTCCAAACTCTACTCATATTATCTCTCCACGTTCCACTCTTACTCCTAGAATCCTCACTTTGGGAAGAATTCTTTCCAAGGAAGCCTTTGGCTGAAATCAAAAAGAGTTACCCGATTTAGAGGTAATGTATTCTCTCGAGTTTCTTTCTTTTATTTTCCTTCTTCACTCACCACTATATTATTATTATTTGATCCCATAATAACACCAGTATCCTCAATATACTATGATTTTGTTTTGATAAGGATTCTACTTACACTTACACACACCTCCGTCTAATGGTTAAAGAACATACTGTTTCTGTGGGTGGCGAATTATTGCCTCCCAAAACGATGATTGTTCAATCTTCTTTTAAGACCTCTCATGGTGGCCATTATGATGGAACTATATTTATATATGAGATATATTATATTTATGTCCTATCTATGTTTCTGTATTTTATATTTAAAACATACCTTTATTCTTTTCATGTTGTGGAACTGCGATAATTTCATCTGAGGAAGTGTGGACTATCGCCCCCTCAAGTGATGTGACTCGTTCATGCCATACATGGAACATATAAAGAATGGAATAAATAAACTTATGTGACCTATATAACAAATATATTATACTATAATTATAATATATATATGTCTCATTTAGTTTTAATTCCTTTAATATGACAAAGAAATGAAAGTAACGTTCATGCGTACGTACGACCTACCGTCTCCATGAATGGTGCATTTCATTTTTTATCTCCAAATGTTATGGAATAATATAAAATGAATATATAATAGATATATATGATATTTAAATCATTAATATCATTCTGGATATTATGTACTTATAACTACATGGTCAATTATTTTCAAATAAGTTCATTTTTGACTCATGTATCGAACATCGACAAAACATATGATATGGACTCATATAATTAGCTAATTATTATAATATGATAATATGTTATATGAATTGAATAATAAACTTTAAAGGAAGTCCTTAAGAAATTATAAATTGAACAAAGTTTATTATTCAGAAATATAAATAAACGAACAAGACAAGTCGAACTTGAGGTAAGGGACTTCGTCTCAATCTCCTTTCGTTGAGACATACCTCAATTTATATACGACCTTATTTTATTAGTTATATAATAAACCATTTTGACTTTTAATTTCATTAAAAATGAATCATTTTACCCAAATAATTTTACTAAATGACAAAAGGAATGTTTTTGTCTTATATAGGTTGCGACAACGACTTCTCCACCACTGTGACCATTATTTGAGTTTCAGATTCCTTTACAAGCCATAACTTTTTTAAATGAAAAATAAATACCATGTTTTACTTTTCTTTTATTTTGGTATTGAAAATGGTTTCGATAATGTTTTTATTATATCAATGTGTTGTATTGATATCTTGTGATTGAAATGTGGAAATGTTATGTTTCTTTTATGCATGTTTTATGTGATATGATTATGTTATGGTTCTTGGGAATTGTTTATGAAGTCGGGTGGTTCCGTGATAAACTAAGGGCAGGTGAGCCCGAGATATCTCTCCAATGCATTGGGTAATGTGAAGGACTTAAACACTAAGGTTTCTCCGAAAATATTTCGGGAATATACTATTATGGGTATTCGAAACGTAACCATGAGGGTTACTCCCTACGTAAGAATGTTATGAATTCCTCAAGTAACCTTTATGTCTTTTGATTTCTATGATTTATTCATAAATCTTATGATTTCATGAGGTATGTTAAAGTTCTTATGTTTTATTAGTAAAGTATGATTTCATTTATTCTTATGTATAATGGACTAATATTTTCTTTCCGTATTTTTATATCCCTTACTAAGATTTTTTATGCTCATACCAAGTTTTTGAAATGTTTTTCATAAGTCAATGGAAAGGTACATTATGTGATGATAGTGTCGAGGAAGTGTCAAGAAATAATCCATGTTTTATTTTAAATATGTTTCCTTTTATGAAAAAAATGAATATTTTCTTTGATGTAACCACCTCTTTTAAATGTGGAATGTAATGCATGATTTATGATCTAATTCTCTAAAACTCTAAACCTGAAAAGATCCTCAATGTGAATCACCAGAACCTTCATGATCCTCACCTTTATTATCTCTTGCCCAACTAGGGATATCTCACCAATCTTTGTCCAGTAGGGTTACCTGTAAGGTCTCCCATACAGAGCGTTGAAAGGTTTTATAATGATGGTAGAGTGAAATACTTTATGATGAGAAAACTCAACAAAGGGTAATTGATCCATCCATCCCTGGATGAAGTCCAACTCATATTCGCTCTGCATATCCTCAAATACGTAGATAGTTTGCTCAATCTATCCATCCATATAGTGGTGTAAAACCATAATCATCCTCATCTGGGTCCCAATTGCCTCCTACAGGCCTCTCCACTATCATGATATGAAATATTCATCACAGTGGGAGATAATCATCAAGGGTTCCCCATGAAACTAGATGATCTCTTTCACAAACAACTACCCTAGACTCTCCAATAAACTGTTCTCCCAGATTGTAAGGAATTGTGCCAAATTATTGAGTCCGTCAACAATCACCCGATGACATCATGGCCACTCATTGTCCGTATAAGACCCATCATGAATTACTTGGATATTCCATCCCATCTCTACATTGGGATATTAAGAGGTAGTGTCAAACCTACCAGAACCTGGTGCTGAGCCTTTACCTGCTAAAATTTGAGACTCCAAGAGATTAATTTACAAATGATAAACCTCATAACAACCCACCAAAACTGATACTGAAGGTAATTTTACATATTTTCCTCACCAGGATGTATAGCCAGGGGGATGTGTGATACTTCCTCATCAACTGGTCATGCAAGATTATTAGATCCACTTTATGTCCCTTTAAAAGAATGATGTTCTCCCATCCTTTATAAAATTCATATGGTACATCTGCTAAGGATAACTGGTTATGAAGGACCTCATAGTCAATTTATCCCTTTTGAGTCTATCACATTTTAAAGAATAGAGTATTCACCACCATTAACTGAAGAAAAACTGAACCCCTCTCAAGTACCAGGGTCAACTGCAAAGAAGAAAAATGCTAAAACACCTCCTGCACTAAGAGAGAATGTGGCTTCCTACTAATGTAATTTACCACCATGCTTACCTTCCTAATAGTATAGACTATCTCAAAGATTTAGTACTTATGTAACTCCAACCAATGCCTCTGTAATAGGTTAAGAACTCTATATGTGAAGATATACATAAGTCTATGATGGTCTGAGAATATAACAATGTGCTCTACTAGAAGTTTGTGCCTACAAATAATCAAAGAGAATAATAATTATTCCAACTCTAGGTTATGATTCATATAGTTTTCTCATGGTTTATCAACTACCTCAAAGAATATGTTCTCACTAATTTCCTCTTCATCAATATGCGACCGATCCTTTTTCTAAAGGCATCATAAAACACTATGTAATACATTCCCTCCTCTAGTAGTCTCAACAAAAGAGCACTAGTAAGCCTCAAAATCATATCCTAAAAGGTTATATGAAAATAATTGGTCTAGATAAATTGTTTTCCTTTTTGTTCTATGGTGTTCAAATGGGTTTCTAATCTAGATAAGTCCACCACGAACCTCTGGTAGTACCCCACCAAGCTAAGAAAACTATGCACCTCCAACACACTATTGGGTGGATACCAAGTAAGAATTGAATCATTAATTTCCTAATACATAAATATAATACTATTAGTAATTAAATTCCCTATAAAGGGAACCTCACAAATAAAAACCTGACACTTCAAAAGCTTACCATGAAGATGGTGCTCCCAGAGTTAGTTTAGGAGCAATCTCAAATGCTCCGCATGATCCTCCTCTAATGAAGAGTATATTATTATTCATTCAATGAAGACAAAAAAAACTTGTTCCGTGTATGGATGAAATATCTGATTCATCATATTTATAAACAATACATTGGAATTCTTCACACCAAAAGGCATAACTAGGAACTCATAGTCTCCACAACGACATCAAAATGTAAACTTCTGAATATCAACCTCTTGAACCCTAAACTGGTGGTAGCTAGACATGAGATTGATATTATAAAACTATATCACACCTCTCAAATGATTAAAGATGATATAAATCATAAAATTGGGTACTTTGTCTTTATAGTTACATGGTTTAGGTTGTAATAATTAATGAAAATCCTTAAACACCCATCCACCTTTTTTACAAAAAAACTGGGGCTGCCCAGGGGGACACATTGGGTCTGATGAAATCCTTATCTCTAAGGTCCTACAACTACACTTGAAGATATTATAGAACAATAATAGACATATTATATTCCATATAAGATATTGGTATAGTCCCAATGTGTAATCCAATGCATATTCTATCTCCCGCTTCAAAGGTAATCTAGGAACATCCTCACAGAAGATATCCCGATAGTACTCCACTGCCAAAGGAATATAGATTCCTAATGATCCCAATAAACCTAGCTATAAACTCACCAACTGATGAGTGATGTTTGGTATATTACTACTCTCAAGACCCACTCACCCAACCGTGAGATATCTCTCGGCCATAGAAGACAATCTTGTCCCATATATCTAAATGAATATAACTCATGTTTAATGATATCAAATCTGGGATCGTACCATGTAAAAATAGTCCATAATAAAGCTGTACTCATAGTTTTTCATTATGATTACAAAGAGGAGACATAGTAAACTCTATCTACTAAGAACTAGCTTGCAATTCTGGAAGATAAGATACATTAAAGAAGCATTCATTGTAGTAACCTCTAGCCAAAGCTCTTGGGCTAAAAAATCAACTCAAGGATCTATATATTACACCAAGTATATAGAGATGAAGGAATAACTCAAACCTATGACTATTAATACTAGAGAAGGAATACAATAAAAATATATCATTCCATAGATCATCTTGTGTGCAGACTGTTCATATACCTCCATAGATAAAAACTTCCCATGACCCTAAATTCCAGCTCCCTGGCATGGAATGTTCCACCAGATAGTGGTGGTGGGAGTACCTCATAGTGTCTTCCCCTATAAAAAGATCATTTCTACTAAATACACCTACTTTTATACTAGTATCACCTCTATAGGGGGTGTTCTAATCGCACCTTGGAGATCCCTGACCATGAAATTGCCTCTATTGTTGTGGTACAACTCCTACCTTCCTTCCCACCTTAGATCTATGAGTTGGGGAATCAAGATCCATAAGACCTCACTCATCACAAACATAACATCTCCCATTTTAAATTTGACCAAAATCTATACAAGGATCCTATGTAGCATGACTGAGTCCTTCTATGAGAAGTTATCCTAAACCAATACCCTGTTGAATGGTGACAGTTAGCTAGTAGAAATGACTTATCCCCATGTAATTAACTTCTATCTCTACCAACATAGAATATAAAATATATAAATCTTTCCATCACCAGAACCCACTATAGCACTCCAACATACGTAGGAATGGAAAAGGTGACCACACTAGCACAAATGTCTATGTGGAGACCCTTCTTGAACTTCCACGTCTGGAAGTAACCACCTTGCACCATATTGAGGGAGTTCCATGTACGGTCGGTGAACCTCATAGAATACTCATAAACTATCATACTACCCTTCCTCAGCTCAAGAATATCCTAAATACAAATTGATTGTAATAAAAAGAGAAATAAACCTTACAAAATAGATTCTAGAAGTTATCCCATGAGAGCGTCATCTCATTATGAGTTAGTATGACTAGACTCCACAAGCACCCAGATACTATAAGGAAAATATTGGCTGCCAGCACATCCATCTGATCAGTCAAGGTCTGCATGATCCTAAGGAATTAGATCACTAACTCAATACAATTCTCTACTATCTAGGGATGTGGATCTACATGGAACCTTAGTGTTCTCTGATACTAGAACTTATGTAGCATGATAAGACTATGCGCATCATTAACCTAAGATATTGGTATTATATTCCACTCAAAAGGTGGGGGAGATGATCCCTTCTTACCTAGAGGAAAAACCATGTGAGATAACCCATGGTCTTGAGGCCTCATCACTCATCAGATCATCATCCTAATCTTGAATCGATAACCAAGATGTATGCATTCATGATGGAATCCTAAATGTGATCAAGCCCTACCACAGTTAGATGATAATTTATATATAAATGGAGATGAATCAATAAGGATTATCAAAGTAATCAATAGTATATGATGGATGTACCATTGTTCCCTACAACTAATGTATCAATATACCGAGTTGACAAGCAGATACTCAGAGTCCTAGTGAATGGATATGTTGGTCTCCACATTAAAACTGAGTTCCCTAGCATGAAAACCAAACTCCTAATGATTTGAAATTATTTCCCTAAGTCCCAAAAAATTCACTATAAGGGGGAAACTCCAAACAATATCCCAAGGAACAAACTACTATGATACCATTCTATATTAAACCAACCTTCTAATGACTTCCTTGATGATAGAAGGTCGATCCATCATAACCACAAAGCCACATCCAGTAGGCCAGGGGTTGGTGAAAAGTATTGATAAGACACAATATAAATGGGATACCTTTTTCTAGTGTACTTCTACGTGAAAACCCCACCATCTCTATGAAACCATTTAGAGGAATAATAAAAAGGGACATAAAATATTGAGTAGAACCATGCATGAAATAACGTCTAAGAAATTCATCTGATTAGAACATAAAAAAACCAAAGTGTAAAGGGGAAAAATAAACACCCAACCATAAATGATGTTATAATGTAACGAAAAAAAGAATAAAGGAAAATTGAGGGAGCATGACTCTTGATCTACAAGTCTCGACCACTGTATATGGTCAATTTACCAAGGTATCACTATTCTATATTGATTTCAACACAAAAATTTTTTTATTTCCATTAAACATAAATAGTGAGAGAAAATACCATGCATGGGTGTGTATATACATACCCAGTAGGATGCCCAAAAAATGAAAAAAATATATAGAAAGATAAAAAAAAGGTCATCTCAACACATAAAAAGTGAAAAAAAACCTATATATATATATTCTCAAAAAGAAACCCATATGAGAGAGAAAGGGGATCTCGATCTCTATATCCCATCCCAGGATGATGAGTCTTCCTGCATCTCCAAAGGCCTATCACCGATGAAAAAAATCTTATGCATATGTCCAAAAAAACATGGAGGACCTATAAATTTCCACTTATACATTTCATGAGGGGCCACAATCTTCAATAGAGGATCTTCACCTTAGTATGATAAGGGGGTGTTAGTTGGTAGATAGAGGACCCATACCTTGATGTAATAGGGGGTTCCACTCAGTGAATAGATGACATGTGCCCTAGAACAATAGGGGTAGGGGAACCAATTAGTATATAAACAAGAAGAGGACTCATTCACTAGTGAGTTAGTGTGGTTCAACTTAGTTAAAGAAGGAACCAAACCATAGTATGATAGGGGTGACACTCAGTAGGTATAGGATGCACACCTTAGTATGTTCGAGGGTACCTCTCAGTAAATAGAGGAACCATGTCTTGGTGCGATACAGGGTACCACTTAGTAGATTTAGAGGAATATTGGAGGACCCATACCTTCATGTGATAGGTGGTTTCCAACGTATAAATCTCTCATAGGATCCATTATGATCATTGGTATCAGTCAAGCATCACTTGAAGAAGTGTCACACTAAAAAAGACCTCATGTCATATATCAAAAGAAACTATAAAGGCTACCATCATGTTCTAAAAAAATACTCAAAATAGGCTACTTGTAGGACAAAATTGGAGTCTATAAGTAGTATATACACAAGGTGGAAGCTCCTAATAAAACTACATGTCATGTACTAGGGGTCACAAAATGTGTGACCACACTAGGTTCCTTGGATGTGTTCTCACCTGCACACGACCTGTCTTTCCATGTGGGTATGAACAGTGCATACATGGTGTGTCCCTTACACCCAAGTATTGGTTATATTTATCATATTCATGCCTGTTTACCTCTACCAATGCCCTTGTACATCATGCCATTCCCATGGGCCTGGCCATTATCGACTACCGGGTCATGCCTGTGTACCCTTAGTCAGGCCTGTGTACTTTGGGATATTCTCATGTGCAAGACCATGTGTAACACCCCAATATTTTAGGAAATTTATCTTTTTAAATAAAGTTAATATCTCTGATATATTACTTTATACAGAACACCGAGCTTAAAAAAACTCCAGAATTTTATTATTTTAACACAAACATTATAAACTAGCCATCAAATTATAGGGAATAATTAGTATTAACCACATTATAAAATATAAAATTTTAAAAATCTTTGTTAATGTATTAATTAACTCTTTTTCAATATGCACATAATTTTTAGTAATGACAATTTATTCTTCAAATATATGTTTCCTTACAAAAACCATTTTTATTGCTTTCTATGAGAAAATAAATATAATTAATTTTTGAAACTTTTATAAAATTTATTTTAAAAAATTAAAATCATTTTTGGGATCAACATTTCATGAATATCTTAGGATTAATTTTTTATAATTTTATAAAACATTTAATTTCTCAGTGAATAGTAAAAAACATATTTTTATAAAACCCTCATTTTCTTTATATTTAAAAGTAATTTTATTATTAAAAATTGATATCAAATTAAATTAAGTCTTTTTAGTTAGATATAATATAATATATTACATTTAAACAATATTTATACCATATTTTAATATAAGTACATTTTTGGGCTTAAAAACACATTTTTCCAAAAACTATTTTTCATTGCATTTTGACGGTTTAATTTTAAATGTAATTTTAAAACATATATGTTTAGAATTTTTAAAAATGGATTAAATATTTGTAATTATGAGTTAAAAAATATTTTATACTCTAATTTTCATTTTCAGGTATAAAAACGTTATCGTGGTAAAAAGAAGATTTACCTCAGTATGTGTAAAATAATGTAGGGGTTAAAGTTAAAAGGTAAATGAATAAAATACCTAAAAAATAAAGAATTAAATGGGTGTTTTATTTGTTTATCACACGTTATCATAATTTAAAAAACTAATTATCATCAAAAAATTCTATAATTAACTACAACCAAATGTGTTTGGCTTTAAATATAAAATAACAATTATTTAATCACTTTAAACCACCCATCCCCAAGTTTAAATAACACCCATCACGATCCCCTTTCTCCTCAAAAGACATTAATATATTAAAATACCTACAAAAAACTGTCCTTCCCACTATAAACATGTACAATTAATTCTGGTCTCACCCAAATAAAAATTCCAATTTCCTTAAGGGGTTCTTTAAGGAAGTGATATTCAAGTGGTAACTTTCTCAAATAACCTCTCTTAATTTTTTTATACCTTATATTCACATAATTCATCCATAAAAGCGTAATAAATCTAGTATCATGTATATATTTGAATTTTTTGTTTCTAATGTTATATCTTCTATCCAACTCTTTTATCATATCCTTTTATTCAAGGAAATGAAAACATTTTCTAAATTGTGGCGGTTAACTGTCTTCATGGATAATGATATTTTATTTTACATTAATAACTCAGGGCTGGTCATACACATATAATTATGGTTAAATAACATTTTAATAGATATATTAATAATTATTTCATGTTTTGGAAATAATAAATATATAATATTAACTAAAACAAAACCAGTTCATGATGGTTGAAAAAACCGCCAAAATAAACTATCATTTTTCATTAATGTTTTATAAAAATAATCATCCTCATACCAGAAAGGAAAAAATAATAAATGAGAATATATAAACTTATGTAATTTCATCAATACCATTTCATTTAAATTATTTTGTTTTATTTCAATTTGATAATAAAACCGATAATTATACACAAATGAACCGACCATGAAAACTATGAAACGAATGGACCTGAAATACTGAAAATAATGAAATATTATTAATAAAATGGTGGTAATATGTTATAAAAGTATCATGTAAGGTATTAAAAATATTATTAAAGTTCTTTAATGAATTAATAAAATTATTTAAAACTTTATAAAGGAGGTTAAATTACACAAAATTAAAGTGAAGCGTGAGGAGGGTTTCTTATCCCACTTTTACTTATGTCAGATATATGACTTATTCACCACTTATTTTTTTATGTGGTGCATAAACTTCCGTTTGATATATCGTTTCAAGAATTTCATTATCTTCATGGTTTTCAATGTTTTATTTTATAATTATTACTTTTATGGGGAATATGACTCAACTAATTTCAATGTTCTAAAGAATTTCTCATTTCAATTTCCATTCATTAGGTTAAACTTCTATATCATTGATTATGCCACATTAAGATTATTCATGAGATGCATTCTGATTATCTTATTATGTATTTCCAATTTTTATGTGTATTTAAAATTGATACACTTGATTCATTTTATTAATTTTCACTTTAATGATATAATATTAATAAGGGGCATTATTTTAAAAATTATATTTTTAATGTTTTCATTTAAAATATCATTTTCTTCCATGTCCATGTTTTATAAAATTGTTTCCGAAAATATTTTTACTATTATATTATTATTTTTAAAATTTATATTTACTCATGTTTTAATTTTTATAAAATTGATTTTGAAATTATTTTGTTTCTTTTTCTAAACGATGTTCTTTGTTACTTATCCCAAAAAGTATGAAATGTTTTTTTTTAAATTACGTATCATGAGTAGATTTTACCACCATCATGAATACTTAATTATTTGATGATTAATTTACAATATTATAATGTTATTTTAAAATAATTTATTTTCCTTTATAATTTCATAACTCTTTAAAAAGTTTTTTTTTTGAAAATGGAAGTTTTATTTTTTTAAATAATTATTTCATGTGATCTATCAAAATTATTTTCTATATAAGATAACATTTTTCTTATGTTAATTATGGGTTTTTGGATATATTATTGAAGGATCATATCCTTATTATTTTTATGCTTGGTTTGTGTTTATTATGGCTTGGTATATATGAATCCCATTTCTTTTCCCTGGGTTACTCTATGATAAAATGTCTTTGAAACCCATTCCTTTTCATGTGTTCTTATATGCTGAATGATTTATGTTCTTATGGAACATATATGCATGGTTTTTATTATGTGATAGGTGGGACCTATATATATCTCTAATTAATTGTGAATTTATTTCAATCTCATGAGATAACAATGATAAATGAGTCGATCAGCTCGATCCAATGTGAGAAAATAGGTGCATCATAATACACTATGGGAAACAAGTGTTTCTTTATCCACTATATTGATGGTCATGGTATTTAACCTTGTGGTATGAAATGTTTTTATATTTTTATGATGGTTTCAAACTTTTATGACATGAGATTATGGATAATGATTGTTTTATGATAATTTTTCACTATTATGGCCTATTTTTTTGAAATGACAATGTTTGTTCCATAAATCATGTTTATAATTTAGGAATGGTTGTGTATAAAATTTATAAGTTATATTCAATATCACATAACCTTATTCTTAGGTTATAGTTTCATATAAACATTGATTGATATCTCTTATGTTTATCGTTACTTATCATCTGACCTCACCCTTTCTTATGTTTTCTTCCCTAGGTGATGAATAAATGTTTAGGTTGGGTATGCCTAAGAGGAGTACTATGTGAGGAGATTATTGTAGAACATATTGAAGATCTTTATTAATATAATAAGATTGTATATCTAATATCAAAAGACTCTAAAACTATACTTTTAGGGCATGGATAGTATTGTTATGTATTGATTATTCATCTAAATAGATGTAATGTATTTATATGAAAAGAATGGGTCGTTATAGTTGGTATCCTAGTAGGGTTTATCCACTATGATTAGTGCTTCTTCTGATATTATTTCTAGTTTCAGTTAATTTATGGAACCCAAAGGAACCAAGTTAATGCTATGTGTGGTGGAAAATTTGATAATTGACCTCAAGAGAACCAAATTTTGTGGGAGATGGAATAAAGAACCTTGCAGCTATGATCACAAAACTTTTATAGGTTGTGAATCATGATATGTTTTAAAATGATAAAAGGCTGGAACAACATATAGTTGAATATTTCATGAGGAAATATCCACCTTTTTAAGGTTACTTTGATCAATTATTGGCTAACTTATGTATCAACGCCATGGAGAAAATATTTTATGTCCTTAAATGCTCATGATTTGAAAACGTTTCCCTAGTTATTTATCATCTAGAAGGTGAAGGAGATCAAGGTTGGAATCATATCAAGAAGACCAGGAAAGTGAAAGATATTTAATCCATGGAATTGGATGAGTTTATGGGGATATTATTAATAAATTACATTCCTCATATTCTACATACAAATAGAGTGAAGGAATTTATTTTACAGGAGAAAAAAGATGAAGAATCCATTAGTACCTAAAAGCAATATTTAACAAGGCTTGAAAGGTATTCCTCTTGTTTAATTATCAAACTTGAAATTAAAATTTAACGATTATTTAGTGGACTAAAACCATGTATAATAAGGAAATTAGATATAATATAATTCAATATTTATGAAAAATTAGTTCGACGTGAACTCAAAGTGGAAATGGAAATTGGAGATTCCCACCATTCCTATGGTTTTGATAAGAAAATAATGATCAAGTATCATGAAAACTTGAATGAATCACTTTTTGAAAATATATTATTGTCATCTATATGTAAAAAATATGGGAAGAAACATGAAAATATTTTAATGGAATTGTTAGGTCCTTTAAATGTGGAAAGGTGGGTTATAAAGCCCATGAATGTTGAAATGAGATCTATGGGATGATTATTACAATAGAGTAGGAAATGAATCCAACTAATTCACCACCCACACACTAGTGTTTAAAGTGTAAAGAGTATGGGAAGTATGAAAATTAATTGCCCAATATAAGGAGTAATGTGGATGATAAGCCACAACAACCTTTGAAGACAAAGGAAAAAAGGAAAATCTTATGAAATCCTAATGGATGAAGTGAATCATGATAATTAGAGAATGATTATTCTAGCCTACATAGTTGGGAGTTTCATGTTTTATTTTTTATGAAAATAATATTGTTTCTACTTTATAGAAATTACAAGTGATTATATCCTTTTATATGTATTTTTGAATAATGAAATCACATTTGATATTTTATCAATAAAAAATGAACCTAAGATTCCAATGAAATAATATTTTTATAAGGAAAGAGTTTGTATATGGAATAACAAGTGAATTAACATTTGTAAGTGTATATGTGTCCATTTTATATTAACATAAGAGTTATGGATAACATAATGGGTTTATGTGTGGACACCCATTTTGAGGTTTTTACATGATGGGTGTTTATCAATATTAAGAGGAAGTTATGTAAATTAAACCCTTTGGATTTGTATATGTGAAAAAGATATTCCAGGAGGAATTACTTTACACTTTATTGACATATTATTATAATTATTGTTCACCATTAGGTTTTATCTTATTTTTTATATTGATGTAATTATTGGTTTTAGTTAATCACCTTATATAGTCAACCGAAATCATCGAGAGAATATTTCTCTCTGGATATTCTTGAAATAATATATGTTAAGGAAGTGGAAAATTTGAATCGATTACCATATTAAATTGTATCTGATTTGGATATTAGGTTTAAATCAATGTTTTGGAGAAGTCCTCAACAAGATCTTGACATAGAGTTGAGTTCCATCACTCTGTATCATCCTCAAGAAGATGGTCAGTCTGAGATAATAGTTAAAAATTGAAATTAGATATTAAAATATTGTTCTATGTATTTAAAAGGTGACCATAATCAATACCTCCCTCTAGTTATGTTTTCTTTCAACAATAACTTTTACTCAAAAATTTAGATGGATACTTATGAAATCCTTTATATAAGGAATTGTTGAACTCTAACATACTAGAAATTAAGTTACAGAAATATTTTTGTTGAGACCTGATTATTATAATGGGATGGAAGAGAAGGTTAGAGTAAATAAAAAAAACATAAGCACAACACAAAGTTGAAAGAAATGTTATACTGATAATATTCAATGTGATGTATAGTTTGATTTTTATGAGAAGGTATTTCTATAAATTTATTTGTGGAATAAATAAGGGAAAACTATACCCTAGATATGTCGGTCCATTTTAAATACAAGATCATATTAGGATAGTATCTTATCATTTTGTGCTTTCACCAAATCCCTCTCAAGTTAATGATGTGTTCTATGTATCTATCTAAAGGAATTATGTACATTAAAAATCAGATGTACAAAATTCAGAGGCAATACAGTTGGAGAAAGATATTTTTTATGAAGAATAACTTATAGAGATTTTGGATCATAGAGATAAATTTCTATGAAACAAGACCACTCACATTGTTAAAGTTTTGAGGAAAAACCACCAATTTGGGGAAGCTACTTGGGAACCTAAGGATGTGATAAGGTATAAGTATACTCATCTGTTTTTATCTGAGTAATGAATTTATATGGTGAAATTAATTTTACGGGGGGTATAAATTAACCCACAAAGATTATATTATATGTATTTTTTAAGTAAATTTAATCTCATTGATATCAAACTTTTTATAGAACACTGATCTTAAACAAACTCCAAAATATTATTATTTTAACATGACCATTATATTCAAAAAATTAAATTAGAGTGAATTAATATTATTAACCACATTGTGAAATATATATGTGTGAAACACATTTTTAACGTATTTATTAAGTCTTTGTGAATATGCATATATATTGTTTTGTAAGTTCATTCCACTCTTGAAATATTTATTTCTTAAAAAACTATTTTTATTAAATTATATGAGAAAATAAATATAATTAATTTTTAAACATTTATAAAATTTATTTGAAAAAATGAAAATATTTTTTTCATTCAAAATTTAAATATTATTTTAGGATCAGCGAATAGCTAAAAATACAATTTTTTATAAAACCATCATTTCTTTATATTTTAAATTTATTTCAAGATTTTAAATTGATATAAAAGTAAATTTAGTACTTTTTAGTTTTATATAATCTAATTAAATACATTTTAACAATATTTATACCTTATTTTTGTATAAGAACATTTTTGGGCTTAGAAACACATTTTTGATAAAGAAAACTATTTTTTGTTGTGTTTTTGACGATTTAATTTTAAATGTAATTTTGAAAATTATGTGTTTGTAATTTTTAAAAATGGATTAAATATTTGGAATAAAGGGGTAAAAATTAGTTTATAATTTCATTTTAATTTTTAGGCACAAAAAATATAACATGGTAAAATAATATATTTACCTCAGTATAGGTAAAATAATGTAGTGAGTTAAAGTTAAAAGGTAAAAATTTAAAAATTAAAAAAAAAAAGAGAATTAAATTGGTGGATGATGTGTTTGATAACCTTAATAATCCTTTAAAACAATAATTATCATACAAATTATTTTTAATTAATGTCACCCAAATGTGGTAGGCTTTAAATATAAAATAATAATTATTTAATCACTTAAAACCACCCCTATTCAAGTATAAATAAAACCCCTCACCACCACCTTTCTTAGAACAATCTATGAATCTATTAAAACATATGAAAATTATCTCTTACACACTATTCCAACTTCCAAGTGCTTATTTAATCACCAAATGACCATTTTCATGTTCCTTAAGGTCTCTTCAAGGAAGTGATATTCAAGATATAACTTTCTCAAACAACCTCTCTTAGTTTCTTTTCTTTTTCTACCATATAATAACATCATTAATCCATATAATCATAAAAAATATATTATCATGTATATAATTTAATTTTATATTTATAATGTAATATATTCCATCCACCATTTTTCTCAAATCCTCTTATTCAAAGAAACAAAACCATGGTCCAAATTATAGTTGTTAACTGTCTCTGTTGATAATGTTTTTTTCCATCATCGCCTTAAAGGATAGTTAAAAAAGTATTATTATGGTTTTATTATATTTTAATTGTTATATTTTAACTTATTTCATATTTAATAACTAATATATATACATGATATTAAATAAAATGAAACTAGTTCTTGATGGTTGAAAAAACTACCATAATAAGATAAACATTTATCCTTAAAGTTTCATAAAATTATTAGTCTTCATAAAAGAAATAAGAAAATGATATATGATAAAATTTAAACTTATTTAAGTGCATTAATACTATTTCATTTCAATTATGGGGGTTTATTTCCATTTGAAAAGGAAATATATAATTATACACAAATTAACCGACCATAAAAACCATGAAACAAACGCACCTGAAACAATGAAAATAATGAAATATTATTAATGAATGGGTGGTAAGATGATATAAAAGTATCATATAAGGTATTAAAATATTATTATAGCTATTTAATTCATTAATAACATTCTTTAAACCATTATATTATAGGTTAAATTATGAAAAAACTAATGTGAAGCGTGAGGTAAGTGTTTCTCTTCTCACTTTTACTTCGTTGAGATATATTCCTAATTCACCACTTATTTATATTGTGCAGTTTATGTACTAGAATTTTATATATCATATCATGAATCTTATTATCTTAATTTTATTAATTTTTTAATTTGATAACTATTAATTTTTTGGGTTATATCATTTGACTGATTATAAGGAGGTAAAATATTTCTTAACTCAATTTATATTCATTAGGTTAAACTTATACTTCATTGATTATTCCATGTTATTATTACGTGTGAGATGATTTTTTATTATCTATTGTTGTTTTTATTCTTATTTTATTTGTTTTTATAGGTGATAGAAATAATATACTTATTTTATTAATGCTCACTTCAATTATATGGTATTTATAAGGGGATTTCTTTTATTTTTTTAAATTTCCCTTTAAATTTTTTTATTCCATGCCCATTTTTTCAAGAGTTGCCTCTATTTTTTAATATACTTTTATAATTTGTTTCAATACATTTTCACTCATTTTTTAAAATTTAAAAACTAGTTTTAAAGGACTCTTTTTTTTCATTTTCTATATGATTCTCTTTGTGACATATTCAACAAAAGTATAGAAGGAATGTTTTTTTAACTTATACGACATTAGAATATTTTTACACCATCATAAAGCCTATATGATTTTATGTTTACTTTATATGATCACAAGGTTATATTCAAATAATATTTTTCCTTTATAATTATGTGGCTCTTTAAAAATAAATTATTTGAAAATAGAAATGTTATTTTTTTAGAATTATTTCAAGTTATCTCTCAAAATTATTTTCCTTGTAAGATACAAAAAATTTATGTTACTTATGATTTAATATGGAAATTATCAAAGTATAATATATTTTTTATTTTTTTGGTTCGTTTATTTTTACGATGGCATGATATTTACAAAACCCATTTCTTTTCCAAGGGTTATTCTATGATTAAATGTTTATGAAATCCATTTTTTCATGGGTTATGACATGAGGAATGATTTATGTTTTTAGGAATAATATATTTTTTGTTTTAATAATTTTATGGGTTGGACCTATATCACCTTTAAATTCCTTGGGTAAATATTTATATCTCATGAGATAACAATGGGAAACAAGTCTATGGGATTGATCCACCATGGAAACAAGTTCGTCCTAATACACAATGAGAAATAGGTGTGTCATGATCCACTATGTTGATTGAATTGGTAGTTAAACATTAAATATTAAATGGTCTTATATATTTATGATTGTTTCACACTTTTATGACATTAAATTATGGATCTTGATTGATTTAGGATAATTTATCACTTGTATGGTGTGACAACTGGGTCCCAGTGACAACACAACCACCCTGACTTAACATGGACGTTGGGTTTTGGCCCACCGGGTACCACCAGTTGACTCACAGACACGTGGGGCCGACCCCAGGTTCCACCCACGTGCCTGAACGGGTCATCTGACTAATGATAGTCCCCACAGGCCAACACATGTCCTTTCCAGTGTGCTTTTTCCTTACTCACACACACCCTGGGAGACTTCCCAGAAGGTCACCCATCCAGATTACAACTCCAGGCCAAGCACACTTAACTGTGGAGTTCTAATCAAACAGGCTCTTAAAAAGGAAGGTGCGCCTTGTTGACATGAGTCATATCATTTTGTCATTTAACCCTTTATCATTTGAGGGTTTTACAACCCCCCCCCCCCCCACCATTTAGAGCACAAAGTCCTCATTGTGGGCCCTATATCTCAACCCAGGCAGTACACTGCACACTTAAGGCTGGGTTCCACCTCTGATACCAAATGTAACAACTAGGTCCCAATGACTTCATAGACACCCCGCCTTAACATGGCTGTCGGGTCCTAGACTACCAGGTACCACCAGTTACCCCGTAGACACGTGGGGCCCACCCCAGGGTCCACCCTTGTGCCTAAATGGGTCATTTAACCCTTTCTCATTTGAGGGTGTTACAACCCCCTTTAGATAACAAAGTCCTCGTTGTGGGCCCTATATCTCAACCCAGGCAGTGCACTGCGCACTTAAGGCTGGGTTCCTCCTCTGATACTGAATGTAACAACTGGGTCCTAGTGACTACATAGACACCCCGCCTTAACATGGTCTTCGGGTCTTGGACTTCCAGGTACCACCAGTTGCCCCGCAGACACGTGGGGCCCACCCAGGGTCCACCAACGTGCCTGAACGGGTCATCTAACTAATGATAGTCCCCACAGGCCAACACATGTCCTTTCCATTGTGCTTTGTCCTCGCTCACACACACCCTGGGAGACTTCCCAGAAGGTCACCCATCCTGATTACTACTCCAGGCCAAGAACATTTAACTGTGGAGTTCAAATCAAACAAGCTCCCGAAAAGGAAGGTTTACCTTGTTGACATGAGTCATATCATTTTATCATTTAACCCTTTATCATTTGTGGGTGTTACATATGGGTCATGTTTTCTAATTTGACAATTCTTATGCTATAAATCATGTCTATAATCTCTGATAGGTTGGGTATGAAATTCATAAGTTATGGTCATGATCACATTACCTTAATTTTATCTCATTTTTTCTTAGAATCAAGTATTGGTATCTCATATTTTTATACTTACCAAGCATCTGAGCTCGCCATTTCTTATGTTTGCTTCCTCAGGTTGTGATGAAAGGTTTAGGTATAATATTCTGACAAGGAGTACTACATGAGAAGATCTTTGTGGGAGATGTTGAAGATATTTCATAAAATAAGAATATTTTATATCTAATTTATAAAGACTCTGAACTTTATGGTTCTATCATGGGAAGTATTACAATGTATTAATTATTAAACTAAATAGATTTAATATCTAACTATGAAAAGAATGGGCCGTTATATAATGCCTATACCCATTTATTCTTGTAATACATGAAAAGCCACCAACACTCAGTCACATGGAATGAATGGGCTATACATAGAGTGTGATACTTATATTTTTTCCAAAACCCTAAATGTTTCACCTAGGGGACAACATGGAATGTTTTCATAGACTAAAATCCCTATAGTAGGGGTTACCAAAAAACCCTAGGAAGCTTCACGCGTTGTCCTCACTCACCCACAACCATCATTTCTTCCATGAATTACACTAAGGGCCTTGGATCTGGGGTCTTCTATGGCTGATCCATCACCGTTGGCCAAATTTCATCCACCCGAACACCATATTGCTTCACCCGCTGATGCCTCAATACTCAATTTGTTTCACTAGATAGTAGATTCATGGAGGCCTCACCCAAAGAACATAAACCATATTGATGTATTCTAAAATCCACAATCCATTTTTTGTTCACCACACCACCTTGAATCCAAGGGACTGATCGAACTCAAACCCGCCTCAATAATTTTGATCTGCAACCTTATGGGATAATTGTGAAGAATGTGAAGAAAAGAGGGGGGAAAGCACATATGTAAACTAAATCCATCATAGACCAAAATTTATTGAAATAAACCATGAAATTGGGGTATCTAGGGTGATATTAGGAGATGTGGGATAATTATATCAAATAAATATAACAAATAAATTTTGGGTATCGTGTAAAGTAAAAATAAATCATAGATCAAGAAAAAAAGATAAGAATCCATGATCAATAATATAATAAAAAGGGTGAAAACCACAAGTGAATATCCCTTACTTAAATTAGGATCGATCATTGATGAAGAATTCATTCTCCAGTGATGAAGAAGACCCGCTGCATGCATTTCTTCTCGGTCCACCTTGATTTGATCATTCTTCATTCTCTGATCCGATCCTCCAATAAATAATTCCAATATTCCTTCCCTCGAATCCTCCTAAAGTTATGTAAATATTAGGAATATTTTTTATTATCAATAAATTATATAGAAATTTAGGCCACAGGCATTTAAAATAAAATAATAAAATATATTTTATTTAAACGCACTGCCAACGGATTCCTCAACTGGATGTCTGACACCGATCAACCTTTGGACATTCATAGGGAAAACCACACATTCTCGAATCAACCATGGTATTAGATTTCCCATTTGAGTTCTCAAACAATGAAAAAAATTGAAACACTTAAATGATGCATGAAAATTTATTAAAATACATTAATATTTTTATTTTTTGGTTATAGGGTCCCAAGACACCCAAACCACACACCGACTTTGAGTATAAATCTAGATATATTCATAGAAATATTTAAAGGATAAATCCATCAAACCTAGAGTCACAATCAATAAAAGTTATTTTTTACATGTATCACCATGAAAATGTTTAGGGAATATTGGTAATGTTTTTTAAAGGTGTTACAACATCATTGTTACATCTTTATTTGTGTGTAAATCACATGAAATTTTGTTTTAATCATAGTGAAATGAAAGTGTACATATATTCCTTTCTTTTTATAACTGTATAAAATGATTTATTTTCTAGTGTATTGTGTGGTTTTGGATTATTTCCAAACCATTCCAAGGATTAGATACTATTTTTGAGTATTGAAAATTTTAAATACATGTGCTCCTATGTTTGTGTTGGATTCATGTTTTTTAGTAAATCTATAACTATTTAATAGTAGGTGAGGTTGTTTCATAAGAAAGAATAAATTGTAAACATAAAAATATCATTAATTCACCATACCCCTCTTTGTGATCACACTTGTCCTTTAAATTAGTATCATAGTGAAGGTTATCTTTTTCAACTCTTTGCTAGAGTTTGTTGAATAGATAAGTTGTTTAGAGTGTTTAGAATTCTATGACTACTAAGGGAATTATAAGAAACTAGTTTTTGAATCGGCTATAGATCCTTTTAATATTGGTCTGACTATTTTTTTGGACCTAATTCGAATGACTAATGAGTTCAAAAAGGTCTCATGGGTGTCTGAGGATTTATCATAGCCCAAAACCTATTATTTTTTGTATAATTTGGCCTATATCACATTTGGTATAAACTGTGTGGGTAGGGTGCACGATTAGATCTAAATGTGTGGATGGTCTGCACTTTTGGGAAGAGCCATTATAGATGGTTGGTGCATGGATGTTCATGACCATGAGGTCTAACCATGTGAGTTCCCATCTTCTTCTAGGTACCCGTGCATGGTTGTTGAACTGTTTGATAAACAGTGCGTCCAAACGTCGAACATGCTAAATTTTGGGTAATTTTACCATTTTTAACTTAATGATATAATTAACTAAACTCACCTTCTCCTATTTGATTCCAGAAAAAATTACTTTTCTCCCATTTTCGATCCCTCTTCAAGCCTAATCTAGGGATTGATAGATATCCTTTGTTCAGGGTCCGATCCCGAGTCTATTTTCCACGATGGATGCACATTGGTAAGTAATCGATTATTATTTAGCCATTCTTTATTTCTATTTATCTCGATTAAGTTATCTAGGTGTAGGATTATAAGCCCATTTTTTCAGATATACATAGATATAGGATGAATTAGAGGCTAATATTGGATGAGTATAGTCATAAAAGTATGTGGTAAGTGGTCTATAACTCTTTCCTCAATTTTCATCGTTTTATAAATTTCAATGTCGTCATGCTGATTTCATCGAGTGCCGTTTGTTAAAATTATATTCCATTCATATAGTCATTAGAACCATATTATAAGACTCATTCCATATATGTAATTCATTTTTTGTTTACGTCCAAAATGTTGACCACCCCATGTAGGGTGTTATACCATATTTGGGTTTTAGGTTTTTTGACATGTTTGAACCACCGTTCGAGTGTTCCTTATGCTTGAAAATCCTAATGGTAAGCCTTCTGTGAATACATTGTTTTTGAATTTTTGAATTATTAATTAATTAATGGTTTGGAAAATTTTGTTTCCACTTTACCCGCCTAAGTTAAGTGCTTGTACTTGTTTAATAAATGCTAAATTGTATATTGTCAAGTATATGGTATAAATATGACTTGTCCTAATTAATGAAATTTAATTTTGTTTTCAGGTCGTATCACCCCTGACACACTCGATGGAAGGTAGCATAATGAAAAAGTTAAATGATCATGACATAAATGAACTAATGAGACATTTTCATGCTCCATAGCTTTGTTACACTAATAAAAGGAAAGGCTTGAACCTCTTGAACATATTAAATGGACCGATCCTCACAAGTCCAATTTTTTAAATGAATTAAATAAAAGGTAAAAAAAATTATGTGGACCTTGAAATCATTAAAGAAGGGTCCTAACATGATTTATCTTTTTGATTCCTAAGGTAATTCAAGAATCACACAAGGACACCATTCCGATTTAAGGATGTCAATTACCTTAGTTGAGACCCACCTTGGAACCGAATCCTCATCTGTTTTTGGATTCTCAGTATGACACCATAGGATCCTTTCTATATCATTTTAGGATTCCTTGGATACAATCATTGGACCCATCATGGCTTTTACAAACTTGAGGTGCCTTGGTTATACCCTTTGGGATGAGCCATAGCTTAACCTCAATTACCTTGGATGCATTCCTAGGACTCAGTTAGATCATACTATTGTGGAATACCTTGAATGACTCTCCATGGATTACACTCTTACCCCTTATCCATGCCTTAGTTATTACTAATTTGGTGACCCTTTTGGTCTAGGTTTCCTTGGTTACTAACTTGAAACCCATTTATATTATAATCAACATGGTTTCCATGGTTGATACCTTGTAACCATTTTATTAATAATTACATTAAATGTTTCCTTGATACATCATGGAGAATTCAATTTTTCTATCATGAGGTGATGTAAATTTTTATTATGCCTCACATGACTAATGTATATAAACTGGAAGCTAATTAATTCATGAACTAGTTAAATGTTTAGACACCGAATGAGGGATGAAGCTGGTACTTCAGTATTTATGTTACTAAACTACTTTACTTTTATATATGAATACTTTCACACCTTTCATTATATATTACATGGATATGATTTTATAGAGACTGTTGGCGGTGGCCTATTGAGATTTATATCACACCCAATTCGGGCTTCCGTTTGGTACTTGAGTAGACACTTTGTATATAGGTGTTGAAAAAGTGAAGCGTAAGTCTTTAGATAATTGATTATTTGATGTCCTAGGATTGATCTTATAGCAGATGACTATGATGGAGCTCAAGATTCTTGGGATAAATTTACATTCATTTTTATACTTCATATAGAATGTTTGTATGCTACCTGTGTACCTGTTTTCCTAGATTTCTAGTGACATGACATATATCATCATCAGTTGTTATGTGTTAGTCCAGTTATTTTAGTTATTATTGATCTTGTCTCCTTATACTGTCCAATCTATTTACTCATATTTATTCCACCATTTATCTTCTATTGTGTTATATATATTATCTGTTGTGATAAACTCTGGTAATGAGGGCATAGTCTCCCCAAAAACACGTCCTATTCCCACACTACTAGTCAGCAACCTCTTATGTATGAGGAGATGTGATTGAGGCCATGTGGCTCATCAGGATCAGGGAACCGCCTAAGTGGAATCCAGGTCTAGGATGTATCGAAATGGTATCCGAGGGTTTATTTTCATTCATTACTATTTGGAGATAATAGATTTGATATTAGGAACCCTATGGGAATTGGTTATAAGATGTTCTCGGGCATCGTGAATCCATGTTCAAGGAAAGTTCGAGTTTCCGGAATTATAATTTTTGTTATGATTTTTTCCTATTACAATTTATATCATTTCACCATTGGGTGACTCACATTTTATGCGGTGTTACTGATTATTCTTCTGATTTAGATTCTATTTTATCCTTATCCCGATGATATGAGGGAAAAAATAATTATTACATGAATCATACAGGCACTGAGAATTCACATGTCATTCATATTCCCATGCCATATAGGTGAATTTCACTACTACACATTACTTGATATGCCTATGATTGTTGATTGGTCCTTGATTTGTATATATTCTTGTGTTTCTTTTGTGGTTATTATTGAGTGATTGACTATTTAAATTTATGAGGTGTTATGGGAACTTGTGGGTTGGAATGAGTAATTTACCAAAAAATCCTTGAATTATAAATTCATATGGGTGTTAATCTCAGTGATAAAGAGTATGGGACCTAATTCAATGGGATGGACAACTCATTTTAAATGAATCTTGGTATATTGAAATAAGAAAATGAAACTTAGAAGTGAAACATAACATTTAAAATCTAACGGTTGCACATCCTTATCCCTCCTTGTCATGTTAATGAAAGGTAAAGTAGTGAACCAAGATATTAAATATGAAATTAATGAAATGGTTTTCGGTAAATGATAAGGCAAGGTACTATTGAACCTTCATCTACTGAAACCCTTGTAATTAATATTTGATCACTTACCGATTCTTTCTCTTCTAATCGGGTAGCTATGATTGTATACCATGGTTAATAGGCCCTTTTCTTACATTCAGCTTCCATTATAATTTCTATCTATCTGCTCAAATATTTTTTTGAGGCATGTGCTTGAAATTTTTACACACATGCTACAATGACATCCACCTGTCAGGCACTAGGAGGGTGGCGACGACCATGCTTCATACGTGGTGGGCCCTGAGCTTCTAGTCATACCTCTAGGAGTTACACTTGAGGCATATACTGTTATAACTGAATTTGTAATTAATTATCAAGTTCATGATATTTTTCTACATCTAATGAAATCCATGAATGGTGCTCCATGAGCTGTACCTATGATGGCGTATCTGAACCATGAGTACCAGCAAGAGCATCTTCCAACCTTCTTAGGGGATGGTGGTCCAAGAGGTTTTAAGTATCGGCTAGAGGCCACCTTATAAATAGTTGAACATATAGATATGACTCTAGAGTTGATGGTAAATATTGTTATGTACATGATCTATGATTTGGACAATCATAAGTGGGATGTGATTATCCAAGATGGTCGCCACCAGGACATGGTATGGGCTGATTTATAGAATGTATTCTATGATTAGTTCTTTCCTCAGATACCGAGAGATGTTATATCTAGAGAGTTCATGTAGAGACCCGAATCTTGACGTACATGTAAATTACATTACTTTTTCCGAATACTTAATATATAAAAAAACAGACACACGAGGGCCGTAATAGTTTAGTGTCTTTGGAAACTCAGAAAAATAATCTCTTAATCGTGGTGAAAGATCTTCAACATCTCCCATAAAGATCTTCCCCTTTTGTTTTCATACCTAAAACCTTTATTTATATCCTAGGGAAAAGAAAACATATAAATGGTGATCTCAAATGCTCAGTAAGGGTAAGCATGTATAAAATAAAACAAATCATATACATTTGAACTTAAAAACATGAACATAATGTTTAAACATCAAAATCTTGAGAAATGAAATAAAAGGAGGCAGTACATAAGGCATAGATCATAAAGAAACATTAATCATGATAAAATAGCATGGGAATAAGACATGTAATTGTGGAAAAACATTAAGCAGATGATATGATTTCCATAGTAGCCAAGGCATTTCTGCCAAGACCATCTTAGTGGACAAAGTCCCTTACTGAACCGGGTTTACATGCCGTTCCAGCCCTTTATTACTAAACCGAATTTACTTGACATTCCAGCCATGTCTATCTCATTAGATATAAATCTTTACCCAATGAATTGGAGGGAGATATAGGTCCCACCCATCTCATAATGAAATCATTCTTACTTGTGACACAAAATAAACATACATCATTCATAATAACCTAACGAATAAAATGGGTTTCATAAACATCATCCCATCATCACATAATCCATATAAAAGAAATGGATATAATTTCATAATAAGAAAATTTAAACCATGTAAATCATAGTGAAATTATATTTGAAACATTAACATATGAAATAATGTCATTTTAGATGGAAAATGGTTTTGATAAAACACTTGATATGAATTCTTGAGGAAAATATCCTTTCTTGATGTTGTTATTACTTATATCATGATTTACTTACTTTTATAATGTAAATAATGATTTATATATCATATATATTCATTATATATCCATAATATACATGTATTTATAATATTACATAACATATGGAGGTAAGAAATGAAATGCACCATTCATGGAGACGGTAAGTCGTACGTACGCATGAACGCTACTTTCATTTCTATTTATTATTTTAATGAAATAGGTATATTATAATTCCAGTATAATATCATATATAATATCATTAACTACATCCTATATGCATCCCACATAAGGCATTAACGAATCACATCACTTTGAGGGGGCGGTAGTCCGCACTTCCTCAAATGAGATCATCGTATTTACCCACTATGGAAACAATAAAGGCTTGATATAATTGGGAAGTAAAGAAGAATAAAAAAAATCATAAACATAGTATATATCATATACAAATATAGTTCCATCATAATGGACACCATGAGATGTGGTAGGAGAAAATCGAACAATCATCATTTCGTGAGGCGTTAGTTTTCCATCCACAGAAACATTGTGTTCTTCATCCATTAGATGAAGGTGTGTGTAAGTTTAGTTAGAATAATTCTCATAAAAACATCCTAGTATATTTAATACACTGTTTTTGTTACAAAATTAAGGATTAAAAAGATTTTAGGGGTTGGAGAAGTAGAATAAAAGAAAACTACTAAAGAGAAACTGTTACCTTTAATTTGGATAACTTTCTTTGGATTGAACCAAAAAGACTTCTTGGAGTACCTTCTACCTAATGTAAGGCTTCAAGGGGATCATAGGGAAATAGAGATCTTACTTGTTCAGAGTTTGGATGATACAAATGTCTTGAGAGGTGTGTGTAATTGCATAGAAGTGGTCTCCTTTTATAATGGGGAGGATGGGCTCTTTAGGAAAGTGTGAAAACATAATTTTATTATAAACTTATCTTCGGTTTCAAGAGGTCCAAAACACATTAATGTCTAAGATAAGATGACTCATATTCTAAATAAAATCATCTAACAGGAATTGGACAGGTTTTGGATAATATTTTAATCATTATAATCTTATTTATTTAAATCATTTATTAATGAGGTAAATACTACATCATTATTGTGTCATAAATAATTTAATATATTTGATGTCTAAAAATTATAAAAAAAATACCAAAATTTAGGAAATATTTTTATCTTTCCAATTAATATTTATAGTCAAAAAGATAGTTTGTATAGCTCCATATAAAAATTAATTACTAAACGTTTCTTGTTAATGCCAATTTTATCTTTACATTAAATTAATTAATCTAATGTGTCATTGTATTTTATAAGTGGCTCCATGGGGTCCCAAAATAGACCCAAAGATACCCATGGTCGGCCATTACTCATCCAATAAGTTTAGGACAAGTTTCAAGGTAATTTCGAATTATTATAATATTCTTTTAACCTTGAATTACCCTATTTACCTTTAACCGCAGTAAACAAAAATTACCGTAGTTACTATTCATAATATCAAAAAAAAAGAAACCTATTAATATAATTTGTACCCACTAATTCCAAATATGGAATCCATTTTTCAAAATTCAAAACACATAAGTTTCAGTAATTAAATTAAAATTAATCCCGTTGTTAAGAAAACGGGGTTTAAAAGCTAAAACATTGCCAAAGATTGAAATGTTTTTACCTATGAATTCAATGTAAAATTAATGCTAATGACATATATTATATTAAATGGTAAAAAATATTCTATTTATACTTTAAAACCATTCAATATTATAATTTAACCATATAAATTATTGCGATGAAAAAAGTTTTTTTTAATTAAAATATAGCGTGTTTTTACTATTCATCAAAATATGAAAGTTACCAGAATAATATGAAAATTTTATCCAAAGTAAATTTTTATATCCTGATTCCAAAGAAAAATTTTATTTTTTCAAATTGAACTTATAAACAGGTAAAAACTAGATTTAAAATGGGTGCGCCATCAAAAGGCGGTAAAACTGCATTTTTTGAAAAATACTTCTTTTATCTGAAAAACTAATTTTGTTTTCATACCTCATTCTAGAAAATGTGTAAGATGAATTATAATTTTATAAAATTCAAAATTCAGTTAATACTATTCATAACGGCTATTTTATAATATTATAATAATATATCATTGTTTAGTGAAACCCGGTATTGCGTACTATACACGCTATTGAGGAAGGTCGTGATTGCATGTAATGCAAGCCAAGTCAGGGTTGCACGTTGTGAAAGACTACTTTGTTGTTTTGTTATAACAGAATCCAAAAATTTTTAATTTATACATTGAATATATTTATAAATATACACACTCAATTTTGCGTAGAATGACTATTATCAAACGAACATGAAATTGTGTGTAACACAATCTAAGAATAGTGTTGTGTGTACTACAAGATAATACGGTTTTGCGTATAACACAAGATAATCATGGTGTAGCATAAAACACATGACATCAAATAAATTAAAAGGAATACTTATCATAAAATCTAGGGGTGTTACATTCTACCGCCCTTAAAATTAATTTCGCCCTCGAAATTTGTCAGGGTTATAAATGGTTTAGTACTTGAAAGTTTCTTTCATAGAAACCCACATCGTAAAAAGGAATACCAAAACTGAACATTAAAAACTAAATTATGAAATGTAATAGTTACCCAAATTAACTAATCACTGGGTTTCCACATAAAAAAACATAGGTGAAAATATGGATATGGAAGAGAAATCTAACCATTAAATTCTGATGGAGAGTGGTAGAGAACATGGCTATGAAAAATCCAACAATCAAAAAGCCATAAATTTGTGATGATCTAAGGTACCATCTGATTCATCGGATATGAGAGTACTAGGACAACATTTTTGGCTTTCAGGATAATTTCCCTAATTTTGAAGAATTTGAATTATAAGAATACTTACTTTATTTCGGTACAATCTCACCATTGTTTGTGCCTTAAATAATTTCCACTTCATCTCTTAAAGAAATGAAGTTGAATTTGTCTTTCATGAAGTTATAGAAAATCATGTGATAGAATGATAGGTCATTACATCTGTCTCAAAGATAAGGTTAGCAAAAGATATATATATATGTCCATATATGGGGAGATTAATCGTATATGGTTCCAAAAATGGACTTACACTTCATCTATCATACCGCTTAATACAATAAAACTAGTTTCTACTAACCAGGGACTTCCTGTAGGCTAGTGGTAGGCGATGAAGGCCTGTTGCACTTCGGTTGTGGGTTCGATTCCCGCAACCTTGTCCGACGCGACGGGTTGTCGCCCATCTTGTAGGTTGTCTTTTTTCTAAAACTACATTATTATAACATTCTATCAATAATATCGAAAAAAATTTCTAGCCTTAAACAATACTAACTTATGTTCAACATAATCCATTCGAATCTTTAGGCTTATCCAAAATACTTAGTTCCAAACTCAAAGTATAAAGTGAACTATTACTAAAAAGGTCATATAACAAGCATGTGAATTCCATCATTTATCCCTCATAAATCTTGTTGGTCACATTCCAATCATGTGAATACCTTAATCATGTATTCTCTTGAAAAATGAATACCCATTGAACCTTAGGGAAAGCATGAATGCTTTCAAAAGTTAACTCTTTCCACATACTGAAATCCCAAGAATTATATATACTCAAACCATGATATCACTTAGTCCTTATATCAATCATGAGCTCATGAATACTATCAAACAACTTATTTTCTCTTTATCCCTTCATTATGTGCCTATCATCTGCTTTCCAAAATATTTGAATCACTTTTCATGGTTACCGGTACTATAAAATTATTGAAAACCACAATATACCAATACATAGATATTCCAAAATTCCACAATACCATAAATGAGATTCCATGATACTATTTTGAAATCCCATTACATAAACACTTAATCATTACAAAACATCATTTTCATACTCAACATCACAAATATTGATCGCATGAGACTTCCCTTTATCCTTTTCCTTAAGAGGTTGCTCACATTGATCATCATTAACCCATGGATTAAGGCATTTATTAGCATAATGTCCCATTTCCTTGCACTTGAGGCATTGAAGTGTTGGTGGAGAGTTATCTGTAGTCTTTTCTCTATTCACATTATTAGCAACCTTTTTTCCATTACTTTGACAATCAACTGCTCAATGACCTTCTTTTCCACACTTAAAACATTTTCTAGTGCCTTTTAGGCAATCTCTACCATGCTTCTTTCCACACTTTGAGCATAAAGAAACATTCATCTTCTTTGCACCATTGTTCTGAGATTTCACCTTGAACTCCATATTTCGTTTCTTGTCAAAACCATGAGATGGATATGTAACACCAACTTCCATTTCTACATTGATAGCACAACACACTATTTCTTCATATCTATTGAATTATCATATAGATAATGCCCTTTGAAGACTTGGTTTTAAGCAACTGAAGAATCGATCAACTTTACATTCAGGTTGGATGATAAAGCCAGATGCATACCTTGCAATCCTTGTAAAATTCGCTTCGTATATACTAACAGATTCATCATCCTTTTTCTTATGCTCAAGGAACTCCTTTTCCATATTTGTTTGAAGAATACGAGGGAATTACTTATTGAAAAATAAGTTCTTGAACTCATCCCATTCCATGGAGTCAATTTCACCTTGGGGCCTTGTATTCTTAATTAAATTCCACCATTGATCTGCTTCACCTTCTAATCGGTAAATAGCCAGAATTACTTTTTCATGTTCCGAACAGCGAAGTATGGAAAATATCTTTTCAATGGTACTGATCCATTATTCAGCAACAAGTGGATTAGAAGACCCACTGAAAGAAGGGGGACGCTGCCTCATGAAGGACTCAATAGAATATTGTTCACTTCTCTGCTCATTTGGATGTCCAGAATGATTCATAGAATGAGTAAGTATAACAATAAGATTTTTCACTCCATATCCCATAACATTGGTTTGTTCAAAAGGACAATCATTTCATTTTCCATTACATTGATCAACACGGTTCCTTCGGGTTCCAGCCATCGTGTAAAACCCAAAAAGAATAGTGTGAGAGGCACAAATCCTGATAGGTAAAACAACATAGTAAAGGGGGGGGGGGTAACTTCAATATCTAACATCTTAGGTTTAATTCTAAGATCGTTATCGTAATTCTAGGACTATAACCTATACTTATACTTAACCTTAGGGACATCCCTAGACATTCCGTAGAAATATCTCTAGGGATCTCACTAAAGTTTTCGCATCCTAGTTTCCAAAGGTTAACTAAACCTTTCCTCTGATACCAAAAGTAGAGACCCGAATCTTGATGTACATGGACATTACATTACTTTTTCGGAATAATTAATACGTAACAAAAACAGACACACAAGGACCGTAATAGTTTAGTATCTTTGGAAACTCGGAAAAATAATCTTCTAATCATGGTGAAAGATCTTCAACATCTCCCATAAAGATCTTCCCCTTTTGTTTTCTTACCTAAAACCTTTCTTTATATCCTGGGGAAAAGAAAACATATAAAGGGTGAGCTCAAATGCTCAGTAAGGGTAAGCATGGATAAAATAAAAAAAATCATATACATTTGAACTTAAAAATATGAACATAATGTTTAAACATCAAAATCTTGAGCAATGACATAAAACATGGCAGTACATAAGGCATAGATTATAAAGAAACATTAATCATGATAAAATAGCATGGTAATAAAACATATAATTGTGTAAAAACATTAAGCACATGATATGATTTCCATAGTAGCCAAGGCATTGCTGCCAAGACCATCTTAGTGGACAAAGTCCCTTACTGAACCGAGTTTACTTGCCGTTCCAGCCCTGTATTACTGAACTGGATTTACTTGCCGTTCCAGCCATATCTATATCATGAGATATAAATCTTTACCCAATGAATTGGAGAGAGATATAGGTCCCACCTATCTCATAATGAAATCATTCTTACTTGTGCCACAAAATAAACATATATCATTCATAATTACCCAACGAATAAAATGGGTTTCATAAACATCATCCCATCATCACATAATCCATAAAAATAAATGGATATCATTTCATAATAAGAAAAGTGAAACCGTGTAAATAATAGATACATTATACTTGAAACATACACATATGAAATCATGTCATTTTAGATGGAAAATGGTTTTGATAAAACACTTGAAATGAATTCTTGAGGAAAATATCCTTTATTCTTTAAAATCATTTTCCTTTCACAAAATGTCATGAATTTTTAAAAGAAAAGGATTTTGTTAAAAATAGTGATGAAATATTTTGGAGGAAGCTTCATGAAAATAAGGCTTTATAAAACCGTAAATATCCTTTCATGCCGTATAAGTTAAAAAAACATTCTTCTCGTACTTTTTCTGGAAAAGTCAAAAGGTACCTTGTAAAAAAAATGATTCTTTACATACCATGTAGTAAAAGTTAAAATGGGTAAAAAGGACTTTAAACATACATGAAATAAGTTTTAGAAAACAGGGACGTGGATGATAAATATAACTCCAGTAAATACTAACGAATAAACAATCTCGGATAAAAACGAGATTGGAAGAGTTATCCCTTACCTTAGGTTCGATATGCTTCGTACGTATCCGAACCTCCCTTATAATGATTTAAATAACATAATTGACTTATTAAGGAATCTTATTAATTTTTATGATATCATATATGGTTTACTTATGACTTTATATTACCCGTTCTTTTGTAAATCCCATGTTAAAGCAACGTTTTGGGTAAAATCATCTTATTTGTCGTACGTGTTTGGACTTGTTGTTCTTGATGTTATTATTACTTATATCATAATTTAGATACTTACAGAATGTAAATCATGATTTATATATCATATATATTCATTATATATCCAGCATATACATGTATTTATAATAGTATATAACATATGGAGGTAAGAAATGAAATGCACCGTTCATGGATACGGTAAGCTGTACATACGCATGAACGCTACTTTCAATACTATTTATTATTTTAATGCAATAGGTATATTATAATTCTATTATAATTTCATATATAATATCATTAACTCCATCCTTTATACTTCACATATAAGGCATTAATGAATCACATCACTTTGAGGGGGCGGTAGTCCGCACTTCCTCAAATGAGATCATCGTATTTACCCACTATGGAAACCATAAAGACTTGATATAATTGGGAAGTAAAGAAGAATAAGGAAATAATAAACATATTATATATAATATATAAATACAGTTCCATCATAATGGCCAGCATGAGAGGTGGTAGGAGAAAATCGAACAATCATAGTTTCGTGAGGCGTTAGTTTGCCATCCACAAAAACATTATGTTCTTCATCCATTAGATGGAGGTGTGTGTAAGTGTAGTTATAATGATTCTCATAAAAACATCCTAGTATATTTAGTATACTGGAATTGTTACAAAATAAAGGATTAAAAAGAGTTTAGGGGTTGGAGAAGTATAATAAAATAAAACAACTTAAGAGAAACCGTTACCTTTAATTTGGGCAACTTTCTTTGGATTGAACCATAATGACTTCTTGGAGTGCCTTATGCCTAATTTAAGGCTTCAAGGGGGAGAGGAGGAATGTATAGAGATTAATTGGGAAGATTTTTGATGATCCAAATGGCTTGAGAGGTGTGTGGAATTGCATAGAAGTGGTCTCCTTTTATAATGGAGAGGAGGGGATCTTTAGGAAAGTGTGAAAACATTATTTTATTATAAACTTATCTTCGGTTTTAAGAGGTCCAAAACACATTAATGTCGAAGATACAATGACTCATATTCGAAATAAAATCATCCAATATAAATTGGATAGGTTTCGGATAATATTTTAATCATTATAATCTTATTTATTTAAATCATTTATTAATGAGGTAAATACTGCATCATTATTGTTTCATAAATAATTTAATTTATTTTATGTTTAAAAATTATAAAAAAATACCAACATGTAGGAAATATTTTTAGTCTTCCAATTAATATTTATAGTCAAAAATATAGTTTATACAGCCCCTTATAAAAATTAATTACTAAAAGGTTTTTGTTAATGCCATTTTTGTCTTTACATTAAATTAATTAATCTAATGTGTCATTGTCTTTCATAAGTGTCTCCATGGGGTCCCAAAATCGACCCATGTATGCCCATGGTCGGACATTACTCATCCAATAAGGATAGGACAAGTGTAAAGATAATTTTGAATTATTATAATATTCTTTTAACCTTGAATTACCCTATTTACCTTTAACCGCAGTAAAAACATTACCGTAGTTACTATTCATAATATCAAAAAAAAGTAACCTATTAACATAATTTGGACCCACTAATTCCAAATATGGAATACATTTTTCAAAATTCAAAACACAGAAGTTGCAGTAATTAATTTAAAATTAATCCTGCAGTTAAGCAAATGAGTTTTAAAAGTTAAAACATTACCAAAGATTGAAATGTTTTTACCTATGAATTCAATGTAAAATTAATGCTAATGACATAAATTATATTAAATGGTAAAAATATATTCTATTTATACTTTAAAACCATTAAATATTATAATTTAACCATTTAAATTATTGCGATGAAAAAAGTTTTTTTAATTAAAATATAGCGTGTTTTTACTATTCATCAAAATATGAAAGTTACCAGGATAATATGAAACATTTATCCAAAGTAAATTTTTATATCCTGATTTCAAAGAAGAATTTTATTTTGTCAAATTGAACTTATAAAAATGTCAAAAACTAGATTTAAAATGGGTGTGCCATCAAAAGGCGGTAAAACTGCATTTTTTGAAAAATACCTCTTTTATCTGAAAAATAGATTTTGTTTTCATACGTCATTCTAGAAAATGTGTAAGATGAATTATAATGTTATAAAATTTAAAATTCAGTTAATACTATTCATAACTTCTTGTTTATAATATTATAATAATATATCGTTGTTTTGTGAAACCTAGTATTGCGTACTACACACGCTATCGAGGAAGGTCGTGATTGCGTGTAATGCAAGCCAAGTCAGGGTTGCGTGTTGTGAAAGACTCTGTTGTTGTTTTGTTATAACAAAATCCAACCATTTTTCATTTATACGTTGAATATATATATATATATATATATATATACACTCAATGTTGCGTAGAATGACTATTATCAAACGAAATCGAAATTGTGTATAACATAATCTAAGAATAGTGTTGCGTATACTGCAAGCTAATACGGTGTTGTGTATAGCACAAGATAATCTTGGTGTAGAATAAAACCCATGAAATCAAATAAATTAAAAAGAATACATATCATAAAATCTTAGGGTGTTACAGTTCATGCACCTCAAGAAGATTTTTTATGTCAGTTATTGAGTATTCAGTGTGTTCCACTGAGTTACATCACTTTGCACTACTTCTATCTAGTGACGAGCATTCATGTGATAGACACTTTGAGGATGTTCTCATGTATTCCATACATACTCAGGTGAATTTCCTTCGCATACCTATTTTTTTTTCCTAAAATAGTTAATCATGATCTTATCACTAATCACAACCCGAGGGATAGTGAAAATACTGGGAATAGAGGACCAGTGTCGTGTTAGGATAATAGTTATTCCAGTAGTAAGAAGTGATCCCTCAAGGTTTCTCGTCTGGGAATTTGAAGCCAAAGTACTCATGTTGGTAGCTCGATGGCGTGTCACTAGTGTGGAAAAAAGGGGAATTATTAAGCCTCAATGTGATAGAGATCCTATAGAGTTTAGGGTTTGTGGATGTATGGGTCACTTGCAAAGATTCAGTGGGAACTTTCTATCTATTTCTAGTAAAACAGGATCTGCCCCAGCTCCACCTTTAGAGGAAACTTCTTTTACACTACATTAGGTGGGGTATTGGAGTAGATCAGACAAGGATGGATGAGGAGGTTGTCATGGTCATGGTATCCCAATCCTTGATCACTAGTAGTGGCAAAATAGTAGTTTTGATCATGGTAGCTTATTTTTCACACATCATCGTGGATCAATCAAGATTCATTCATTACAGCTAATACCCAAGGATCAAGATGTAGGATCATCTATAGTATGAGGTACTATTATAGTAGACTCCAATAACATATCTTCTTTATTTGATATAGGTTCTTCACACTCTTTCAATTCTATATCTATCATAGAAATCCTTATACTGAAAATATATTATTACTATGGTGTTGTGACCCTAGATACACTTTTGGGAGTATGATCAGAGGGCGTACGCTAGTGTAGGGACTTCCCCTTGAGGTAGGAAGTTACCCTTCCTTATGGGACTACTTTGTTCTCGAGATTATGAGGTTTTATTTCATTCTCAAGATGGATTGGTTGGTTCCATATCATGCCTTACTAGATTTCTATCATCATAGGGTGTTGTTTTATTTACTAGAGGGAATTAGTTATCTATAAAAGGGTGAGTGGGATTTCCTGGCTAGTATATCTGGACTATATCATCATGTGATAAGTTGACTAACTGCACAAATTTCCAATATTTTCATGTAGGATTAGGGTTTAGATCAGTTTTAATTCCCTCCAATAGTATAACATTTTATTAAAATCATTCCACATGACTTTTATATATTACCTCATGAGAGAGATATAGATTTTATGACTGACCTCATTTTAGGAACATCTCCAGTTTCCATTCCTTTATATAGGATAGAACCTAATAAGCTATAGGAGCTCAAATGATAGTTAGAGGACATGGAGGAAAAAGTTTTTGTATGGAATAACAGTTCCTCTTGGGTTTTGTCCATGATTTTCACCAAAAAGGCAGATGGGACCCTTTTTCTATGCATGGATTACAAATGGTTGGACCAACTAACAATCAAGAACTTTTATCCACTATCTTGAATAGATGATATATTTGACCAGATCTAAAGAGCTAGAGTCTTATTTAAGATCAACCTGAGATCAGGATATCATCATGTGCGAGTCAGAAAATCATACATACCTCCTAAATCTTTTCCCACCAGGTGTGGTATGTATGATTACCTCATTATTCCATTCTTCCTTACGAACATTCCCACTGTTTCATGGATTTTATGAATAGGGTGTTACACCCCTCTATGGATTCTTTTGTTGTAGTTTTTGTGGAAGGAGTCTTAGTGTATTATCACACTTTTAGATAACATTAAAATCACCTTAAAATCATTCTGAGTACACTGAAGGAGAATCAAATTTATGAAAATATTTCTAAGTGCCACTTATAGATAAAAAAAGTTAAGTTCTTGGGTCATATTATCTTCGAATCATGAGTATCTCTTGACCTAGATAATGTTAGTGTTGTTTCTTCCTAGGTGTATCCTAATAATATTTTTGATATATAGATTTTCTTGGGAATGGATGGATATTAAATTCATTTCATACATGACATATCACTCCTTGGTTAACCTCTTACTGCACATACAACTAATGGTGTAAAGTTCCTATATTCAGAAGCATGTAAGAAATACTTTCAGGAGTTGAAAGGGAGTCCTGTCTGAACACTTAATTTGGTTCTACTAGAGCCTGGTAGAGGTTATACCATCTTCTATGAAGCATCTAACATCATCCTAGGAGCAGTGTTGATGCAGGAAGACAAATTCATTGTGTATGGATCTTAGTAATTGAGGCATCATGATAGAAATTAACCGATGTATGACCTCAAACTAGCATTAGTTTTCCATGACTTACATTTATGGAGACACCATCTATTGGGTGATCACTTTGTGGAATATACTGACCATAAAATACTGAAATATATCTTTTCACAGTGTGACCTAAATCTCAGATAGTGAATATGGGTCAAATATCTTCAGTCCATCGATTTTGAGCTTTCCTAAACACCTGAAAAGGGCAATGTAGTTGCTGATGCACTGATTTTGAAAACTCAAACACATTCCACATTGGAAGCCAATGATGAATGGGACTTGATGGACCTCTTTTCTAATCTACATATGGAGATTCATGAAATTTATAAGATTTTTTTCCTCTCATCCTTAAAAGTTACCTCTCCCCTCATTAAGAATGTGAAAAGAAAAGAAAATTCAGATCCTGAGGGTTTGGATCTCCGTGAGAGTATCTCAGGTGATGACCCACCTTTAGATTGGTCAGTAGATAGATATGACATCCTGCGTATACATGGATGTGTTTGGGTTCCTACAGATATAATAGAGGAATTGATGTAAGATTCCCATGATTCAAAATGGGAAGTTCATCCTGGAATCTATAAAATGTATTGAGATTATAAATTCTAGTATTGGTGGCATGGGATGAATTATCAGATAGGAGCCTTTATAACTTGGTGTTCCACCTAATATTAGGAAAAGGAAAAACACTAGAGACCTAGAAACTGGTTTTAGTCACATACAGTCTTGGAATGGAAATGGGAAGACACTACTATGGATATCATAGCTTGTTTACCTAGGTTGCTGAGCAATAGTGATGTTGTATGGGTAGTTATTGGCCAAATAAAAAAAGATTCCCACTTTATTCCTATTTGGGAGACTTTCTCAGTTGATGATATTGGGAGACTATATTCTTGTGAGACCATTAGTCTATATGGGACCCTCATACTATTGTTTCAAATAGGGATTTTCATTTTACATTATGGTTCTCAAAGGGTTTGCAAAAATCTATGAGTACACAGGGGATACTGAGCATATATTTTCACCCTCAAATAGATGGAAAGTCTAATAAGATGATAAATTTTCTAGAGGAAATGTTGTGATCATGTTTCCTTGAATTTGGTGGTTCATGGAAGAATCATATCCCTCTCCAGATTTCGCCTATAACAACATATTTCAGGTGAAATTAAGATGGATAATTTTGAGATCTTGTATGGTAGGTCAGGATGTTCAACCCTGAACTAGCTATAGGAAAAAGAGGCATCCCTACTAGGCCATAATCTTATATAGGAAACTTTAGAGAAGGTTCAACTGACCAAGAATTGTATTTTTACTGCACAATCTAGACATAAATGTTTTGTTGATCACCATTAAAGATCACTAGATTTTGAGGTTGGGGATTGTGTTTTCCTACAGGTATCACCCATGATAGGGAATAAATAGTAACAAAATAAATGGAAGATTTCATATCATTTCATAGGTACATTTTAGATACTTGAGAGATTTGGGCTAGTAGCCTATCAGTTGTTACTATCTCATAGGTTCCATTCCATGCACGATCTCTTCCATGTTTCACAGCTTCACTATTATCATGACAAATTGTCTCATACTTTTTATCCTCATGACATTTCAATTTATTTTGATGCTTAATTTGAAGAGTATCCTATACTAATTATGAAACTAAGCATGAAGGATCTATGAGGCTGATCTGCTACTCTAGTATGGGTGTTATGGTATCACGACTGTATAAAAGACAAGGCTTGGGAGTGGGAGGCTGATGTAAATACTTAGTGGCCAGAGATATTCTCTGATATTTTGTTTCCTCCCATGGAATGTGAACTTGGGGATGAGTTCCTTTACCAAAGGGGGGGGGAGAATATAAGAATCTAGTTTATGTCTCAGGTATGGATACTAAAAATTTTGGTCTAACTCTTTATTTTGGACATATTTTGGATGAATAATGAGTTCACAATGATCTCAAGGGTGTCCGAGTCTTGTTCAGATCCCAAATCCATATTTTTTTTTGGAGAATATGGCTGGTGACACAGTTAGTTTAAACTTTACGGGTAGGGAACACAGTTAGATCTAACCATATAGATGGTATTAATTTTAGGATAGAGGCATTTCGCATGATTGGTGCATGATTTATCAGACCGTTTTTCCTAACTATGTGAGTTCCCCTCTTCATCAAGGTAACCTTGTTTGGTTGTCCAAGGTTTAAGAAATTTTTCAACCAAACAGTTCACTAGAATAATTTTGTGTAATGTTTCCATTTTCCCTTAAGGATCTAATTAACTCAACCCGCCTTCTTATATATTATTATAGTGGAAAGAACCTCTTTATCACCCATTTTGTTCCCTCTTCAAGACTAATTTTGGTATTGAGATATCACCTTTGTTCAAGGTCTGATCAAGGTTTCATTTGAAATGTTGGATGAACATCTGTAATTAATTGATTCCTTTTTAGCCATTATTTGTTTCTCTTTATCTCAATTAAATTATCAAGGTGTTGGATTATAAGCCCTTTTTCAGATCTACTTTGATCCAGACCGAATTACAGGTTGATACTAGATGAGGACAATAATACAAGTATGAGGTAGGTGGTCTATAACTCATTCCTCAATTTCCATCGTTTTATAAAATGCTATGCCGTCACATCGATTTCATCGGGCATCATTTTTTAAAATTATATTCCTTGCTTATAATTGTTAGAACCATATTCTAAGACTCATTCCATATATGCAATTCCTTATTTCTATTTACTTCCAAAATTTCAACCACCCTGTGTAGGGTGTTATTACATATTTGGGTTTTAGGTGTTTTGACACGTTTGAGAAACCGTTCAGGTGTTCCTTAATCTTGAACATCCTAATGTCAATCCTTCCATTAATAAATGGTTTTGAGTTGTTGAATTGTGAATTGATGAATGGTTTGTAATGTATTGTTTCCACTCTACCCACCTAAGGTAAGTGATTATACTTTTTTAATAAATGTTATATGGTATATTGGAAAGTATATAGTATAAATATGGCTTGGCCTAATTAATGAAATTCAAGGGTTGGTTGCATGTTGTAGAACCTATTGACACTCATAGTGGAAGGTAGTAGAATGAACCAATTTAAATGAGCATGACTTAAATGAAATAATGAGATGGTTTCATTCTTTTTGTCCTTGTTAAACTAATGAAAGGCAAGGATTTTACCTCTTGAACTTATTAAATCGCATAAAATTTATATGGACTATCTTATTAAATGGATTAAACGTAAAGTGGCTAATTATATTTGGACCTTGAAATCATTATGGGAAAGGCCTGACTAGAGTTATCCTTTGGATTCCTGATGGAATTTCATAAGAACTCAAGGATGCCATTCCGATTCAAGGATGTATGTTTGCTTTATTGAGACCCAACTGGGAAAAAAATACACTTCTATTAGTGTATTCCTTGTATGACACCATAGTATTTTTTATATATCATTTTATGATGCCTGGGATACACTAATTTGACTGATCATGGATTTTACAGACATAATTGTCCTTCGTTATACCCTTGGGCCTAGCCATATCTTAACTCGTTTTACCTTGGATGTATTCCTTATACTCAATTAGATCATACTATTGTAGAATTCCTTGGATGATGATCTTAATATTACACTCTTATCCATTAGATAAGATAAAATTATTAAATAGTTAGTAACCCTTGTGGTCTAGGTTTTCTTGTTGGAACCCATTTATATTATAATCAGTATGGTTTCCTTGGTTGATACCTTGGAACCCTTTTATTAAGAATAACATTATAGGTTGAATTCTTACATCATGAAACCTTCACTTTTTCTATCATGAGGTTATGTAAATACTAGTTATGCCACATGACTTATGTATATAAACTGGAACTTACTTAATTCATTAACTTTTTACATGTTCAGACACTATCCGATCGATAAATCGTGGAATTGGGTATTCATGTTTCTATATTGATTTAATTTTATATATTCACACTTTCACACCTTATTGATTATATTACATGAAAATGATGTTATAAACAACATTAGTGGTGGCCAAATGAGATTAATCTCACACCCTATATAGGCTTCTGTTTGGTACCTGGGCATACACTATGTATGAAGGTTTTGACAAAGAGAAGAGTAAGGCTTCATATACTTTGTTGTTTGTTATTATAGGATCGAACTGGTAGTAGATGACTGAGATGGAGCTTGGGATATTTGGGATATATTTTAAATTCCATATTATAGTTTATATATCATGCTTGTATACTGGATGGGTACCTATTTTCCCATATTTCTAGTGACATGACATATACCATCACCAATTATTGAATGTTAGTCAAGTTATTTTAATTATTATTGATCTCATCTCTTTCCTCTGGGAATTCTATTTACTTATATTTATTTTTATATTAATATCCCATTTTATTATACATATTATACATTGTGACACACTTTGTTAATGAGCGAATAGTCTCCCCATGGACATATCCTAGGAACTCACTGTTAGTCGGTAGCCTATGGAATTTTAGGAGTTGTAGTTGAGGCGATGTGTATCACCGGGATCAAGGAACATCCTCAGTGGAATCTGGGTCTGGGATGTCATAGTAATTCCCTATTTTTATGATATGAACTATCATATCATGAAATATATATTACTTCCACATCTTTTTTATCTTGGTTATGAAGTTCATGAAGCTGGTATAGATGGTTTCCCTCCTCTTCTGAATAATGATTTTATAACAGTTGTTGATAATAAAAATATGGAGAATGATGGGTGAGTCAGACATTCTATACTTTCCCCTATTTATGAAAGTGATTTTCTCAGAGTTAAAGGAGTTAGAACTTATAATTTCATTTGGGATAAGTTAAAGAATATCTATGAAGGAAATATGAAAGGCAAGAAAGTAAAGGTACAAATTTGGAGAATAAAGTACAAATATCTAAAAACGGGTTACTATTAATATATTCGGGATTCTTTATAAGGATGAATAAATTTTTTAAAACTATAATATTTCTTGGTGATAAGTTTTATGATTCAAACATAGTTTAAAATATCATACAAATTCTTCATGATAAGTTTTATGATAATGTTTTAGCATTGGAATATATAGATAAAAAAACTCTATCACTGGAAGATCTTCATAGAACTATCATCACTTATTAAACGAGAATAGAGAAATTAATGAAGTGAAAATAAAATGTTGGTCAACATATTTACTTCAAATCTTCCAAGAAAGTAAAATATGAGAAATTTATTAAATAATAAGAAGTCAGTGAATCTAACACTGAAGTCAAGGTTAGAATTTTTCTAATAAATATAGGTCCTTATTTTCAAAATATTTTAAAAGGGGCATAGGAAATTAAAAAAGGAATGTTACCACTAAAATGTTTTGGCTATGGATCTATTGGTAACTACGCTACAAATTGTTAATGAATAAAGGAAGATAAAGGATGTGATGATGAAAAAAAATAAAGAAGATCATTTAAAAAGAATATAGACAAATCGAAATCCTATTTCAACAGAAAGGATTAAAATTTATATAAATCCAAAATGAGGTGTTTTTTTTTCAAAAATGATGAATATTTAAATAATGAAGAAGAAGTTAAAAACTTCATTGATTATGATACTAAAAATAATTTTATTTCAAAAAAGTGTGATGAAAAGTTCACCAGTGATGAAATAATTATTTTGAAAGAAGAAGAAACTTAGTAGGAATTTTTTTATGAAAAGAGAGTTGAAAGAGTTTCTTCAAAAGAATATAATAATAGAAAGAGAGATAAAAATTTAAAAAAGAAAAATCCTATAGAAAAAAATCAATAACCTGTTCTTGAAGAAAAGTACTGGTTCCTTAGAAAGATTGATAATCTAAATAAGTGGATTGATGAGAAGGAGATCCTCAATTTCCATATTGAATAAAAAATTAATGTAAATAAGGAAGATATACAACTTACGAAACAAAAAATTTATTAAGTTGATTATGGGATTTTAAATTTCCAAAACTCAATTAAAAATTTTGGAGAAAGTTATGTGATGTGAAAACCGAAAAAGGATAAAAAAAATTATCCTTGAAGGTTGATAAGAAATATTAAGCTATTAAAAAGAGTAATAAATTTGACTAAATCATGTATGTATCCAAATTCAACAAAGTTGAAAAACCCAATGTTTTTAACCTTTTTTTGTATAAACCCAAAATTAATTTTACTGATGATTATGTCGATGCTGATAATATTTTAAATATGAATAATAAAATTTCATATGATAATATACATCTTTAGATACAAAAAAATAGGGGGAAGTTTCAAAGCTAATGAAAAACTAAAAAATAAATCCAAATAGCATGAAAGATACTGAGGTACATATGATTTCTATGGTTACTACTATAATTTTTTAGGTTTTGGGAATACAACACATTTGTGTTGGTATAATGAAAAACATTACAATTAATGTAGAAGAATTTAGAGGTAATTTATGAGGGGAGTTAATCAACTCAATAGAAATATATTGAGAAAGTTGGTGCATAGATTGAAAATAAATTTCAACCCTTAAAAAATATTTTTAAAAGATGTGAACAACTTGGATATCATGAAAAAAGGTGTTTTATTTTGTTACTAACATAAAAAAATTTATACAATAAAACTCAAAAGATGGATGTGAATAAAGAAAAAGAAAAGTAAAAAGTTCTTCTTGTTGAAACTTCTCTCAAAGATACAAAAGGATAAATACCATGGATTTTGTATAACATGTTTTCTTTATACATGATAGATGATTTTAAGTTTTTAAAGAATGATAAATATTTTAAATAAGGAATAAGGACTTTTTTAAGTGTTGAGAAACAAATAATCTAAGGATTTGGATATAACATCATTGGAAAAGAAAAGTTAAAATCCAAAAAATAATTGTTTTCTAATGGGTTAAAACAAAAAAATTTAAGTGTTTCACAACTTTGTGATGAAGGTAATAAATTTATTTTTAGGAATGATGGTTTTGTTTTTATAATAATAGCTTATTGGAAAGTTGTTACAAAAGTTTAATGAACTAATGGAAATTGTTTCATGTTGATTGTGAAGAACACTCATGATATCTAAGCATGATGGAAGAAAATAATATTTGGCATAAGATGTTGGGGCACATGTTTCAAATGATTATGAGAAATTTAACAAATAGAGGTAGTATTCATGATATCCCTAACATGATAAGAAGAGGATATTATATCTTCTCTATTTTTTTAGAATGAGAAGACACACAAATTAGTACATAAGAATTTTTAGATTCATCCAACTCAACCCATAGAGCCGATACATTCAGATATTTAGGGTTCAATGAGTAAACATTTAATACATAGAGATATGAACTTTATTTCCTTCATTGATGAATTTACAAGAATTACAAGAATTATTTTTTTGAAACATAAATGAGAGGATCTCATAAGGTTTTAATAATTTTAGGATAAGCGTTGATAAATAATTTGGATATTTTTGTGAATAAGTTAGGAACAGATAATGGTGTTGAATATAAAAATTTAGAGTTTAGAGATTATCTCTAAAAACATGTAATTATTCATAAACTTAGCGTAGTTTACAAAATATAAAAAATGATGTTGAGGAAATAAATAATATAAGTCTAGTGGAAATGGGGAAAATAATGTTGATTGAGCAAGATGATTTTCATTATTTTTGGAGGTAGGATGTTTATATAACGGTTTATATTCATAATTTATGGTTATATAAACCAAATACTTGTATGAATCCCTATGAAATGTTCTACAATGAAACCCTAATTTTGAATAACCTAAGGGTGTTTTTCTGTCTCTTCATTATAAAAGTAAAATGTGAAAATATTGGGAATTTTCATCGGAAAGGTGTTGATAGAATGTTTATTGGATATGAACTTTACGATAGAAGGTAAAAATGTTTGGAAAAAGAATATGAAAAAAAAAATTGATTAATCATATGTAAAATATACTGAAAAATATGATAAGAAATACTCAGAAATAAATACAGATATAAAATAAATTAAATATGAGGATATTGTAGTTGAGAAAAGTGAAAGAGTTATTAAAAATGAAGACTATGATTCAGATATTTCAAGTGATGAGAAACAACATTATAAATCCCTTCATAGGATGATAAATCAGGTGGAATTTTAAAACATCATTGGTGGTCAACAACAACATGTTCAAACTAGAATAACATTATGGTTAGATTCAAAGACATCCTTATTTTCAAAAGAAGAGACAAAAGTAGTTAATGAATCCTTTAAGAATCAAGAGTGGATTGATATAATGAATTAAGAGTTGGATCAGATTGAGAAGAATAATACATAGGAACTTGTACCCAAACCAATTAATAAGAAATTTCATTGGTACAATTTTGGTATTCAAAAATATGCTGAATAAAGAAAGTAAAGTGATAAGGAATAATTCATGACTGGTTTGTAACGGATAATCAAAAATTGAAGGTATTGATTTTGATGAGTAATTTTTTATATCATAAAGATTATAAAAAATCAAAATATTTTTTGTTATCATCGTATAATGAGGTTATAAATTTTTTCAGATGGATGTAAAATCATATATTCATAATGGAGAGATCGATGAAGAAGTTAATAATAAAAAATCATGCGGATTTGTGATTGGGAAATATGAAATTTATGTATGTAAGATGGAGAAGGATATTTTTGTATTGAATAAGTATATTAGATATTAGTATTCCAAATTTTATACTTTCTTATGGAAGATGATTTTCAAGAAAGGAAGAGTTGATAGCACCATCTACATCAAAGAAAATTAGGAGGTTTCCCTCATTATGATGTTCTATGTTGATGATATTATCTTTATTGGGAATGATGAAAAAAATTAATAAAACTTTTCTAAGGAGACGAAGAAGTTTTCTAAAATTTCCATGCTAGATGAAATGAAATACTCTCTTCGAATAAAAATCTTGTAAAAGAAGAAGCATATTTTACTATCTCATGAGAAGAATGATATAGAAATTCTTAGCAAGTTTGGAATGTAATATTCAAAAATAGTTTCCACACAAATTTTTGTGGGAACGAAGTTTTCTAAATATATATAAGGAAAGGAAGTTGACATTGATGATTTTTGGAAGTTGGATATAAGTTGTTTATATCTGATGGATTTAAGGCATGATATTGTATATGATATTACTTTGTGTGTTTTATTTAATTTTGGTTAAAAATAATCTCATATAATGGAATGAAAATGAATAATAAGATAGATAAAAGGAACAAAAAATTTCATTATAAAATATGATATCTTGGAAAAAAAAATTTGGTTTGGTTATACAGATGCTGATTAGGTAGGAAGTGTTGATGACAGAAGATCCACATCTAGTGGATTTGTCTCTTTAGGGGAATTTTATGTGACTTAGAATACAAAGATACAAAATTCAATAACTCTTAGTAAATTTGAAGAAGATTACACGGCTTCCACTCAAGATAATACACAACATTTTTGGATAAAACTCTATTGAAAGACAAATTGGTGGAAGTGAAGTTACTCGTACTCTTTGGTTTTTATAATCAAAGTGATATATATCTCACTAAAAATCAAGTGAAAAATTCTCATTTAAAGAATATTGATATTAAATACCACCTAAATAAAGAGCATGTGAAGAATAATGAACTAATGTTGGAGCATATTCCTACAAAGTAACAAGTTGTAGATATATTCACTATACCATTTTTGAAGGAATTTTTTATAAACTCATATTAAACATGGGATTAAAAACTCTATATATTCAAGTATAAGGTATGTGAATCAATACACTATCTTATGTTTTATTTGGATAGTGTTTACAAGTCATATAAAAAGTTAGATAAATATATCCATTAGTATATGATTAACCTTTTAAGTTAGGTATATATTTAGACCTATTTTTAAAAGCAGAAAGCTCAGATTTCATCATGTGTGAAATTGTTTCATAGTTTGTTGAAGTGTACACATAAACTTTTTTTATAAAAAATTGTAAATTTTTGAGGTTAAGGAAAAGGGTGATGAGAATATGTGGAATAATAAGGTTATTAATTCAATGCTTATGGACAACATGTTTTTTCTATTCAAAGAATCATGTCTCTACATCAAGTTCGCTCACATAGGATTAAAATAGTTGGATATATAATCTATATATTGAGGTATAGAGTTTCAATGATTTATGATTCTTGGTTGATAAAATAATATAATTGGGGGATTGTTGGGCCAAGTTAGACAAAGATTTTTTGATGTTGGTGGAATTTTTTTGAGGAAGTTATGAAGTTTCTACTCATAATATGTTTATTGTGTGATTTTTATTTTTGTTGATAAATATTTCTAAACTGAAACATGGTAATTAAGAAAAGCACATTACTTTAATAAGCCTTTTTAGAAAAGGTGATCAAAAGTACAAGTGAATCAGAAATATTTTTTATGAAAAAATCCATCAGTTGAGGTTTTTTTATTCTAATTTTTCTATCAAAGAAATAAAAAAGAGATGAAATTAATAATAGTGGAATAGATAAATGTTTCCTAACCAGTTTCTATTGGATAAAATTTTTTATTTTATGTTTTATAAATTTTCCAAATATCAATTGGATATATTTTTTGATAAATTTTATTGATATGAGTTTTTATTCTGAACATTTCCAACATCATGAGATATATAATATCATGATCCAATAATTTCATTAAAATAGGGATATTTTTGATTGTTTGGGTGTACAAAGTACTTTTAAGAAGTTTTAGGAAATTCACCACACAAAAAAAATATGATAGACATTTGGATGAGAAGAGGTTTTCTTTATGCTTTGATAATATCTTGAAACTTATGGTAGTATAAAGTCTGTTTTAAATTTTTGGGAATTTTAGAGGAAATAGAAATTCTATTGAAATGATAAAAGGGACGATATTATCAAATGAAATCATTGAACACATTTTTTATAGAAATTCCATCTGATAAAGAAAGGAATATGAAGGTAATGTTCAAAAAATTATAATTCAAATAGTTAGATAGATGAATTTATATGAGTTACATTTAATGTATGACGTCCCATAGGATAAAGATCATTAGAAAAACCTTTTTGAAGAAAATTTGGGATTGTTCAAAAGTAAAGATGATAATGGACGATTTCAGATAAAGTACATCTTAGACGAAGTCCATCAGACATAAAAAGTTGTTAGTTTAAGTATTCTATTGAAATTATTAGATAAATAAATTCACTGAGATATGTTTTCAAAAAAATTGAATTTGAATTTTTGTTGGATCATTATCTTGACTCTCATAGAATAAAGTGTTTTTCAGAAAACAATTAGGTTGATGTTTGTGAAGTAAATTTAATTACAAAGGTTTCTTAAAAATATCAAATATAACAATAATGAGATGATATTTCAAATATATAAATATAATGTAATGAAAACATGTTTCTTTATGAGTATTAATAAAATTTGAGGAATTTTTAAGTTACAAAAGTTTCTCATATACATTCAAGAACATTTTAGAATTTTTTAGAAGGTTTCAGTGAAATGTTCAAGTGAGAGATTTGAATTTCATGTTTTCATTAAGAGAGAAATTTTGTTTTTTCTAGACTATGTCCCCTTAAATGTTACTTTATAAAAGAGTGTAAGTAAAAAGTATGTTTAGTCTATTCATGTTTGAAATAGTTGAATTGCAAAAAAAATAGTTCCAAATGATCTTATCAGATGAACTTATCAGATGATGTTCTAAAAGATAAATTTTGAGAAGGGATGTTTCCAAACAAGGAATATCTTGGTTAAGGAAGAATAATAAGAAAAATATTTTTATGATTATAAGTTCTACAATCATAAGTAATGGATAAAGAAATTTTTCATAAGATTTTTTTACAATAGGTAGAATCAGACAGAATTACCATAATAAAATTGAATCATTTTTTATAATTCACCAGAATAAATTTCTAGATGAATTTTCCATGTAATGTTTGCAGATGAAATTTTTGGATGAAATTTCCATAAAAACCCATCAGATGGGAAACCAACTGATTGAACAAGTTCTTACTTGGTACTGGGTAATAAAGTGAAGATGTTTTATAAGAAGAGAAAAATGATTTTTATATAAGAATAAAAATGAAAAATATTTGATCTTAGTGGTAATGGTTTCTAAATTTGTAACAATATCATTGTAATATATTTACATTCATGTGAAGAACATAAAATATTGTTTTGACCATAGCTTAATGAATGTGTATAAATATTTTTTTTCTTATTGTAACCATATAAAAATATTATTTTCTAGTTGACTGTGTGGTATTATATTATTTACAAACCATGATAAGGATTTGATAATCTTGTTGAGTAGTGAACCTTGTAAATAATTTTGTTCATATGGTTATGTTTGGTTGTTTATTTTTAAAATGTTATAACTCTTCAATAAGAGGTGAAGGTCGTTTCATCAGAAAGAATAAATTGTAACAAAAGATCATTCTTCCACCATATCCTCATCTCATTTATAACATTGGTCTTTTCATATATATATATGTGTTTATATATATTTTTATATAATTATATTCCATGGAATATGTGTGAGAATATATATATATATATATATGTAAATTTATTTATATTCATATATATATTTAGATATTTTTATACACTTATGTATATATATATATAAATATAAATATACTCTATTATATATATATATATGTGTGTGTTTGTATTTAAATATAACTATATTTTTATATAATTATATTCATTTATAATTATACATAATTATATTCAATTATATATATGGGTGTTTGTATTTATATATATTTATAAAAATTTATTTATGGTTATATATATATTTTAGATATTTTTATAATTTATGTATATTGATGTATATTGATGTATATTTATATATATGTAATTGGGGGATTACCTAAGTGGTAAAGTTACCATTTAATTATGTACTATACCACAATTCAAATCTTGGAATCCCCCCTTTGAGGGATGATTTATCACCCAATTTATGGAAAAAATAGGGTCCCACACCGATGGAATATACTAGAGAAGGAATCATGGAGGGAACATGCAGATAGTGTGGGGTGATAGGCAGGATGTTCATCTTGGAAACATGCAGGCGTCGTCGGGTTGGTGAATCAAAAGAGAGATGGGTGAATTGGTTCTTATCAATCACCCATATACTGACCAATAATTATGATGTGGGATATAAGGGTGACCTAACACATGATTATCAACATAGTGGAACCATTCAAACAACATAGTGTGACTTGGAAGGTGGTTCGGGGAAGCGCCATGCAGGCATCACTGGTTGTGAAGATTGGAAGAGAGATGTATTTATTAACACCTATAAACTAAACCTCCCCCACATGTAATTATTATGTGGGATAGAGTGGTTCCTTTCCTCCTTTATAGGGGATATGAGACCATTATACTAGTTATTTCTTCTTATTAATGCTGATCAAAGGGGGAATCATGATAGAAAACTAGTGACTTCGCATGATGTAGGCCTCTCTCTTGGGTCTTCAGGCCATCACCTCCAAAAGGTCCATTGAAACATAATCATATGGTCCTTTGGGTTATATTGAAGTTGTGAAATCATGAAAATACATGTAATAAAATAGGTCCATTAGGTGATTTTGATTCATTATGCAGAGGGATGAGGCCTAACCCATAGGTGTACCTGGGTGTGTATGTTTTTTTCAGTTTGAAATCTGTAAGATCCAAAAAATTTCTAGAGTTTTCTTGGGATTGTTTTTAGGTACTATTTTTTCATTATTTTTAGTACATTTAATTTTTTTTACCTTGGGGTGTGTTTGGGTGGAAATTTTATGAGAATGGAAGAAATAGGGTATTTCACGACTGGTGCACGATTTCCCCTAACTGTGAACACCATCCCAACAAACCATGAAACCCTAGACATAGAGTAATTACACGGTTGGTTGATGTTTTTTCAAACCATGTTCCCTCTTAAGGGTAATTGTGAACCCCTATAAAATAGGCACATGTTGTAGACACACAGTTAGGGGAAACTGTGCACCCCTTGCCAACAAACCAAGTGTACGAATTAAATTAACACAAAAATTAGTTTAAAAATTCTTGAACTCCAATTTTAATCCCAAATAGACCTCCATTAGAGCTTAAATGTTATTTAATGGTTTTATAGCTTCATAGATGAATTCCAATCCCTCCCTAACTTCGTTCTTAGTGATTCGATGCCCGGTTGGCAGATCTGCATCTCTTCAGTTACATGGTTTCTTCCTGATTTATCTTCCAATCATGCCCTATTTTTGGGAGGTTATTATCCTCTATTTTAATTTATATTGATCTAGATTTGATGAATCTAGATCTAGGCTTGTGGATATAGATATATAAATAATGGATATTTATTTATTTTATCTTTATTTAGGTTTTACATATGGATCTCATTCTACATCATTACTCTACTAAAATGGGGGCTTTTATTGGGTGATTGTTCATCGATGAACTGAGGGAGGAGATCAATTATTCAAATACCATAGTATTAATATCAATTATGTGTATGTGATTATATAATTTATAGAGTTCTCTTAGAAATTTAAATTCCTAATTGAATTAATTAATGTGGATAAATAATTAATTGATAGATTGGGAATTTGATTGAATAATTGAATTTGAGAAAACTAATTGTGAATTATTTTTTGGATTTTGAGACTGTTAAATTATTAATTAATAGTTTTATTAATTAATGTAATTTATATGGTTAAGTAATTGTAGAACTAATAAATGGAAGAGACATGATAAATTAATTGGATAATTAATTAATGGGATAGACATGACTAATCAGTTATTGAATTAATTAATAGAAATTGACGTGACTAATTAATTGTTAAATTAATTAATGGACTTACATTAATTAATTTATGAATTAATTAATTGGATATTTTGATAGTTATTTGTGATAAGAGGATTAATGTTGATTAAACTTGGTTGTTTTGGAAATTTGAAAACATGTGACATTGAGATGCATTGGATGATGTGATATATGTGATATATGTATAATTTTTTTAATGTGTTAAATACATGGCCTACTGATTCAAAATCCCATTATGATAAATTTTTTTGTTAAACATGTGCGGTACACAGTCTTCTACTTACGATACTTGTGGTGATAAATTTTTTGTTAAACATGTGCAAGACTTGGTATAATTATTCCAAAGCCCATAGTTATAAATTATTTCTTAAACATGTGTGGGATATGGTCTACTAATTCTGAAGCCCATGGTGAGAAATTTTTTGTTAAACATGTGTAGGAGATGGTCTGCTGCTTCCGAAGCCCATAGTGATAAACTGTTTTTTCAACATGTGTGGGACAATGTCTTTTATTTCTAATCCCACAGTGATATGTTCATTGATTAACATATTTGGGACATCGTCTGTTGGTTCTAGTTCCCATGTTTTCCTAGGCATGATAGCCTAGACCCAAATTTTTGGCAGTAGACTATGGTTCCAATTATCTATATCATGAATTGAAATGAAATGTATAATTAAAGGCCATTTATTGATTGAATTTTGAATTGATAATGTTAAATATTTAAGACTCTGGCATGGGATGAATTAGATATTGAGTTTCAGGTGTCCTTGGGAACCTGAGGGTTTCTATGGTTAAATAAAGATCAATTGATTATTTGATAACTATTTAATTTTGAATTATAATTATTATACTTATATAACTTCATACACTAATGTTTGACTAGATATTTTTTAATAAACTGTTGTTGGTGTCCTAATAAGCTGTACTCACACCCTAATTGGGATTCCAGATTGGTATCTGAATAGATTTCTTGTTTGTAGGATAGGATAATGGAAAATTCCCTTTGGTAGAGGTATGAATTGGGGATAGAGATTTGATGAGGGAATGAGACATGGTTTGGGATCCGTTTGGGATTCATCAGTGTCTTCACTTTTAATTTTTTATTTTGACACTTGGAACATAAATTAACATATCATATTTAAATTTCTGGTTGATACTATATCTCCTATTTTGGTCATCCTGTGATCTTGGTACTCTTATTTTTAGTGTTATTTTTTTGAGTTATTGTTTTTTTCTAGTGTATTAATATGATAAAAGAGGGTATATTATCCCCATGATCAATATTAGACCCTCACTACTAGTCAGTATCCTTGGCCATATGGGGAGGTGCGCTTGAGGTCATGAGGCGGTCTTGTTTGAGACACTGGTGTGTGGTACTTGATCCTGGGTATTACAAAGTGGTATCCAAGATGTTTTTTTCTTTTCTTTTGTACTACTATTTGGGAAAGGTAGACAATAGAATAGGATGTGTCAGTACTTGGTCATGATCTCATGCATGGGAGTTTCAAACCAATGTATGAGGGAAAACCCATGTACCTAGGGTGGTATTACTATTATTGATGTGTGTTTTTATAGTTGGATATTATTTCACCTTGGGTGCTGTAATTGTTGTGTGATGTGAAATTTGTTTCAGAGATTGTTTGAGATATGACTAATGGACTAGTAATCCATGAGGGTTGACTGTGAATATATCATTCTAGGAACTCAGGATTATTTTATGACATGCATCATTTTAGGCACAAATGGGAAAATGGGTTTTAGGTTGGTTTTCGAACTTGAACTGTATTTCCTTTCTTGTGGAATTGCATTGAATTTGTTCATAACATGAAATGAATTTTAAAATTATTCAAGCGGAAAATAAATGGGTTTATAATGAGAAACTAGATATGATAATGATAATTCCATTTAATAACAAGGACCTAGGTGTAGTACGGTTAAGGGTAGTGATAACACCTCAATTCTGACCACATGGGGAGGTTCGGGGAAAATAATTATTGTTACTTGTTGTTATTTTCCATTTATATAAATGTGATAATGTTTTATTATGTGTCCTTAGATGTGTGTTCGTAATTTTAGGGATATTCCTTCATGATCATTCTTGTTTAGAGGATGAAAGGGGGATATGGATGGAGATGCTCCACCGGTAGTGGAACATGAGTCACTGATAGTGCTAATTGAGGAAGTATGGGAGAAATTATGAGAGAACTTTGCTCTATTCATGAAATTTTTTGAAATAGACCCAGGGTGGGTTGAAAAGCATGTATGATATGATGAGGGAGTTCTAGTTACAGTACCCTCCAAATTCTACTGGAGATGGTGGACTTGATGGAGATGAGTTCCGGATTGAGTCTATCCAGACTATACTTGACCACTTAGATAATCCTTATAAGAAGATATTTTAATTGGATTCCTATATTTACGTGGTTAGGTAATGTGATGGTGGGATATCCAGAATCAGGATGGGAAACTGTAAGCTATGGATTAGAATGAATTTTAACAGAAGTTCATAGATAAATTTTATTTGGACACATTGAGACTGCATAGAGCAGTTGAGTTCATGAGGTTGGCTTTGGGGAGTATGTTCATGATGGAATATGCTGGAAATTTTAAAAAAATTCAGTTATTTGTTGCAGTGTTTATAGGAGATGAAGATACTACAAAAAAGAGGATTCAGGTTAGATTTAGGTGAGAAATTAAGTCCAAGGTAAATATCTTCATAATAAAGAAGTTTCTAGAGGTACCAAATCAGGATCTCATATCCAAGGGGAATCTAAAAGAGGCTTCCAGTGGAAGATAAGTGGGTTCTTTTTCGTAGTTATGAGGTATGAAATATGAAAGAAAGATACATAATTACATGAATTTCTAATAGTGTATTTGCAAGAAGAGTATCTAGGGGGAAGGGTAAATTACAAATGACCTTTCCCATGTGGTTTTCCACTAGTGTGGTAGGACAGTACACTTCAGTAAACATTATCCCTAACCATCGGTAGAGTGAAGAGATTGCGAAAATATGGGGCATCTGTAGAATTAGTATAGAAACCCATGATAAATAGGTAGTGTTGGAGGAGATCGATAGTATTAGGGAGCGAGAAGGGGATCTTCTACACTATATCAGTTTGGAAGTTAGAGTTATACTAGACAAGGTGGTAGAGGCAGTGTACATGGTACTTTTGGGAAATAGTGCTTGTATCAGCAGAATTTCATAGCTTAGAGGAGTCAAAATAAACCATAGAGAATTGGGTTAGGATAGTTACATGTTGTTCAACCTACACTTGTGGGTAGTGAGGATAGACCGTTGATAGTGAGAGGTATTATTCATGTATCTTGTACATTATATAGTTCCTTATTTGATAATGGAACCTCTCATTTCTTTATATCTATAAAAATTGTTAATGGATTGATCTTGGAAGTGGAGTTTTTAATAGGAGTTATGATGATTAACACACCATTGGGAGTACAGTCTAAAGACATCTGTTTGTGGAAGGGGTTTTCTCCCATGATTGGGGAATACCATTTTCTCAGGAATCTCTATATTATTTACATATTCAAGCTTCGAACAAATTATGGGTATGTACTGGATAATCGTATACTGAGAACACATTGATTTATATGAGTGGAGAGTGAATTTTACATCTCAAAAGGGTGACCATTACATTCACCATAGATATTAGGATATCCAAGTAAGCTAAGTAGGTCCAATTACTCAAAAACCGGGAGAGATCATACACTAGGTTTCTGGTCTATTACTAGATGAAAGAGGTGTGATTTAAGACATCTTTCCACCTATAGTGGATAGGTTTCAGGATGTATTTCTTAAATACTTCTCATGGTTTCCACTTGAGAGAGATGTGCAATTCTCTATTGAGATCATACTGAGGTTGAGTCAGTTTTAATTCCACCTTATATAATGGCACTGACAGAGCCCAAGAGCTCAATACTCAATTATAAGAATGAGAGGATAGTGGATTTATCCATCTAAGTATGTTTCCTTGGGGTTCCCTAGTGTTGTTTGCAAATAAGGATGATAAGGGTCTATGCTTATGTGTTGATTACCATACGTTGAACCAGATGAAAGTGAAGAACCGGTATCCTCTCCCGCATATCGATGATCTATTTAACCATTTGAGAGAAGCTTGTGCATTATCAATGATTGAATTGAGATCAAGTTATCATCATCTGAGAGTTCAGTATTCTAATATACCAAGGACTGATTTCAGAAGTAGGTAAGGACTATATGAGTTCATCTTAATGCTATTTGGGTTTACAAACAAACCAGTAATGTTTATGGACTAGATAAAAATAATAATAAATTGATACCTGGATCAATTTGTTATAGTATTTGTGGATGATATATTGGTGTAATCTAAGACTCATTATGATCATGCCCAATATCTTAACATCATATTGACTACACTAAGAGAGCATCAACTATATGCCAAGCTACCTAAGTTTCAATTTTGGATTGACTAGGTACACTTATTGGGTCACATCATCTCATAGGAAGGTGAGCTAGTGGACCCATGTAAATTTCAAGCAGTAATCTCTTGGGAGAAACCCAAGAATGTTTTTGATATCCATTGATTTTAGTTGTTTTCTAGATAGTATTAAATGCTCACTAGGACTTTTCATGAGTGGAATCACCTCTTATGGGCTTGACCGAAAAGGGGAAAAGGTTTAGTTGGTAAGAATCATCTGATAATTCATTCTAGGAGATGAATAAGCGCATTACATTGATACTGATCTATATCCTACCTGAACCGAGTGAGGAGTATATAGTTTATTGGGATGTTTCAGGGATCCTACTTGGAGCAGTGTTGATGCATGGGGGTCGAGTTGTGGCGTATGGGTCTTGGCAGATGAGACCACATAAATGGAACTACCCTAAAAATGACCTCATGTTGGCTATAGTTTTTTATTATTTAATGTATTGGAAGAAGTATCTATTGGGATAAAAATTTACAATGTATATAGATCATAAGAGTTTGAATTATATCTTTTCAAAAAGAGATTTGAAACTCTGACAGTGGATATGGGATGAGTATATATAGTTTTTTTATTTTGAACTAGCATATACACCCATGAAAGGAAATAGTGTGGCTGACGCATTGAGTAGGAAGACTCAGTCTCAAGCAGTTTGAGAGTCTAGTGCTGAGTAGAAGATGATGAATTAACTGGATGAGATGCATGTTTTAGTTCAGGAGAGCTAGGAGAAGATAACTCTTGTATCAGTTTTAATGGAGTCTATAGTTTTGATCTATATTATAGGAAGGCCATATGTGGATATAGAGTGATTGAACTTGAAGGAAATCCTTAAAGGTGTGGATTCACCTTTATATTAGAGTATATATGGGTATAAGATCACTTGTATCAAGAATCTAGTTGTTTTGAATAGGGGAATGCAAGAGGAGTTGATGTAAGAATTTCATGCCTCAAAGTGGGAGGTACTTCTAGGTGTGACCAAAATTTATCATGACCTATGATGAGAGTTTTGGTATGAAAAAATAAATAGAAGGGTTTATGGCATGATGATACCCATGTCGACAGGTGAAGGACAAGCATCAACAAGGTGAAGATTTTATACTACTATTTCCCAGTCCATAATGGAGGTGGGATGAAGTGATCATGGATTTGTGGTGGGTATCCTGAGAATGTCTTGGAAAAATGATTATATTTGTGTGGTTGTGGAAAAACTGATGAAAGTAGAACATTTCTTTCATATATGGAAGTCTTTCATAGTGTAGTAGCTAGGATATTGGTATATGCGTGAGATATTCCATCTACATGGGGTTCCATAAACTACAGTTTCAAACCGATACTTACAATTTAATTCTCACTTTTGTAAGGGATTACAGAAGGCACATGGTTCACAAATTTTATTGAGTATGACTTTCTACCCACATACAGAAGGGAAGTCAGAGCATACTATACTCGTGTTTGAGGATATGTTGTGATCATATTTCCTAAACTTTAGAAGATCATGGGATAAGAACCTATATTTGATGGAGTTTTCCAATAACAATAGTTATTATTAAAAGATTCTGATTGAACCATAAGAGGTTATTTATGGTAGGACTTTAAGATCTCATATATACTAGATAGAAGCTGGAGAGTATGAATTATGAGGACAAAGACTTGTGAAGGAGAAGTTAGAAGAGGTCCAGCTGATTCAGGAATGTATGGATTTGGATTAGACTATACAGAAGTTGTATGATAATATATTTCAACGACCCTAGAGTTTATAGAGGGTGATTGTGTATTCCCTTGGGTGTTTCCTAGATTGGGTCACCATAGGATATGGAGACAGGGTAAGTAGGATCCCAAAATCATTGGACCGTTTGAATATGTGGATAGAATTATGATAGTGGTGTACTGATTATCTCTTACACAAAAATACACTGCTATGCATGATGTTTTCCATGTGTCACAACTTCAATGGTATCACCCCAACCCTTCTCATGTGATCAAGGTGGATGATGTTGATCTTGAGATAGATGCATCCTTTGAGGGGAATCCAATACGTGTGTTCGATCACCATGAGAAAGTGTTACAGGGAAGGACCGTACTGATAGTTCATATATTGGGGAATCATGGGAGTGTTTAGGAGGAAACATGGGAAAGGGAAGCAGATATGCAGGTTCAGTGGACCGATCTTTTGGACTATGAATCTTATCAATGCTTGGGAGTGGAGCTTGAGGATTAGCTATTTTAAAGTGGGCAGATTGAAAGATCCCAAAATCTCATGGAGTTTTCTCAGGATGATTTGTAGGTTAAATTTTTCATTATTTTGAGTAATTTTCTTTTGGGATATACCATGGGGTGTGTTTGGGAGGAAATTTGAGAAAAATGGAAGAAATGGGGCTATGCACAGTTGGCACATGGTTTTCCCAAACCATGCAGCCTAGCCCAGAAAACCATAAGACCCTGGATAGAGGGGAATTGAATGTTTAGTGCCTGGTTTTTCAAACCATGTTCCCACTTAGGAGTAATCATGCACCCTTACAAAAGAGGCACAATGTTTAGGAACAAAGTTGGGGGAAACCGTGTTCTCCTTCCCAACAAACCATTCGTGGGTCTTAAATTAACCCAAAAATTAGTTTTAAAAATTTCCAAAACCCACTTTTAATCCCAAATCAACCACCATTAAACCCCTAATGTTATTTCATGATTTTATAGCCTCTTAGATGAATTCAATGTCCTCTCGACCTACAATCTTTGTGATTTGAAGCCCGGTTTGAAGATCTGCATCTGTTTGGGTGCATGGTTTCTTCCCGATTGATCTTATATTTTTTAAGAGGGGTTTTATACTATATTTTTTAGATATAGATATATATTTGATTAATCTAGATCTAAGATTGAGGATCTATATCTATAACTAAGGATATTTATTTTTTTGGTCTTGATTTAGGTTTTAGATCCAGATCTCATTCTACGCCGCTACTTGACTGAAACTGGGGACTTTTCATTGGACAATTGTTTATCACAAAATCGAGGTAGGTGTCCTATTATTCAAATACAATATTCTTTATATTAATTACATGTATTTGATTTAATAATTTCTAGAGTTTTTTAGCAGTTATAATTCATAATTGAATTAATTTATGTTGAAAATTAATTAATTGAGTAATTGGGGATTTGATTGAATACTTGAAATGTGGAAATTGGGAAAATTAATTGTAAATTAATTATTGGGTGTTGATATTGTGAAATGATTAATTAAATATTGAATTATTTAATGAACTTTATATGGTTAATTAATTGTTTAATTCATTAATGGAAGAAACAGTATTAATTAATTAGAAAATCAATTAATGGGATATATATGATTAATTAATTGTTGAATTAATTAAAGGAAACTAATGAGATTAATTAACTGTTTAATTAAATAATAGACTTATATTAATTAATTTTTGAACTAATTTATAATATATTCTGATGGTTATTTGTGAAAATAGCATTAATTTTGATTAATCTTGGTTTTTGTGGTGGTGTGAAAATATGTGATATTGTGATGCATGGGATGATGTGATATATGCGAAACATGTGTAAATTATTTGTTAAACATGTGCAGGACATGTTCTACTACTTCCTAAGAACATGGTGATAAATTATTTGTTAAAAATGTGTGGGACATGGTTTACTTCTTCTGAAGACCGTAGTAATAATTTTTTTCATAAACATGTACAGGACATGTTTGCTACTTCAAATCCTACAGTGATAAATTGTTTTTAGGAATGTGATATATGTGAAACACTACTTCCAAATCATGTAGTGATAAATTCTTTGTTAAACATGTGCGGGACATGGTTTGCTGCATCCAAATCCCATAGCAAAATTTTGTTTGATAAACGTGTGTGGGGCATGGTTTGCTGCTTCCAAAGCCCACAGGGTCTTAGGTATGACGACCTATACCCAAATTTTTGACATTGAACTGTGGTCTCAATTATCCATATCATGAATTGAAATTAAATTGATGATAAAACGCCATTTGTTAAATGAATTGTGAATTGATAATGTGAAATGTTTTAGACTCCGATATGGGCTGAAGCAGGCATTAAGGTTCGGTTGTCTTCATTATCCTAGGGGTTTATGTGGTTAAATAAAGATTATTTGATAATCTAATAACTATTTACATATGAATTTTAATTATTTCCTTTATATAACTACACTCACTATTTTTTATTGGATATTATTTTAAACGACGTTGGTGATGGCCCACTAAGTTTTACTCACACCCTACTCAGGTTGCTTGATCGGTACCGAAAGGGATTTCATATTTTCAGGACAAGATAAGAAAAAATTCCCTATGTTAGTTGGAAAAATTGAGGATGGAGCATGGATGTGGGAACCAAACATGGTTTGAGATCGGTTTGGGATTATTCAGTGTCTTTACTTTTGGGGTTTAATTTTGACACTTGGAATGTAAATTAGTATGACATATTTAACATTATGTTTGATATTGTGTCACTAGATTTAGTCATCTTGTGATCTTGGAATAGTTCTATTTCTGGCTATATGTTATTCACTTATTGTTTCTTATTTTTCCACTGGTTTATTACTATGATAAAAGATGTTATAGTCTCCCCATTATTGATATTAAACCCTCTCTACTAGTCAGTACCCTCTAGTGTATGGGGAGGCACACCTGAGTTTATATGGATGTATGGTTCCTGGTACCAATGTTTGGAACATGGTTCAGGAAGTTACATAATCCCCTCTAACAAATATTGAAATATAAATTTTTATATATTTATATATATTATATTGGAATATATATATATATATATAATACAGGTACACACACACACACATATCTATGTGTGTGTGTGTGTGTGTCTATATCTCTATGTGTGTATTTATGTATTCTTATATGTGTTTTTTATATAAGTATAGATATTTAAATATATATATATATATAATTATCTTTAGTTATATATGTGTGTATTTATATACATTTATTTATAATTATATACATTTATGGATACTTATATATATTTATATACATTTATTCATATATATATATATATTACATATATATATATTTGTGTGTATATATATATATTTTTCTCACTCTAAGAACCTTTTTATTTAAATGATCCCAAAATATGATTAATATATTTCTAATTAGTATCGTGTTTTATGACAGTCAACTTTTTTCTAGCCAAAATCATAAAATCAGCTTTGCCTTGAACCTACCATGACTATCTACCGTCAAGTCAAGATAATACCATTAGTTCAAATCTACGACCTCCAAAATGAATCTACCGTCAAGCGATTCTACCACCGAATAGAGCTACCATCAGGTTCTTTTACCACTACCATTGAGTGTTCCACCATTAAATAGTTCTACAAAAAATAGATGCAACCAATAATATAAGGGGATACTGCTAAGATCTATCTCTACCACTATTTCATTTTCCTCCAAAGATCTACAACCACTAATTAATGCTACCTCTAGGTGCATCTACCATCTAGTGCTTCTACAACCAATTATTTTTTACCACTAGTTTCTCTTTATACAACAACTATTAAAAATCATGTTCAATATTACTTTATCCAATGGATATATTTATGCATTTAGTGAGAGTAGAATGATTTTCAATTTAAGAATGATTATCCTTAAAAAATCCTTTGAACTTTTTAAAGACATGTCTAACTTTATTGATCTTTCTCTGAGTATGAGTGTTCTTCTAATTCTATTATAATCATATGATGAATAATTAGACTTTTAGAATGATTTAAATTCATAGGAACCCCTAATGCGTGATGAGGGATATACATGCATAGATTATAATACGTGTTGAGATAAAAAAGACATAAATACACTTGTGTGTGAAAAAACATCGACCAATTGACTAAATGAGAAAAAAAGGATCTTCTATAAATCCAATGAAACTCTTTTCTCCTGCATGTTCTGTACAAATCTGGTTGTAACCTTTCGAATATAGATTCAAGGACTCATGAACAAGTGATGCTGATTAGACTATTTACTACTTTCTATTTATATTTTAGTTTATATTTATAGATTTGTTTTTCTTTTGTCTTTTTATCTTAAACACAGTCTCCTATACAGAACTATAGATTTATAGATGATCTCTTTCTATTATTTTCATTATTACTCCCACATATAACTATATAATAGGTCTTGTGTGGGTTGGACTTCTTTTACCCCAAGAATAACTATGGAAGTTATTGTTATATCCTTGAATGTCTTAGTATAGTTGGTTGTAAAACCCAATCCAGGTTATGGATCATATTATTTTATAATAAACTAATTGGAAAAGTGTGATTTCCAAGTAGATAGGATTATGTATTGTCTTTATACTGAACACCTTGTTTTTTCTATAGTGTGATTTTCTTGGTTTATTTTATTAATTTTAAACCAAATAATAATTTTTTTCTAAATTATTTACCAAAAAATTACTTTGATAGTAAACTGTATTTTGTATTTTATATAATGTTTTTGATTCAATTTAATTACATGAAGAAGTTAAAGTATTTTCAAAAAATTTTAACTGAGTTGTGATAATGATTTTGAGAATCTTATATAAAGATAAAATTAGAAAAATCTAATATTTAAGTTAGTTTGGTGTATTTCAAAAATTATAGGATTTAGTTTTTAAATCATTTTTAACATAAGTTTTTAATTAGAAACTCAATTTAAACCCCAATTGAGTAATCCACTTGGATCAATGTTTGGTATCAGAGCTAGTTTTAAAGTATTTTTCCCTATGATCTAGTTTTACAAAAATATCTTTAAATTTATCTTAAATCTAAATTTCTACCTTTATGGGTAGTAATAGATATTAAGGAACCACAACTACATTGACACTATTTTTAATAGAAATAATTATTCTCAATGGAATATCAAGATGAATATTCATATTGGGGTCATGGGATTTGATATTTGGACTGTTGTTGAGGGGAAATATGAAAAATTCAAGGTTTTTTGAGTTGAGTGGAGTGATACCACTAAGTAAACTTTTTACAAAAATTATAAATAAATAAATGAATAATATTATTCTTAATGAGAAGATGAATTAGAAATAATATATTCTAGTTCTACTTCATTTGAAATTTGGGATATTATTGTTGTATCACATGAAGAAACTTGAAATGTTAAAGAGATGTACTTGAATAATTAAAATATTAAATATCATACATTCAAGATGAGTCATGATGAATTAATTTTTTATATTTTTCTTAGGTTTAATTAAATCATCAAAACAATTAATTCACTTGGAAAAGAACTTTTTATTAATGATCATGTGATACGACTTCTGAGATGTCTACCTGATAGGTGTCGAGGAACCTTAGTTTCCCTTAGATAATATTATGATATCATTACAATAATAGTAATGGATTTTATTGGAAAAATTATGATGTTTTAATAATAAGTTAAAGTAAACAAATAAAAGGAAAATGATACTAAGAGTAAGTTAGTTTCCTTAAATACATATAACTCAAATATAAAATAAAATAAAAAAGATAATAGTTCTAGTGATGATGAATCACCATAAACATGATGTGAAAATTAATCCCCTATCTGAATAATTTAAAAAGTTATACATGAATAAGAAATTATTCATGAAATCAAATTATTGATGTATATATGATAATAATGAAAATATTAGTAAAGAGTAAAAAAGGATGATTCAACTAAAGAGATAATATTCTATGAGTGTAAAAGGAAAGGACAAATCAAAGATGATTTTCCAAAGTTAAAATATAATAAAAAGTATGACGAGAAAAAGATTTCTTATAAAAAGACTATAAAATCCACATGGAGGAACATAGAAGATATCTAAAGAAAATATGAATTGAAAAGAGAAGAAAAAAATTATAGATTTGACATGTTTAAATAAAGACACATATGAGGTATCAAATATTTTTCTAGTATCTATTGTTCATATTTAATGTTTTTAGAAGGATAAAAATAATGAATAAAATATGTAAAATGAGGGTTTATTTGAGTATTTTAATATTCTGTAAGTTAAATTTAATGATATTAAATATAAATACAAAAATCTAAAGAAACATCATGCTTTAACATTTCACTTTAAATACGATTTTTCTATAGAAAAGGGAAAATATTATCAATTAATATTGGAAATAAATAAACTTAAAGTTTCCAATGAGAAATTAAAAATTATATGAAAATATTTATAAATGGTAGAGAAATTGTTTCAAATATTCTTTGTAAACAAACCACTCATAAATATACCATAAAAATTGTGTTACATATTTCAAAGAGTAATATTTATAAGAATAAATTTGTCCCCAAATATATTCTTTCTAATATTAAAAGTAATTATTATTCTTATAGACCTAAAAAAGATTTTATTTCTAAAATCCTAAAACATGTTTATAGGAAAATAGTCAAACAACTTTGTATTCATAAGGATCTTATTACTAACATTTATGGACCGAGGATAATATGGGTACCAAAATAATTTATTGTTTAAACTTTTCCATTGAAAATATAATTTAAGAAAAATGTTAAAAATATATGGTATCTAGAAAGCGGATATTCTAGAAACTTGACTTGGAACTACTTTAGATTCAAGAACATTATCAAAGCACATAGTTCTCATGTAAATTATACTTAAAACACCAAACGAAAAATAATTATACTCTGTCAAATTGATAGCTCTAATACTATTTTGATCTATAATGTTTTATTTGTAGAGAGATTAAAGTATAATATTCTTATTAGCTCATAATTATTTTAGGATGGTTACCATGTTAAATATGAAAATAATTATTTATTTTTTTATTTGAATCATTTTTTTGTTTTTATTGCCTTCCATAATGATAATGATTATGTTGTTGATTTAAATTCTCAATTTTCTCAAAATATTATTAAAGTTACTTTTATAAAAAATCCTTATTCTGTAATAGGAGACTAGTCCATTTTAACCTATACTCACTTAGAAAGCTAACTAGAAAAAAATTATTCAATGATCTTCCTAAACCAGAATTTACAATAAACAAGGTTAGTAATCATTGCCAAATGGAAAAAACATAAAATATATTTCAAATAAAAGAAGTAAGTATCAACTTATCAAACCCCAGAGTTAGTTTACATGAATTGTTTTGGACCTTCCAGAGTTTCTAGTTTAGCGGGAAAACACTTTTCTTATGTTATAGTGATAAATTATTCATGATATACTTGGATATTTTTCCTCGATAATAAAGTGAAGATCCTTCCTATTTTTTATGAAATATATATCTGTATATAACCTTAGGGTACTTACTATAAAAACCCAAATATGTTTTTAGGGTTAAGAGTATAAAAATAAGGTTTTAATGTTTATTCTCACAACATAGATATAATTAATTTTTTTCTACTCCTAGGACCCCACAGTAGAATGGTGTAGTTGAAAGGAGAAATATTATTAATGAAAATATTTCATATAGAATACTAAATTAATAAAATTTACCTACTAATTTATGGTCAGAAGCAATGAATAAAACTTTCTATAATATTAATAGGGTTATATTTATACCACTTTTCAAGAAAACCCCATATGAGTTACGGAATGGTAGAAAACCCAAAGTTAATTACTTTATATTTTATATATGTAAAGTATATATACTATATAAAAAGGAGAATCTAGAAAAATTTTCATCCAAAAGTGATGAAGGAATAATCCTTAGAGATCCTATATCCAGTAAATCATATAAGGTATTTAATAAAATAACTGAGATTAGGGAAGAATTTTTACATGTCAAATCTGATTAAACAGATCCAAGTGAACATATGTACCCTTTTAAAAACCTTGAGGATAACCTTTCTAACATGTATACCAATACTAAAACTAGTGATTATTATATCAAACCTGCACTTGAAAAATCACATAGTTCTAATGAACAGTTTTAACAAGAACCAATTATGGGAATGAAGAATCAAATATTTTTAACCTTATAGATATTAGGACTCATAGAGACTATCCATTAGATATATTTTTAGGAGGCCAAGATGTGAGGATGTTTCTAGTTCTGATGTTGAAGAAAATGAAGTTGAAGATGATTAGAGGAGTCTGCTCTAGTTTCAATGGAAGAGGGTAGTGACCATGATGTTGTAAAGAGTTCCAATGTATCATATTGAACTATTATTTGACCTTTATATATTCCTAACATAGATTTATTTCTATAATAATAATATGGAATATAATAAATAGAATTTTTCTAATGGAGACCAGTGAGAAAGATCAACCATAGAGATCCTGGAAGAAGTTTTTGGTCTATTTGAGAACTCTGAGTGTCATTCCGATGGTGGATTTTTTCTCAAACCCATTTTATACTATTTTTGGGTATAATAAATATAACTGGGGATATTTTAATATAATATAAAATCATTATTTATAATGTAATGATTCTATAGTCCATGTTAAACCATTTGTTTTAGAAAGAGATAAGAATGATGCACCAACTAAGGGGGAGAAATCCCTAGGATCTCCTAAAGTTGCCTTGGAATACTATCATTCATATAGTGATGATAATGATAAGGGTATTAAACCAGGGCATGGTTGACCTATCATATCTATTTCTTAGAAATATAATAATGGATCCTTAGTAGATCATATTGATAAGGAACATTATTTGGATCCATTTTCATTTGGAATATCGGTTGTGGAAACTGGTTGTGAGGATTCTTCTATACATAGTCAGAAGAGGTCTTGGAATCCCCAATATAGTTATTTGACAAGATGTGACATGTATGTCTTTAAGGTAGGTATGTTATTTTATTTTAGTGGTATACTCAAGTACTTATCCTTCTATGATATGAAGAAAAGTTATGATGAACTAGTGGAAAAATATATTTCCACATATGTTTTTTTACTTTTTAATGTCAGTATTTAATAGACTATTATGAAGGATACATTATAAATAATATCTCTAAATTCAGTTTCGATAAAACTGAAGTCTATACCATAACTTAAAAGTTATTTTAAGGGATATTTAAACATTTATTTTTTATAAAATGATGTTGAAAATAAATTTCCACATCAGTTTTACTATAAAATCGAATTTGAAAATATAGAATGGTTGAAATTCCCTGACCCTAAAAGATAGGAGCTGGTGCATTATTTTATTACATTCTAATGATTTCAAGTAAACAAATTTTGTTTCTCAGTATTTTAAATCCAAATTACATACATGATACCCATAATACATTAGGAAATAATAAATAAAAACCTGATACATAATAAAAGAAAATAAACTACATCCTTGAATGCTTATTCAAATATTCCATTTTCATAACATGGGGAAAGGAAACATAATTTTCATGAGCTCAAATTCTCAGTAAGGGTATGTAGAGTTAAATAAATAATAAATAAATAATAATAAATTGAAATGGTTAGATAAATAAATGATAACAAACGCTATTAAAATAATTAGATAATAAAAAATGAATATGGAAAGTTAAGAAACTAAAACAGATTCCATTAATCAATAAACTGAGAAAGAAGTAAATACGTAGATATTTTGACCCAAAATATCATGGAAAATAATAGTAACTAAGTTCTCAAGAAATGAAATTCTTAATTATTGGATTCCATGTTTCTTTGGTACATTTTACCATTACCGTCAAGACCTATCACAAGATGGTTTAAAACATACTGGTTACAAACCAATATGGTTTTTCCAACCATAAATCTACTATCAAGACCATTCAAAATAAATTTTATATCATACTATTTAAAAACTTAAAGGGGATTTCCATCCTAATTTCATCCCATGAGACTACCGATACATCAAGGGGGTTTCATTAACCGGTCCCCAACCCATAGGGATTACCTTAAATGGTCCCCAACCCACATCCTACTTTTACAAAGAATTACTTAAATAAAATAAAAGTTTTAATCCATATTTAACAAATAATATTGATATATAAATAATACCTTATAGGATGATAATTAATAACAAGGGTTGTTTACATTAAAACATTTTTGAGGAAAAATAATATTTAAACATTCCAAAGTGTCCCATACCACTTTGACAAATTTAAATAATAATTCCCTATAAATTAAATGAAACTTATAATATCATGATAATAATGATATTTATGATATAAAATGTCAAAGGGTAGTACATATAGTATATAAAATTGAATTAGTACATAATAAAAATAGGTCTTAATGGAATGTAAATTGAGACAAAATCTCTTACCACTGTGGTAACAAATGAATTAGAGAACACAAAATTAGTGATCATAAAATAAAAAATTTAAATACCATGATAATAAAATAAGTAATGATTTATTATAGTAAAATGGATAGTAGGTACACTATAGAAATTAAGTAAGCGGTGTTAATGGTGTATGCCTGATGAGAAGAAAAGTGAGACATGAATCTCTTACCTTAACAGTCATTTTGTTGTATGGCCTTTATCATCATGTATAATGGTTTAAAATATGTTAATAACTTATAAAAAACCATAATAATTATTATAATATCATATATTATTTTATTAAAACATTTTATTACCCATTTATTAATTCTATTTCATTATTTTAACTATTTCGGGTGTTAATTTCCTAGTTTTCTCAAGTATGTTTTGACTTGTTACTTGTTGTTAAAATTACTTATATCATGATTTAATAATCTCAATAATTGAAAAACATGACTAAATTATCATATATATTCATTACTTATGTATTTATAATATTCCATAGATATTGGAGATAAGAAACGAAATGCACCGTTCATGGAGATGGTATGTCGTACGTATGGATGAACGCTACTTTATTTTATTTATCATATTTAAAGAATAAAAAATAAATGGTAAAATTTATATTATAGTTATAGTCTCATATATATGTTTTATATTTTACATAGTTTTATTAAAATATTCCTTAATTCATTCCATGTATAGCATGAATGAATCATATTGCTTCGAGGGGGCGGTATCCCACACTTCCTCAAACGATGTTATCATATTAACAAAAAAATGAGAAGTATTAAAGGTGTGTGTTATAAAATGATTAAGGAATTATAAATACATATATTATATCATATATATCATATATAAATATATTTTCCATCATAATTTCTAACATGAGATGTGGTAAAGTAAAAATGTAGAATCATTATTTTGTGAGGCAATAGTTCGTCGTACACAAAAAATAATATATTTGTTACCCATTAGATGGAAGTGTATGTAAGACTAGGTATAATCCTCAGAATAAAAACATCATAGTAAATTAATTACATTTAATTTTTATATAATCATGAAATAATAATTTTTTATGGATTGGATAATGGAAATAAAACTAAAAATCTAAAAGAAGTTTGTTACCACTTAATTGGGTAACTCCTTTTGGTTTTCACCAAAGTGCTCCCTTAGATTTATTTATGAATAATGGGAGGCTTATAGGATTATAGGAGGGATATTTGGGAACTATTTTTCATATAATTATAGATTTAATGTGGTTGTAGGGGTGTGAGTAAGGGGTAGATTGCTTTCCATTTTATAGTGGAGGGGGAGTGGCACTATTGTAAATACCAAAAGGTATTTATTAATCAGAAGTATAAATTACCTAAAGTTACTAAAAAAGGAAAAATTAATTGATTAAAGGGAAATAATGGTTTATTAAAACCTACAACAAACAAAAATATATGCATTTTAATAATTTTGTTCCTTAACTTCTAATATTTCCAAATTTTATCATTTTGGTTTTTATTAAAGCATGTAGTTTTCTAAATTATGTAACTTAGCCATTAAGAATAAAATAAAGTGATATTTATTAGATAATATAAGGATAAATAATTATTAATATTATAACTAATTTATAAAATAAAAATTTAATGTTTTTTGAAATTAATTTCAAAACAAGCACATGTGATGCGCTAAAACACTACTTAAACCAAGACCGTGTTAACAACATTTTTACTATATATAGGTCAATATGTTAATTATAAATTTTAAATTGGTCCATTAATAGATCATATTTAATATTTATTAACACGTATAAGTAACTTGAAAAAATATAGGTTATTTATTAATTTTCAATAATTTAATAAAATATCATTTATTGTCAAATTACAATAACGTCAATTTTGAACTTATTTATTTAATTTTAATTTTAAAATATAAATCTAATATTGGTATTAAAATATATTAATTTTAAAACTATTTAACATGATATATTCATCCAAAAAATATATTAAATATAATAATTCAAAAATTTCACTTCACTTTTAATATTTGTAGTATAATTTATTTTAGTTAATATTTAACTAAATATTCACTATGTAAGTTTTTCCTAAGAATTTTATGTCACTAAAACATCCATAAAAATTATTGATAAATTATAATGATAATAATGACCTATATATCTTTCAAAAGGATCTGTATAACCAAAAAATGGTTTTTTTACATATCTCAATGTTTTATAAATGTTAAAGGTAAGGAAAGTTCCCTTTTTGTCTTTTTACCTTACTTAACCTTTTATATAGGGAATTTCCATTTAATAATATCCCAATAACCCATAAAACTATAAAAATGGGTATATGGTCAAATTATTAGCAGGGAATGTCTTTTTTATATGTTTCCAATTCATTTAGGTCCTAAATATTAACGTTTAGTCCCTTATTAATCTTAATCTTACGTTAATCACCGTAATTATTTCTATTCACATTCACTATTCTTTTTGGTCAAAAATTAATTTGATATTATTAGCCCAAAAATATTTTTCTAATTGTATATGTGTATGTAAATTTTTATAAATTTAAATCATAGAAGTCGGAAAATTAATATTAATGCAAATCTTGTAGATGTGGTGAGAAAGCTGGTTTTTATAGTAGAAATGTTCAAAAGTTCAATAAGTTTTTATTTCCAATTTTAATATAAAAATTATTCCAATGACCTATATTGAGTTAATATATGTATTTTTGATATATTTTTACTTCAAAACCATTTTAAAATATAATTTATCATTAATAATTGTTTAAATAAAAAGGTAATTTTAAACTAAAATTCATTATTTTTCACCATTCATCAAAAAATGAAACTTCTCATAAAAATACCTAAAATTCACTCTAATGTAATTTTGATATTATGAATTCAAAAAATGAATTTTATTTCAAAAATAAAATTAATAAAATTTCCAAAATTTTGTTTTATAATAGGTGCACCATTAAAAGTTTGTAAAACCCAGTCGTGCATGTAACACCAGCTAACTCTGTGTGGTGTGTAGTATAATATTAACGTAGTGTTGCACATAAAAAGAGAAAAAATAATATTTATTCTAACCTGAAAATATTTTATTGTATTGGGGTGTTAAATTCTCTCCACCTAAATTGAATTTCATCCTTGTAATTTAAACTTGATCTTAGTAATCATAGAATTGATATTTGAAAACACTATTGTTGAAAAACCCACATCATAAATACAGTAAATAACAACTCTTCTTAATAAGAGGGAAAATGGAATGAAAAATTCACCACAAAACTGGGATTTCAAATAGGAGAACATTATTTAAAATATGGACATGTAAGAGAAATCTAACTATTAAGTTATGATGGAGAGTGATAGAGAACTTGTTTGGCTGAAAGTTGTAGACCTAAAAACCATAAACCAAAGGTGTGAATAAGGGTCATTTATATAATCAAATAATGATGATATTAGGGCAACATTTTTGTTTTAATATACCTTTACAAATGTTTAAGAATTATTTCACTCTATAGGAATATACGTAAATATACTGACTTGGTACGTTTCTATAATCTTATCAATTGGTCATGCCTTTAACTATTTCTACATCATCTCTTAGAACAAGATTAATCATATAGTGATGTAATATATCAATCTGTAAATCTAGATCCAAATTAAAAAAAATTCATAAATGGTTAAATTTTATAAAAGATTATGAAATTAATCTTTAGAAATAAGGTCACTAAACTTCCAACTTGAACTTATCATTAACCTTTACTAAACATAAAGCGTATCTAGATTTTCACATTCCAAACATGTACATAACTTCATCATGAATCCTCTTAAAAGATGGTAATAACTAAAATCACCACAAAACCTTATTGGGAACAGGCATTCTTTATTATTCCTTATGTAAGACACATGTTATTGGCTATATTTATTAAATCCAAAAGTGTTGTAAACTCCATCAATGATAGTATGGACCACTTGTCAAAAAGTCTTTAATTAGTTCCAAGGTATTCCTCACTTTTCCAAATCAATCATTTGTTTATCATTATCTAAACATAACTAATATATTAAGGGATATATTTCCCTCAATCTTGCATTTTCTAAAATGTTTATCTTTCCACTGAATAAATTTTCTTGGCACCATTAAGTATATGATCAAATATCCTTAATGAATAAGTACTACAATGCAGTCTTCATATATTTAATAATTCTTATAACCAATAATTGCTAATAAAATATTAAAATGACATTGTTCTTGAATCCATGTATGTAATCATATCAATTATTCCACTTCATCCTCAAGCCATTAACAAGGCTACCTCATCCTATTACTTAATATCTATTTCCATTTGCATTTCACTAGTAGTATCCTCATCATCAATAGTATAACCACTACTCACATCACCTTTCTGATTCACTTCATAATCTTTCCACTTCGAACAACAATTTTCATAATGAGAATTCATTCCAAAGTTAAAACATTTAACCGTCGATGATGTCTTAGAGAGGAAAATATTACCATCCATTGAATCAATAGAACTATTATTTCTTAATTTTAATTTACTTGATTTGTTTTCTTATTTTCCACAGTAAAAACATCTTCTTGACCTTCTAAGACATCCACTTAGGTGATTATGTCCATATTATGGACACAGGGGAAACAAAATCTTCTTTTCTCTGTGGTCTCCATTACCTGAAATCTCAGTGAACTCCTTACTTATTTTACTTGGGGAGTCTAAGATTTGGTTAAGGTACAATTTTTTTAATCATGTTCTGTGAAATTTGATTACACATGATCACAACATAATTCACTCCAGTGATCCTTCCATTTAACATCTCATTAGTAAATTTTCTATCACATTCAATGTTTACCCATTTCCTTCAGGTTAATTTCACTGACCAAAACCAGAAATCATAGTGTGAGAAACACTTATCAAAACAGAAAACTGCATAGTCATGAAAAAATACTTATATGATTCCTAAATCATGACTCCTACTTATTTAATCTTGGACACCATAGGTTTATCCTAGTTATTCATAGTAATATTCTACATAAATACTTCTTGATTGTCATAAAGAAAAATGTGAATTATCCTATATGTATCCACTGGGAGTTTCAAACCAAGTGCATAGTAAGGACCATTGTAATGTACTAGGTTACCCTATGTCAGGCCAGAGACACCTTGTTGGAGTTGTTACCCCTAGGTACATCTGTTCCAGAACCACATCCACTTATATTATCTATACATGGATGTATGTCTGAAAATACCCAAACAATCCCTACCTTATAACAATTCTTGTATGCTCATGTATACCTATCCTCAATGTCTATTTTAGGGTTCTTCTCCTAAATCTATATCTTATTAATATAGTTTCTTTGGTTTTTGCTAAACTTTCTAGGATACCAACTATAACTCTCAGACTCCAAAAGCCTGAAGCAGATGCATTATTTTATTACATTGGAATGATTACAAGGAATCAAATCTCAAAGAAATAAAATTAGTTTATAAGTCATGGAATGATAGATTATATATATGATACCCATAATACATTGGGAAATATAAAATACAAACATGATACATAATAAAATGAAATAAACTGTGTCCTTAAAGGCTTATTCAATGATTTATTATTCATAACCTAGGGAAAGGAAACATAATAAGGGTTATCTGAAATGCTCAGTAAGGGAAAGTAAATTAAAATAAATAATGAATTGATTAGAATAAATTAACATGATAAGGAAAATAACTGATAACACATTCCATTAAAATAAATATATAAGGAAAAGTAAACATGGAAAGGTAAGAAAATGAAACACATTCCACAAATCAATAAACTGATAAAGAAGTTAATACATAGATATATCAACACAAAATATCATTGAAAATAATAATAAATGAGCTATCAATAAATGAAATTTTTAATTATTGGACACTATGTTTCCTTGGTACATGGAACCATTAGTGTTAAGACCTTTCACAAGATAGTTTAAAACATACTCTTTATAAACCAATTTGGTTTGTCCAACCATAAATATTCTGTCAATAACATTCAAAATATAGTTTATATCATACATGTTACAAAATTAAAGGGTCTTTCTAACCTAATTTCGTCCCATGAGACTACCAATTCATTGAGGGGATTTCATTAACCAATCCCTAACCCGTAGGGATTACTGTAAACGGTATCCAAAAATGTGTCTTCTATTTAAAGAATTAATATAATTGAATTATTTATTTAATTAATAAACAATTTGAATTATCATATATCCATATTAAATAAAGAATATGTATTTATCAATAATACCTCATAGTAGGATAAGTAACAATAGGGGTTGTTGACAATAAAGCATTCTTGAGGAAAAATAGTCTTTAAACATTTCAAAGATTCTCATACCACTTCGAAACATTTAAATAATTATTCCAAATGAATAAAATGAAAATTATAATATAATTAAAATAATGATATTCATAATATAACATGTAAAATGGAATTACATAAATAATATAAATGTGAATTGGTTCATATAAAAAATAGGTCTCAATGGAATGTAAATTGACACGAAATCCCTTACAATTGTGGTAACATATGAATTTGAGGACCCAAAAGAAATGATCATAAAATTAAACATTTAAATTTAATGATAATAAAATAATTCATGATTTATTATATCAAAAGTGGTAGTAGGTACACTACACAAATGAATTAAGTGGTGTTAATTCCGTTTTCCTCACATAAAAAAAAGTGAGAAAAGAATCCCTTACCTTAACATTCATTTTATTGTATAGTCTTTATACTCCTATGTAGTGGTATAAAGTATTATAATAACTTATAAGATAACCATATTAATGATTATAATATCATATATTAACTTATTAAAATATTTTATTACCCGTTTCATGACACTAGTTAATTATTTTAACTATTTCGAGTGTTAATTGCCTAGTTTTCTCAAGTGAGGTTTGACTTGTTACATGCTGTTACTATTCCTTATATCATGATTTCAATAACGCAAGAATGTAAATAATGACTTAATTATCTTATATATTAAGTACATATTTATTTATAATAATTTATAAATTTTGGAGATAAGAAATGAAATGCACCATTCATGGAGATGGTAGGCCGTACGTACACATGAACACTACTTTCATTTCTTTGACATAATAAAAGAATGAAAAATAAATGAAAATTATGTATATTATAATTAAATTATCATATATATGTTATATATGTTAAATAGTATTATTAAAATCATCCTAAATGCATCCCATGTATAGTGTGAATGAATCAAATAACTTTGAGGGGGCGGTAGTCCACACTTCCTCAAACGATGTTATCATATTAATAAAAAATGAGAAGTATTGAAGGTATGAATTATAAAAGGATTAAATAAGTATAAATAAATAATTAATATTATATATATATATCATATATAAATATATTTTCCATCATATTTTCCACCATGATAGGGGGTAATGGAAAAATGAACAATCATCGTTTCATGAGGCAGTAGTTCGCCGTATATAGAAATAATATGTTTGTTACCCATTAGATCATTGTGTGTGTAAGTGTAGTTCAAAACCTAAGAATAAAATCACCCCAGAATATTTAAGATACTTTTTTTGTTATAAAATCATTAAATAATAATATTTTATGGATATGAGAATAAAAATAAAACTAAAAAGCTTAAGGAAGTTTGTTACCTCTTAATCGGGTAACTCCTTTTGGTTTACAGCAAAGTGCTTACTTGGATTTCATTATGATAAAAGGGAGGATTATAGAATGATATTAGGATGTTTAAGAAATATTTTTTCAGATATTTTTTGATCCAAATAGGATTGAGGGTTGTGAATAAGGGGTATAGTTATTTCTTTTTTTATAGTTGAGGGGGAGTGGAACTCTTATAAATACAAAAAGGTATTCATTAATGGGTGGTATACCTTACCTAATCTTACTCCAAAAACTAAAAATAATGGATTAAAGGGGAATCATTTTCTATGATAACCTCCAAAAAATAAAAATATGTTCATTTTAATATTTTGTTCCTTAACTTCTATGATTCCAAAATTTTATAATTTTGGTTTTTATTAAACCATCAAGTTTTCCAACCTATGTAATTTAACAATTAAGACTAAAAAAAAGTGATATTTATTATATAATATAGAGTCAATGAATTATTTATATTATATATAATTTATAAAATAAAATTCTCATACGTTTTAGAAATTAATTTTAAAACAAGTGCATGTGACGCGCTAAAATACTGCTTAAACCCAGAACGTGTTAACAAGATTTTTACAATACATGGGTAAATATGTTAATTATAAAATATCCATTGGTAAATTAATATATAATATATAATATTTATTAAAAATTATAAGTAACTAGGAATAATATTGATTTTTTATAAATTTTAAATAATTTAATAAAATATAATTTATTATAAAATAACAATAATGTCAATTACGACATTATTTGTTTAGTTGTAGTTGTATTTTATCAATATAATATTGAAATTAAAATTTATTAAGTTTAAAATTGTGAATCATGATATATTCATATAAAAAATAATTAAATATAATAATTAAATAAATTCGCTTCACTTTTAATTTTTAGAGTATCATTTATTTTTAGTTAATTACTAACTTAATAATCACTACATTGGTGTTTCTTAATAATTTTAAGTAACTAAACAATAGATAAAAATTATTGATAAATTATTATGATAAAAATAACCTATATATATTTAAAAATTATATTCATAACAATAAATATTATTTTTTACATATCCCAATGTTTTATAAATGTTAATGGTATGGAAAGTTCCCTTTTTTTGTTCTCCTTACTTAACATTTATATAGAGAAATTCCATTTAATAATTTCCCAATAACCCATAAAATTAGTATGAACTGGGGATATGGTTGAATTATTGGAATCCAATGGATTTTGGATAATTTTCCATGTCACTTTGGTCCTTAATATTAATGTTTAGTCCCTTATTAAGCTTAATCTTTCCTTTATCACGAGATATAATTTTAATCACTTTCACTAATATTTTTGGTCAAAAATTAAGATGATCTTATTATAAAAAATATTCTACTGATTAAAATTGTGTATGTACATTTTTGGAAATAAAAATTAATGATGTTGGAAAATAAGATTAAAGCTAATCTCACAGATATGTTGAAAAATTAGGTTTTTTATTGTAGAAATGTAAAAATGTTCAATAAGTTTTTATGCCCATTTTTAATATAAAAAATGATTCCAATGACCTATATTTGGGTTAATATATTTATGTTTGTTCTATTTTTATGTCAAAAACCATTTTAAAATATAATAAATCATTAATAATTATCTACACGAAAAGAAATTGTTTAACTAAAATAATGTATTTTCACTGTTCATCAAAAAATGAAACTTGTCAAAAAAAAACTAAAAATTCACCCTAAGATAATTTAGAAATTATCAATTCAAAAATTTTGTTTATTTTGAAAAATAAAATTTATAAAATTTCCAAAAATTAGTTTTAAAATAGGTGTTCCATTAAAAGGCGGTAAAACTCAGTCTTGCGTGTAACATAAGCTAACTTAGTGTGGCGTGTAGTGTAAGATTAACATGGTGTTGCATATAAAGAGAGAAGAAATAACATTTATTCTAACAAGAAAGTATTTTTTTTCTTAGGGTGTTACAATGAAATATTTAAAATTATTTTTTATAAAGACTAACATTCAATGTATTATTATTTTAATGTGAAGAAATATCTATAGACTTTCAAGGTTAGTTTTCAATTAAAACAAACTTGAAATACTTAATATTTGAATGTAGAAAAATATTTTAAGACTTTAAACATCAGTTTTTATATAAACCCAATAATGAAATATACCTTCTACATCCTTCATTACTTAAAACCAATGTTGAAAGATGAAAAATCGATTATAACATTTGATGTCGATTAATATATAAAACTGATGTTTAAATATGTTTTCAACATTATTTTTCTATAAAAACTGATATTGAAAGTCTCTGGTGATTACATTAAAATTCATTTTTTTTAAAATATGATGTTTAAATTTTAATAATTATGACTCCACATCATTTTATAAAAACAATTATGTGGAAATTTGATTTTTTTTAAAAATACCAACTTACATAAATAAATATTTTATAACCTTTAAAAAATATAGAAAAGATATATCATATACAATATCCTATAAAAAACATAATTTAAAACTTAAATGAGAAAACAATTATCTAAATAATAAAATTTTAAACTATAATAAAAATAAATACATGATATTTTTTAATTTAATCATACTTGGTCGTCCTTGATGCATTCCTTGGAGAAAATTAGGTTGAAAAAACATTACACAAGGTTTAAAATTGAATTTTTGGTTTTGAATCCATATATAACTCAAACTAATAAATATTCACTAAATATCATAAAACAACTAAAAATAATAAATTTCATGTAAATTTAATAAATGAAACACATCTTAATATGAAATTATAATACACACACAAAAAATCCAATTAAAACTGTTTAAAACTTTTGCATCCTAAGATAAAATATTTAACTAAAAATTCTATTCAATAAGTAAAATCATTATAAAAAGAACAAGAATTATCAATATTAATTTTATAACTAAATAAATTCTTTCGTATTAATATTAAATTGAAATTAATAATCCATGAAAAACTATATCCCCGTATGCTGCACATAAATTTAAAAATTATTCAAACTGAATGAGAAATAATTTGAATACATTTTCAAAAAATGAAGTATATTTTAAATTTTAAATAATAAATTTTAAATTTAAATTTAAATTAATAAACAAAATAAGTATTCAGAACCTATTTTTTATTTAAAACTAATTAAATTTAGAGTAAAACCTAATATGAAACCATAAAACAATTTTTACATTATAAGTCTTTAAAACATATTATCATAAAAAATACAAAAACCCAAACACTCATAGAATTCATAAATTAGTTTCAAAAAATTGTATAAATCTCCCTCTATCTCTCTCTCTCTCTCTCTCTCACACACACACACACACATATATATTTGTGTGTGTGAGTTATTAAAAACTTTCACTTATATAACAAAAAAATATAAATTTTACCAAACCAAACCAAACTAATATAATTGAAAATATGATATATTTATCTTTATAAACATATTATAAACTCAACCAAGAGTGAATATATATTATGAAAGCTAGTTTATAAATTCTTATAAAATAAAATTTATTTAGATTCTATAATTAGCATCTTTGATAAATTAATTTCTAAAATGTTATACCTTAGAAAAGTTTAAGTTTTTCATCTTAAAATTCATAAATGTTATCAAGAAAAAAATGAATAGAATTTTATAGTTTTTCACATTAAAAAAAACCAAAAACCTCTAATCAACTAATGGTTTCTAAATAAAACATTTTTTTAATAATGAAAATTTAGTACCATTTCAAAAAAACACCCAACAAAAAGGTCACAATATTAAAAAACATGAATCTTAAAAAAATATTAATATAACTAACCTTATAAAATTTAGTCATAATCTTAGTTGTGATTATCTCAAACATGAATTCTAAAAAAAACAACATTCCACCCTTCCTTTTTAAAGATGAAAATGTTTTTATGAAAAAATAACTTGAAAATAAAAACCAACACATATATTTAAGACAAAACATATATATTATTAAATATAAAATATATTTACCAGTAATTTCACGTAGTTGAATTTATTTGGATTTTGTATTAATAATTGATAATTGATAATCCTTTTTCATGACCAATTTTTTAATATATCAAATATCAAAACATGTATAAAAAATAATAATTAAGAATAAATAACTGGTAAAAAATAACAAAACATATTTGTTTAACAATTTTCTAAAGATTTACATACCCCGCCTATTACACTAACTTAAAGCAAAGAAAAACCCTATAAAATCAAACACAATATACCAACTAAAAGTAGAAATGTTTTGGTATAAATACTCATTTCCATAATTTTAACTAAAATAGAAATATCTTAAACATCCGAAACATGTAAAAACAAACTGAATATAAAAACATTAACAAAAAAATGATTGTATAAATACTCATTTTAAATCTTAAATTAAAAGATACAAACCTGATAATTTAAAATCTAATCGAACATTAAAATTAATTTGAAAAAAAGAAATATGTAAAAAAATATAAAATATAATAAATTTAATCAAAAAAATATTGTCTAGTTACTAATATTTTAAAATTCACATAAAATAGACATAATTTATAATTTAAATGTTAACCATGCTTAAAAAATAGGCTGCAAACAACATTTGAATATGGGTAAGTTATTATTTTTTATATGACTCAACCACATTGAAAATATAAAATAATAATGAATATTATAATATTAAAAACATAATATTTTGACATAAAATCTATAATAATTAATATAACTAACCCTTACCAAATTTAGTCATAATCCAAATTATGATTATCCCAAACATGAATATTAAATAAAATAACTCTATTACACCCTTCTCGTACAATGATGAAATTGCGATTATGAAATATTAACTTGAAAATAAAAAACAACAAACACACACACATATATATATATTTAATCCAAAACATATATTATCTAATCTAAAGTATATTTACCAATAATTTCACATTGTTGAATTTATGGGTTAGGTATTGATAATTGATCATTGTTAAACCATTTTCATGACCTGTATTTTAAAATATCAATTTTGAAAACACATATAAATAATAATAATTAAGAATAATAAACCTATAAAATTTATAAAATTTATTTTTTTAACAATTTTCTAAAATATTTACATACTCCGCCAAATACACTAACATACGGAAAAGAACAACCCTATAAAATCAAACAAAATATACCAACAAAAGGAAACTTTTTTTATAAATAATAATTTATTTAAATTTAGTTAGAAGATATATACATGATATATATTAAAACTATAAAAAAATACATACAAACTTTATTAAAAAAAGATTTTAAAATTACTCATTTTTTAAACATTAACTAAAAGAGACATACCATACAATTTAAAGTCTTGTTCAGTGTGTATATTTTTTATAAATACATAACTCTTTATACTATAGATTAAAACCCTATAAAAATAAACATAATATAAAAAATATTAGAATAATGTTATTATCTAAATACTCATTTTTGTTAAATTTAATTAAAAGAGTCATTCCTAATAATTTAAATCACAATTATGCATAACAAATAGTTTAAAAAAACTGTGAAGATGAGACGTTTTTCTTTCATTTAAAACTCAGTATCAGTTTAAAGATACCACAAAAATGGATTTTATAATATTAAAAAACAAAATATATTGATATAAAATATAAAATAATTAATATAATTAACCTTTTCAAATTCAGTCATTTACCTAGTTGTGATTATCTCAGGCATGAATCATAAAACATAATAACAACATTCCACCCTTCCTTTTTGATGATAACAATGTGGTTATATGAATTTTAATTAAAAAAACAACATAAACACACACACACACACATATATATATATATGAACACACACACACACATATATACAAATAACCAAATATTATCTAATATAAAATATATTTACCAATACGTTCATGTATTGGATTGTATTTGGATTATTTATCAACAAGGGATATTTATTAACTTTATTCCATGACCTTTATTTTCAAATATATCATCTTAAAAACATGAATAAATAATAAGTATTAAAAATAGTCAATTTATTAAAAATATTAAAACTTACTTGTTTAACATGTTTTAAAAGAATTTATGATGCAAACCTGATAAAGAGAAAAACCAATATAATATGCATTCATTTGGGAAGAATACACCTAACATCCAATGAACTCTACAATACAAAAATTTCAAAATTAATGACATTATTATAAATATCAGTTCATAATAATCTTAGTGTTCTTACCCATTATGAAATGGAAAAACCATCACCCAATCTCTGTATTTGATAATCTCTTAGATATATATGAAAATATTATAGGAGTTCTCAAATATTTCACAATTGATGAAATGAGTTATTAATATATAAGACCATTACACTAGTGGTCTCATTTTAAATAGAAAGTATGATAATATTATTAATTAAATAAGTAATAAATTAAATCACTTGAAATCAAATTTATTGAATGAAATAAAAATGAAAACAAAAAATTACTTACATGGAAAAAAACTTAAACATATGCAGGTCTTGTAAAAAATAACCAGAACCATGATATATTTTTTTGAATATTATCAAATTATAGTCTTTTCCAAATATATTATACATTATATGAAACAAAACAAATATTATCCAATGAATAATAAACCTGAGATAATCTTTTTAACCCATCAAAAACGTCATAATAATCTGAATTTATTGGTTCTAGGATCTTATGTTTCATTTTTACTAATTCTTTTTATTTTAAATACTCCTATATAAATAAAATGTTAGAAAACATAATTAGTACTTTTTAATTATATTTAAATAATATTTAAAAAATAATGAATACCTCTTATGTTGTATAATGAAGAAGGTTAGCATACCAAAGTAAAAAATGACTTATATAATATCCAACTCTGGTAACCTCCTCAGTAGGAAATTGAATTAGGCTAGTTGTATAAAAAATATTCTGTACTAATATTCTTTACTAACCAAACTGAATAGGCTAGTGATGTACAAAATCCCAAAAAATATGTACAACTATGTATGCTACAATCGATAAATGGGGATATCTATCATATAATTCAAAACATTTTGTTAGGTCCAGATGAAGAAGTGGAAGTTCTGAGTAGGAAGGATGTGCAAGCTATGTAGGTTTCAAAGGTTCTAAAAGCGATATAGGCCATGTATTTTGTGCATTCTATGATTTTATTGTCAATTTCTCAATCATAGCCTGTATAGCTAATTGAATTTTATCATTCTTGGATTTTTTATGCTATTTAGCTTAGATTTTAAGGAATATATTTTTGGGTCTCTTGATCTATTATATAGACGAACAAAAAAATTCCTAACATTAACACCTACCTTATATCCTCATATGTAGCTGAGGTGTTCTGGATTTCCTAAATAAGTAGCTAGGATATCCACTCTACCCTTAGGGATAAACTCCCCTTAAGTATTTTTATATAAAAGGTCATTCTAAAAGGAAAAATAAAAATGTTGCATTAGTTCTATTAATTTTAAAAATACAAACATTCATAAAAAATTATTTTTTTTACAAATTTTCTATCTACTTCCTTATATTTCTCATTATGATACATTTCAGTTTTTTCTTGCTCACTTATTTCCATTTTTCATGGAGAGTGATAGGATATGGAGGACTGGACCTAACCAATTCTGAACCACTAGTAGATTGAGATCTTAATGCATCAAGTTTTTGTTCTATCATTTTCTCTATAATGTCCCAGATTTTCATTATATTATATTTGAATATTATATGGAATTATTTTGAGACTAGCCACTGAGGAGAATTTTGATTCTAAGGCTCAGTGTGACTGAAACCATTTCTTTAATAATATTAAAATATTAAATAGCACATGTGAACAATTTTACTAAAAAAGTGGAATAACATCTTAATGGGTGCACATATAAAAAATATGAGGGCATCGTTGCTTTCAGAGAAATTACATAACCTTAGGAAAAGACTAATATCGACCGGTGTAGATCAACTATGGAAAATAGTTTTTTGCATTTTAATAAATAAAATAAATGGTGAATTTATTTTATTTTTAACGATTCACCAACATAGAGACATTATTTTTAAATAAGCCTTAGAGATAGGGAGCCAGGGTTAAGCACATAACCCTAGAATTTCTTGGAGTCTCTAAAGAGATCTTAGAGTACTCTATTGATGGAAAATGAAAACAAGATTTCAGAACAGAGATCGTTAGGTTCTGTTTTTTATGGATCTCGCCAACGGTGGTGACACGACAATTGATTCTCTTCAACGAATGATCCAACATTGATTTAGGGAATTTTTCCTTATTTTATTTCCCCATTTCAAGAATAAAATAAGATCACAGATCAACCAATGAATAGGTTGACCCATGGTATGATCGTTCTTATGGGATGGGTATATTTTCTGGGAAATCATTTGGGGATGAATTATTTATCCTTGTTTCTTAGTTCTTCATTTTAACGGGAACAGATTGAGGCTGACCTGAACAAAGGACGAGATTCATTCCTCAAGGAGTTCTTTGTGATTTTCTAACCCCAATTATTGGTATTCATCGCCATTGAACCATTTTGGTTGTAGATCATCTTTTTAGGAGGCTCCGAATGGAATCAGACCCCCAGATTGGACAAAAATTGACCGAAGAGGCCATAAAAGGGTAGATTGGGTCATGAGGCACCCAAAACTATGATTGTTCCAAATTCTGAGCATTAGAGGAGCCCTAGTGGTCCGTGGAAGGGACCATCAATGCACCGACTCTGACGATGGTAGGTAGTGGTGGTCGTGAGTAGTAGGTAACAAATAGAAAATGTGCCACATATGGGTGCAACTAGTAGCAGTCACGTGGGGTGGCGACAACACTGACTAGTGGGGCAGCATCGTCCAGGGGATGAAGTAGGCCCACAAGGTGGGATGCGTCAAGGTGTCCGTGTGGAGCCTACAATAGTGGTGAGGCTGCGAGGAATGATGACATGGAGGGTCGACCATGTGGGACGTGGTGAAACACCACATAGAGCAGAGGTTCATGCAATATGGGTGGGCCGTGTGCAATGAGCTAGACCAGCCCGCACACATGCGTGCTGGACCATAAGAGTTGGGCCACTCCAGCGGTCCATCGATATGGACCGTGTGGCCCAGTGGGCTATGGTACATCAGACCCAATTGGTTGGGCTCAACGGAATGGGATGGTTCAGGCCGGACTAGGAAAGTCCGGGTTTCCGGGTGGGTCAGGTCGGGTTTGGCGGGTCAGATCAGACCCTGAGGAGACTCGAATCAGACCTTTTTTCTGAAAAAAACCATAACTTTCAAACTGTGTGTCCATTTAATGATTCATTTACAGGGTTTAGATCCTTGAGATGAGATAGTCCATTTGCGATAATCTAAGTGGGTTTTGTGGATGTTTTCATATGACCTAATGGCTTGAAAAGTAGGTTCTCCCGGAATGACTGCGTTATGATCGGAATCCGATGACTAGTTGTGACTTTGAGACTATGTGAATTTATGATACTACATGAATTACTAAGAATATGTGACTTACTAAGACTAAGTGCCTTATAAGGAGTCAGTTTCCCATCGAGACTATGTGTCTTTTTGATACTATGTGTTTTTTGGATTACATCTGATGATGCTGTATTGCATACTATAAAGTTCTTCCATTGTGAGATGGATGTACTATTTCTTTCTGTTATACTTCATGTGTTTATTTGTGGTATACGTCATGTATTTTTAGTGGTATACATTGTGTATTTTATAGTGGTATTCCTTTTTGGTTTTTGGGGTGTCTTAGTATGTATTGTTTTACTCACCCCTACATGGGCTTTTCCCACACATGTCGTGTCCTGTGCATATGATCGACTCTTTTACAGATTCATAGGTATACCAGAACCAGATGGTTCTTAGAGGGACTAGGAAGTCTAGGTGTTCTCCTACAGATTCAGAAAGCTATCTAGTACATTTCCCTTCAGGTAGGGTTTTATAGGGATGCGTTTTAGGAACTTATGCATTCCCTTTCACAGAATCTTTCTTTTGGTTGGATTTTTTTCTATCACTATTTACTCTATAGTTTTCTACAATTGTAATCTGTGGTTGGTATCTTAGTTAATTCATACATTTCTTACATTGTGTTTTTACATTTCTTAATTTTGGGCTTTGAGATGTGTGCGTGTGTACAAGTATATACAAAAATGCCTCCCATTTGTGGGATATTTCTTCTCAGTACTATTCCCTGGCCCCTAGAATATTTGAGGTAGACTTAGGGTGGTCATGGAACATGACCCTCTGGGAAGGGTCATGAAAGAGTGGTATCAGAGTGGTCAGTCCAACTTATGGGTCGGGATTCTGTGAGGTTGGTTTGGGAAAAAAGTGTTAAGCGTTTCGAGTTTAGCTTTCTTGCCAGAGATTCGAGTGTTGGTGCGACAAAAGATGTATCCATACACTAGAATTCTAGAAACCTGATTTTTGACTTGGTACGTGGAAACACTAGTTGCATGTAAAAAATGGTACATGCATCATATCAGATTATGGTGTGTTCTTATGTCCTTCTTGAGTCAACTGACCAAGTATACTCTATTGACTGTGGTACATCTTATTCTATTTCAGGATTCCTCTGCGTAGATATCCAGCTAGGATTCAATTTCATTTTCATTACGACGATCCACCTAGAGACAAGGCATCAATACAAGGGCCTATACCGGAGATAGAACCTCTGGGTGTTTTACCAGCGCTACCACCACTTTTCGAGTAGCAACAACAACCATCACTAGCTGATGAGTATGCACACAGACTCGGTGCGTTTCACGAGTTCCAAAGGAAGTGACCTCCCAGGTTTCAGGGTGATCAAGTCCCCCAGATAGTTTAGGATTGGATGGAGGTAGTTACTTGTGTATTCTACCTTATGAGGAATCCTTCCAACCAGATGGCAGTCTTAGCCGCGAGTCTTCTTAAGGGTTATTTTGGGAAATGGTAGAACTTATTGACCCATAAAAACTATGAGGTGACTCTCTCTTCAGAATACTTTGAGCTTCTATTTAGCGAGGAGTTATTTATAACTACATTGTGATCAGTGTACACACATGATCTCTTGTATCTATAGTTGGGCAGTTTGACTATGGTGGAGTACTTAGCGAGGTTTAATGATCTTTCATGCTACTCCATGAATATGGCATGAGACCCATTCTTCAGGCATTGGACCTTCTAATAGGGCTTACACCATTAGATCGGGGAATCCATGATATCATATAGAATTCCTACATATGTTGGGGTACTAGAGAAAGCTCTATTAGTAATGATCATTCTAGAGGAGAAGACACTGGTAGTAGGAGCTACCACTAGGCACTAGGTTGACGATTCTTCAATGGTAGGTAGATGACAATAGTTGCAAGGGACCAAGCTGGTTAGGAACTCTAGGGGAATACTTGAGGACACAAGATCAGTAGTGTGGGGCTCCGAGGGTAGAGAAAATGGAATGGTTGTGTTACTCATGCGGTGGTTGGGGACATTTGTCTTGATATTGATAGAAACATTGTACGACTGATCAGGAGATAGTCTAGGGACCACCTAAAAATAGGCAGAGGAAAGAGCATGGTGGTTCATGTGGAGGTGGGAATGGAAGAGGAGTAGACAGGGAAGTAGGTGGTGGGAAGAGGTTCAATGTGTTACCACTACTACCCCAGGTGGTCCCCGATAGGCTCAGGGAGCTGGTGGATATGGATGAGGTCAAATTCATGTGATGGAGTCTTATGAACCATAGTCTCTAGGGATTATTTTAGGTACGATATATTTCTTTTAGAACATAGATACAATTTTTATAGAGATAAGTACTAGCCATTCTTTTCTTACCTTGGCCCATATTCGAGACTCAGATCTTCTGGTGGAACCATTAAATCGACCCTTATGTTTTGTGACTTCTATATGAGGGGATTAAATGATCACATAATAGTTGTCACGACCCGCCCTCGGGGCCCGTGCCGTGACTACCCCAAGCCCGCCTTCCATAGGCCAGGGGCTGGCGACTTGCACCAAGGCGTAAATCCCAGTAAAAAGGGAAGGCATTGCCTTTGAAAAGTAAACAAGCACCACAGAGTAAGCAAGCAGAAAGTAAACACTAAGTAAAACAGAGTACAACTGAAAGTGTGGAAAAGTAAAAGGGCCAGTATACAAACCCAAACTAAAAGTAAAGTACAACTCGAAAGGGAAAACAACAACTGTAAAGTAAAAGCCGTTACACCGAGCTATCCACTAGAGATCCCACCTGAAGGTTGGGTACAGATAGCTCCACTGCTCCACGGGTCCCACCGTCCGCTCCGAGTACGTCCCGCCCAGTGGTCCACCTCTAGGTATCGTCCTGCTGCTCCGCAAGCCTCATCCAAGATCAACGCTGTCCGTCGTCTGCAACCAACACAACGTAGTGCGGGCATAGCCCGTGCAGGGGTGAGTATAAGCTACTCAGTAGGGACCCCGAGACCCCCGAAGGTCTCCCAAAATCCACAAAGGATAAACCACAAAGGTAAGATACAATCACTAAGTAACAACCGACACTGCTTAGGTGTATGCCCATACATATACCTAAGTCATCAATTTCAAATACGCTCCAACCTCCGAGCGCAAGTACAACTCAGTCCACACAGGAAAGTAAACGTATTCCACACAGGAAAGCAAAACGTAATCCACACAGGATAGCACAACACAATCCACACAGGAAAGCAACAGGATTCAGCTCACACAGGTATACTTCTTCAAAAGGCGATAAAGATGATCTCTGATCCATCTAAGTCGTCGGACCCACGAAGGATCGATAGGTAACTAACCCCCGCAAAAGACCCACACAGGATCGGGCCCACATAGGACCTGTAGGCGCTGGTTCACACAGGACCGCTGAGCGCAAAGACCCACACAGGATCGGACCCACACAGGATCGGGCCCACACAGGACCTGTAGCACTGATCCACGTAGGATCGCTGAGTGCTGTAGTCGTTGTCGTCGAATCCACACAGGATCTCTGTACTGTCGTCGTCGTAGTCACAATAGCAGTAGCAGTAGCAGTAGTAGTCACAGTAACAGTCGCAGCCAGCACTAGGGTTCCCGCACACAGCAAGCTCGTATAGGAGGATCCGCTCCACGAGCCGAGAGGCTGATAAATCAACTATCACAAAGTCCAGAGTTGATGTATCCAAAAGTTCCGTATCGTCAACAGGAACTCAACGCAACAGACGGCGCGTCGATCGGACGTCCGGTCAGAGAGTATTGGCTTTTTCGTTCCAGGGGCCCGGTTGGTTTTTAAGGAAAAACCAACCCAACCGTACTCCACCTGCATCCAAACCTCGGGCGGAGTATGCCAAAAGATCTGTCTCACTAAGAGGAACACAACAAAGCTGACGGCACGCCAATCGGACGTCCATAGCTCAAGATATGAGCGTTTCCGCTCCGAAGGCCCGGTTGGTTTCGTGAACGAACCAACCCGTCCGAACACAAAGTATTCTGAAACTTTGAGTGCGATATACCAAATCGACCGTCTCGATCCAAGGATCGCGTAGCCGCTGACGGTTCGTCAATCGGAGGTCAGTGGCTCAAGTTATGTCCAAAAGACCGAAGTCAATTCGAAAACGGGGGGGGGGGGGTCGGGCTGGATCAGTGCTACAGGTCCTGTGTGGGCCCGATCCTGTGTGGGTCCGATCCTGTGTGGGTCTTTGCGCTCAGCGGTCCTGTGTGAACCAGCGTCTACAGGTCCTATGTGGGCCCGATCCTGTGTGGGTCTTTTGCGGGGGTTAGTTACCTATCGATCCTTCGTGGGTCCGACGACTTAGATGGATCAGAGATCATCTTTATCGTCTTTCGAAGATGTATACCTGTGTGAGCTGAATCCTGTTTCATTCCTGTGTGGATTGTGTTGTGCTATCCTGTGTGGATTACGTTTTTCTTTCTTGTGTGGAATACGTTTACTTTCCTGTGTGGACTGAGTTGTACTTGGGCTCGGAGGTTGGAGCGTATTTGAAATTGATGACTTAGGTATATGTATGGGCATATACCTAAGCAGTGTCGGTTGTTACTTAGTGATTGTATCTTACCTTTGTGGTTTATCCTTTGTGGATTTTGGGAGACCTTCGGGGGTCTTGGGGTCCCTACTGAGTAGCTTATACTCACCCCTTCACGGGCTATGCCCGCACTACGTTGTGTTGGTTGCAGACGACGGACAGCGTTGATCTTGGCTGAGGCTTGCGGAGCACCAGGACGATACCTGGAGGTGGACCACTGGGCGGGACGTACTCGGAGCGGACGGTGGGACCCGTGGAGCAGTGGAGCTATCTGTACCCACCCTTCAGGTGGAATCTCCAGTGGATAGCTCGGTGTAGCGGCTTTTACTTTACAGTTGTTGTTTTCCCTTTAGAGTTGTACTTTACTTTCAGTTTGGGTTTGTATACTGGCCCTTTTACTTTTCCACACTTTCAGTTGTACTCTGTTTTACTTAGTGTTTACTTTCCGCTTGCTTACTCTGTGGTGCTTGTTTACTTTACAAAGGCAATGCCTTCCCTTTTTACTGGGATTTACGCCTTGGTGCTAGTCGTCAGCCCCTGGCCTATGGAAGGCGGGTTTGGGGTAGTCACAGCACGGGCCCCGAGGGCGGGTCGTGACAAATTGGTATCAGAGGAGTTGGGTTCTACCGCGAACTCTGATCTTTTCTATGTGAAGCAATAATGTTTAGCATATTGAGTGTGGTTATCAGTCCAGGGAGTCCAGTGTTGGTGCGGCGGCCGACGTATCCGTACACCAGGACCCTGACTTCTGATTTCTGACTTAATGAACGAAAACATTGATTGCATGTGTGTTTCAAAGTTTTCTTTGTGATTTCTTTGTGTCAGCTCACCAGGTATAATGTTTTACCGTGGCGCACCTGTTTCCTATTCAGGATGGCCCCACGACGGCAGCCAGCTAGGGTTCCGAGAGTCGAGTGTGACGACAGCCCACCGAGCGACGAGGCCTCGGTGCAGGGCCCTTTGTCAGCAGTGGCACCGACGGTAGCACTACCCGCCGAGCCACCGATGCTTCCAGCACCAGCCGCTGACGATGCACGTCACCTCAGCGCACTGCATGAGTTTCAACGCCAGCGACCACCCAGGTTTCGTGGGGAGACGGATTCCCAGGCAGCAGAGGACTGGCTGGAGGTAGTGGTATGTGTGTTTAGGCTAGTGAGGACACCAGCAGACCTCATGGTGATCCTCGCTGTGAGCCTACTACACACAGTAGCAGGACGATGGTGGAGCTTGATGCTCCAGGTGCACGATGAGGCATCTCTTCTATGGACAGACTTTGAGAGCCTTTTCCGCTCGGAGTTCGTCCCAGCCACCCTTCGTGCGGTGCGTATCAAGGAGCTTCTTCAGCTGCGGCAGGGAAGCATGACGGTCGCTCAGTACTCGGCGAGATTTACCGATCTCTCGTGCTACTCGACCGACATGGTACGGGACCCATTATTCTGGGCCCGGACCTTCGAGCAGGGTTTGTGACACGAGATCAGGGAATCGCTGATCTCCCTCAGCATACCGACTCAGACAGGAGTACTGGAGTGAGCCCTTCTGATCGAGAGCTTCCTTGCTGAGTCTACACCAGCACCGAGACCCACCGCAGGGCGGCACGTGGCAGAGTCATCTGTAGCAGGCAGTCGACGGATGACTCAGGGGTCCAGGCAGACCAGACCTTCGGGCAGACGACCTCAGGACACTGGCTCAGCAGTGCGGAGCACACAGCGCCGAGCCAGTCTTTCGAGAGGCAGATAGTGCTACTCGTGCGGCGGGCAGGGCCACATGGCTCGTGACTGCCCGACCCGCCGTGCTGAGGAGCAGCATTCGGTTGAGGGACCACCGAGGCAGAGGCAGAGGGTCGACTGTGGCGGTCCGCAGGGAGGAGGCGGATGAGGCAGAGGAGCTGGACGAGCAGCCGGTGGTGGGCGACGCTTTGAGGCTCTGCCACCACCACCACCAGGAGGTCCACCCCGACCACAGGGAGCTGGCGGGCAGAGACAGGCACAGCTCCAGGCAGCAGAGGCCTATGACCACAGCGCACCTGAGATGATTCGAGGTACTATCTGTGTCTATTCCACCCTTGTTGCAGTTCTTATAGACATAGGAGCGAGTCACTCTTTCATAGCAGCTGCCCTTGTTCGGAGCTCGGAGATTCCGACAGAGCCGTTGGCTCGATCCTTACGGCTAGAGACTCCTACGGGAGCAGACTCGATGATTACGCACTGGTGCCGGTAGTGTGAGCTTACTCTAGGAGGCGAGAGCTTCGGTTGGGATCTTCTTGTAGTAGCGTCGAGGCCTTACGACGTCATCTTGGGCATGGATTGGCTATCTACGGTCCATGCACAGATTGATTGTTTTAGGCGCAAGGTGCGATGTGTGCGCACCGACGGGAGCAGGTTCACCTTCACCGGCGAGAAGGGAGCCTTAGCAGCATAGGATGGACTTCCGCGGAGGAGAGGACAGCCCATCACTCATCAGATGGCTAGCCTCATCCTTGGAGCAGTTGTCGTGCGGAGTCCTGATTTTCCTGCAGTGGTGGATCAGTTTGCGGACGTTTTTCCCGACGACGTTCTAGGGATACCTCCTCGCAGAGAGGTAGACTTTTATATTGACTTGTACCCCGGGACAGCCCCGATATCCACTCCAGCATATCGTATGGCCCCCGCCGAGCTTTGAGAGCTACGGGTACAGTTGGAGGACTTGCAGGGAAAGGGGTTCATCTGACCCAGTGTTTCACCCTGGGCTTCCCCGATATTGTTCGCCATAAAGGCGAACGGAAGCCTGCGGCTTTGTGTTGACTATCGTTGCCTGAACCATGTGACAGTGAGGAACAAGTATCCACTACCGAGGAGTGATGACCTCTTTGATCAGCTCAAGGGAGCACGGTGGTTCTCGAAGATAGACCTCAGGTTAGGCTATCATCAGCTCAGATTCAGAGACGAGGATGTGCAGAAGACGACCTTCAGTTGTTGGTATGGCCACTATGAGTTCTTGGTTATTCCTTTCGGCATAACCAATGCTCCAGCAGTGTTCATGGCCCTCATGAACAGGATCATTCAGCCATACCTTGATCGGTTTGTCGTAGTCTTCATCGACGACATTCGGATTTACTCTACGACAGAGGAGGAGCACACCTATCACTTGCGAGTTGTACTAGACACACTCCGAGAGCACCAGCTTTATGGTAAGCTCTCGAAGTGCCAGTTCTGGATACGTGAGGTCCACTTCTTGGGACACGTTATCTCTGAGGCGGGAGTTGCAGTGGATCCTGCGAAGATCGAGGCTGTGTTAGCATGGGAGCCACCCAGGAGCGTGACTGAAGTTCAGAGTTTCTTGGGACTAGCTGGATACTATCGGAGATTCGTGCCAGACTTCTCTAGAGTTGCGACACCACTCGCAGCTTTGACGAAGAAGGGGAAACCCTTCGTGTGGTCAGAAAGATGTCAGTAGAGCTTCTAGGAGCTGAGACAGAGATTGACCAGCGCACCTATCTTGAGGTTGCCTGAGGAGGGAGTAAGGTACGTAGTCTACTGCGATGCATCAGGGACCGGACTCAGATGTGTTCTGATGTAGGAGCGGGCAGTGATCGCCTATGGATCACGTCAGTTGAGTCCGTATGAGCATAACTACGCTACCCATGACCTGGAGTTAGCAGCAGTGGTCTTCGCTCTGAAGACATGGCGATACTATCTGATGGGCGATCACTTTACAGTCTTTTCCGATCATCAGAGTCTCAGGTATATCTTCTCGCAGAAGGACCTGAACCTGAGACAGCGACGATGGCTCGAGTTCCTCTAGGACTATGACTTTGAGATAGTCTATACTCCTGGGAAGGGGAACGTAGTAGCCGATGCCCTCAGCAGGAGGACGGGCATTCAGCTACTTGAGGAGGCGACAGAGCAACTAGCCTCTTTGCAGATATCCTTCGTGGATAGAGATGGAGCAGACTTCCTCCAGTCTCTCATAGTCACCCCTCCACTACTACAGTGGTTCAGAGAGGCACATCGTGAGGACGCTGACTGTGAGACACGGCATGCACAGATATCCTCGGGATAGGCACCTGATGGTTTCTCCCTTGGAGTAGAGCACGACATCCTTTTCAGAGGACGTACCATGGTACCAGTTGCTTTGCGAGAGGAAGTGCTGAGAGAGTTTCACACTTCTCCTTTGGCGGTACATCCTAGAGTGGAAAAGATGTACCAGGACCTCAGACGACAGCACTGGTGGCCGGGCATGAAGAAGGCAGTGGCAGAGTTCGTTTCTCGATGCCTCACCTGTCAGTAGGTGAAGGCAGAGCATCAGGTACCAGCATGCTTTGTACAGCCCTTGGAGGTTCCGGAGTGGAAGTGGGACAGCATATCTATGGACTTAGTGACTGGAATTCCACGCACTTCCAGAGGTCACGACTCCATTTGGGTGATTGTTGACCGACTCACCAAGTCGGCACACTTCTTACCCATCAGAGAGCAGGGCTCAATGGAGAGCTTGGGACGTCTCTATGTTCGGGAGATTGTGCGGCTCCATAGCGTGCCATCATCTATCATCTCCGATCGAGATGCCCGCTTTACTTCCTGGCTTTGGAAGGGGTTACAGGAGGCGTTCGGGATGCAGCTACATCTGAGCACAGCCTTTCACCCTCAGACGGATGGTCAAACGGAGAGGACCATTCAGACTCTCGAGGACATGCTCCGCGCATGTGTCCTCGACTTTGGTCGTAGCTGGGAGGACCACCTACCCTTGGTGGAGTTTGCGTACAACAACAGCTACCACTCCACCATCGGGATGGCACCGTATGAGGCGTTGTACGGCCGACCTTGTGGATCTCCTTTGTGTTGGACAGACCTTGGGGAGTCAGCACTTGTGGGACCGGAGATGGTCCAGGCCACGATAGAGAAGGTCCAGGTCATCGAGGAGCGGATGAGGACAGCTCAGATCCGGAAGAAGTCATACGCTGACAGGAGGCGGAGGCCACTAGATTTCGAGGATGGTGACCACGTCTTCTTGTGGGTCTCACCTCGACGTGGTATTTGGAGATTTGGCCGAGGCGGGAAGTTATCTCCGCGCTTCATCGGACCCTTCCAGGTCCTCAGTAGGATTGGTGAGGTGGCTTATCTCCTGGCTCTACCACCTCAGTTGCACCGGGTGCACGATGTCTTCCACGTGTCTGTGGGGGCAACTGGTGGTACCTGGTGGGCCAGGACCCGACGACCATGTTAAGGCGGGGTGGTTGTGCTGTCACCGGGGCCCAGTTGTCACACTAGTGCTAAAAGTGTAACATTAATCTTGGAGGTGATAGTTTCAGTAGGGATCTCTTAGTAGCGGCATCGAGGCCTTACGACGTCATTCTCAGTATGGATTGGTTATCCACAGTTCACGCTTAGATTTATTGTTTTAGGTGTAGAGTGATGTGTGTCCGTAGTGATGGGACTGGGTTTACTTTTTCTGGAAAAAAAGAAACCCAAGTAGAATAGGATGAACTCAAAAAATAGGATGGTGCAGCTGATCACTCATCAGTTGGCTAGCCTGACCCTCGGCACAGTGGATGATATGAGTCCTTAGTTTCCGGCAGTGGTGGAGGAGTACGAGTACATATTTCCTAATAATGTTTTTGGGTTACCCATTTACAAGGAGGTAGACATGTGCATTGATCTATAACCCAATACGATACTGATGTTTACACTAGAATATTAGATGGATATCGTAGAGCTTCATGAGTTGAGGGTACAATTAGAGGACTTGCAGAGGAAGGTCTTCGTGAGACCCAATGTTTCACCCTAGGTATCCCATGTTTTGTATTACAAGAAGTCAAAAGAGAGCTTGAGATTATTTGTGTACTTCTTAAACTTGAACCAGGTGATCATGAAGAATAAGTATCCAATATAGAGGATTGACGACCTCTTTGATCAGATGAATTGAGTGAGGTGGTTCTTGAAGATTGACCTCAGATTTGGATATCACCAGCTTCGAGTAAAAGATGAAGATATACCAAAGACATATTTAAGATGTCTATACAACCAACAAGAGTACTTGGTGATACATTTTGGAATAAAAAACACCCCATTAGTGTTCATGGGACTCATGAATAAGATCTTCCAGCCTTACTTAAACCAGTACGTGGTGGTCTTCATTGATTACATCCTAGTGAACTTGATGTCTGAGGAGGAGCACACAAAAACATTGAGTATGGTCCTAAACATAATATGAGAGTACAATCATTACAAGAATCTCTCTAAGTGTCAGCTTGGATTCAAGAGATCCATTTTTTGGGGCATGTCATTTTAGAGGCTTTGGTTATAGTGGATCCCGTGAATATAGAGGCATTAATTTCTTAGGAACCACCCTAGAGTGTTACCAAGTTATGTAGTTTCCTTGTTTTTTTGGGTACTATTGGAGGTTTTTACCTAACTTTTACTGGGTAATAGAATCCTTGACAACATTGACACAAAAGAGAAAGCCTTTCGTGTGGGTGGAAAAGTGCCACGATATTTTTCAGCAGATGTGGCAGTGATTGACGAGCACTCCTATATTGAGATTTCTAGAGGAGGGTGTTGAATATGTGGTGTTATATGATGAATCATGAATTGGATGTAGTTGTTCTCTAATGTAGGGGAAAGAGGTGATTTCCTATGGTTCATGACAGTTGAGACCACTTGGGAAGAACTACATTACCCATGATCTTGAGTTTGAAGTGGTAGTCTCCACAATGAAAATGTAGAGACACTACCTAATGTGAGAGTGTCTTATCATCTACTCTAAAAAAAAGAGTCTCATGTATATCTTCCCTCATAAGGTTCTAATCTTGAGATATAGGTGATGAAAAGAGTTCCTCCAAGACTATGAATTTGAGATTGTCTATACTATTGGGAAGGTTAACGTGGTGGAATATACTCTCAATAGGATATTGAGTTCACAGCTACTGAATAAGGAATCAGAGAATTTGACCTCGTTCCAGATATCCTTTATGGATGGGGATGAAACAACATACCTACAGTCAATGGTTATCACCAATCCAATCTTATAGTGAGTCAGGGAGGAACATCTTAGAGATACCGACTATGAGACTTTACGTGCTCACATATCCACAGGGCATGCCCCTGATGGATATTCTAATGGGGGGAGAAGATATTTATGTTTAGAGGATGTACAATAGTACCAATGGAATTATAGGAGGATGTTTTGAGAGAGTGATATACATCCCATTTAGCTGTACATCCAGATGTGGTGAAGATTTACCAGTACCTCTAATTAATTTCTGGTGGCTGGGAATGAATAAGGGAGTAGCATAGTTTGTCTCTCGATGCCTCACTTGTCAGCAAGTGAAGGCTATGCACTAGGTTCTAGAATGTTTGAATTAACCCCTTGAGGTTCCAAATTAGAATTAGGATAGGATATCGATGGACCTCATGAAAGGTTTACCATGTATTTCTAGGGGACACAATACCATTTGGGTGATCATTGACTGACTCACCAAGTCAACCAACTTCTTAGATATTCAAGAGAAGAGTTTAGTAGAGAGCTTGCGATAACTCTATGTGGAGGAGACAGTTCCACCCCATGGAGTTTCATTGATGATAGTATAGGATCATGATGCTCGCTTTAAATCCCAGTTTTGGAAGGGATTGTAGGGGCATTTGGGACTCATCTGTGCTTAAGCACAATGTTTCACCCACAGACGGATGACCAGACTAAGTGGACCATTTAGGTTATGGAGATTATTGTACGTGCCTGAAACCTAGATTTTGGCAACATTTTGTAGGATAACCTATCTATGTTGGAGTTTTCATACAAAAATTTCTATCATTCCTCCATTAGTATGGCATCATTCGAGGCCTTGTACGAGCAACCCTACAGGTCACCAATTTGCTGGATGGACCCAGGAGAGTCAACACTCATGGGCCTAGAGTTGGTCCAGGTGACTTCAGAGAGGGTGCAGTTCATCCAAGAGTGGATGAAGACTACATAGATCAATCAAAATTATTATGATATCCAACAATAGAAGACTTTGGAGTTCAAGGAGTGAGACCATGTTCTCCTTCCGGTCTCTCCTCGAAATAGGATATGAAGATTTGGCTTGGGCTACAAGCTATCTCTGAGATTCATCAACCCTTTATTGATAATAACTAGAGTTGGCGAGCTGTTATATCACTTGGGTCTACCTATATAGTTATAGCTATTGCACAATGTCTTCCACATGTCACATCTGAAGAGATACATGCATGATTCATCATACATCATTGACTAGGGTGAGATGGACTTTGACGATGGGGTGAATTTTGCTGAGTACATAGTGGAGATTAAGGATTGACATGAGATGAACATTTTTGGGTGTATGATTACTCTAGTTCATGTTTGGGGGTAGCATAGGAATATCTTGGAGAGCACATGGGAGAAGGAAGCTCAGATTCGTGCTCAGTACCCTTATTTGTTTGTATAGCCTTTTTTTGATTTCAGGGACATAAATCCCCAAGGTGGGGAGAATGTAATGTCATGTATTTTCCATGTATTATTTTTGAATATTATGAAGAATTATTTAGAGACTAGGCATTGAGAAGATGTGTGATTCTGAGTCCCAGTGTGCCCAAAATAATTTCTTGAAAAATATTAAAATATTAAATATCATGTGCACATAGTTTTCCTAAAAAAGTGGAATAACTTATAAATGGGTGTCCGAATCAAAAATATGAGGGAATATTTGAATTTAGAGTAGAAAATTTACCTTATAAGAATCATAACATCGACTGATACAGGTCAACTGTGAAAAGAAATTTTTGAGTTTTATTAAATACAATAAATGGTGGTTTTTTTAAAGATTCACTGACGCAACGACATTATTTTATAAAAAACCTTATAGATAGGGATAAATGTTTAAGAACATAACCCAATAATTTCATAGAGGATCTGGAGAGAACTTTGAGAACACTATCGATGGAGAATGATGATGGGATTTCATATTAGAGATCATCAAACACTATTTTTGATGGATCTCACCAATGAAAGTGACATGAAAGTCAATTCTCTTCATTGAAAGATCCAAATTATAGGTAGGGAACTGTTCCTTGATTTTATCTCCCTGTTTCTAGAATGAAAGATGAACATGGATCAAAAATTGAATAGGTTAACCAAGAGTTTGATCATTCTTGTGGGATAAGAATATTTGAAAGAAATCATTGGGGGATGAATTATTTATCCTTGATTCTTTTTTATTTATTCTAACGGGAACATATTGAATACGACATAAAAAAGGTGAATATTCGTTCCACAGGGAATTAGTTTTTCTTTCTTAACCTCGTTCTTAGAATTCATCACTATTTCACCCTCATGGTCATGGATCGACTTTCCGTGAGGATTTAAACATGATCATACCCCCAAATGTGAGGAAAATTGACTGAAAAGGATGCAACCAGGTTGATTGGGTCACAAGGTACCTAAATATATAATCTCACCAAATTTCTCACATCGGAGGAACCCTGGTGGTCTACGGAAAGGACCACCAGAGCATCGGTGGCACCACGTGGCGGCAGCCGCATGTGGGAGGAGGTGTGTGGCAGAGGATCTGGGTGCAGGTGATGCTGGAAGAGGCAATGGAGAGGCAGCCGCGCATGTGGTGGGTTGGAAGTGTGGATCCCATGATAGTGGTGAGGCCATGGGGAAGGCAGACACAGTGGGTCTACTGCATGGGACGTGGTGCGACACCGCATGGAGAAGAGGGGCACATGGTCGGGGCGGGCTGTGTGTGGTGGACTAGACTGGCCCGCGTGTGTGTGGGCCAGACAAGAGGAGTTGGTCCATGGTCTAAAAGACCCAACGGGATGGGTTGGGTTGATCAGGCTGGGTTGGGTTTGTCTGACCAGGTCAGGTCATTCGACGGATCGGGTTGGGTTGGAGGGTCAGATCGGACCAGGGTCAGATCAGACCAGGGTCAGAGCTTTTTACAAAAACAACCATAACGTTCAAACTGTGTGTCCATTTGACTCGTTGTTTATGGAATAAGGACCCTGGTAAGAGAAGGTACTTTTTAGATATCCTTGGTGGGATTTTAAGTGTTCATACAACCTAATGGATTTAAGAGTATGTTCTCCCAGAACTAGTGTGCTACGAGCAGAATCCTATGGCTGGTTGTGATGTTGAGACGATGTGACTTTATGAGACTACGCGACATACCAATACTAAGTTAATTTCTGATACTAAGTGTATTACCAAGACTACATGTCTTATCGATAATGTATTTCTCATCGGGACTATGTTTCTTATCAATACTGGGTGTTTGTGGCTTACGTATGATGATCTTGTCATTTATACTATAGACTTATACCTATGTGAGCAGAATGTACTATTTAATTGTGGTATACATCATGTATTTCGTTTTGGTATAATTCATGTATTTATATTTTGTATACTTCATGTATTTCTTAGTGGTATTCCTTTGTGGTTTTGAGGTTTCCTACGGTGTATTTTTTTACTCACCCTTGCACGGGCTTGGCCCGCACATGTCATGTGTTATACAGACAATCAATGCTTTGAAAGAGTCCTTGGTGGACCAGGAACATGTGGTTCTTATAGAGACTAGGTAGTTAATATATTCTTATATGGCTTTAGTTAGCTATCCAGTACCTTTCCCTTCCGGTCAAGTTTTCTACAGATGAGTTTCTGGAACTTGTGCATTCACTTTTACATACTCTTTCTTTTGGTGGGCTTGTATTTTAACCCAGTTTACTTTCCAGTTTTCTATTAACATGCTATATGGTTGGTATATTCGTGTATGCATGAATTGATTACATAGTGTTTTTACATCTCATCAATTTTGACCTGGGTGTGTGTGTGTGTGTGTGTGAGTGTGCATGTGCGTGCGCATGCGTGTATAGGTACTTAGACAAATGCCTCCCATTTGTGGGTTATGCCTTATGAGTGCTAGTCACTAGCTCCTGGCCTATTAGAGGCGGGTTTGGGGTAGTCATTTCATGGGCCACTCTAGGATGATTCATGAAATTCTCCTCCAATAAATGATACCCTCTATGTGATAAAGTATGAGGGTATATCTTTTGGAACTAGATCTCTTGAAGAGATCTCCTAGAGGCCTATTACATAAAAATAAACTAATAAGTAATCAAGTAATATACAATAAATTTTACAATGTAAAATAATTATCATACCGTAAATGATTCATCATGTTGTATGGTGAAAAAAATGTTCCTTGTATTAACATATAAAAACCTATACTTGGGGCATGAGTTCTCACTCTTTAACATCCCAAAAACATAATGTTTTTTCAATTTTGTTTTGAAATATCTCCATAGAACTGTATCTAATGATAGAAATATCTTATTAATTTCATATATTTCTTCAAAATTGAATTTCATCTATAAATGAATAAATTAAATAATAGTAATTTAAAATATATAATATTAAAAAAATTAGATAAAAATATATTATTTGATATATTTTACTATTATGGACTCCCACAGCTTCTCTTTCACCATCCTTTCAATAAATTTTCAATCAAGATGTGAAATTATAATCTTGCAACGGCTATGCATGATGATATAACTAGTAAAATGCATTGGATTTGGGGCATTTTCATTATTATTATCATCAAAATTAATTTTCATTCCCTAGTCTCCATAGAAAAGTGACAGTTTTGGTAAATATATAATCTCACATTTACCAACTGTAGAAATTGATTTCTCTATAGTAGAAGGAAAAGATTCATCTATAGGAGGTGCATAAGTACTCCTTCAATTATTTTTTTTTTTGTAAATTAAATGTATTATTTTAGTAAATAATTATATTACTTAATATTTAATAATATAAAAAATACATATACCGTGATAAATATTCCTCTTCTTCTGTGTCTGCCATTGAAAAAGGTAAATGTAATGAATTTTTGTGAACCTATATATTATTAAAAATTTTAATATTTAAAACCAATGATTACGAAAATATGTATCTAAAAAAATATTATCACACATGTGTAAAGTTTCAAAAAAATAACGATTTCATGATTCTTTACCAAAAAATATGAAATTTATTATATATAAAAATTAATTCTAAATTGATAGAAACATTTATAAATTTAAATATCATAGTTGAAAAAGTGTTTATATATGTGTAAATCTAACCAAAACATAATGATGTACATCTGTTTTTTCAATAAAAAATGTTTATACATAACTATTGAAAATTAAAATTAACACAAAAATAATATAAATAATCAAATATATATAATTAAACATCCAATAATTAAAAAAAAATTAGAATTTACACATGTAAATTTATAAAAAAAACAAAATATAAATATTTTCTTAAATAACAAGGGGAGTAATTTAGTGTTTTTTCATATTTTTTATGCATGATCATTTCATAAATCATGGACTATGTCTACATTATAATCATTATCGTCATCTGAAATTTGTTTAATATATGAATAAGACACATATAAATCCATAACAACCTCATTATCCACATCACCCAAATGAATTATTTTTCCCTTGAAAAATGACCAACCATTAATCATTTGATGAATCAATGACATAAAATGTTTTCTTTGAATGCATCTCCATGATAAATGGTTCCTCTTTGCAACTAAATCTTTCTAAATCAACCATTTTAAATCCACAAAAATCATGTTTCACTCTAATATTACTATCAATCCAGTTACACTTAAATATTGTGACTCAAAATTCATTATAATACATTTCCATATATCCTCAAGAACTCCAAAATATGATGTTGATGTAGAAATTGGGATTTTATCTTTTTTCACTCAAAAAATGTAGTGCTTCAGTGATGACCATTACCACAATATTTTAAATAGTAATATTTTCATCTTGGTTTTTTTCATAAAATGTGTACCCAATAATATGAAAACCAAACCATGTGATCACATTAAGAGATGATCTCTCTACCATGAATTTCAATATTTCTGATGTAGATATATCTATGATGAATTTCTCTTTAAACCATGAAACAAATGTCTTTTTATACTCAATAATCAATAACTTTTCATTTCCTTTTAGATATCATACCTTTAATTCATAAATATGTGATTATATATATGGTTAAACCTCATCTATGTTGTTAAAATATATTAATGTTCTTGCATCACTTTATCATATGGAATGAAAAATACCTTTCAACATCTAATCCCTATACATTCATTCTCAACTATCACATGTCAAGATATATGAATGATAATATTATCTAATTAATAAAAATAATCAGTAAAAAACTCAATAATGTATTATGATACATATTTTTGAACAATATATGTCATTTGTTGATTAAGATTTTAAACACATACCTTCAAAATTTTCATGTGTCTTTCAAAAGGATACACTCAATATAAATAAAAAACATCACATTTTCTTATCTCATGCACTATATGAATCATTAAATGAAACAATATATTAAAAAAATAGTTGGGAAATTCAATTCTAGTTGATAAAGTATAATATCAGCTTCATCCTCCAACATATCTAGAAATTTGGATCAATGACTTTTCTAAAATTGAATGTGAAAATATTACATAACCTGATGATAGTATTTCTAATAAGTGTTGGAAATGTGTCACATAGTGTGACCGGTAGTAGTTGTTTCATCAATACATTATAGTCATGAGATTTAATACCTATTAATTTATAATCCTTCAATGACACCAAATTTTTCACATTTTATGAATATCCATTGGATAGTTTAATAACATTAATGGACTAAAGAAAATTCATCTTCTCATTATTGATTAATGTGTGAAAGGTCAGAGGTAAATATGTTATGATACCATTCATAGTGGGAGATAACTCCAAATTTATTTCCATTTATGTCAATTCCAAACTAGTATGACATGAATATTTTATCTTTCATTTTATTTTTGAAAAAGTTCCAATCAAACTGTCACATATGTTTTTCTCAACATGTATAATGTAAAATTTATGTTTTATCTCTAAAAATATATAATATAGTAGTTTAAAAAATATAGACCATTTCCTATAAATAAAATTTTAATGAAAATAAATTCATTTCTTTTAAAATGTGAAATCAATATTTTTCTCCATGTTGAAATATTATTCAAATGAAAATGGTTATGGGGTAATATTATATTTCTGTAAACCATTAAATGTTTTTCTCAATCTATGATAAGGATGATAAACCCAAAAAAATATATGATGTCCCATGTACACTATATTTAATACTAACTAAAATTGATAATATGAATTATCTTCTTCATAAATTGTACATTATTTATATCCCTTAACACTATATCTAGATAAGTTTCCATATACAAGAAATTCATTAATAGTGAACACTATTATATAATGAAAAAGAAAACTCCTCTTGTTATATATATTAAAACTTGTGACACCTATCTCCCATAAAAGTTTCAAATCATAAATCAATGGTGAATGATACACATAAATATCGTTTCCCAGATTCATTGGTATAGAAATCATCAAGCTCGTTATTATATATTTTTTCTTCATACATATCTATGTGGAAAAGTTATAAACTACCAAAAAAATAGGCCAAAAACTATGTGGTCTACTTAGGCTCTAATATGGACTCATTCCATCTGTTTATAGTCCCATTATGAGATTTCTAACTTTACTTGAAAAATCAATAAATGGTTTATATAATCTCTTCCACTATGGTGAATCATTTGGGTGATGTGTGTTACCATAAATAATTCACTCATATGTATTCCATCTTATCCTTTTTATATCAATTTAATTTGAAAATAAATGATTCAAATGTGGAATTATTGGAAGGTACTAAATTGCTTCTGTAGGAGGTTTGATTTAGGTACTAGAGAATGAATTAGAGTAGATTTATTGAAATTATTGGAAGTAATTATTGGAAGGTAATAAATTTATTTAGTAGGAGGTTTGATTCTACTACCTATGAATGAATCAGAGTTGAATTTTCCGTCCACTTTATATCATGATGTCCCAATTTGGGACATTTTGATAAACATTAAAATTATTTCCTATAAAAAAATTTATTTGGGATATAATGTATCTTTTTATACCCTAATCCCATTGGGAATATTATTTTATATGCCTCATAATTGGAATCTGGAAGCCTATTTTCTTCTCAAATTGTATCTTTCAAAAGAGAAAGCAACTGAGAGAAACTTTTATCACTCCAACGATTTATTGATTAAAAGTTAAATAATCTTAGAACTATTGATAACACTATATATTTAGTGAAACGTGAGAATAATGGTTTCTAATAATCTCCATAAAATCATTATACATTTTTTTATTTTTTGGTTTAAACACCTACATCATGAATTAATTATTAAATATGACAATCTGTCTCATTCTAAATATTTTCATCAACATTAGGTGTTTGATTTTTCATTCCCTCACCTTGCTAGATTAAATGTGTATAATTATTTCTAAAATCATAAAAACTGAGATGATCCTTGATCTCTATGGAATTTAACTTTCTCATATTCAAACACTCCATGCATGGACATAAAATCAAATATATTTTTTGAATATTTTTTTAGAAAATTATAAGAAATTATCAAGTCCTTTTCCATATTCATCAGTGGTTCTTCTAACATTTATCAAATTAAAATCCATTAAATACATAAGATCACAATATAAAAGGTGAATATATTAAAAACTGTAAAAAATTAAAAATATATAAGAAAATGTTAAAATTTCAACATAAGAACATACAATCAAAACAATTAATTATTTATAAATATTTGATCTTTACAAACAACTATAGATAATGATCAAAACAGAAATACATAATTTATCTTCAAAAATAACAAACAATTATACCAATTTATATTAAAAAATTATACATTATTTATCTTTAAAATTAAAAAACAACTAAAAAACATTTATATATAATTTATAAAATTTAAAAAAGCAACATAAATATAAAAAATTATCATAAAATTTTTTATCATAAAATAATTCTCATAAAAAATAATTATACAAAATTTATATAACAAAAAATTATCATAAAAAACAATTAGACATAAAAAAATTAACTTACAAAAAGTTATTCAAAATAGATCCTTAATTCCAAACAATTAAAAAAACAATTATAAAAAATGTTATACAAAAAATTATACAAAAACCACTTACAAACAATTCTCTAAAAAAGTATATGAAAAATTATACAAAAAATTAATCAAACAAGTATATATAAATAACTTTAAAAAAGTATAAAAAAGTTATTAAGAATATCTTGAAATAAATTATTATAAAAAAATTAGCATAACAAATATTTAAACAAATAAAAATATGATAATTTAAAAATTTAAAAGAATGTAATTTTTTTTGAAGCTTTATAGAGAAAAATGCCTCATAATTTCCTATAAACTCAATCAAATCCCAAGGTAAATGAGTTAATTATAAAATATTGTTGAAAAATGAGTTAAAAAAAGAAGTAAAAAAATCAACACAAACCTCAAATCATGGTTTTGGGACAACTGTAATATCTCAATGATTATAGAATTAAAATAAAGGATCAAAGATCCAAGAGATATAATGTAAAGTGTGAATACAAATCAAAATTAAGGGAGGATAGATGGTCAGAAATGGTTGTTGAAGCTATCAGTTCCATTGTTGGTCAAGAGAGTGTTTCGATCTAAAGGAGAATGTGAAAAAATGGATGTTAATTGATTTGAGGAGAGAATCGAAGGCCCTAAAAGTTTCGGGTGCCATCATTGGTTGAATATTGGTCAAGAGAGATGGTTTTGAGAGAACGAAAAATAAGGGCTCGAGTTGTTTGTAAATTTTTTAAAATCTTATTAATGAAAATTTTCATAAAAATTGACCTTAAAGAGTTTTTAAAATTATTGACATCATTTTTTTTAAAAACTGCAATTAAATAATATTTTTTTAACATCGTTTTTTTAAATCGATATTAAAAGTTAAATTTATTATTTTTAACATTAGGTTTAGTTAAAAAAATGTTACAAATGCATTTTCATATCTTTTATCCCAATTTTCATAAATACCAACACTAAAAGTTAAATCGTATTAATTTTAACATCCATTTTAATGAAAATTGACGTTAAAAATTTAAACCCACTATATTTAATGTTGGTTTATAAAAAACGATGTCAAAATATAAATGATAAATATCATATTTCAACTAGTGATGGAACCACATTGATAATTTCTTTGGTAGTGGATTATATCTAATCCATACTATTCATAACAATTGTAAATATTGATGTAGAGAAGAATAGGTTAATAGAACATATGAATAAACTTCAGTAATACTTGGGGGACACGAGAGACAGTTTCACATAGAGAGAGGTATTTATTCTAGTTAGGCTAGAATCATTTCCTATAGATGGGACTTATTCTTCTAGAACACCATCTCCCTTTAGATCATACCTTTTTGTATGCTTAGTTGATAAAATTTATTTTCAAAGAAGATCTATGGGATATTTTGGTGATGATTTTACATCACACAAGGACGATCTTCCTCAGATAATATAGCATGGTGTGTACATTGAACGCATTGCTAGATAATTCTTAAATGAATCTAGATTTGATAGAAAAACAACTAATAAATCCATTATGTATTATCTCTCTATGATTTTTACCAAGAATAAACTTAATTCTAATTTTAAGTTCTTAGATGAGAATATGAGGATACCTGTTGTATCTAAAGACTTAAAATATAAATTTAACTAGTTGAATACTTTTTTACCTTGAAAAATTTATTTATATAAGAAAGGGAAGAATTTTTCAGATCCACAGTGTATAGTGGTAGGGTTATTACTTTGTTTTTATAGTTCATGGATCCTTTTCTCTTCACCACTAGGAAAATAATTATAGCACCTCCAAATATTCCTTTAACTAAATCCATTTATTCACCATTATCATTACCCTATCTGAACACTTATATTACAATTATTCATTTTGGGATGACACCTATTAAAGCCCAGAGGTGTCTTAGGCCACTTTCTTCTTCTATAGTGTCCATGTTTCCTCCTCCACCTCCTACCTCCTCTTCTATTCATATTTGTGATAGAAAAGGTAAGGAAATAATAGATCCTACCTCCACCTATATTTAGGATTCATCTTCCCACTCATATTAGTACTTTATAGGGACTTTACTATTTTTATTTTCATTTATTGATTCACTATAAAAACATTAAAGATTATTGAAAATCCTCTCTTTTTATTCATAATTGAATCATTTTTTACATTAATGGTATTTATAACATTTTTATAAACCCAAATTGAGGAGTAATACTATAGGTAATGAATCATGACTATGGATTACTTATGGAATTTGACTGTTAATAATATTATATTCATTTTATTCATCTGCTAAAATGTTTTCTCATGATTATTAATTCTATTATTTATGATCATAAGAAGGGGGAGATTATTGTCTTTGTCAAATAACCTTCTTATTTTAATGATCCAAAATTATGTTTATTATTTTTCTAACATGTTTCATGTTTTATGATAGTCAACTAGTTTCGATCCAAAATCATTAAAACAGCTAAGTCCTGAACCTACTGTGACTATCTAGCATTAGTTAAAGATAATATTGTTAAATCAAATTTGTGATGGCTATAATACATATACTATCAAGTGATTCTAAAATAGAATAGAGTTAATTTCAAGTGCTTCTACTGCTACCATAAAGCATGCTACCATTAAAATGTGCTATTATAAATTGATGTGTCTGCTAGTATAAGAAGATACCAGTACAACTAAATAATCTACCTCTAGAGTGATGATAATGCTTGTTGATGTCACTTCTAGGTGCATCTACCTTCAAGAACTTTTACCTCCATGTACTTGTTACTGCCAGTTTATCCTAATACTTTAGTAGTGTAGAATAATGTTCAAACTTAATTTATACAATTTCTAGACTAGGTAATTCAATTCAATTCCTAGTAATGTGGATTTAAGAATTATTATTCTTAAATAAATCCACATATATTTTAAATGAAAAGTTAATCTTATGAGATCTGGCTCTCAATACGAGGATTTTTCTTATTCTATTATTATCCTTTAATGGATAGTTAGTTATTTTGGAGTGTTATAAATTCATAAGAATCCCTCATGTGTGAAGAGTAATATACATGAATTCGTATTCATAAACTAATATATATATAAATTCATAGATATATATGTGTGTGGAAAAAAACTGACCAATTAACTAACTAAGAATAGAGGATTTTCCATAAACCCAATGACACTTTCTTCTAACACATTTTCAATACAAATAATGTTTACCCCTTTCAAAGGTAGATTCAAATACTCATGAACAACTAAATTTGATCATACTGAGTTGTATTGAATTTTCATATTATTCATTCCTTTCTCTTTATATTTTTGTTTAAATTTTGAGCTATGTTTTAGTTTACTCTCTTTAACTATAAACACAATATCATGTACTGAACTATAGATTTCAAGAAACTGTCTTTCGATTATTTTAATTTTTAATCCCATGTATAATTATGGAAGAATTCATGTGTGACCATGAATTATTTTATCACATAAAGAATTGTGGAAAACCTATGGAAGAAAAAAATGGTTTCATAAACATCATGACATCATCACATATACCATTCATAGAAAGAATATGAATGATACACTTGTAAAATATCCCCAATATGCCACGAGTAACACCAATAGATGTTAACTTAGATGGAAAATAATTTTAAAAGATCATTTAATACATTACTTGAGGAAAACATCATTTCCACGGTGAAATTTTTTTAATACATATAAGATTTTTTAAACCATTATCTTTGAAAATAACATTGAAAAAATACTAATGAAGTTTCAATTAAATGATTTTTCATGACATAATAATATTCCTCTCATGTTTTATATGTAAAAATAAAGGTTCCTTTCACATTTTTTGGGTAAAATCTAAATGGGGATTATATTGATAAAAATATGAATATTACTTTCAATTTTTTTGTAAAATTTAAAACATGGGTTAAAGTGTATTTTGAAAATTATAATAGAGTAGTAAAATATTTTTTAATTGTTTTAGAAAACATGGTTTTGAAGGAAAACATATTTCCGACCAAATAAAAAAGATAAAGTGATGTTTTCATAAAAACAATTTCTTAATACTTTTGAGTACCAAAGAGTGGTAAAATCATAATATTATATAAAGAAGTCATGGATAACTATTGTATAATATAATTAATTATAATTTTTGATAGGTATGTCATGTGATTTTAACATTGGAGTCTTAATCGTAAACAATCCCAATAAATGATGAGATTGTAACATAAATGTCATACCACTTTGGTAACATTGAATCAAAATATTAATGAATGAATACTATAAAATTAAACATAAAATATAATTAGAATGAAAAAATTCATGATATTACATGTAAAATGTGATTTATATATACCTTATGAAGTAATATAGGTGCATAACATTATATACATCTCAATGAAAGAAAATTGAGGCAAAAAACCCCTTACCTATTTGGTAACATTTTAATTATAAACAACAAGAAAGAGAGATCCTGAAATTGAAATTTAAATCCCAATAATTATTAGTATAATAATAATAAAATATTTACATGGGAATTATACACACTATATACAAGAGATCAGTGGTTAATATGGATTATGTCTCATAGAAAATGAAAGTGAGACGAAAATCCCTTACCATAAGTCTTGAATTCTGTTGTACTGATTCAATACTAATTTATAATAAATATAAGTTTATTCTAAATATATTAAAGAACCATATTAATTTATTCAATACAATATATGATTTTATTATGAACTCTTATTACCCATTTATTAACAATTCCATGTTGAAATTGTGTTTCATGTAATAATCTCTTTTTTCATATATGTTTTGATTTGTTATATTTTTGGTCCTTTTATTTTTATCATGATTTAATCATATAATGAATTATAAACATGATATAAAAATAATATATATATTCAGATTATGTATATTTATAATAATATATAAAATATATAAATATGAAATGAAATACACTTTTCATAGAGATGGTAGGTCGTATACATGCATGAACATCATTTTTATTTTTTCAGATTAAAATAAATAAACTTATATGAGATATTGTCTTTGTTGAATATTATTTATGTCACATATATCACATATTTTTATTAAAAACTACCTTAATACATTCCTTGTAATGTGTGAATGAATCACATTACTTCGCGAGGTGGTGGTTCAATGGACACACAAACGTCATTATCGTACTCCCAAAAAATGAAAAAACATGAAGGTGTGCATTATATAATAATTAATGGAGTATAATTAAATCCTAAATATCATATATATTATATTCAAATAGTATTTACATCATTTTTACCAACATTTAAAAGTTTTAATGGAAAAATGAATGACATCAGTTTGTGAGGTGGTAGTCCGCCTTACACACAAATAATGATTTTGTAACCCATTTGATGGAAGTATGTGTGGTTGTAGGTCATACCCTTAACATAAAAAAATATAATTATATTTAAAATATTTATTTTATTATATAATAATTATATAAAATAATTATTTTGGTTTTAGGAATAAATAAAATAAAAATGTTTGTTGATGAACATTACCGCTTCTTCACGCACCTCCTTTTGGATTTTACCAAAGGCCTTATTTGGTTGGATTTATACCAAAATTAAGAATTATAGGATCTTATTAAGTATTTTTAGATGTTATTTAGATATTTATTTAACAATAAATTTATTTTTATTGTTTTTATATAGGGTAAGAGGGGTGACATTTTATAAGGGTGGTGAGTGGCACTTTTGTAAATTTTGAAAGAGAGAACTCCACCAATGTGTGTTCCATGTAAATTGGATACTTTAATGGAAAAAATATAGATCCTAGAGGGTATATGGTGTAAATATATCAAAAAATAGGTGTTTAAAAATGTTATGGGTCAATTATTCTCTTACTTTTAAAGTTTAGTCCCTTAGTAAACTCATTTTTCTCTTAATCACTATGATTAATTTTAACTGTTTTCACTAATCATTGAGGTAAAAAACATAAGTTATCCTTATTAGAAATTATATATTATGATGATTCAAAATAAATACCACATTTTTAAAAATTACACTCAAATAATTGGAAAAAATTAATTTATAATTTAACTTTGTAGATGGGATGAGACAACAAGTTTTTAAAGAGAAAAGTTTAAAAGATTGAAATGTTTTTATATCCAAATTCAATAAAAATTTAATTAAAAAAACCTAAATTATATTGATTGTTTTATAATATAAGTAATTATATATTTAATCCAATTTAAAATATAATTTTAATTTATAAATATATTAAATGAAAATGTAGTTTTTATTTAAAATTATGTATTTTTTACTATTCATCTAAAAATAAAACATTATAGAAAAAATAAAAAAAATTCAACATAAGATAATTATTACATAATGAATAAAAAAAATTGATTTTATTTTATCAAATCAGTTTTATTAATTTTTCAAAAAAAAATAGTATTGTTCACAAAAAGACTCAAAAACATTTTTTATGAGAAAATAGTATTTTTAAAACATATGGCAGCATTATTAAAAAATTATGTATTTTATTATCAATATGTTTTCATTAAATAAAACCATTGTATTTAAAATTTATTTACTATTAATCATATTACTATGTTTAACTACTATGTTATAACTATCTTGTTTAAATAATAATAAAATATTGTTTTGTAGAAACTCCATGTTACATGTAACACAAGTTAAACACAATGTTTCATGAAATGAAAGCTTATCTTGGTGTCATGTATAAGGCAATACAATAAAAATAATAATTTATTCAAGAATAATATTGATAAATATGTTTGGTTTCACTTTCTACCGCCTTAAAATAAATTTATCCCTTAAAAAATTTCACATTAATAAAAACAAATGAGGATACTTCTGCCTCATCATGTCCTCATATTCCCAAATAGATTTTTCGAAAAAGTGGTTTCACCAAAAAAAATTAGCCATGTGAGTGCTATTGTTTCCTAGAACTTTCTATATACAACCTAGAATCTCCACTAGTTGTTCCTCATATTAAATATCCCACTCCAATGGTATGATCTTTGAGTTCATTAAATGTGAAGGATCATATATGTACTTACTCAGGAGAGATACATGGAACACATCATGAACTTGAGATAAGTTTGGTTGAAGCATCGAGAAATAGAATATTATCATAATACAATAAAAAATTTCAAAGTGATTGATATACCTAGGGATTAGTTCCCCATTATTCCTGAATCTTACAACCTTCTTATATGGAGAAATTCATAGAAACACCATATCATTAACTTCTAATTCTAGATCATGTCAACAGTTATCATCATAAATTTTATACTGAATCTGAGCTACCATGATATGTTTTAGAATAACTCTAACCTTATAATACATTTCATGAGCTATCTCAATTCCCATTATCTTTCTTTCCCCAACTTCATTCCAGCACATTATCTCTCTACATTTATTTATAGAGAGATTCATAAGGATCCATATGAATGCTTGAGTGAAATCTATTCTGGTAAGAAAACTAAACCAAAGGACAATGTTGATCCCAAAAACCTCTAAAATCCAAATAACATGGTTTAAACATATCCTATAGATTTTTAATTGTCTTTTAAGGATGTAAATCTATTTTTGGATGATACATAGTGATGAAACTCAACTTCGTATCAAGACCTTGATAAAGACTTCACCAGAACTTCATGGTAGACCTCATATACAGATCAAATACAATGGAATGTAGTAATCCATGAAACCTTACCACTTCCTTAATGTATATCATAGAATTATTATCTAGAGATAAGTCTTATCTGAAAATGATGATGTGTGATGACTTAGTAAGGAAACCGACTAGAACCCACATATCATTGTGTCCTTTAAATTTTTTGGAGAAACCAATAAAAAAATACATGGTGATGTTCTCCCATTTCCATTCTAGTATGGGTAATGGATTCAACATCACCTTAGAATTTTGTATATCATATTTAACTCTCTAGAATATGAATCATCGAGATAAGAACTCTACAATATCTCTCATCTTTCCATCCCACCAGAAGTTTTATTTCAAATATATATACATATTTTTACTTCCTAAATGAATAGAGAATGGAGAACTATTAGCTTCCTATAATAGATACTTCTTCAAATCTAGAGTAGAATGAATGGATAAATGGTTCCTAAACCTTATCATTCCATCATGATCAATGATGAAAAAAGGGGAATTTATAACCTTATTTTTCAACTCTTCATCTTATTTATGAGACTCATTAATCTTCACATAGATAGATGGTTGAACATTCAATTTAGAAAGATAATAATTTTTCACTTACTTCAGGATTTCCAAATACATCCTTTTTAAATCCAGAAATATTGGATCTTTTATGATCCTCATCATGGATAATCTAGCATGATCCACTCGACTCAAATCATCGACCACATTGTTCACTTTCCAAGGTTGGTAATATATTGAGTAGTCATAATCTTGAATCAGATCTAACCATATTTTTTGGAAGATGTTTAACTACATCTATTTGAATATATAATTTAATCAGTTTTAATTGGTATATATATAAAATATTATAAATTTATTACCTCTATATCATTAATGAAAAAATTATTGCTGCTAACTCCAAATCATGAGTTGGGTGATTTTACTCATGAATATTCATTTATCATGAGGTAAGTGCTATAAAAATGTAGTTTTTCATAAGAAAAAACGCAATCCCTTCTTGGATGTGTCAATATAGATTACAAACCCTTCTCCACGACAGGGTAATGTAAGAACAGGTGCATTGACTAATCTTCTCTTTAGATCCTTGAAATTTTCCTCACATTCATCAATACAATAGAACTTTTCCCCTTCCAATTTAACCTGGTTTGAGGATTATATAGTCATGTTAAATTCTCCAAAAATAGTCGATAATATCTGGATAAACCATGAAAACCATAGATCATAGCCATCGTGGTTGGTATGGTCCAACAATCAATAACCTTCATCTTTAATAGAACTATTGATATATCTTATCTTGAGATTATATGGCCCAAAAATGAAATCTTTTTCATCCAAAAGTAACACTTGGTATATTTTTCATATAGTTTTTATTTCCTTATGGTATTTGATAAAATACTCAAATTATCTTCATGATCATGCTTTATCTTTTAATATGAAAGGATATCATTTATAAATACTACCACAAACTAATAAAGGTAATATATAATGAATTTTTTCATTAAATCCATGAAGACGGTAGGGGAATTAGTAAGACTAAAAGAATCGCTATATATTTATAGTGTTCATACATTATATGGAATTTTATATTGGGAATTCCATCCTTATTAACCCTAAATTGATGATATCCAGAATGAAGTTGAATCTTGAAAATGTATTTATATCCATGAAGATGATCAAAAAATTCATCAATATAGGGAAAAGGATACTTGTTCTTGATTTTTATCCTTTTTAACTCTTGATAATCAATGTAGAGTATCATTGACCCTTCTTTATTTTTGAAAAAATGAATAAGTCCACCCCAAGGTGACACACCTAGATGAATGAATTCCTTGTCAAGGTTTTCTTTGAGTTTCTTATTCGATTCCTGCAACTCAATTGGGTCCATTTTATAAGAAGTCTTTGAAATAGTCATGGAATTAGTTATGAGTCATACTGAGAAATCAACTTCACATTTTGATGGAAGACTGGGAAAATCTTCTATAAAAACATAAAAAAATTCATGAACAATAGGCATATCATCTATGTTGAGTTTCTCCCCAACCATCTGAGATAAAAATCCTTTAGGAATGGGAATTAATACCTATACATGGCATGTGATATCCATCAGATACTCATACTTATCATCACATTGAAAAATGACATTGGTTGGTTTAGAATATGAAAAGGGAATTCCCTTCCAAAATGATTAATGCATGATTTATATAGAGAATTAAAATTCATGCCTAATATGACATAAAATTCATTTGTAGGAAGAATTAAATGATTTTTAAGGATCATATTTCCATCAATTCCAACCAGATGGGAATCATAGAGTTGATATGTGATCATCATGACATTAATATTTTGTACTAATAATTATACATATAATAATTTCTATGGAATATTCATAAAATTATAAATCTCTTAAGATTTTAAATAATGGGTAGATTTGGAGTAAAAGAAGACATTATTAGTTATAGAGTAGATGATTTGTGTAGTTTACATCATTTCCTTATCACACCCCTTGTGAAAAATAGTGGTCACATGATACTTCACTTTGTCCCTCGGATTAAGAGGTTTCTAAATTCAATCATCATCATTAACCCTTGGGTTTGGGAATTGGTTGGCATAATTCTCATTATCCTTACACTTGACACAGTGATGTGGAGGAGGTGCATTCAGTTCAACATTCTATATATTTACATTGTTTGCTAACATCTTTCCATCACTTTGTAAATCCATTTCAAGATGACCTTCCCTTATACACATAAAAAAATTAGTATCCCACTTAAGATAATTTCCTCCATGCTTATTTCCACACTTTGATCATAAATGAAAGCTCATCTTTTTATATCTATGGTTTTTGGATTTTCCTTTGAACTACATATTACTTTTGTGTTCAAAAACATGTTACTGATACGTAACTCCAACCTCTATTTCCACATTGATAGAATAACTCAAAATCTCTTCATATCTAGTAAACTATATTATGTATAACACCCTATAATTACTTGGTTTTAAGACACTGAATAATAGATAAAAATTACTTTCAGGTTGGTTTATAATACTATAAGTGTACCTTTCAAGTCTTGTAAAATTATCCTCATAGTACTAGTGGATAGATCATCCCTTCACTTTAACTCAAGTAACTCTTTCTATATCTTAAGAAGAACACAAGGAACGTACTTATTGAAAAATAAGTTCTTGAACTTTCTTCAATCCATGGAGTCAATTTCATCATGTTGCCTCATATTCTTGATAAGAGTCCACTATTGATCTTCTTAACCTTCCAAATAGTATACATCTAAAATGAATTTTTCATGTTCCTAACACATAATAGTAGAAAATTTCTTTCTATTGGCACTTATCCAATTTTCAAAAACTATTTTATCAAAAGTACCTCTAAAAGATATTGGTATTTGCCTCATGAAGTACTCAACTAAATGTTGTCCCTCACTTGATCATTTGGAAGTCCAATATGATTCATAAAATGAGAAAGTTGTGTGATAATAACAATGAGATTCTTCATTCTAGATCCTAAAATGTTTATATTATCAAGAGGAAAGTCATTTCATTTTTTCTTTCACTCACATTAATATAGTTCCTCTAGGTTCTAGAAATTGACTAAAACCCAGAATCATACTGTAAGAAACAATAATAATATTGGGGAACCGCATAATAATGAAACAACTACTTATAGGATGTCTAAATCATGACACATTCTATAATACATTACACCTTAGGTTTATCCAAGATCATTCTTAGCCATCATCAATTTAGATACTTCATGACGTTTCACAAAGAGATTATGAATTCCCAAAGCATATCCCTTGGGAGTGTCAAACCAAGTGTGCATCAAGTCCTATTGTCTTTCAGAAGTTCTTGATCGAGTCTAGATCAATACGATATTTTGGGGGTTGTTACCCCTATGTATATCTATACTAGAGATGCATCCAATTGTTGAATCTTCAAAGGGGCGTAATTTTATCGAAACCACTAACTCTATCTTTTTCCAAAATTCCCATAAATTTTCCTATACTTGGACTCATCCTTTGAATGATCCTCAGACATGTCCTTAGGGGTCTCACTAAGGCTTTCTCATCATAGTTTCCAGAGGTTAATTTTTTTTTTCAATAATACCAAATATAGAGACACAATCTTAAAATACATAGTCATTACATTATATTTTCGGAATATTTATCAAATTACACCAACACATTCCCAAAGACCGTATTATTTTAGCCTCTTTGGAAATGTGAAAAAATAAAAAATGTATAATAAGTAAGATAAATCATATTACACTACATCCTTCGTACCTATAACCCTTCTTTGACACATCATAAAAAACACATATCTTCATAACCAAGGGAAAGGAAACATAATAAATAGAGTGCTTAGTTGCTCAGTAAGGGTAAATAAAGGATATTCATAATCATAACATGGACAGAAGGGTATGAGAACATGAGAATAACATTTAAAAACCATACCCTGAATATCAAATATCATAATTATGAGTCATGGAATAAATATTGGATGTTCAGAAGACATGAATCATAAGGGAGTCAAAAAATATGATCCATGATTTCATAAAATTTCCAGAAGAAATGAATCTGTGACATACACATAAGCATTGAAAGACATTTCCATACTGGTCAAGGATCACTACCAAAGACATCATAGTGGAAAAAATCCATTACTGTAATAAATCCACTCCTTGTTCCATCCCTATATTACTATTCCAAGTTCACTCCTTGTCTAAGACTTGTATTAATATACATGGTTCACTCCCCATTCTAGACATGTCTGTCTCATGAGATATATAAATATTTACCCAATGCATTGGATGGAGATATATCTCCCAACCATTACATAATGAAATCATATGTATGTTTTCCATAAGATCACAAAAATGCATCATATCATAACATATGAAATGAAATGGATATCATAAAAATTTCATCATATCTTAACCTATGGAAAATATACTGGTTTCATAATTATTTCATCGTAAAATTATTCATGAAAAGAAGTCATTTTCATTAGCATATAACCCATATAATAGAATCATGTTTCATAAGTATATAACCCATTGAAGAGAAATGGGTTTTATAAACATCATGCCATCAAAAAATAAACCATCCATAGAAATAATATGAATGACACCCTTGGATCATATCCCTAGTAGGGCGTGAGTAACACCAATAGATGTCATATTAGATAGAAAATAATTTTAAAATATCATTTAAAACATTTATTTAAGAAAATAACATTTCCTCTTTATAAAAAACTTTTTAATAAATAAAATTGTTTTCGACGCTTTATTCTGGGGTGTGGTGCTACATGAGCATTGTCGACAATGATGTATACATTGTACCCCAAATACTTTCTTTCCAAAGGTAGGCATCATTCATCACTTATTCAATGATGTATTCTCCTTGATCAAAATGGGATGATGAGATGTTGGTTCCTCCTTTCAAATTAATTTCCTAGTCTGGGTATCCCTTAGAGATTAATACATTATTCCTGAAACTCTCCCTGGTTCCATCTCTTTATTGATGCTGGTTAATTATGCTACTTTAGTTAGGATATTCGAAAGGGTCAAGTCAAGGTAGAAACCTTCGGTCAGGAGAGTAGTCGCGTTGTGAATCAATTTCATGTCAAGATGTTGGAACATTGGTACACAAAAAATCCTTTTTATTGGATGGATTCTTGAGGGTGCGGATGCCCAAGGAATCCCATGACGATGGCGGCGTATCCAATACCGGAGTCATGCCTATGAGGGGTTCCTTGGATTCCCATATTTAACACTGGGTATGCCATGAGTTTAACGTCTGTCAGATATAGATCAGATTGATTGAAATACTGATGAGAGTGGATTAGATAGGTATGTACCTAGGAGGGAGAACCTTGAAGGATTACCAGATCGATGGATCAAAACACCCAATGAGGAAGGACCTGGGAGTGGTGTGTCTTGGAAAGGAAAGGTTTCACACAGTGAAGGCTGATCTGGATGTCACAAAGGACAGATCAGGGAATCACACCCTAAAAAGGGGAATACCAAGGTTTACAATTGTATGAGATTGAGTCTTAGAAGTCTTCCTATGTACCCTATTTAGAAGATAGGGATCAAAATCCACATAGTTCAAAGGGATGATTTGGGGATTACACATGGTTAGATGCTTATCGCAAGAAGGGAAATCTTGGTTTGTTGGATATGATGTATGTGGATTATGCATGGTTAACTTCTTGAGTGCTGCAAAGATAAATGGGATGAATGAGGTTATTCATGGTTAGCTACCTGAGTGGATGGCGTGATCCCACCGTGATGTGTTGGCCTTGGAAATAATCTGGATGTATGATGGATGATTGGGTGAAGTGGGTGAAATGAATGAGGTGGAACAGATGTTAAGGTGATGGTATTGGGATTGAACCTTAGGGAGTCTTATAACGTATCCTATTGGTTGGGAATCAAAGACTATATAGTTTGGTGGGGTGATGAGACACCTAAAGAGGTGTCCTGTGATAATGGAGCACATGGGTAAGGACGGAATTAGATCCTTCGGGTTGGTGCATGATCTTCCCGAAAAAAAATGCTCGAAGGAAAGACTAGGATGGGAAATGAGTGATGGGATTGATCCTTAGGAGTTATTCCTACGTATCCCAGTGGTTGGGAATCATTGTCAACGTAGTTCAGGATGGGGACATATAATCATGGTGCACACAAAGGACAACTACCCAGAGACGCGCCATGGGATTATGTGTGGTTAGCAACCCTTTTAAAGAGGGGAACTCTTGGTTGGATGAGTATGGTGAAGTGAAGGTCTTATGCAAGGTTAGTTACCCATGTGGATTAGAAAACCTCAAAGGATGGATTTGAGAGATGATCCCTAAAAGATAATTTGTTACATCAAGAGGTTACATCCCTAGAAGGAAGAACCACATTTTACCATTGGTTAGGATTGAACCTAAAAGAGTCTTCCTATGCACCCAAAAGGGATCAAAACCTGCATAGTTTGGAACATGTAGTTTAATGCCATGTTGGATGAGTGAACCGATGTGAAATAGTAGGGAAAAATGGATTGTGGGGAGTGATGGGATTGAACCATTGAGAGGATTCCTAAATACCCTGTTTGGAAGACATAGATCAAATTATATGTAGTTTTGTGGATAGGGTCATGGGTCTTATGCATGGCTAGCGGCCCATAGTCATGTTGGGGAATATATGTGGTTATCATCCCAAATTCTTTCTGGGGATTATGCATGGTTAGTGTCCCAAAGAGGATGTCATGGTCACTACTTACTCTAATCCCACATGAGTCATGCTCAGTTTGAGAAACAAGTGGTAACATTAGAACTGCTGATCATATTGTGAAAGGTGCGGCCACAAGGGATGGTGTGTGGATTACGCATGGATAGTGGCCTAATGAAATTTATATTGAGACTTAATCTAGGAGGGAATCCCAAAAAAATTTGTCCAGGGATTATGTGGGGACTTCTCAAGGCTCACATGGTGACAAATCCTAAAGGAAGTTAGAGAGTGGATCGAGAACATGGGAGGAAACCAGTCTCATCCCATATTTGATCTTCTCATATGTTCCACACATGAAAAAAATTTCATTTTAACATCCTATGTTGAGTAAGTTGGTTCTTGTAAGTTTAATGTCCTAAAAATTAGATGGTGAGGACTCACCCCTCATCCCTTGGACTTACATAACTTGTACCAACCCACGCATGGGGGAGGGAAGGCACAAGTAATTCTAGATGAGGGTGTAGTGGATAAGTGCTTAACCGAGGAGTCCAACTTAGTATAGTTATGTGAAGAATCAATATCTATTAGACTACCTATGTGAAGAAGCATATGGTAGGGAAACACAACATGAGACACTACATGCGGAATCAGGAAATCATTATGTGAAAACCTCTAAGTCCATACAGAGGATGTGCATGGAAGGTTGGGATGTTGTGAGAAATAGGATCTCAAACACGGTGCCTTTGAATAAGGAAAACCCATAAAGTCAAAATAAATGGGTGCACACAAGATTAAGGACTTGCGCACAAGATGAGGGGGTTGGGAGAAAGAGGCACTACACAAGGACAAGTCTTGTGCACAAGAGGGGTCTTTTGGGTGAACTAGACATCGTAAAAAGAGGAAATTAGAAAGGTTCAAGCCTCTGTGGGCCCACCTGAAGGGGGAATAATGGGGGACCTTTCATGAAAGATCCAATACCTTGAATCCATGACTTGCACATGGTCATAGAAAAGTTCATCTTACACACATGGGAGTGATGAATCTACTTCTAGAGCATTATTATAATGGAGGGGGACCCCCTTTATATAGTGGAAAATATCATTGGGTTCATGCAAGAAGGTTGGTGTGAAAGTGGCTGTTTGAAATCACATTGGGAATGAAAGAGGCTTGCGTGCAGAATTCAGTCTTGCGAGCATGCTTCCAATATTGCATGCATCTCCCTTGGGATTCTCAAGATCTTCCATTGAGTCAAATTATGTCGTTCAATTTCTCAAATATATCTATCTGGGGAATGAAAACAAATTTGGGGCCAAAAAATGCCCCCATTAGAATTTGAGGTGAAAGGGGACAAGAAGGTTGTGTTCTGAGGGAAACGTTGAAGATAGTAATAACTTTAAGTCATTGATGTGAGAAATATCCCATCTGGCTTGTAAGGTGTCTTGTGCACATGTGAAAGACCTGGTTCAGGCCTATCAATATAAAGAGTGGCCCCAGGAACAATACCTTGACTTTCTATATGACAGGAAACTCACTCTCATGAGCATATGTTTCCATGTTTTGTGTGAGAGAACCTAAATTTTATTGGTTTCTGACACATGACCTCTAGATCTTGAGCTCTTTGGACATAGTTAGATTTTTACAAGGTTGTCTTAAAATATTTCATGCAACCATCTGTCTTGTAGGTCAAATCACAATCTTTTGTTCCAATCCCTTTGTGCATTAACAAATTAACTGAGATGGTCAGTGAATAGACTACTGCTGAGAGGGAGGCTACTTCAGCTGCACAGAGGGCTGAGATGATTGGAAAGCCTCAAATTCTTCATGCGTGAAGGGTATTATTCTACAATCAGATTCTTTTAGGTATGCCGACATAGTCTTAGAAGGATTATATTCTGAGTGATAGTCTCCCTATATGGAATTTCAATATTTTGGAGGAAGTGGCCATTTCAGGCATTAAGACGGATTCGTTGTAGTTATGGGTTACGTGATAGGATAACCATTTGTAGTACGACATCATTAATAATTCCCATAATACCCGGGAGACATGGGAAATATCCATCCATGTATTGAATTCTAGAACCAAGATTATCATCTTGGATGAACCAGTGGATGAATAATCTCTCACCCATTAAACACGAACTTTCTGGAGTAGTATCACTAACGAGAGTAAAGGCTGGAAGCAAGAATAGGATCTGCGGTTTGGGGGAAATTTTTATAAGTGAGTGGGAATGGGCGCACTGGGTATTTGAAACATACAAGGAATTCAAGGGAGATCTTTGACATATTAGGCTATTTGAAGCTGTGTGGGCATCACAATTTCACTTCTATCATCAGTAGGACCTAGTGCCAGAGCTATTCAGCTAGTGGTCCCCTGACAGAAACAAATTCTACCTCCACCATGGGGAGTTAAGAATCAGCCTTTGGGAGATCCATTGCATCAGAGTCATTCCATTGGAAGGGTTCCATTATGATTAATTCCTACCAATGGAGAATGTATAGGGAAACATGGCACAAACCCCCATCTTCAAATGGAATCTGTTGGAATTGTCCAAGGAGAGGCTGGGGATCAAAAAGATCCTAAAGGAAATATCTTACCCAGTATGGTTATTCGTATTCCTCAAGAGGGATAAGGAGGTGAGGATTCCAGGAAAAGGGAAGTAGTTCCCAAACGCATCACAGAGGGGCAAGGAAGGATCGTAATGGGTGGTCTTGATGGAAGGTGAATACCACTCATTTAGACTTAGTGTGAGTGAAATATGGGATCCACATGTGTGATATACTAGTTTCCTTATTTCCTTCCTAAGAGGGTGGCTACTGTCGGTGAGGGACACGAGGTTGGGGGTCTGTCCAGGGACACTATTGATGACTGATATCATGGAATCCTGTAATAGGGTCAATCTTAGAGTAGCTGTGTTATCTAGGTTGTACAAAATCTTGGGGAATATTTCAAGAGGAGGGGTGACCAAGAGAATATGAGGAACATTCCAAATGTTTTATGGTTGTTTCATAGATCACCGAAGGGGGTACAATTTCCCAAACTCTATCCATCATCCAGGATATAGCCTGCGATCATCTTTACTGAGTTTCACTGGGGTCCAACTACTAATTCTCAAAGAGGAGGGGGTTAATCTTTGGATTGAAAATCACAAAAAATAAACTTTTAACCATTCTGCACCCCAGTTGGTTATATGGTGGATGACATGAGATGTCCAATAGAGAAAATGGAGTACCTAGAAAGCATCGTAGGAAGTGTACTAGTAGCCCAAATTTATGGGAAGATCTTTTATGAACCCTACATGCCATCACAGTTCACCATACAATTCAGGTGCATACTGCGGATGACAAACAAAGTGTATAAAGTGTTCGGGGAAGATAATCACCCATGCATCCTTCACCAGTTCTGGATTATGTTAACAACTTCTGGTTTTGGTGAAACAATCACACTACTGCCTATCGATGTTGATGTTGGCATATCGATGGAATATGTTGATACTAGGTGGTGGTATACCCAAAAGAAATTTTATAGAAGTTCATTTGGAAAATCAAGGTGGAAAGTGTAGATTCCATAAGATGAGGGAGCATGCGAGGTGTTGTTGGGGAAGAAAGACCATAGGCAAGCAAGGTGGCTGGGGCATCACAAGAAGGAACATCAGTGGTATGAGCATCACAAGGTATGGCTGCACCTCTACATTCCAAAGAGGGGTTTTCCCATATGCGACCTCATGGGCCAGCTAGGGAATACCCTAGGAATTAATTGAGATATCGCATACATATGACTATTGGCGCTATTTTCCCATCCCTATGGTCTGCAGGGAGAATGTTGTGATGATCATTATCAACTGAAGAGCTGTGACAAAAACTGGAATGCATCAGAATTGATCTGTCGGATGTTGGGTCCATTTAGGTGGTGTAAAATGTACATTTTCATCACCTAAATGCATAACATATGGCTATGGATTCCTATACATGACAACGAGGGCTCTATAGAGAACCTTATTTCTTGGTCAAAGTAATGCTTGGTCAATAACATAATTCTGAATAAATTCCACCTAAGGATGACAACGATGATGGAGAAGATGAAGAAGAAGAAGTATAAGACGAGGAATTAGAATAAGAGGTGGAGGAGTAGGATACTAAGAATGAAGAACCTAGAGGTGAAGAGTCTTATAAGAAAGCATCTCACTAGGGGACGCTACAGGAGAATGGTGAAATCGTAGGCTCTCATGAGTAATTGACAGAACCACTTGAGGTATGTCTCAAATCTTATCTCTCTTGATCCCTTTTTCTTTCATAACCTAGATCCCCTAACTGGAAATAATCTCTTTTAGGAACACATTGGTGATGATGATTTGGGAGCTCCCACTGCAGAGGGTCAAAATATACTGATGGACTTGAAAAGGTGTCTCCCTGAACCGACATCTTGGGCTGAGAATGTTGAAAGACCAATCTTGGATGAAGCGGACATAGGTGATCCAATGGAAGGAGACATAATAATGGCATCATAATCCAAATTTGTCCCTACTGTTTAGATGAAACCAACAGAAATAATTGAGTTAATAAGCACTGAGGGATCTCTCATGGTGGAAGCTCCTACAATGACTCGAGAAATTGACACAACTTCACTTAGCTCCTATAAATATCTATTTATGTAGAACCACATACGTTATTCGAGAATCCAACTAATGAGGGAACCCACTTTTCATGTTGTGATCACAAGACTAGAATCCTGAAAAATTGATTAGTTCGGGACATTTTTGGGAAATCCATTGTTGGTTGTACCTATTTTCATGGAACCAACCATTCATGATGATCTAGTCTTAGTATGAGCATGAAGTTTTGGCCATAGGTGATGCCACCGCTAGGGAAGAGCTTGAAACCAGAGATAGTGAATTTTATGAAGAATAGAAGAGCAAGGAGGTTCATCCACATATCATATATCTCATCCCCTCGTAGAGGATTCCAGAGGAAGACCCTACTACTAAACACTTAGCCATCTTCCCCAAATATAAACTTGTAGATCCTAAAGAACTAGATGATTCTAATCCCGACGTAGCTGAGGAGAGTTGTATGACATGGCAAAAGTCATGGAAGTGAATAAATTACTTCCTCATTATAATAGAGGAAAAATGGATGAGTCGGATGGGGTCACTGTGCACATGGCTACACTTTCTCTATTCCGGATGGGTGGATGATCACCATATCCATATGATGATTCATGACTATATGTATGAGAATATGTGGGAGAGAATCCAATATTTAGATGCTGGATATTTCAAAAAATATATATGAAAACATCCAAAAGTTCCATGAGGTCGAGTAGGAAATCTAACACCTTGACGAGCAGACAGATGAATGTGCCACATTCATCACCCATCAATCTTGGAATATTGAATGATTGAGAGTCCAGTTGGAGGAAGCCTAGGGGCAGATAGTGTAGAAGAACTGTCAAATGGATGAACTTTGAGATGAGTGTAAATGAATGTAGATTAGGTATAATGAGATTACATATGATGTTTTTGATGAGGAAAGGGAGCTAAAGGAGCGACAATAGACTTTAGAGGCTATATAACGGAGGTCGGAAGCATTGAAGCATTCCATCAAAGGAGCAGATTTGTGAGGGAAATGTTTGGGCCAAACTCATGAAACATATTTCCCTTGTTGTTTTATTATTATAAATTGCATGCATGGAAATATATATTTTATTATTATCATTGAATCTCAATAATATCTATAAAAAACTAATGATCAATACCTAAGACCACATGGGTCATATCTAGTGTGAGAAAAAATGGATGATCACATAATAATCCACTTTGCATATGAGAGTGAAAACTAACCATCGAACACTCAGGGTATTTTATTTTTTACTGACCACCCACCATATTCGGTTTGAGAGAGGCCATGACAAGAGGATATGGTTCATAGAGCAGCCAAATTTACTTTACCAACATGCTCTAGTACACTATTTGGATAATTATAGGGGCATTGGGATCAATCCAAACAAAGAGGAATGAAAAGTGGGAATCACGATATCCAAAATTCAGAACACATTGGTGGAGGCATCACAATATGGGAAGAGTACTGACCGTATTAAAAATGAATCACCTATACCAGTATCTTGAAATGGGGAAAACGAATGAGGGAAAACTGTTGTTTGAATTTGAAAACACAGGTCCAAAGTCAAAATTTCATCTTATGCCTTCTGAGATGTTGGCCCAAAACGGTATGTAAGCCAAAGTGGTATGGGAACATGACATTGGGGGGTTTCTTCAGACGTGAAATAGGATGAATATCAAAATAAATGGCATGTAAAGAATGTATGTGGAGTGATGGGATGTTCCGAAGGATTCCAATACTCATTAAATTACGTCACCGTGATGAAAACGCATCGGTGTGAGCGCATTGGTCTGAAAAATGATCAAACCCATCTTCTAGGGGTAGTTTCGTCTTAGATGTTTGGCTGAAATCTAAGAATATGAGTAATGTGGTGGATGAACTACACTGTGGGGGATGGGATTATTTGTAGTTTCATGTCATGAAAGTGAAAATTATGTACATGAAGTTTAATGTCGTACAATAAAGACTAAGACACATGGCATTGTTTAATGTCATATAACTAAGATGTTTCACATTGTTTAAGGTCATACTTCATGGAAACTGAAAAAACTTTTAAAATCATGTTACATGGGATATGATACCTTGTTTATGTTTATAGGGTTAGGACCATGATTGGGGACAAAAGACAAGGAAGGTTATTGAACCTATGGCTTGGACCAACAAAAAATTCTCAGGCGTCGCTACGTATCCCATAAGGATAGGAATAAAACCATACATTATTCTTGAATGCCATGAAATTTACTTTCATTCAATAAGGATAAATATTTTTTGACAAAAACAAGCAATAATGTTGTGAATATGCCCAAAATCGATGATTTAGATGTTACTACATATCCCATATTAATGGGAATGAAGACACATGTAGTTATTTAGAAAATAGCAGACATTTGATATTTCATGTTTGTTATTTTCCTGCTGATGTGTGTGTTTTTTTGGAGTGACCAACCCAGAATGAAAATTCCATGTGTCACTATGAGAATCAATCCTTGTGTAGGTCATGACAAGTTGCACAATGGTTACCAGTGTTAAGGGTGATTCCCTCTCAAGCGAGAACACCACAATGCTATTTAATTTTTCATCTTGTGGCTAGGAGGATTGTGTCATAGTTTATGGTCATATGATAGGACTATACCATGAATTTTGACATCATTATGTTAGGACCCAATAGTTTAAAGTCATGTGGGACAAGGAATCATAGTTTAACCTCATATGGCTTGGATGAAAGAGACATTAGTTCAAGGTCATAGAGATCATACCATAAGGTTTCACAACTTCCCATGTGGGTATGACCCAACTAAAAATCCTAATCCTACATGAGCCATGATCGGTGTGGGAAAGGAGTGATGTTGGGATTTCCCCATCACATGAAAGTGTACAATAGTGAAAGAAAAATGTATGATGGGAAAATCCCAACCTAGAAAATGTTCCTACTTGACGCATGTAGATGCATGGAGGAACAACACCAGGGGTGTTGGAGACCCATAAGAACAGAAGGGCAGAAAAACGTGAGTCACAGTGTCCGATATTTGGGACACAATGGGGGTGGATTAACGATGGAGGTTAACTATTGACTATATTCAAAATACAACATCCATATCATGTAACCCAAGGTGGGAAGAAACAACTGAGGTTCGACTGCTGACCATATTCGAAATGAGGAGTCTATATCAAAATTTCATTCAAGATATATTGTGACGTTGGAACAGAATGGTAGGCGAGCCATGAGGCCAAGAACTCGTACCATTAGGGGTTCCTTTCAGACATGAAAGATAATGGAGACCCAAATAACGGGACACATAAATCACATAAATGATTATGGAATATATCCATAGGAGGGACCAAATCTATTCTCTAGGGAAGTACATGGTATGGGTTTTGTAAACCCAACGTCAATGAGGACCAAAGAAGAATCAACAAAACCACATACCTATGAGAAGAACCTAGGATATGAGTCCATAAAGATGGAAGGATTTATGGATGGAACATATACAAAAGGCATTGGTGTCCCTACATATCCTATAAATATGGGAATCAATCCACACATAGTTCTTGGATATGGAAAGGCAAAAAACCCATGCAAAAAGGGGGTGACATCATCTAAAATGAGGAAAATCATGGTGGTGATGTATTTTACCATCTTGTAAACTTGGGAATACAAGAAATGTCAGTTTAAGGTCATAGTTTTCAGACCATAAGGTGCATAGATATGTAGTTTGGAACCATGAGGTAGCCTAACATGAGTGAGGACTAAATAGATCTCACTGCACTGCATATTTTCAGTGAGAAAACCTAGACCATGAATAGGGAAAAAAAGGGGTCATGGACCTATGGCTGGACCTGAGGAAAAAATGTCCGGGAATCACTATATATCCTATAAGGATGGGAATAAAGCCAAACGTAGCTCTTGAAGATGGAATTCCAAAGGGATAGTGCCAAAGGGACAATGTTTTCTTGACTAAATACATAATAGTACTATGTAGTTTATCATCATACCTCTTGGTTGAATAATTCATAGTTTAACATCATAGAATAAGGATGATGATTATTATAATATTGATCATCATGAAACAAGGAAGCTAAAGATCTTAGTTTATGGTCATATATCATAGACCATAAGGTGAATAAATGTGTAATGTGGTTCCATGAGGTAGCCCGATGTGAATGAGGACCAAATAGATCCATGACACACCACATATTCATGAGGGAAAATTCATATAATTTAAATTCATGGTGCTCAGAATTTGGGACATGGAATCCTATTTTAAGGCCATAGAGTTCAGACTATATGATGGTATTATTCTTCCATGCAAGTATAACCATTACCAGGACCCCTAATCCCATGGGATCCATGCCTATTGTGGGAAACAAGGGGCGGAAAAGATCTCTATGACTCATGGAATCACATTGTAAGGGAATGGAGGTGTGGTGTCATGGATGACCTGATGATTTTGGTCTACCTACTCAACACGCGAAGGTGAAAAGAGGGATAACACTGAGAGCGTTGGAGTTGCTCCTTCATAAAAGGTTATGGAATAGGATTTGAATCACAATTCCTGATATTTTGGAGAAATGGTGTTGGAATAATGATGGAGGATAACTGTTGACCAAATTTGAGACACAATATTCAAATTATGTAACCTAGGATGGGAACAAACACCTGAGGGTCAACTGCTAACCATATTACAAACATGCAACCTATCTCAAAATTTAATTCAAAATCTTCCAGGATGTTGGACTAGGATGATAGGTGATCCATGAGGCCAAGCATTCATTCCGTTAGAAGGTCCCTTTACACATGAAAGATGATGGAGACCCAAATAAAGGGACACATGAAGCATGGAGATGGAATAATAGAATATCCATGCATAATCCAACACTCTAATTCCCACACCACAATATACCCTACCACATTTATAGGGAATTAAAAAAGCCAAGGGATTCAATTAAGGGTAGATGAATCAAGAAGAGGAGTGGAGGAAAGAGAAAAAATAGGTTGATGAACCAGGGCTAGACCCGAAGACAAAATGTCTAGGTGTTTCTACGTATCCCATACGGATGGGAATAAATCCATATGTAGTTATTGATGTTCCTTAAAGTTTAATGTCATTTGGTAACGATGATGGAACAATTTAACATCATGTGGGATGGAATAGACCTTAGTTTTAGTTCATAGAAATTGGACCATAAAGTGAGTCCAAAAGGGCTATACAGGTTGAGAAACCTAGGGTGGGACCTAAAGAAAAAATGTTCGAGCATTCCTAAATATCCCATGAGGATGAGAATAAAGTGATACATAGTTCTTGAATGTCGTCCATTTTGACATCCTGTGGTAAGGAAATGGGTGACAAATGATCTCAAAGGAGGCACATGGTGCATTTTTTGTAAACCCGACATGAATAAGGATTGAAGAGTACAAAACCATGGTGCATGATCCCAGGAGAAACCTCATGCTATGAGACTGAAGATGGAGGAGATTGGGGCTAGACCCAAAGAAAAAAAATCCAGGAATTCCTATGTATTTCATAAGGATGGGAATCAAGCCACACATAATTCTGGAATGCCATACATTTTAATGTCATGAAGTATGGACTAAATGATAGTTTAACGTCATGTAGGAATGGGAAATTTAATGTCATGTAGAACGAATGATATCTTAGTTTAAGGTTGTATAATTTGGACCATAAAGTAGGGAGCTACCAGTATAGGGGTGTGTAAGGGTAGGAATCAAGCCACACATAGTTCTGGAGGTTCCATTATATTTAACATCAGGCAGTAAGGACATGGGTGAAGGGAAATCCCTAAGGGAATAACATGATATAGCTGTTGTAAACCTTATGTGAATGAGGACCAAAGAGGCATCATATCACACCATGTGCTCCTAAGAAAGAACTTAGGGCAAGGGTCCGAACTGATAGAAGATCCTAGGAATCCAAGGGGCTGACCTGAATAAATTTTTTTTGTCATTCCTATGTATCCCATAAGGATGAGAATCAAAAAATACATAGTTCTTGAAGGTCATGAAACTTAATGTCTTGTGGTAAGGATGAAATGATGGGGATGTCCCAGAGGTGGGGGGAATGGTTTGACTATTATAAACCCAACATGAATGGGGAACAAGGAGGTCTTAACCAGACCACATAAAATTGGGACACTCAAGACATGAGGCCTAATGAAAGAAAATATCTATGGACCCTGGGGATGGACCTAAAAAAAATGTTCACTCATTCTTATGTATCCAATATGGATGGGAATAAAGCCATACGTAGTTCTAGAGTGCCATGTAGTTTAACATCATGCGATAAAGATGAAATAATAGGTTAACATCATGTAGGATAATAATGGTGCACAATTTTACGTCATGAAACCCAGACAGAAGGGATCTTAGTTTAAGGTCATGGATCTCATAATGTAAAGGACTATGTATGCAACTTTCAGTTTATCATCATGTAGGGAGAGAAGTCCCTCATGAAAAGTAATGCTTTAGGAACTTGGCATTAGTGGGGGGGGAGTGATTCTCTCACAATCCATGGTGATCAAAGAGTATGCACCATTGAGGTAATCCCTGTGAATCACGTAAGGTCACTCGCATATAGGATCTAACATTGGAGGATTCCAACCAGGTATCATCAAAACTACTAGGTCAAATACTATGTCACTATAAAAGAAGGATCAGAGGTGAAATTTCTTGTTGAAATAACTAGCTATCTTGTTCTGGTGCCTCTCCAGACTGGGCAGGGACTGGATCCTATTCTCATGAAGGGCCTATAGTTCAACCATATGAACTTCTTCTACCCTATATGACATTTTATGATCATAGAAAACTGTACAGAGTAATGGTAACTAAATCTTGATGGTTAGGACTATTTTTATTCTGTACACCAGGGACTATGGGGTCACTTGGGTGGAATTTTAGCTTGTCATCCGATAATCCTAGAAAGCATTGGGGAGATTTTCCAGTGAAATTTTCTTTTTCTAACGAACCATATTTTCAAAAAAATTCTAGAGGGTCCTATTAAATGCCTAAATCTACCCATTTTCCTATGCTTGGTAGTGAGAAGTATAGTTGGAGCAGTTGTTATACATAGTATACAATTTATTCAGCTCAGATACTCGAACGTTGGTGCTGTTATTGATGAGTAAGATGAGAGGGACTCCAAATAGATGGATGATGTTGGAGCTCACAAAATAAATGATAGAATAGGTCTTTAATTCCATTATGGGAATTTCTTATTCCACCTCAGAGAATAAATCTGGTTTGGTTAGAGTGAACCTACAATGGTGAGTTTTTACTGGTGGATATGTTCCCATGACATTAAGTCACCTTACCATAAAGGGCCAAGAGTAATTGGTAGTATGGAGTGTCTATGGAAGTCAATGAAAAAAAATTAACAAGGATTTGACACACATGAAACCTCTTGGAAAACATGATATAGTCATGAACCATGGTGGGATAGAAGTAGGCCAACATTTAGATCTTATGGGAGAGTTTAAAACCAGCCTGATGGGATCCACAAGAACCAGAATAGACTTCCCACATAACTTAAGGAATATTGTACCATTGAATACAATATAGGATAACTCCATCAGACCCACATCTGAAGAGGATCTTCTCAAGGCTGGGACCACTCTAGAGGGTGAACTAAACTACATTAAAATGGATTCACTCGCGTTCGACTCTATCTATTGGGATATTTCCATGTTTTAAGTACTTGTAAAAAAGAGGTTTTCAACCATGGGTCTCTTTTATTGTAGTAAGGGGATGGTGGTCCTGGTGCAGATGCATCAATGGTAAGATGGTTTAACTATTGGATATCATCATCATCATGAGTGCCGGGAGCGATGAATCTTTGATACTCAACATGGATTATCAAATCATCATGGTAAAGATCTGATAGAGGCATGTAAAGGCTGGAAAAGACATCGACTCATCCATTATGTGATTGAGGAACATGAGTGATTTCTAGACAAGAAGGTAATTGGGCCATCAACTGGTGAGTGAGCTCTATCATGGGCACAAGTTCCGGATTTCTAATGACGTAGTCACCGTTGATCTGCTTGATGACCAGCTCAGAGTCCCCCTTCACATGTAGGTGGGGAACATCAATGTCGAGGGCCAGCTCGAGGCCAGTGATCGGAGCCTTATACTCCTCCTCATTGTTGGTGAAACTTTCTAACAACAAGAATAAATAGGAAAAAACAGCCTATGTTGGAGTGACAAAGATGATTCTTAGGCCTACTCTATTGATCCTTGGATCATTGAGTATCATACTGATGGGGCTCCATGAGGTACCATCAAATTGAATATTCCAACATGACATGACCTGATCCACTGAGAGGATGGCCTCATCTAGAATTTCAAGATCCAAGGAATACTATGTGGGGGGATGGATTGATGGCTAGAAAATATTTTATCACAAGACCATTGAAATATTCCTATGAGACAAACCTAATGTATAAAAGATGAAGGATTTATGCCCATTGAGCTAGAAGGTATTTCAGCATAGTGTGTTTTAGAATGTACTTCTACAGATCCACATGAGACACCGGCTATATCTTGTGATGCAGTAGATAATTCCACAAAATCTACACTGCAAAAACCAGTGCAAGACAACTCTTTTTGATGGAGTAATATATGGTATCTCTTCCAAGTAGCATGTGGATGAGATTGTAAAAACTTTTCTATGCTCCCTCGTTATTCTTGTGGGTGAGATGAGAGTTGAGTGATCAATCCAGTGCAGTCACATAATGTACTAGTAGATTTCCAGAGACATGTGGCATCAGGACCAGAGGCTGTAGTAGATACATCTTGATCTATTAAAAAGTGTCCTAATACTCTTCATCCCATAGATAGAATACAAAATTCTTCATGAGTCTAGAAAAGGGGTTACACTTGCTAGCCAGATTCACGATGAATCGTTGTATGTAGGATAAGTGGCCTTGAAAACCTCGGTGCTCAAAAAGGTTGCTCAAAGGAGGAATTATACTGATGGCCTTGATCTTCTCTGATTGATCTCAATAGCTCTTTATCTAATGAAAAAACCTAAGGAACATTCCATAGCTAACCCCGAAGGCACACTTTAAGGGGTTCATCATCAGATGGTGGAAGTGGAGGAATCCCAACAATTTCTTAAGATCCTTGATATGGTCTTGATGTTAATGGGATTTGGCCACCAAATCATCCACAAAGAATTCCACTAACATTCCGAGGTTTGGTATGAATATGTGGTGAATAGCACATTGATAAGTGGGTCCTACATTCTTTAGAATGAAAGGTATTACCAAATAGAAAAATGTACCTTGCAACACTCTGATGGCTGTGGATTCTTCCTCATGGGGAATCCATGTTTTATTATGACCAAAAAATCCATCACTTAAAGAGAGGTCTTGGAATAAATCAGTGGAATATATCAACATCTCTATCACAGGAAGGGGAAACTTATCCTTCAAACAGTTGCGATTGAGATCACGAATGTTGATACAGACTCTGATCCATCTCTTATACTTTCTAAAGGTAATGATGTTGGAAAACCATATAGGTTACTAGACTTCATTGATGAATTTGGATTTTATGACCTTATCAATTTCGGCCTTAACCATGATACCATGAGAAGGGTGAATCTTCTAGGGAGGTTGTTTGAACCCATGATGACTTACCAGGAGACCAAGGTGATGGATGATGACTCAATGATCTAGTCTAATAATCTCATCGTATCTCCATGAAAATACATCACGATTCTTATTTATAAAATCCACATACTATTTTTTGTTCCTCAGTAGGCATAGCTGCACTAATCTGTGTCAGCCTCTGATCTATCTCAGTGCAAATATTCATCTATACCAACTCATTGATGGTGGTGGGGAGGCCTTCTTCAAACACGATATGAGAATATTCCAAATCCTCTTCATTTTCCTAGTTGAGAAAATCATCAGTAGGAAGAAATTATTATAAATTTCCTAACCCTTTAGGAATGTTGGTGTGTAATCATCACTGGGTGACTCCTACACTGCTGAAACCATGGTGACGAAAGAAATCGACCCAATCCCATCAGGACTTCGTCCCAAGGGGCCACACTTGATAATATCAAAGTAGTAGTGGTGTGCCAGTCTGTTATGACTCAAATTGGATCAGTAGAATATGCTAGTATGATGTACAACTGTATACATAAGGCAAACATCTTCATATATTATAGGGGAAAGTGGCTTTGGAATCACTTGAGGATGATTCTTGTATGAGTACGATGTGATATTTCTGCATTCCTTGTACCTGGAAATGTTCTTCCCCCTAGTCTCGAAAACAAAAAAGTATGGTCCCAAGTCCGGGGTTGTGTTCTCCAACTAATGAATCATGAGGATGAAAGAATTATCCAAGTCTTCTCAAGATTCAACTGTAGTAGTAGCATGATCAATCTCATTGGTTTGAACTTCTTGTACTTTCTCTTATAGTATTTTTCATCTTAATAGAGGGAATCACAAGAGGAAAAGGGAGGTGAATCATCCTAGAGTACACCCACTCGACCATTAAGGGAGTACTTGAGGCATTGGTGATATAAGGATGGAATTTCTGCATACAAGTGTAACCAAGGACTACCCTTCAATGAATTTTAGGCAGTGTCTTGTGAGATGACCACGAAATTTGTACTTTTAATTAGGCCATAAAACTTGGTCTTCCTATGGGTATTTTTACATTTTCTTTTCTCTGCCCTATCATAACCTTGAATTTATAGGTCATATGGATTTAAATATGCTTTCGAAAGCCCTAGATTACAGAGCATCTAGGTCAGGATAAGATTAATCCAAGAGCCTGTGCCGACAAGATAATGGTATATTTCCACATAATTAATCTAGAAAGTGATGTAATGTGGATGAATGTGCCCATATATGGGAGAAAAATTATCTTTACCTGATAATGAGATGACAGATTGGCATTATGCTCACTCACCTTCCTCGCAATGAAAGGCATTCAGGGTTGATACCTCTATATTAAATTGGAGGGGGATTTTTAGAGCCTCTGCAAGAGATTCAATCATATATTTGGATAGGTGGAGAGCTTTAAGGATTGATAGATTTGTGGGAATTTTGGCAAGGTTCATGATCATGTCATACTTTCAAGTTAGGCGCACATTTCTAATGATAGGGTGACGATCTATGGTAGGTGGTATAACATTCACTGATGGTCGAACCAGAATATTTTTGTTGGTGTTGGGGATATCCCATTAAACACTAGCAGAACAACAAAAAAATACTACCATTTAATTGTTGGATGATTTAGGTACAACCATAGCTATGCTCGGGTGAGCATAACATGCTTGTAGTGGCTCCGCCTGATCGAGTAGCATGAATGATGGAGGGAGTGAACCCAACGAGACATGAAAAGAGTGTGAAACATATTGAGTTCTATGTTTAGATTTATATCTTGTCTTGTTAGTGTGTGCAACTTGGTTGGAAGCACTTGCTTGAGCATTCTGATGGTTTACATAGCCACGACTATGTTGATGATGGTGCCGACTGGAGAAATTGGGAGGACTAGCCTGGGACTCCTCATCACCGAGAACCATATATGGGTCCACCACTTTTATGGTATTCATTGAGTCATACTCTTGATCATCACTTTGGGAATCCTCCAATACTGGGAGGATCTTGGGGTGACTCCCATCTACAGAGGCATGAAGTCGCCGAGAGTATAGGATGACATTGGAATCGACAGGAGGATTTTTTTCCCTTGCGTGCATGGCGCCCACTATTATGAGAAGTAGAAGGCTAATAAATATATGTAGAAGTAGAAGTGGTAGAAAGAATAGCGACTTTAGAAGGCTTGGGATAGTTCAAATGGTCATGAATGATACCGTGGGAACAAGTGACTACTCTATGGGCTGACCGGTTGTCATACTTCTGAGACCCATGTTTAGAGACCTGTTTCCATTCACCCTTACTATCACAATTCGGCTCTAAAGAGATACATGCCACATGTTCTGGGGAAGAACCCAACCTAACCATACTGTGGTAAACCTTCTCCTAAATACAGTCCTTAAACACATAACACTACTTGAGAGTATGTCCAAGGAATTGGTGTTAGGGGAAGTAGTTGGGGAGATCAGTACGATCAGCCTCTTAGGATCTCCTCTAGTTTGGAAACGTCAAAATACCTTCATCTAGACCACCATAGAAATAACTGAGACCTAATATTCTTCAAACAAGTACGTCTGATTTCTCTTATTTAGGAATGGAACACTGTGATCTTGGCCCTAATAAGGGGCTAGAGCCTAGCGAGGAGGTGGAAACTGATTATCTCACATGGGAGACAATGGTGTATTACGCAGTGGTGCCTGTCGATTCTAGGGTGGGTGATACTGAGCCTGAGGATGGGCTAGAGGATTTTGGCCTCGGGTGGGCTATAGATGTGTCTATACTGACAGAAATTAATGAAAATCAGGGGCCTCTACCTATGAGACACCATTAGCCTTGTCCTTGGAGGCTCTTATTATAGGAGTTGCAGGAGGTAATGAGCATGACTGTTTACTCTACTGCAATGCTTCCTCTAAGAGCTGAGCCTTGTCAAATAAATCCCAAAACCCTTATAGGAAATCGTGAGTGATGAGAGAGGGAACCAATTCAGTCTTCATGTTCCCCACCCACATCGCCAATATTTATTCTCTGGTCAATGGAATATCAATCGAATACTTAAGGAATTTACACCTAGCAAAGTAGTCTGAGATTTGCTCATCTGGATGTTGTTTTAACTTGAAGAGGTCAAAAATACTAGTATTGAAATTAGTGGAGCTTAACTGATAAATAAATTTTCTGTGAAGACCCTTCCAACCAGCTATGGACCCAATGGGTAGTTGGTTGTACCGTAAAAATGTATGTCCTTTTAGTGGCTGTATAAAACACCATAGCTTAGTGACTTCCTGCTACCCTAGAGTTCCCAGCATAGGTTCACAGCTTGAAATAAAGTTGGCCAAATACTCTAGTGGGTCGCCCATCCTATGGAGCGGAGGATGAGCCCGTAAAGGGTGCAGTGCCTTAGGGTTTCTCCTTGTCGCTGTCATCTTCTCTTCTTTGTTTGGGCTGTGGCTCCTCCTAGGTTCTCCTGACATGCTCGAGGGGTGGAGGATTCTTCCTTGGTGAAAGGTGGAATCGTTGGAGTATCAGGGTTCGTTCATCTATGGAAAGGGTGTTTGGGTCTCTTCATGTTCGGGGTTGAGTTCTGTCTCTTTCACAATGCGGGATTGTGACCCAGTGCGGCGGCGAGGTGCGGTCCTTCTCTGTGGCGTTGGGGTTTCGTTCTGGTGCGTCTGGTTTGAGTTCCCATTTCCTGCAGCGAAGAGGCCCATATCTGGTGCGTCGGGGTCTCGGACATGTTCCCTGTGGCGAAGTAGCTTCTGATCCGGCGTGTGGGGGTCGAGATTCGTTGTCTAAGGCATTGGGGGTAAGCTCCGGTGCTGTTCTGGGGTCGCGGCATGGTGCTGAGTTTTGGAGTGGCGTCTGGGCTGAGCCCTTCCTCCTGAGGCGTTGGGGTTGTGCTATATTCTTCCTTCGGGGTTTTTTCTTCTTTTTTTTCCACAAGTTCAAAGGCATCGACTTTCCACTGCACGGGGCTATGGTTTAACTCTTTGGTGAGGAACCGTGTTCCATCATCTAGGGCGTGCTCCGACAGGGGTCTCTAGGTCGGAGTTTTGTGGTCCTTGTGAGCTGGTTTGATGGCGGCGATGGGGAAATTTTGGGTTGGATGCATAGTGTTGTTGCAAGCTTCTTGTTTGAATGTTTTTTGGTGTTTAATCTCATGAATTGAGTTGTTGTTTTTGAATGGTGGATGTGGTTTGGATGGTTTGTTTTTTGGAGGTGGGAAGTCTATGGAACTGGACTTGACTTCATGGAATAGGATTTAGAGGAGGATTTAGAGCCGGAACTGCATCTTTTAAGAGTTTTTTGGATTTTGATGTTTGATAGGGTATAGCGTCATCCATCGGATCTGGCCCGTTCTTTATCATGGGACACTTGCTTGCTGAAAAATTTTGCAATGGTGGAGAGCTTCATCAAGGTCAATTGCATGGGAGGAGCAGATCTATGTTGTCATTTTGGTTTTACTCTTTCTTCTTTTGAGTGTGATTTTTCCTATGTCCTTGAAGTATTTTTGGGTTTCCACCCCTCATCCATTAAAGGGGGGCTTTATCATATAATAAAAATTTTGAAGGCCTTCAGGCCGTTGGAAGGATGGTCACCCATCCCATTCAAGAGAGAGAAAGTGGGGATCCCAAAATCTTGTGTTGTTGGAATATCATTTAACCATGCCAGATATGGCTTTCCAACAGTTGGGATCAACACTTTCTATATTTCAAGAGCCTCGAGGCGGGTGATGAGAGTAACCATCAGATCATCATGGAGGAGGTTCCCATATTGGCAAGGATTATTGACCACCATGTGTTAGTGGGATCTTCAAAATGATAATATGGATTCACAGATCATGGAGCAGCTGATGGAGTGACCTAAGGAGATTTTGGAGATATAAACTATGGAAAAACTGGAGGAACTTTTGGAGGAACGACCTATAGATTCAGATCATAGAGAATATTCTCACGTAGCTCGGGTGGATTCGGTGATTCATACCATGGTCATTTTCCATAAACTCCAGCCTCTAACCTATCAGGATATGTAGGGTTTTCAGGTTAAACAAGAATAATTTCACTGATAAGAACGAGTGGTTTCCCCTGCTGCCCCAATAGAGGGTGGATAGGATCATACTGAGGATCACCGTAATCTGGGCATCATTCTGTAATGTGATGGGTGAAGAGTTTATCAATGATCATCTTCTATTCTGTGATATGTTGGAGCATCACATTATTTTTCGGATCATCTTCCGTATTCTATGTTGATCCAGATAGGTTATAGGGATTAATGGTCCCGGTGCGTTCTTTTCCCTTACTAGGGTCCCAACCGAGAGGCAATGTCTCAACAGGTTCAGCAATTCCAAACAAGTTCCTTTGATGGCGAGTGACAGCGATAAGAGGATCCAATAGATGTTGTGCTATTCCCAAGGTCATGTTCTCTTCAACGGGTACTATCTCAGTGTCTTTCTCATTAATCGGATTGAGGTTAGCGATGTTCACCACCACTACACCTGGAGGCATATTCCCAAGATCACCCAAAAGTAAAGTTGGCGCAAGATATGACTAAAGTGTGGAGAAACATACTATCCCCAACCATGGATATGGACATGTGGGGATGCCTCGAAAACAAATCTATGAAGCACCATGAAGCTCTAAAGGCATCGTTGCAAGATGGTCTGATGATAACCCGGCGATACAGAGTGCTGAGCGATGGGTAGCATGGCATGGTCGACCATGTGACACTGCTAGCTTGTAACGACCAAAATTTTTGAATAATATTTTGTTTTCTAAAAATGAATGGCTTACTATGTCATAATCAAAAAAACTATGTATGTATAATTTAAATTTAACCATCTATTTTGAACCATTATACAACAGTTGGTTAATATAACCATTGGAAACAATAAATTTTTTTAATGTCATTATTATTTTTTATAAATAGAAATGATAATGGATAATTAATATAGAAAGAATAGTCAATGGAATATACCAGTAGACTCCAGCCATACAGAGCCCATTTTTTGGAGCTTGGGATGGTGGTAGCGTCACTGGTCTTTCCTATGGACCAAGCCCAAGCCGAGCTTGAACATGTTAAGCTTGAAAAAAATTTCCTACATGAGAAGTTCAAGTTGATAGAAATCACCATTCGAGCAAGGTTTTACAAGCCACCCCAAGATTCAATCACAATTGAATACATTACTATTTGGCCCTATGCAGGTGTTATAAGGGGTTATGTACTGTGGCCTTAGTTACTTTGTGTAATCCATTTTTATAAATATCATTGTTTTTATGGTAAAATAATCATCATTTTTTAATTTCAAATTTTAAAATTATTCTAGGTTGAATTTTTAGTATTTTTATAAGAAGTTTCATATTATTGACTAATATTGAAGAAATGATTAATTAAAAAATATTTTTTTATACTTAAAATAATTGATAATCTGGAATGATTTATGAAAAAGGTACATATATGGTTGTGATCAGTAAAACATTTAGAGTCTGATAAGTTCAACAAAATATTTGGTGAATAGTGAATTATGAATAATAATATTACCCTTATGAATAGTAATATGAAAAATGGAATAGTAACATCACCTGTGGAAGTATAAATGTAATTTAGGCATCTTTAATGGTAATGGGATATAACAGTAAAAGTAAATAGATGTTTTAGAAATTATTGGTTAAGTATCACTGTTTTTCTTGAGTAAATTTTGATTTTAAATAAAAATTAAATGTTTCATATTAATAAAATTATTTTCTTAAAATGGAGTTCATTTTTGAATTTATAACATCTATATTAGGTTATGGTAAATTTATGAGATATTTATAGTTTTTTTTGTTTTTCAGTGAATTGTGAAAATGCAAGTTTTGAGTTTTTGGTGTGTTTTATGACATAATAATGATGTAATATGTTATTTAAAATTATGGTAGACTCCTGTGTATTAGAATATTATATGAGGTTTCCCAAGTGGAAAAAATCATTGGAAAATACAATGGGAAAGCCCATAGATTTTTAAATACCACTGATAAGGTGTCCTCAGAAATTAATAAATCATTCCCCCTATTTTACTATAAAAACCAATCCATTACGTAGTTTCCTTTCATTCCAAATTAAATACACTAGAATATATGGTATTATTAATGCCCAATAAGTCCTCCAAAGGTGTATTCAGGCCCTTAAGGTCCTAATCATGGTGTTTTAGAAGTTACTCTTCAAGGTAAGGGAATTCCAAACTTCTCTTTTCCTTTCAAGTTCTCTTTTATGTGGTTTATCTTTCAAATTTCCATATCATGTTCTTATTTAAATTTTATTATGTCCCTATAATTTAGTATTAGTCTTTTATGATTGTTTTGGATCTTTCCCCTTTATTTTTAATATTTTATAAAACTATGTTTTATACCTGTTATGCTGTAGAATTTTCATCTCAAAATATCTATCTTTTTTTCCAAGAATTTCATTTTTTATATGAATACTGAAACCTCTTCCTTTTTTAGGGGTATTCATAAAGTTGTAAAAATTCTTTATTTTATTCAATAATTTAAAAACATAAAACCATTATTCGCTTTCCATGGGTCATAAATGACATAATGGTCATGTTTTTTAAACACTTTTAAATCACCATGATTTTGATATAAAACCCATTTATTTTATTCTCTATGGGTTATTTATAATTTTTTTGATTATGATCTATGTGTATCACATGAGAAAAATACATATTAAGGTTTCACCCTTATATCATTCCAATTCATTGGGTAAAGAAATTAATCTCTTGAGATGACAAGTTTTACGATACCTTGGTGAATAACCTTGGTAATTTTTATGAAACCTTGGGGATAGACCTTGGTAATATGATTACGAATGTATAAATTAAATGTTTTAGCCAAATTTTAAAGATATTATTCATGTTATTATTATCATGAAGTTCCTCTTTCTCATTCATTTTTATGTTTCCTCATGTTCTTATTGCATTCTCTCATGTTCACATGTAAACTGTTTTCCCTATTTTCCATTTTTGGGCCTTATTCTTACCCTTTCCATTAATGTATGGCCCCAGGTTATGAGTAGGAGTAATTTTAGTTAGGATGAAAAAATGAATAATTCTTTCAATTTTAATAGAATAATTTTATATTTTTTTCATGTATTATGTTCTGTTTCGAAGACACTAAACTTTAAAGATCCTCTATTTGTAAATGTAATGAAAAGTTATGTAACAAAAAATAGGGATCGATAGATTGTTTCAAAGTATAGTTTATTTATTCATAGAAATTAGGATTTTAAAAGTTTAAGAAGAACATTAAGGATAATATTAAATATAAAAAAACATCCTGTTATTTTGGTGAAATATTAAGTAAGTGGTTTCTGAACAAATAAGTCCTTTTCTGGATATGAACAAGTGGATGTGGCTCTGGAATAGATGTATCTAGGGGTAAATCCCGAAAACACCACACTGAGCTAGACTCAAATGAGAACTGGTTCATGGAAACGGGACTCACTACACTCCTAGTTTGACACTCTCATGGGATATGTTTGGTTAATCACAAGCTTTTTGTGAATCATTATGAAGGATTTATAGAGAAATGTAATTCTTGTTAAAGAATAATAAGTTAAAGAATGATGTTTTAAGACATAAGAATCCTTTAAAGATAAAAAATTCATAAATGAAATAATATTATCAGTAAGGTTTTATTATTATTTTTAAATGTATGTAAATAGGAGGAACCTTCCAAATGGTGACCAAAAAAGAACCATGTGATGATGACCCTCTGATGGAATCTTAAATAGAAACAATCATGACAATGATGAACCAACTAACTCAAGTTATGGGAAATAAGATGAATCAAGATGGGAGCCAAATTTCACAATGAAGGGAATAAAATTATGATGACCCCTTTATGTATCAACAACCACCAATCTTTAGTGGATCTACCTACCCATTGATTGCTGAATAGTGGATCCTCTCTATTGAAATAATCTTTTCCATACTCCAATGTTCCGAACAAGAGAAGGTCACCCTGGCTGTTTACTAATTAGAGGGAGAATATGATCATTGGGGGGAACTTATTAAATATATGAGGGTAATATGTTAGATTGAAGCTTCAATGTGGGAAGAGTCTTGATGGATCTTCTTCAATAAGTATTTCCCTCACTCGAAGAGAAAAAAATTGAAAACGCATTTCTTGTGCTGAAGCCGAAGGTGAATAAATCTATGAGAAGTTATAGGATGAAATTCACAAGGCTTTCATGTTACAACTATATATTTTTCAAGGATCCTAATGGGAAGGTTGATAAATTTTTTGGTGGACTAAGACCTCATCTACCGAAGAATCTATCCCAACGAGACTATGATAGCTATGAGGAGATCATGTGGAGTGCTATGAAAGTCGAACTGGAGGTCGGTGAGATGCAATGGTCTCACAATTCCAGTAAAAATAAGTGACCAGTAGAGCCATGATTGGGGAGGATCTTTGATCAGGGAAGTGGAATAAAGAGTGTGAAACTTCTCATGTGTAATAAATGTGGGAATAAGAATTTGGAGAAATACCTACTTGGGAGAAAAAATTGATACTAGTGCGGAAGAGATAGCCATACCTCATAGAATTTTGATAGCGAGGTGAAACCTCAACATACCAACACTAACAAAAATGGAAAGATGGTGCAGAGCTTACATAAAGTCCAATGCATCAATTGTGGATCACTTAGGCACTTTTCAAATAACATTCCAAATACTAGGGTTGTGGAGGGGAATCACTATCAGACTCAGTAAAGTCTATGGGAGAAAGTTCATCTTTTTCTATCACGATAGCTGATATTGAATCTCTAGATGATGTGGTGGAAGGTACTCTTGTTGTTATCTCAATGTTACAAAGTAGTTTGTTTAATTATAGTTCTACACATTCCTTTATTTCCTCCAAGTTTGCAAATAATTTAGAATCAACCCCTGAATTTTTAAATGTAGAGTTATCAATCAAGAACCATGGAGAGATTATCTAAGCATTATCAATGTTTAGAAACTCTAGTATTTACTTTAGTGTGCACAATCTTATTGAAAATCTATTAGTCATTCCCATTCTATAATTTGACATTATAATAGGGATGGACTAGATCTCAAAATATAATACTGAGATCAAATGTAGAAGCAAGGAAATATCAGTAGTCTTAAATGGGAATCCTACTATTATCTTCTAAGGAGATATTTCTCGACTAGAGCTTTTTCTAGAATCACTTACCATATCCTTCTTTATAGAGTGGATATATGAGTATAAAGAAGGAAATAATAGTATACGAATAGAGGATGTACCCATCATTCATGAATACATTGATGTATTTATTAAGGAGTTACTAAGGCCTCCCCCAGAAATAGAGGTAGAGTTCTCCATTGAACTTGTACTTGGATCTCATCATATATAAAAAACCATTATAGGAAGGAAAATTTGGAGCTGTAGGAATTAATGAAATAACTCCAAGATCTTTTGGATAAGGGTTTTATCTAACTGAGTGTGTGTATTTGGGAGCTACTATTCTCTTTGTGAAGAAGATAGATGGATCAATGAGGCTATGCATTGATTATAGAGAACTGAATGGGTTCATAGTGAAGAACAAATATCCTCTTGGAAGAATTTATGACTTATTTGACCAACATTGTGGGGCTCAATTCTTCTCCAAGATTGATCTTTGATATGGTTATCATCAATTGAGGGTGTAGAAAGTAAATATTTCAAAAACCACCTTCTGATCAAGATATGGGATTTTTGAGTTTGTTGTTATGCCCTTCGACTTGACTAATGTACCTTCAATTTCTATGTATTTTATAAATAAGGTCTTTAGGGACTATCTTGAAAACTTTCTGGTAGTTTTTATTGATCATATTATGATATATTCTAAAAGTCTTGAGGAGCATGGGGATCATCTAGGAGTTATTTTTTAAAACTCTACAGAAGGAAAGGGGTTTTGGAAAGTTCAGAAAATATGAGTCTTGGTTACAAAAAGTTTTTTTGTTGGGGAACATTGTAACCAATCAAAGAATCTTAGTTGACCCTGAAAAGACAAAGGTTGCAGAATAGTGGCCTCATCCTACAACAATAACAAATATTCATAGTTTCCTTGGTTTAGCAGGATATTATAGGAGGTTTGTGAAAAAAAATTCACATATTTCTAATCCATTGAGAAAGTTTACTCAAAAAATGGGTCAATTTAATCTGGGAAAAGGAGTGTGGGGAAAGTTTCCAAGATCTGAAGAAGAGATTGGTTACTGCAACTGTGTTAACTCTACCCTCAATTAGAGTAGGATTCATTATTTGTAGTGATGCATCTCTGAAAGGGCTTGAGTGCATCCTCATGAAAAATGGAAATTCTATTGATTATGCATCTCAATAGTTGAAGCCTAATGAACAGAACTATCCTATGCATGATCTTGATCTATCTATAGTTGTTTTTCTCTAAAGATTTTGAGGCACTATATTTATCGGGAGAAATGAGATATATACACAGACCCCCAATGTTTGAAGTATATTTTCACAAAAAATAAATTGAACATGAGATAGAGGAGATGGTTGGAACTTCTTAAAGACTACGATTGTTCAATTAATTGTCACCCTGGAAGATCACACAAAGTCACTGATGTATTAAGTAGGAAATACCCTGTTTTTATGGAAATGATAGGGATTCAAGGAGATCCCTTTATTAAATACCTAGTAAAATTGGACATGGTAATTTTAAGGTAAGGTACATCATCAAACCTATCCTAAATGATTTATCAACCATCATTACTAGAAAAGATCAATAAAGATAAAAAATGAGATCCTTTGTAACAGAATATGTTTGAGGCTATGAAGGATGGGAAGTTTCCCAAGTTCAATATGGATAAAAAATGTGTACTGAAATTTTGTACAAGACTATGTGTTCCATTTATTTCGGAAATAAAGAAGGAGATGATGGATGAAGCTCATAGATCAACATTATCCATACATATTGGAAGGAGTAAAATGTATAGGGACCTTTTTTATCATTATTGGTGGTATAATATGAGAAGGGATATTACTGACTACACTACAAGGTTCCTAGTATGTCAGCAAGTGAAGGAAGAGTGAAAACTTTATAAAGGGCTATTACAACCACTACCTATACTAGCATGGAAGTGGGATAATATCACTATGGACTTTATCACTAGTCTCTCGAGTACTTTCAAAGGAAACAATGTGATATGGTTATAGTGGACCATCTCACCAAGACTACCCATTTTATCTCCATTCAGGGAGATTTCTATTTTGATCAACTTGTCATGATTTATGGGAAGAAAGTAGTAAGGCTGCATGGAGTTCCACTTCCTATCATATCAGATCATGATCTAAGATTCACATCAAAATTCAGGAGAATTCTTCAACATGCTCTGTGTATCGAATTGAATTTCATTACATCCTATCACCCCCTAACTGATGGCAAATTTCAAAGAACTTTTCAGAAACTTGAGAAAATGCTAAAATCATGATCAATGAAATTTAAAGGTGTATGGGATTAACATCTCCCATTATATGATTTCACGTACAATAAGAGATTCTAATAGAGAATTAAAATGGCACCCTATAAGGATTTATATGGAAAGTGATGTAGAAAAATTACTTGTTGGGATGATGTTGGTGATGAAAAGCTTCTTGGGCCTGATCTTTTGCAAGAGATGATATAAATGGTTTATGGCATCCAAAAACACATAAATGTTGCTTCGAGTTGGCAGAAGAGTAATGATGACAATCGTTGAATGGAAATGGAGTTTGATGTTAGTGACAAGGTATTCCTTAAAATTTCACCATGGAGGAGATTCCTGAGGTTTGGGAAGACAGGGAAGTTCAGCCCTAGGTACATTGGCCCCTATGAAATTGTTGATCATGTAGAAGAAGTGTCTTATCAGCTTTCACTTCCTCCAAATCTAGCTCAAGTTCATGATATATTCTATGTATCCCTCTCGAGGAAGTATATACCTGACCCTTCAAATGTACTAAATCCATAGGTGGTACAACTTGAACATGACCTCTCTTATGAGAAGTATCCGGTGGAGATATTTGATTATAGAGACAAGTTTCTATGCAATAATACTACCCACCTTGTTAAAGTGTCATGGAGAAACAAAAAATAGGAAGAATATGCTTAGGAACAGGAGGAGATTATGAGGCCAAAGTAACCACATATTTTCTCTTCTGAGTGTACAAGTTGAAATTTCTGGGACAAAATTTCACAAGGGGGGAAGAATGTAATGACCCAAACTTTTGAATAATATTTTTTTTCCAAAAAATGTATGGTTTAATATGTCATAATGAATAAAATTTTATAAGTTTAATTGAAATGTAACTATCGAGTTTTGACTGTTATATGACCATTGGTACGTATGACCATTTCAAACAATATTAATTTTTAATGTTATACTTATTGTTTATAAATAGAAATGATAAGGGATAATTAGTGTAGAAAAAAGATTCGATGGCCCCTACTAGTAAAATGGTGCCATATGAAGACCATTTCTCAGAGATGGGGAAGGAGGTAGCGTTACTGGGATTTTCTCTCAACCAATCCCAAGTCAGGATTCAACATGTTTAGTGTAACACCCTGACCCCAGTTACACAGGGTCGGTGCATTATTATATAATATTGGAATAATCACAAGGGATCAAATCCCAAAAGACAGATCAGTTTAGTAGCCTTGGAAACACTAGATATATTCATAAGTCTTACATTACATCATAAATTGAAAAACTACAACAACATATTCTCTTCAAATCCCCTCAAAATATCCCTATAGTTCATTCATAAAATACTTCTTCACATCCTAGGAAAATAAAAACATTGAAAGGGGTGAGATCAGATGCTCAGTAAGGATAACAATATACAGAAACATTCATAAATAAGCCTAAACATTTAAGGAAATGTATAAATAAAACAAAACCATTTTAAAATTAAACTTAAGCATAATATGGAAAATATAAAATGAAATAATTACATTTACCTCTTCACATGGATATTCTACTAATCAAATAATCACATGAAATATCAATAACTACTTTCATAATAAGGGAATGCATAATGCCAGACTATCATAACCACATAGTCAAGGCCTTTTGCCAAGACTACAAATAAGATTTTGTCAAGTCCATATTCCAAGAAACTGCTTTGTCTCATGAGACCTACCGATGCATTGAGGAGCTATAGCGGGCTCCACCCATCACATACTAAGTCCAATTCATTCCTCATATGAAAAGGTTTAAACATAACATAAACATTCGTATTAAAACTAGCATACAAAATGTCAATACTTTATCCATAAACCATGAATGGTATAAAAATAACACATCCACAGTCAAACATATCCCAAAACCTTCCATACAATATGGAAGTTTTGTATCATAATAAATCAACTTCAAATAAGATCAAAATCCATTAAAGGATGTTTACATAGATGAAATCAAAACTATTTGAGAGAAATATCTCTTTTTTTAAATCATTTAAAAGTCACATAATTATAAAAGGAAAAATTTTTTGTGAAAATATTATTATAATTTTTTAAGGGAAGATTCGGCGATTTTATAATGGCAGAAAATATCCACAACTGCCGTTTAAGCTAAAAAAGACATTCTTACCTTAATTTTATCGAAAAGGTTAAAAAGGACCTTGTTTGGAAAACGAAGGAAAGATTCCTTTCAAAAAACTTATAAGGTAAAATAAGGGTATAAATGACTTTAGACCATTTTCTATTAAATAGTAAAAATGTTTTGAAAGACATTTTTAAGAAACATGGATGTGGATGATAAAGAGGCCCTAGTAGATAAATACGTATAAACAACCTTTGATAAGGAAGAGATTGGGAAATAAACCATTACCTTGTACATTTCCTTGGTCGAGGGTTGGTTAACCTCCTTTATAATGGTCAAATAATTGTTATTAAATTATAAAATAATCATATACATTAATATGATATCATATATGATATTTTAACATTGCTTTGTCAATAATATCTCAGTATTATCGTCGTTTCGGGTGTTAACTAATTCGTTTTCCATTATATGATTTGTTATGTAAGCCATTTTTGTTATGGATAGGTTTTATCTTACAAATATACAGAATGATATCAATTACTTAAGCATTTTTTTAATCATCAAATGAAAATTAGTCTTGAATGGATACGATGGGTAATGAATCTCATCGCGTTCATGGAGACGGTATTCCGTAAGTACGCACGAGTGACAATATAATTATTTTGATATTAAAATAATGTATAATTTGGATGGTATATAATATATACATAATCTATATCATGTTATATTTATTATTTACATCAATTTTACATCATTATCATACCCATCCAAATAATAATTTTTTGAATAACAATTACACCACGACGTGGAGACGGCAAGCCGTACATACACACGTATGGTGACAAGTCATTCAAAGGATGGATAGAATAATAAATATGGTTGTAACATTTTTATAATAACATCATATTATATAGAATTTACTGGAGTTATTATTTTACAATGGAAACAACAAAGAAAGAAGAAGTGGAAGAAGAAAGGAACTTGAAAGAGTGTGGTGAAAACATTACCTCTTCTTCGAGTTCTTTATTTTGATTTGATCAAAAGGGCTCCATAGGTTTTCTTTATAATCAAACTAAGGCCTCTAAGTTGAAGTGAGGGAAGTTGAAAGAGTAATTGGGTCGGGTTTGGCAGATCCAAATGGATTTGATGGTGTTAATTAAAGAGAAGGGGGATTTCCCTTTTATAAGAGGGGTGAGGGGAACCTTTGGAAAAGCTGGAAATATTATTTTATAATAAATTAATATTCAGTTTAGAATGGCTCCAATGTGACTTATTTCGAGGAACATATGGGTATGGGTCGAAAAACACCCAAAAATTAGGTTTTATATAGGTTTGGGTCACTATATTAACCTTATCTTTTAGTTTTAACTCTTAGTTAATTAATTTGACATTTACCATGTCTCTTTGTATTTTTATATTATATGGTTTCTAAACATACTATAAACTTCCAATAGAACCCCAAGTGGTTAATTAATGATACACCTATCATTATATAAGTATTCTGGCCAAACCTTATATTTTTAGGAATAAAATATCAATTAATAATATAATATTAGTTTTAAAAACTCTTTTATGTCAATTTTGACATTATTTGGTATTTGATTTTAGTGAAAATAATATTATTATGATTACATCGATAAAAGTTAATTAAATCAATACTAACATGTCATATTAACCTATAAAATAATTTTAATTCATAAAAAGTCTCAAATTACATTTATTAGGGTATTTATAATATAAATTATCTTAATCTTTCATTTATACGATAATTAATGCATCATCATTGTGTCACATATAAATTAAATTAAGTAATGTCTAAAAATTATAAATAAAATATCATTATGTAGGAAATAGTTTTATATTTCTAATGAATATTTATAATCGAATTTATCTTATGTATAACCCTATATTAAAAATGTTTTAGTTATTAAACTTCGGTTTTAACTCTTTTAACTATTCTTTGAATTAAATAATAATAAATGTGCTAATCTAATCCAAGTGGAACAAAGAGGTTCATATTTTATTCCTAAGGTTGTTTTTGGTTGAATTATACTTATACAATAGAATTAGGACATGTTTTAGGGTAAAAATAATATCATTTTTACCTTTAATTACCCTATTTACTTTTAACCGTGGTAAATAAAAGTAAAAAGTTACTATTCACCAAAAAATATTTTCATCTCATTGAACCACATTTTACTTATAGATATCAACCGTGTCTCTTGGATTTTTGATATTCAATTCACAGAAGCGGTAAAATTATGTTTTATGATAATTTGCAAAATCTCCTAGGAGGTGGGTAAAAGACGGTGAAAAGTTCAATAAAATTTTTATATAACTGAAATTAATATAAATTGACTCCAATGAATTACATTGAACTTATATAGGTATTATGTATCTAATTTTTACCTAAAATAAATTTAAATAAAAAAATAGTTATTTAAATAAAAAGTCCGTTTTAACTAATAACTTAGTATTTTTCACTATTCATCAAAAATTTAATGTTTTCAGAAAAATACCAAAATTCACCCTAGGCTAATTTTTATATTCCGAATTCAAAAAAATAAGTCTATTTTACCAAATTAAAAACATAGAAGTCACATTTATTAATTTAAAATTAATTCCCGTTGTCAAAACAAATAACGTGTTTTTAAGAAACAATAAATATCAAAATATTGACACTTGTTTATAAATAACTTCAAAGTGAAATTAATTCCAATGAGCAACATTGGATTAAAGGGTAAAAATATAATCTAATTATACTTCCAATCCATTAAAATGTATAATTCAACACTATAAATTATTTTGATTAAAAAAGTTATTTTTAGTTTAAATATAGTATTTTTCAATATTCACCCAAATATGGAAGTTATTAGAAAAACACCAAAAATTTATTGAAACTAAATTATTATGTCCCGATTATAAAGAAGGAGTTTATTTTGTCAAATTGAATATATAAAAGTTTCAAATATTGGATTTAAAAAAGGTTTACCATTAAAAGGTGGTAAAATTTCATTTTTTGAAAACTATTTCTTTTATTTGAAAAAAATGAATTTGTTCTTACATTATGTTTAAGAAACTCATAATATAGATTCTAAAATTATAAGGATTATAAAAAGTTAAAAATTCAGTTAATTCTATTCATAACCGCTTTTGAACGGCTAGTTTGGTAAGTCGTGATTCTCTTGAACTCAGTGTTGCGTGTAGTGCAAGTTATTGCATTACTTTGAAGAAATAACATACTATGAAATCTTGGGGCATTACATTCTCCCTTATTCAATAAATTGTGTCCTCGCATTTTGAAATTGTTCTTAGAAAATAAAAGGTTGAAAATAGAAAATACCTTTGTGGAAAACCCATATCAGAAATAGGGTTAATAAAATTTAGTTTTAATAAGAGGGAAAGGGAAATGAGAATGTCACCACTAAATTAGGGTTTCGAATAGGAGAACATTGGTGGGAATTATAGATACGTAATTAAAGGAAAAACGTAAATATTTATAGGGAGTGATTGAGGTCATCAATCACAAACAAGTGTAAAATTGAGGGCCTCAAAGCCATCAATCTATGATGATTTAAAATATCATCAGTTCAACAAAATATATGGTATTAGGATAACACATTTTTGGTTTTAATATACCTTCCTTAATGTTTAATAATTAATTTCTTCATAGAATAATAGAAATATATATATATATATATATACTTGACAAGTAGAGTTTCATCTTTCAACTAATTTCTACCAAAAAATCATCTTTCACTCCAAGAGATAATAGAACTCAAAAATATTATATTTATCCTAATCATATAAGGTTAAAAATATTAACACATACCATTAAAATGAAGAAAAATATTTTGTAATAACCAGGGACTTCATGTAGGCTAGTGGTAGGTAATAAAGGCTTGTCGCACTATGGTTGTGGGTTCGATTCCTGTAGCTTTGTCCAACGCGACGGGTTATCGCCCGACCTACATGTTGTCCTTTTCCTAAAACTATAGTATCATAGTATTCCAAAAATAATCATAAGAAATGTTTTAACCTTAAATAATACTCTCCAAAGTTCAACTTAATCCAGTCCAAACATTATAGTTATCCAAAATACTTTTGTCCAACCTCACAGTCCAAAATTTATAAGGAAGGTGAACCTAATGAAGATCCTTTTTTGTCACATAATAACATGTGAATACTTTCATCATGTATTCTTTTAAAACACGGTAACACCTTGAATTAAAATAAAACCTTATTGATTACATTCACTCTCCCTTATTCCTTATAGAATACTGGATTTACTACTTATATCCATAAATGTAGTAAACTCCAATAATGATGGAATATACAAATCATTAATCAGTTTCAAGGTAGTCAAGAATATCCAATATAATTTAGCCAAATCAACCATCTCTTATTACAAAATCAGTGCCTCAATATTAGGACCATATTGAGGTTTATCTTTTCTTCAACCATGTAATTTCCAAAATTTTTAACTCACTGTAGAGTAACTTTTCAAAGTACCATAAAATCTCAAATCCTTAATGAAATAGTACTGCATTACAATCCTTATTTATTTCTAGTATATCATTGATACAACACTGAAATGACATAATTATTTAATAAAAACATAAGAACACTAGCCATTCCTCTTCATCTGTGGTAGTATCATTACTTGTTTATTATCCAATAGAATCATTTTTGGCATACTCTGATGACTAGGACATTGATTCGCGTAGTGTCCCAACTCCTTGAAGATGAATCATTGCACATTTGAAACCTTTTGCTTATCCTTGCAGTCACATAATTGGTGTCCTTTTTCTCCACACTTATAACAAACTCTCATTCCCTTGAAAAATTTACCAAGGTGATTCTTTTCACAGTTATCACATATGGTAAAATCCTTCTTTCCCCTCTTCCCTTTATCCATCTTTCTCTCTTCTATCCTTTTCTTATTTTACTTCCCTTAAAGGCCATAGAACTCAAAGAACTGTTTACTTATTTTATTAACACATGATACTATTTCTTCATATGTTGAGAATACGTGGGAGACTATTTACCTTCTAAATTTTGGCTTAATACCATGAAAGATATGATCCATCTTACTCTTTGGATCATATGTATTGATGGAGTTCCCATTCCTTCTACTGGGCGCCATTTCTATACAATGGAATACACTAGGTCAGTTTATGAATTGCAATTAATAATTCCAAACGTGTAAAATACCTAACGTAAATTGACTAGTTTATGGATATAATTCATAATCATAAAAATAATTTATTTGAGGAGGTATATATTCATAAACCCTTCATAATGGTTTGTAAATAAAATGAGAATAATCTTAAGAATATCCCCTAGGAGTTTCGTAACCAAGAGTGCCGCAATTCCCATTGTCGTGCACCAGTTCCCGTTCGAGTCTAGCTCAAAGAGGTGTTTTCGGGTTTTACCCCTAGGTACATCTGTTCCAGAGCCGCCTCTACCTTCTCGTATCCAGACAGGGATGTATTTCTCAGAAAACTCACAAAATCTCTATAATACCAAAATTCTAGGAAGTTCTTCTATACTAATCCTCAAAGTATATCTTAGGGATATGTGCTCTAATCAGAGTTTATCAAAATCTAGTTTCCAAGGTTTTTACTAATCTTCCTCTGATACCAACTATAACGTCCCGACCCCAGTTACCCAGAGTCAGTATATTATTATATAATATTGGCATGATCACAAGGGATCAAATCCCGAAAGACCGATCAGTTTAGTAGCCTTGGAAACAGTAGATATATTCATAAGTCTTACATTACATCATAAATTGAAAAACTAAAACAATATATTCTCTTCAAATTCCCTCATACTATCCCTGAAGGTCATTCATAAAATACTTATTCACATCCTGCAAAAATAAAAACATTGAAAGGGGTGAGATCAAATGCTCAGTAAGGATAACAATATAGCGGAAACTTTCATAAATAAGAAAAAACATTTAAGGCAATGTATAACTAAAACAAAAGCCTTTTAAACTTGAACATAATCATTATATGGAAAAGATAATATGAAATAATTCCATTTACCTTTTCACATGGATATTCTACTAATCGAATAATCACGTGAAATATCAATAACCACTTTCATAATAAGGGAATGCATAAAGTTAGACTATAATAACCACATAGTCAAGGCCTTGTGCAAAGAATACAAATAAGATTTTGTCAAGGCCTTGTTCCAAGATACTAGTTTTTCTCATGATACCTACTGAAAAATCGAGGAGATATAACGGCCTCAAACCGTTACATACTAAGTCCAATGCATTCCTCATATGAAAAGGTTTAAACATAACCTAAATATTCGTATTAAAACTAGGATATGAAATGTCAATACATTATCCATAAACCATGAATGGTATAAAAATAACACATCCACAATAAAACATATCACAAAACCTTCAATACAATATAGAGGTTTTGTATCATAATAAATCAACTTCAAATAAGCTCAAAATCCATTAAAGGATGTTGACATAGATGAAATCAAAACTATTTGAAAGAAATATCTCTTTTTTTTAAAACATTTAAAAGTCACATAATTATAAAAGGAAAATTTTATTTTGATAATATTTTTATAATATTTTAATGGAATATTTGATTATTTTATAATGGTGGAAAATAGCCACAACAACCGTATAAGTTAAAAAAACATTCTTACATTAATTTTGTCGAAAAGGTTAAAAAGGACCTTGTTTGGAAAATGACAGAAATATTCCTTTCAAAAAATGTATAAGGTGAAATAAGGGTATAAATTACTTTAACCCATTTTCTATAAAATAGTAAAAATGTTTTGAAAGATATTTTTAAGAAACATGGATGTTGATCATAAAGTGGTCCCAGTAGATAAATACGTATAAACAACCTTTGATAAGGAAGAGATTGTGAAATAAACCCTTACCTTGTACTTTTCTTTAGTTGAGGATAGGTTAACCTCTTGTATAATGGTGAAATAATTGTTATTAAATTATACAAAAATCATATACATTAATATGATAGCATATATGATCTTTTAACATTTCTTTGTTAATAATATCTTAGTATTATCGTCGTTTCGAGTGTTAACTAATTCGTTTTTCTTTATATGATTTGTTATGTAATATGTGTTTGTTATGGATAGGTTATATATAATCAATATACAGAATGATATCAATTCCTTAAACATTATTTTTAATCATAAAATAAAAATTAGTCTTGAAAGGATACGATGGGGAATGAATCTCATCGCATTCGTGGAGACGATATTTCGTACGTATGCACGAGCGACAATATCATTCTTTTGATATTAAAATCATATATAATTTGGATGGTATATAATATATACAGAATAATTATCATGTTATATTCATTATTTACATAAATTATACATCATTGTCATACCCATCCAAATAATAATGTTTTGAATAACAATTACAGCACGATGTGGAGACGGTAAGTCGTACGTACGCACATATGGTGAAATGTCATTCAAAGGATGGATAGAATACTTACATGGTTTTACCATATTTATAATAACATCATAGTATATAGATGATACTGGAGTTATTATTTTAGAATGGAAACACCAAAGAAAGAAGAAGTGGAAGAAGAAAGGAACTTGAAAGAGGGTGGAGAAAACATTACCTATTCTTCGGGTTCTTCCTTTTGATTTGATCAAAAGAGATCCTTAGGTTTTCTTTATGATAAAACTGAGGCCTCTAAGTTGAATTGAGGGAAGTTTAGAGAGTAATTGGGTAGGGGTTGTCCGAGCCAAACGGCTTTGAAGGTGTGAATTAAAGAGAAGGTGGAGTGCCTTTTTATAAGAGGGGTGAGGGGCACATTAGGAAAAGCTAGAAATATTATTTTATAATAAATTCATATTCGGTTTCTAATGGCTCCAAAGTTACTTATTTCGAGGCTAATGTTGGGATGGTTCAAAAACCACCCAACCAATAGGTTTTAGACAAGTTTGGGTCACTAAATTAACTTATCGTTTAGTTTTAACTCTTAGTTAATTAATTTGACATTTACCATGTCTCTTTGTATTTTTATAGTATATGGTTAATAAACTTACTATAAAATTCCAATAGAACCCCAAGTGGTTCATTAATGATACAAATATCATTATATAAGTCTTTTGTCTGAACCTTATATTTTTAGGAATAGAATATCAATTAATAATAATATTTGTTTTAAAAACTCTTTTATGTCAATTTTGACATTATTTGGTTTTTGATTTTTTTTGAAAATCATATCAGCATGATTAATTCAATAAAAGTTAATTACATAAATCCTAACATGTCATATTAGCCTATAAAATTATTTTAATTCATAAAAAGTCTAAAATTACATTTATTTGGGTATTTATAATATCAATTATCATAATCTTTCATTAATATGATAATTACTGTATCATCATTGTGTCACAAATAAATTATGATATTTAATGTCTAAAAATTATAAATAAAATATAATTATGTATTAAATCTCTTTATATTTATAATGAATATTTATAATCGAATTTATCTTATGTATAAACTTATATTAAAAATGTTTTAGTTATTAAACTTTGATTTTAACTATTTTAACTATTCTTTTAATTAAATAATAATAAATGTCCTAATCTAATCCAAGTGGACCAAAGAGGTTCATATTTTATTCCTAAGGCTGTTTTTGTTCTAATTATACTTATCCAATAGAATTAGGACATGTGTTAGGGTAAAAATAATATGATTTTTACCTTTAATTACCATATTTACTTTTAACTGTGGTAAATAAAAGTAAAAGGTTACTATTCACCAAAAATTATTTTCATCTCATTGAACCACATTTTACTTATTGATATCAAATTTATCTCTTGGATTTTTGAAATTAAACTCACAGAAGAGGTAAAATTTTGTTTTATGAAAATTTGTAAAATCTCCTTGGAGGTGGGTAAAAGAAGGTGAAAAGTTCAATAAAATTTTTATATATCTAAAATTAATATAAATTGACTCCAATGAATTACCTTGAACTTATATAGGTATTATTTATATATTTTCACTTAAAATAAATTTAAATAAAATAAATAATTATTTAAATAAAAAGTCGGTTTTAACTAAAAACTCAGTGTTTTTCACTATTCATAAAAAATTGAATGTTTTCAGAAAAATACAAAAAATTCACCCTAGGCTAATTTTGATATTATGAATTCAAAAAAATAAGTCTATTTTACCAAATTCACAACATAAAAGTTGCATTTATTTATTTAAAATTAATTCCCATTGTCAAAACAAATAGCGTGTTTTTATGAAACAATAACTATCAAAAGATTGACACTTATTTATGTATAATTTCATAGTGAAATTTATTCCAATGAGAAATATTGGATTAAAGGGTAAAAATATAATCTAATTATACTTCCAAACCATTAAAATTTATAATTCAACACTATAAATTATTTTAATTAAAAAAGTTGTTTTCAGTTAAAATATATTATTTTTTACTATTCACCCAAATATGAAAGTTATCAGAAAAACACGAAAAATTTATTAAAGCTAATTTATTATATCTCGATTCTAAAGGAGTTTATTTTGTCAAATTTAATATATAAAAGTTTCAAATATTGGATTTAAAAAGGTTTTACCATTAACAGGTGGTAAAATTGCATTTTTTGAAATCTATTTCTTTTATCTGAAAAAAATGAATTTTTTCTTAAATTATGTTTAAGAAACACATAATATGGATTCTAAAATTATAAGTATTATATAAAGTTCAAAATTCAGTTAGTACTTTTCATAACCTCTTTTGAACGGCTAGTTTGGTAAGTCGTTATGCGCTTGAACTCAGTATTGCGTGTAGTGCAAGTTATTACAATACTTTAAAGAAATAACGTTCTATGAAATCCTGGGGTGTTAATTTTAGCTTGAAAAAAATCGCATATGCGAGAATTTCTTGTTTATAGAAATCTCTGCATGAAAAATGTTTTCCGAGCCACCCCAAGATTCTATCACCATTTCACACCTTACTATTAGGTCCTATAGAGGTGTTATAAGGGGTTATGTAATGAGGACTTAGTTACTTTGTGTAATACATTTGTATAAATAACATCGTTTTTATAGTAAAATAAACATCAATTTTGAATTTCAAATGTAAAAATTAATCTAGGAATAATTTTTATTATTTTTCTATGAATTTTCATATTATAGATGAATATTGAATAAAAGAGTATTTAAAAATATTTTTTATAATTTAAATAATAGATACTGTGAAATGATATTTGAAAAATGGACATATACAGTTGTGATCAGTAATAAATTTAGAGTCTGATAATATCAAATTAATTTTTGGTGAATAGTAACTTATGAATAGTAATATTACCCTTATGAATAGTAATATGAACAATGGAATAATAACCTCACCTATGGAAGTATAAATTTAATTTAGGCATCCTGAATGGTGATGTGATATAATAGTATAAGTAAATATCAATTTTAAAAAAAATTAGTCAAGTAATAGTATTTTTATCTATTAAATAGTCATTTTAAATAAAAATTAAATTTCTCATATTTATAAAACGATTTTTATAAAATGGAGTACATTTTTGAATTATGATCATAGATATTAGGTTAGGGTGAATTTATGAGATTTTTATAAAATGTTTTGTTTTTCAGTGAATAGTAAAAATACTATTTTTGAGTTTTCATTGCATTATATGACATCATAAGGATGTAATATGTAATTTAAAATTCTGGTCAACTCATGTAGATTAAAATATTATGTCTGGTTTCCCATGTGGCCCAAAGCATGGTCAAATACCATGTTCAAGCCCATGGTTTTGAAAATACCACACAATGAGTTGACCTCAGAAATTAATAAAAAAACTCCCTCCCTTTTACTAAAAATACTAAGCCATTCCTTTGTTTCCATTCATTCCAAAATAATTACCCTCAAATATATAATAGTATTACCTCTAAAGTAGTCCTCAAAATGTTTCCTCATTCTCTCAAGGTCCCGATCATAGATTTTTAGAAGTTACTATTCAATGTAAAATAATTACCAACTTCTCTTTTATTTTCATGTTTTGTTTTTTTGGTATGTCTTTAAAATTTCCATATCATATTCTTATTTAAATTTTATTATGTACCTCTAATATAGTATTAATATATTATGAATGGGTGAACCCTGTCCCCTCTCTTTTTAATGTTTTATAAAACTATGTCTTATGCTCGTTATGCTGCAGAATCTTCATATCAAAATCTGTTCATTTTTTCAAGAAAGTCTTTTATTTTATTTATGAAAATACTAAAATGTCTCCCTTTTTATGGGTATTCATAATTATTTAAAAATGATTTATTTTATTCTATAATTGACATACATAAAACCCTTATTCCCTTTCTTTGGGTTATAAATTACATAATGGTCATTCTTTTTTAAACACTTTTAAATCACCATGATTTTGATATGAACCCCATTTCTTTTATTCAATAGGGGTTATTTATTAAATGTTTGATTATTATCTATGTGGATCAAATGAAAATAAATACATATTAATGGTGCTCCTTGATATCTCTCAAATTCATTGGCAAAAGAAATTAATTTCTAGAGATGAAAAGTTTTATGATACGTTAGTGAATAACCTTGGTAATTTTTAAGAAACCTAAAGGATGGACCTTTGTGATATTATTATGAATTTATAAATTAAATGTTGTTTCCATAATTTAATGATATTATTTATGTTCTTATTTTCATTATATGACTCTTTCTCAATCCTTTATGATATTTCCTCTCATTCTTATTGAATTCTCTCAAGTTCACATCAAAATTGTTTTCCCTGTTTTCCCTTACTGGGCCATTTTCTTACCCGTTCCTTTTATGTATTTCCCCGGGTTATGAGTTGGAGTAATTATACATAGGATGAAAAAAATGAATAATAATTTAAATTGTATTAGAATATTGTTATATGTTTTCATGTATTATGTTCTTTTTCCTCGACACTAAACTTTAAAGATGTTATGTTTGTAAAATGAAATTAAAAGTTATGTAATAAACGGTGGTATAACATAGTTGGTATCAAAGGATTGTTTAGTCATTTGTGGAAATAAGGTTTTGAAATGTTTCAGATGAAACTTAAGGAAAATATTAAATATATTAAAACATCCTGGTATTATGGTGAAGTATTAATTAAGTGGTTTCCAAACAAATAAGTCCATGTCTAGATATGAACAAGTGGATGTGGCTCTGGCACAGATGTACCTAACAATAAAAACTGAAAACACTGCTTTGAGATAGAAATGAATGGGAACCGGTGCATGAAAATGGGCCTTTCTGAAATCTTGGTTTAACACTCATAAAGGGTATGTTTGGTTAATCACAAGATTTTTATGAATCATTATGAAAAATTTATAGAGAAATGTAATTTTTGTTGAAGAATAATATGTATAAGCATGATGTTTTAAGTCATAAAAATCATTTTCCAGGTAAAATATTCATAAGTTAAATAAGTTTCTCACTAAGGTTTTATTCTTTTAGAAGGTGGAATGAAACATTAAAACCCATACAAATGGTGACTACAATGGACTATGCACTGACAACCCTTCGATGAAATCCAGAATGAAAAATTTAATGAGAATGATGAACCAACTGACTCAAGTTATGTGAAATAACTTGAATAAAGATGAGAGAATTATTTCAACATGAAGGTAAAAACTTTTTATTTAGTCCTTTAATCTTAAAAGACCACAAAAATTCATTGGATCTACTAACCCATTGATTGATAAATAGTGGATCAGATCTATCGAAAATAACTCTATTGTAGTCCACTATTCAGAACAAGAGAAGGTCACTATTGATATTTACTTCTTAGAGGTAGAAGTTGATCAGTGGTGGGCACTAATTAAAAACATGAGGCCAAGAGGAGAGATTGAATCTATGGAGTGGGAAGATCTTAGAGGGATATTCTTCAATAAGTATGTCCCTCATTTGATGAGAATGAAAATGGAAAAATAATTTCTCAAGCTGATGCAGAAGGAGAATAAATCTGTGGGAAGCTATGATATGAACTTCACAAGGATTTCATGTTACACCTCAAGATTTTTCATAGATCCTAATGGGAATGTTGGTAGATTATTTACTGAACTAAAATCTTATCTTTGAAATAATCTGGACAACTGAGACTATGATAGTTATGCGAAGATCGTGCGGAGTGCTATGAAAGTTGAACTGTAGTTCGATGAGATGAAATGGTCTCACAAATCTAATGAAAAGAATATATCAATGGATCCAATCTTGGGGAGGATATTTGATTAAGTAATATTAGGAAAGAAAGTGAAACTTACCACATGTAATAAATGTGGGAAGAATCATTCGGGGAACTGCCTGCTCCAGAGCGGGAAGTGCTACATGTGTGGAAGAGATGGCCATATCACAAAAAATTATCGTAGTGAGGTGAAGCCTCAAATTCTAGCACTAAAAAAAGGGAAGATGGTTCAAACCCTACATGAAGTAAAATTCTTCAAGTGTGGACAACTTGGTCACATTTCCAATCACTGTCCAAATTTGAGGGAAGTAGAGGGGAATCACTATCAGCCTCATCCAAGTCCAAGGGAGAATGTTCATTCTTTTTATATCATAAAAGATGATGTTGAAGATCCAAATGATTTGATGGAAGGTACTCTTATTGTTCTCTAAAATCTATCATGTACTTTCTTTGATTCTAACTCTACAAATTCCTTTATTTCCTCTATGTTTTTTATGAATTTAGAATCAAACCCTGAATTTCGAAAAGTAGTGTTATCAGTCATGAATCCCAGTGGGATTATCTATGCATCATTAGTGTTTAGAAACAGTAGTGTTTAATTTAGTGAGAAAAGTCTTATCGCAAATATATTAGTCATTCTCATGCTGGAATTTGACATTGTACTAGTGATAGACTATCTCTCAAAGTAAAATGGTAAGATCAAATGTAGAATCAATAAAATATCAGTACTCATGAATGGGTGACCTATAGTCATCCTCCAAGGAGAGATTTCTCAACCAGAGATTTTTCTAGAAGCACCTCCTATAGCCTCATTTATGAGTTGATATGTGAGCCTAAAAAAGAAAATGACAGTATATAAATAGTGGATGTCCCCATTGTTTAGTAATACATTGACGTATTTCCTTAGGTGTTACTCGAACCTCCCCCAAAAAGAGAGGCAGAGTTTTCCATTGAACTCGTAACTACATCTCATCCAATATCAAAGACCCCTTATAGGATGGAAAATGTGGAGATGTATGAATTGAAGAAACAAATTCAATGATATTTTGGAGAAGAGTTTTATCAGACCGAGTGTGTTTCCTTAAGGAGTATCTATTATCTTTGTGAAGAAGAAGGATGGATCAATGCGACAATGCATAGATTATAGGTAACTGGACGAGATCACACTGAAAAATAAATACCATCTTCTAATAATTTATGACTTATATGACCAACTTCATGGGGCTCAATTTTTCTCCAAGATTGATCTTCTATCTGGTTATCATCAATTGAGGTTGAAGAAAGAAGATTTTCCAAAAACCGCACTCCGATCAAGATTTGGGCATTATGAGTTTGTTGTTATTCCCTTCAGCTTGACTAATTCACCTGTTATTTTTAATGATTCGGGGAATAGAGTATTTATGGACTACCTTGATAACTTTGTGGTAGTTTTTATTGATTATATTCTGGTATATTCTAAAAGTTGTGTGGAGCATGAGGATAATCTAAGGGTTATTTTGAAAACTCTATGGAAGGAAGGGATTTTTTTAAGGTTCATCAAGTGTGAGTTTTGGTTACAAAAATTTTCTTTCTTGGGGCACATTGTAACCAATGAAGTAATCTCAGTTGACCCTACAAAGACAATGGTTTTAAAGGAGTGGCCTCATCCTATAATGGTAACTAAGAATCATAGATTCCTTGTTTTAGCAGGATATTGTAAGAGGTTTGTGAAAAACTTTTCTAGACTTTATAATCCATTAACCAAGTTAACTGGAAAAGGGGTCAAGTTTATCTGTAGAATGGATTATTAGGAATTGTTCCATGATCTAAAGAATATATTGGTTACTTCACCCATTTTAACTCTACTGTCAATCAGATAAGGATTTGTTATTTTTAGCGATGAATCTAAGAAAGGTCTTGGGTTCAACCTCATGAAAAATGACAAAGTCATTGCTTATGAATCTCAAAATTTGAAGGCTCATGAGTATAACTATCATACGCATGATCTTGAGTTGGATACAGTTATTTTTTCTCTGAAGATATGGAAGCACTATATTTATGGGGATAAATGTGATATATACTGAGACCATCAAAGTTTGAAGTATATTTTCACACAAAAGGAATTGAACATGAGACATGGTAGATGGTTTAAAATTCTTAAAGACTATGATTGTTCAATACATTATCACTATGGAAGAGAAAAAAAAATCACTGCTACATTAGGTAGGAAAAAACCTTTTGTTATGGAAATGATGAGGATTAAAGGAGATCCCCTGACCAAAGATCTATCATAGCAATACATGGGAATTGTAAGAGACGAGACATCATAAACCCTATCCCAAATGAGTTCTCAACTATATTTTCTAGATAATATCAAGAAAGATAAAAAAATACGAACCTTTATTATAGAACAAGTTTGAGTCTATGAAGGATGGGAAGTTTCTTAAGTTCAATATTGATCATGAAGGTGTAATAAATTTTTTACAAGACTATATGTTCCATCTATTTTGGAAATAAATAAGGAGTTGATGGGTGAATCTCATACCTCTACATTCTCTATACATCCTGGAAGCAGTAAAATGTATAGGGACCTTCGTGATCATTATTGGTGGGATAATATGAAAAGGGTGATTGCTGACTACACTACAAGGTTCCTGGTATGTCAGCAAGTGAAGGAAGAGTAAAAACTTCATAAAGGGGTATTAAAACCACTACCTATACTAGAATTGCGGTGGGAAAATATCAATATGGACTTTTTCAATGGTATCCTGAGAACATCCAAAGGAAACAATGTGATATGGGCTCTAGTGGACCATCTTACCAAGACTGTAAAATTTATCTCTATTTGTAAAGATTTCTCTATTGATCAGATTTCCAAGATTTACGTTCAGGATGTTGTAAGGATGCATGGATTTCCACTTTCTATCCTATCATATCATGATTCAAGGTTCACATCAAAATTATAGAGAAGTCTTAAACTTGCCTTGTGTACCGAATTGAATTTTAGTATAGTATACCACCGCCAAACTGATGGCCAAATATTAAAGAACTATTCAAATACTCTAGGAAATGCTGAGAACATGCTCAATGGAATTTAAAGGTGGATGGGATAAAAATCTCCCATTAGTTGAGTTCTCATACAATAACAACTTCCACTTGATCATTCAAATGGCTCCCTATGAATATCTATATAGAAAGTGATGTAAAAATCCTACTTGTTGGGACGAAGCTGGTGGGAGAAAGCTTCTTGGGCCTAATCTTGTAAAATAGATGATAAAAAAGGTTCATTCCATCCAACAACACATAAAGGTTGATCATATTCCGTAGAAGAGTTATGCTAACAACCTTCTAAGGGACTTGGAGATTGATGTTGGTGAAAATTTATTCCTTTTAATTTCTCCATAAAAGAGAGTCATGAGGTTTAGGAATAAAGGGAATATTAGATCTAGGTACATTTCCGATGAAATCCATGATCTCATAGGAGTAGTGGCCTATCAGATTTCAATTCCTCCGAACATAGAAAAATTTCAAGATTTATTCTATGTATCCCTCTTAAGGAAGTACATACTTGACCATTCACATGTATTAAATCCATAGGTGGTGAAACTGGAACATGAACTCTCTTATGAGGAGTAACCGGTAGAGATATTTGATCTTAGAGACAAGGTTCTATGCAATAAGAATACCCACATTGTTAATGTGTTGTAGAGGAACCAGAAATATGAAGAATCCTCCTAGTAACCAGAGGAGACTATGAGGTAGAAGTACCCACACCTTTTCTCTTCTGAGGGTACAAGTTGAAATATTTAGGATGAAATTTCTTAATGGGTGAAGAATGTAATGACCCAAAATTTTGGAAAAAATATTCTGCTTCCTAAAAATTTATGGTTTAATATGTCATAATTAAGAAAACTATATAAGTATAATTGAAATGTAGCCATTGATTTTTGACTGTTATATGACCGTTGGTTTATATAACCTTCAGAAACAATAATAATTTTTAATTTTAAAATTATTGTTTATAAATAGAAATGGAAGTAGTTAATTAATGAAGAAAGAAGAATTGATGGTCTCTACTAGTAGAATCATTCCTTATGAATCCCAGTTGTCGAAGCCTGTGAAGGAGGTAGTGTCACTTGGCTTTGCTCTAGACCAAGCCTAATATGAGCTTCAAAATGTTAATCTTGAACAAAATAACATATAGGAGAAGTTCATGTTGATATAAATCATTACCCGAGAAATGTTTTCTGAACCGCCCTAAGATTCTATCACCATTTCAAACCTTTCTATTTGGTTCTATATAGTTTTTATAAGGGGTTTTGTAACGAGGCCTTAGTTACTTTGTGTAATCCATTTGTATAAATAACATTGTTTTTATGGTAAAATAAATATCATTTTTGAATTTCTAATTTCAAAATTAATCTTGAATTGTTTTTTATTATTTTTCTTAGGATTTTCATATTATTGATGAATATTGAAAAAAATAGTATTTTAAAATATTTTTTATAATTTATATTATTGGTACTCTGAAATGATTTTCAAAAAACAGAAATATATGGTTGTGATCATTAAGAAATTTAGAATCTGATAAGATCAAATTATTTTTTGGTGAATAGTAATTTATGAATAATAATATTACCCTTATGAATAGTAATAAGGCCAATGGAATAGTAACCTCACCTAAGTAAGTATAAATGTAATTTAGGTATCTTTAATGGTAATGTGATACAACAGTATATGTAAATAGCTATTTTAGAAATTATTAGTTAAGTATTTGTATTTTTCTTGACTAAAAAGTGGTTTTAATTAAAAATTTAAATAATCACATTTTTAAATATATTTTTTTTCATAAAATGGAGTTTAATTTTGAATTCAGAACATCTATATTCAGTTAGGGTGAATTTATGATATTTTTATAAAATGTTTTGTTTTTCAGTGAATAGTAAAAATACAGTTTCTGAGTTTTTAGTGTGTTTTATGACATCATTAAGACGTAATATGTAATTTAAAATTCTGGTATACTCATGTGGTTCAAAATATTATATGAGGTGTTATAAGTGGCCAAAACCATAGAAAATTACCATGGGAAAGCCCATGGTTTTTCAAATACCATCGATGAGGTGTCCTAAAAAATTAATAAAAAAATCCCTCTTTGTTACTATAAATACCAATCCATTACATCCTTTACATTCTTTCCAAAATAATTCCCCTTAAATCTCTAATATTATTAACTCCCAAGGATTCCTTCCAATTTTTACTCAAGTCACCAAGGTCCCGATCATAGATTTTTAGAAGTTACTCTTCAAGGTAAGGGAATTCCCAACTTCTATTCTCTTTTCTTATTATCTTTTATGCGGTACATATTTAAAATTCCCATACCATGTTTTTATTTAAATTTTATTATGTACCTATACTATAGTATGAGTATTTTATGAATGGGTTACCCCTATCCCCTCTATTTTTAATGTTTTATAAAACTATGTTTTATACCCTCTATGCTGTAAAATTTTCATGTGAAAATATGTATCTTTTTTTCAAGATATTATTTTATTTTCATTATGTGAATAGTAAAACCTCAATCTTTTCAAGGGTTATTCATAAATATGTAAAAATTATTTATTTGATTATGGAATTGACTTATATAAAACCCTTATTCCCTTTCTTTGGGTTATAAATTACATAATAGTCATGTTGGTTTAAACACTTTTAAATCCCCAGGATTTTGATATGAAACCCATTTTCTTTATTCTCTATGGGTTATTTATGAAATGTTTGATAATGATATATGTGTATCACATAAAAATAAATACATATTAATGGCGATCCCTACTAGTACTCTAATAAATTGGGTAAAGAAATTAATCTCTAGATATGACATGTTTTATGATATCTTGGTGAATAACCTTGGTGATTTTTATGAAACCTTGGGGATGGACCTTGGTGATTTTCTTAGGAATTTATAAACTAAATGTTGCATATAAATTTTCAAAATATTAATCAAGTTTTTAATATCATGATATGCCTCTTTATCATGCCTTTATGATATTTTTTCATGTTCTTATTGTATTCTTTCAAGTTCACATGTAAACTATTCTCCCTATTTTCCCTTACTGGGCCTTATGCTTACCATATCCTTTGATGTATGTCCCCATGTTATGAGTTGGAATAATTTTAATTAGGATGAAAAAAATTAGGAATCCTTTCAAGTGTATTAGAAAATTATTATATCTTTTCTTGTATTGTATTCCTTTTCCAAGACACTAAACATTAAAGATCCTTTATTTGTAAAATGTAATGAATAGTTATGTAATAAAAATGTGGGATGTCGTATGGATGATATCATCATATTTCTACAAGATCTTTGAATAAACCAAATGAAGATGATAGATAGTGAAATTAATTTCCATAAGAGTTTGGAGGAAACACATGACCTCATCTTGGGTGAGGGACTCTGGGTTGTTTAAGTCCGGAGTCACAATCAGCTATAACATATCAGGAAAATTGTCTGCCATGAGCATGTCCCACATGAATCTCCATTTAGAAGTAGGATTTGGTGATTGGTTGGACTAGTCCTCAAATTGAGGTGGTTGAGGGATCATATATGTCAATGATTTAGACCATTGTGGTAGTGGAATGACCACTTGAGAGAATGATGTGCAACATAATAGGCCACTGCTCACTATGCCATCTCATGGGTATGGTATAAAATGCATCATCACAACCCTATAGGATGGGGTGCTGACCACCACCTCATGCATGAAGATGAAAACTGATGGTGGCAGATATGGTTGGATCTCAATATCTACCAATCCCAATAACAACTCTCTATGATCTTGTGTTGATGTAGAGAATGATCTTAGTGATGATAGGGAGGACTAAATGAAAATACCATGGAAAGTAGTCAAATCTTCCTCTTTATGCATGTACCTATGGAGGGATTTTGGGATATGGTGAATTTCACTTTCTAGAAGTAAGAATCTCTCACATCGGGTTCCTACCCTAGACCCTGATGTAGAGGATCATGGTGAAGACTCCATCGTCGAGACATATTTATCTTCAGAATCTAAAAAGTCAATTAGATTGACAACTATCTTGAATTTCTCAAAGTTCTTCCCTCGTCGGAGATGGTTCTCCCTCCTTCCCTGACATGGTTATTCAGAAAAGGTAGATCATTAACATGGGGGGAATATCCATGTGGGATGATGCTAGAGTGGGGTTGACATCAGCTTTGGTGAGATGGGGTAAGAGGAGCACCTGATTGCGGGGAGGACCTCCGTGTATGTTGTCGTTGGAGTGTGAAGGACCTCCGCTAGGACTACAGTGAAAGTGGGGAGGGCCTACACTATGGGTATAGATAAGAACATGAGGAGGAACTACATGATGGGAGTGAGAGCAGGGAGGACCTCCAATCCAGTGAGCTATGGTGCAAGGAGCACTTAGGCATATGTCAAACGGTACAAGGGGACAACCTTCGTGTTCAGAATCCTCAGTACAGGGAGGACCTCTGTACTGGTACCTAGACACATGGGGAGGACCTCTACGGTTGGGAATGTTGAAGTGGGGAGGACCTCCACTAGAGTTGGTGAGAACATGGGGTGGGGGGGGGAACCCCATGATGGATTTTATTAAGATTGGGAGAAAATATTCTTGGATTAGTGAGGGTATGAGGAGGACCTCCATACTAAATATCGATGTCACAGGTTGTCCCGTGACAACTTCTAATCATTATGGTTATAGAAAGAGTTAACACAACATACTTATGGGGAAGATGGGGTCTCGATCCCAATTAGGTGATGGTAAATCCCAGATCTATAGTGGTAGGGACTTGATAGAATGTGCCGAGGGTGGAATGATCCACTGAATCTCTAGAATATGACACTCCCTGGTGGGATTCTTCCTAAGGATGTTTCCGATTTTGATGTAGGGTCATCCAAACCGAGTCCGACGGTGTGGGGTTATAGACCACCCATTCCTCGACTTGAGGGACTAGATGGTGGCGGTGACATGGCTTGGTGGGATCCCTCCTTGGCATCTACTAGGTGATGGTCATAGTCGGGATGACTCAAGAATCCCTTACATCATCAGAATAGGGGAATGAGTCATAGGATAATTATATGGAGAGGCTCTTGTAATGGTTTGATGTTGGAGTGGGAAGCAGCAACTCCCTGTGTGAACCTTGGGGGCATTGGTGATGATAAGATACAAAATTATCCAAATCATGGAGGGCCATGTCCCTCATTAAGATGACCCCCTATTATTCATACTATTAGATAAGAGTGAAGATCACCCTTATATAGATAAATTATGAGGATTATATGGGGAGTGGGTTCTCGGTAGTCGTGGTTATGGACAACATCATGGAAGAGGTGGACCAGTGTGGGATTTCCATATTATCATTTCCCTTATCCCCGCATTTGTAGGTGGGAGGCAACTGGTTTCCTATAGCTTGGGTCCTTCAAATAGAGAAAATTCATCTATTAGTATGGATAATAGGAAAGCAGTGCTTATATCCCTAGTCCCATTCATTCTTCCATGAATAGATAGAGAGATCCATGCTGACGGTGTCATAGACTGGAATTCACAACGATTAACTACCCCAAATTTTGTTGAGTTCCACGCCATGCCCACTATTTTCTTGGAGGGACCTATATCCCGATAGGTGTATGTAGTGACATGCTTTTCTGATGATGTATCTAATTCCCCTAATTCCCATGGTTGTAGGAGAAAATATTCTGGTAAAGTTCACCATTCCTATTTCTGATGCTTTCCACTGAGGTGTGTTGCTTCTCGAGCATTTTCAATGGTGACAACTACATTTTAACCCATATTATCTCTTTCTAAAGGTGGGCGGAATTCATAACTTCTTTATAGATGTATTCTCCTTGATCAAATGGGATTATGGGATTTTGGTTCCTCTTTCTTTGGATTCCTCTTTGGAATTCATCGCCTAGTTCGGGTCTCCCTTAGAGATTAATAAATTGTTCGTGAAACTTTCCCCAGTTCAATCTCTTTATGGATGTTGGTTAATTACACTACTTATGTTAGGACATTCCAAAGAGTCATGTCAGGGTAGAAACCTTTGGTCAAGAGAGTAGTCACGTTGGGAATCACTAACATATCTAGATGTTGGAATATTGATACACCTGTATTCTCCCTCATTAGATGGATTCTCAAGGGAATAGATGCCCAATGCATCCCATGTCGATTTTGGGGTATCCTATGTCGAAGGCATGTATCCGAGGTTTTCCTTGACTTCCCATGTTTAAAACAGGGTATTCCATGAGTCTAACATCTAGAGGAGACATATTGAACTGACTAGAACACAGATGAGAGTCGATCCGATAGGTACATCCATAGGGGGGAGCAGCTTGATTTTTTACACAATGGATGGATCAGAACACCCAATAAGCATGGACCCGGGAGTGGTGCGTCCTGGAAAGGTAAGGTTTCACACAGTGAATGATGATATGGATGTAGTTCAGGATGGGGGAATAGAATCATTCCGTACACAAATCTTAACTACCTAGAGGTGCACTAGGGGCTTATGTATGGTTATAGGTTTTAACCTAGAGGTGCACTAGGGGGCTATACAAGGTTAGCTGCCCATGTAGATCAAAACACCACAAAATATGGATATGAGATATTTTTCCCAAAAAGGGAAGATGTCACATCAATAGGGTACATCCCTATATGGGAGAACCAAAGTCTACCATTGGTTGGGATTGATCCTTGAAGTGGATTCCTACGTACCCGAAAGGGATCAAAACCCATGTAATTTAGAACATGCAATTTAACATCATTTAAGACGAGTGAACCAGATTGAAGTAAACAAGAATAATGGATTTTGGGGAGTTATGGGATTAAACATTAGTGAGGATTCCAACGTACCCTGTTTTTAAGACAGTTATCAAAGTCCACATAGTTTGGTGGAGAGGGGTGTGGGGATTATTCATGGATAGAGGCCCATAGTCGTCATGGGGATTACACGTGGTCAGATTCCCAAATTCGTGCTGGAGATTATTCATGGTTAGCATCCCAAATAAAATGTCATGGTTGTTACTTACTCTAATCCCACGCGAGTCATGATCTGTGTGAGAAACACGAGGTAATAGTAGACCTGATGTTTGTGTCATGAAAGGTGTGTCCATGAGGTATGGTGTGGGGCTTAGTCATGGCTAGTGGACTAGGGAGATGGAGACTAGGACATACTCTTGGAGGGAAGACCATGAAAGTGGTTTGAGGCTTATGTGGAGACTGACTAACACACACATGGTGAAAAAGACCAAATGAAGAGAGAGAGAGAGAGAGTGGACTGAGAAGTTAGGAAGAAAAAGGTTATCGGTCCCATTCCCTCTAGGATATTCTCATACCTTCCATGTATGAAACAACTTATAGTTTAACATATTGTGTTAAGGATGTGGGTGATTGGAAGTTTAACATCCTATAGATCATATTATGAGGACTCATTCCTCATTCTTGGTCTTGCATAACTTGTACCAACCCACACTTGGGGGAGGGAAGGCATAAGAAATTCCGACTGGGAGCGAGGAGTGGTCAATAGAGGGGTCCACAGTAGCATGTCTATACAAATAATCAATAGATATTAGCATACCTATGTTAATAATTATAAGGTAAGGAAAAACAACATGAGACACCACATGAGGAATCTGGAAATCAATCCACGCAAGCCTATAAGATTGCAGGTAGAAGGTGTGTGCAAGACGAGCTCAAACATGGTGCATTAGAATAAGTAAATCCCATGGATTCTAAAGGAAGGGGTGAGTGAAATATTAGGGACCTTCACACAAGATAACGGAGTTGGGAGAAAGAGAAACTACACAAGGACAAGTCTTGCATACAAGAGTGGTATTTTGCGCAAACGTGGTAGTTTAACATCAGAGTCTTAATGGTAAACAATCACGGTAAATGATGAGATTTTAACATAAATTTTTTACCACATTGGTAACATTGAATCATAATAACCATAAATAATTAAAATAAAATGAAAATTAAAATATAATTAAGATGAAAAAATTCATTATATTACATGATAGAGGTTCTGTATATACACCTCGTGAAATAATAGAGGTTCATAACATAACGTACATCTCAAAGAAGGAAAATTGTGAAAACAATCCCCTTACCGCTTTGGTAACATTTTAACTATAAATCCCATGAAATAGAGATCATAAAATGGATATATAAATCCAAATAAATCCTATAATATGAGTCATAAAATAAATTCATGGTCATTATACACACCACATACAAGAAATTGGTGGTGAATATGTTTTGTGTCTACTAGACAATAAAAGTTAGATGGAAATCCCTTACCTTAAGTCTTGACTTCCATTGTACTCATTAAATCCTAATATATAATAAATATAAGTTTATTATACATTTATTAGAAAACCGTATTGATTTATATCATACTTTATATGATTTTCTTATGACCTTTTATAACCTGTTTATTAACAATTTTATTTTAATTTTACATTTTAGGTAATAACTAGTTTGTTTTTTGAATATGTATTGATTTGTTATATTTTTATTCCTATAATTTAATATCAATTTAATTATATACATAATAATAAAAATTATTTAAATATCATATATATACATGTTTAGTATATATTAATATTTAATAATCTATAAACGATAGAAATAGGAAATGAAATACATCATTCATGGAGACGATATGTCTTACTTATGCATGGACATTGTTTCAATTTTCTTATCAGATTGAATGAAATTAAAATATATGAGATATAATAATTATACAATCATTTTTATTTCATATATATCAAATATTTTTATTAAAACCATATGTAATATATTCCATGTAAAGTGTGAATGAATCACATCACTTCGCGAGGCGGTAGTTTGCCGTACACACGAACAATGTTATCTTATTCTCAAAAAATGGAAAGAATGAAGATATTTTTTATTTAATAATTAAGAAGCATAAATAAATCATAAATATCATATATATTATTTATAACTAGTTCTTCCATCATTATATTTGACCTTCATAGGTGGTAATGGAAAAATGAACGATATTGTATCGTGAGGTGGTAGTCTGTTGTACATAAGAACGATGCTTTCATAACCAATTTGGTGAATGTGTATGTGCTTATAGGTTTTAACCTTAGTATGAAAAATATTAGTATGTTTAAGATATTTATGTTACTATATAATCATGATATAAAAATAATTAATGGTTTTTGATGAGAAAATAAAACAAAATATTTCATTGATGAACGTTACCGCTTCTTCGGGTATCTCCTTTTGGTTTTCACCGAAAGATTTATTTGGTTGGATTTTTGCCAAAATTAAGTACTATTCGATTATAGGAGGGAATTGGAGAAATTATTTAGGTAGTTATTGGATGAACCAATTGGTTTTGAAGGTGTGATGATAGGGGAAGAGGAGGATTCCTTTTATATGGTGGACAAGTGGCACTTTTGTAAATTTTGGATTGAGTGAATTCCACTGACGTTTTCCATGTAAAGTGACTCAAATAATGGACCAATATAGATCATACAAAGGATAAGGTCTAAATACAGCCGTCCAATGGGTGTTGGACACGTTTTTAGGTAATTTTGGGCCTTAATTTTAAGGTTTAGTCCCATATTAAACATGTTTCCACTTATTCATCATGATTAATTTTAACAGTTACACTAAAAATTATGGTAAAAATTACGTTTGAATTATTATAAATTAAAAGTAATTTTTATTCAAAATTTTGAATCCATTTTTTAAAATTCCACTCACATAAGTGGGAAAAATTAATTTAAACTTTAATCCCATAGACGGGACGAGACAACCTGTTTTTAAAGATAAAATTTTCTGAAGTTGGAAATATTTTTATATCTAATTAAAATGTGAAATAGATTCAAATACAATAATTTTTATTTATTTATTTTAAGTGAACTAATTATTTTTAAAACAAATTATAAATATTATTTAAATTTATAAAAAAAATGATGTTTTCATTTAAAATTTAGTATTTTTAACAATTCATCCAAAAATAAAATATTTCATAAAAATAAAAAAAAATTCAACCAAAGGTAGTTTTAAAATTATGAATTAAAAATTAAATTTTATCTTATCAAATAAATTTTCTAAAATTTTCAAGAAAAATAATTTTATTTCCGTTCATAAAATGATATAAAAGTTTTTTTTGAGAAAATAATATTGTCAAAATATATAATGACCTTTTTGGAAATTATGTATTTTTTAGAAATATGTTTTCTTTATATAAGACAATTTTATTTAAAAATTAGTTATTACAATTCATAATAATATGTTTTATGACTAGTTTATAAATTACTTGTTTAAATAATAATATTTTATTGTTTCATAGAAACTTTGTGTTGTGTGTAATGCAAGTTAAACCCGATGTTGTGTGCTGTGAAATCTTAGATTGGTGTTGTGCATAAGTCCATACAATAATGAAATTTACGTTATTAAAAAAATCCTAAAAACCCAAGGTGTTACAAGAGGGGATTATGTCATGGGAGTGGAATAAACCCCTTGTTAATTTCCACTATGATTCCATTATTTTGTTTATTCATTATAAACCAAATCAATATTTATTTTATAAATTATTTAACAAAACATTTATGTGATAGTTAACTTTAATTTATGTTTTATATGAGGATTTTGATTCATGTAAATTAGTTTCACAATTTGAGGTATTTTTGAAATTTATTTTAATTGAGCTCTGATCTAGCTTTTGAGAATCCTTCCTATAAGGACTCAACCTTAAAGATAACTTATTCTAGTGACTTTTGAAAATAATTTATTTTCATTCATTCCCAAATATATTTTAGGTCTAGGGTTTTAGATAATTAGGAAAAAATATTACATAAACTTCCAATATAAAAAAGTAGATATGTCTACACGACATCTATTGTTTTTCATAAAACAAAAACTATTAAAATGAAACATGGTTTATTTCTAAAGAAAATCTTCAAATAATTTCATAATAGAATCTTCATTATACTTACCAATCTTAAGACCTGTTAAAAAAATTTAAAAACAAGAGGAGCACAAAAATACCCAGTAAGGAAAAACAAGGGGAAAAATTTACATGTGATCTTGAGAGATACAAATAAGAACATGAGGACTTTCATAAAGGAATTATAAAAGGGAATTTCATAATAGAAATAACATGGATAATAACTTGAAAATGTGGCTAAAACATTTAATTTATACATTCATAATAAAATCACCATTTTCCACCCCCAAGTTGTCATATCAGCAAGGTCCATCCCCAAGGTTTCATAAAAATTACTAAGGTTATTCACCAAGGTATCTTAAAACTTGTCATCTATAGAGATTAAATTCATTGCCCAATTCATTATAGCACTATCATAGTGAAAATTTAATATGTATTTATTTTCATGTGATCCACATTAGTAATAATAAAAAATTTCAGGAATAACCCAAAGAGATCAAAAGAAATTTGTTGCATATCAAAAGCATGGTGTTTTTAAAAGTGCATAAAAATATGATCATTATGTCATTTATAAACCACAAAAATGAAAATACGGTTTTATGTATGTCGATTCCAAAATCATATAAATAATTATTATGTATTTTTTAATACCCCTATAAATGAAATAGGTTTGGGTAATCACATAAACAAAATAAAATAAGTTCTTGCGAAAAAGAGAGAGATTTTGAGAAAAAAATTCTACAGCATAATGTCTATGAAACAAAGATTCATAAAACATTATAAAGAGAGAGGAAAAGGGTATACCAACCATAAATGACTCATAATATATTGTATAGATAGAATCAAATGTAAATAATAACATGTTATGTAAATTTTAATGATACACCACATAAAAGAGAACTTGGAAGGAACGAGAAGTTGAGAATTCCCTTACCACATATGACACAATTTAATACATATCATTAAGTAATTAGATTATAAAAACATTAAATATCATTATAATATAATTATTCATGATATAATGTGTAATTCCCCGACCCCAATTACCCAGAGTCGGTGCGTTATTGTGTAACATTGTCATGATCACAAAAGATCAAGTCTCAAAAGACCGATTAGTTTAGTAGCCTTGGAAGCACTAGATACATTCATAATAGTTACATTACATCATAAAGTGAACAACTTCAATAACATGGTCTCCATAGTCCACACTTATATCCCCTTCTGACTATCCATTCAGGTCATTCATGAAATACTTCTTCACATCCTAGAAAATATTAAAACATTGAAAGTGGTGAGCTCAGATGCTCAGTAAGGATAACAATATTGCGGAAGCTTTAATAAATAAACATAAACATTTAAGGCAATGTATAACTAAAAAAAGCCTTTTAAACATGAACTTCAGCATAATATGTAAAAAGTAAAATGAAATAATTCCATTTACTTATTCACATGGATATTATACTGGTCGAATAATGACATGCAATATCAATAACCACTTTCATAATGATGGAATGCATAATTCTAGACTATCATAACCATGTATCCAAGGCCTCATGCCAAGAATAAAAATAATATTTTGTCAATGCCTCGTGCCAAGACACTATCTTGTCTCATGAGACCTGTCGATGCATCGAGGAGCAATAAAGGGCTCCACCCATCACTTATTAATTCCAATTCATTCCTTATATGAACAGGTTTATAAACATATCATAAACCATAACATAATCATATCACATAAAACATGCATAAAGGAAACATAACATTTCCACATTTCAATCACAATATATCAATTCAACACATTTATATAATAAAAACACTTTCAAAACCATTTTCAATACCAAAATAAAAGAAAATTAAAACTTGGTATTTATTTTTCATTTAAAAAAAGTTATGGCCTGTAGAGGAAGCCGAAACTCAAATAATGGTCACTGCGGCGGAGAAGTCGTTGTCGCCGCATACGTACGACAAAAAAACATTCCCTTTTGTCGTTTAGTAAAATTCTTCTTATAAATGAGATTCCTTTTGAAAAAACGTAAAGGTCAAAGGGGTTTATACACCGTATAAAAGAAAGTTTTGTATAAAACAAAATATGCCTCAATGAAAGGAGATTGAGATGAAGTCCCTTAAAAATATCATTTTTTTAAATAAAATATATCTATTATGTGTATTCAATATAAGAACACATAAATAAAGTACCAATAAAATATAAGAAATAATAATATCATGACATAATTTGAAAGTAGGAGATTAACCCAAAGAATGGAAATTGGGTTAAGAAGTTCCCTTACTTCGTGTTCGACTTGACTCGACCATTCTTTAATCTCATGATTAATAAACTAGATTTAATATATACTTTATTAAGACCCTTTTTCAAGTTCCTTATCCCTTTTATATCACTTATTACAATGTTAAGAAAATTATGTAGTCATTTATGTTAATAACGGTCGTTTTGTCGATCTTTGGTACTTGAGTCAACAATAAACTTCTTATAATTACAAGTTGTTTATGTGGTAGAATATCCATTATCTCCAGAATTATATTCATGATGTAGATATCATATATATCATATATATCCAGTATATACATTCATTCATAATATTTCGTAACATTTAAAGGTAAGAAATGAAATGCACCGTTCATGGAGACGGTAAGCCGTACATATGCATGAACGCTACTTTCATTTATATTTTGTATTTAATGGAATGAAATAATAATTATATAAAGGTATATTATAATTCTAGTATAATATAATATATAATATCATTTACTACATCCTTTATACATCCCACATATGGCATTAACGATTCAAATCACTTTGAGGGGGCGGTAGTCCACACTTCCTAAAATGAAATTATCGCGTTTACCCATAATGGAAATCATAAAGGTATACCATAAATGAGAGATACAGAATCATAAGGAAAACATAAACATAATATATATCATATATAAATATAGTTACATCTTAATGTCCACCATGAGAGGTGTTAAATGAATATTGAACAATCATCGTTTCGTGAGGCAGAAATTCGCCAACCACAGAAACATTATGTTCTTTAACCATTAGATGAAGGTGTGTGTAAGTGTAAATAAAATACTTATAATAAAAACATCCTAGTATATTTAATATACTGGTGTTGTTATAAAATAAAGGAATAAAAATAGTTAAAGGGGTGGGAGAAGTAAAATGAAACAAAATAACATAAGAGAAGACATTACCTTAAAATCGGGTAACTCTTTTTGATTTGAGCCAAAGGCTTCCTTGGGAAGACTTCTGCCCAAAGTGAGGCTTCTAGGAGTAAGATAGGGAAGTTGAGGGAGTATTTAGGCAGATTTTGGCCTAGCCAAATGGATTTTAAGGTGTGAATAAGGTGGTATAGGTGGGGGCCTTTTATAAGAGGAGAGGAGGGGACTCTTGGAATGTCATAAAATGATACATTATTATGAAGTGAATTTCGGATTTCAAAGGTCCCATAATTATATATTTCGAGGATAAGGTGATAAGGGTTCTAAATATACCCATACAATAGGTTTTTGACAATTGTAAGTCTTGGATTTTTCATTATCTTTTCATTTTATTTAAATCGTTAATTAATGAGGTAATCACTGCATCATCATGGTGTCATAACAAATTTAATTTATTTAATGTCTAAAAATTATATAAAAAATATCACGATGTAGGAAATTTTTTTAGATTTCCAATTAATATTTATAGATGAAAATTTAACTTATATAAACCCATGTAATAATTTTTTTAGTAAAACAACAGATGTTTGTGACAATTTTATTTTGACTTTAAATAAAAAGTTATCAATGTCATTTTCTTACCCAAGTGGCTCCATGGGGTCCCCAAGTTGACCCATGGATTTTCATGGTTGTCCATGACTCATCCAATAAATTTAGGACAAGTGTAAAGATATTTTCATATTTTTATAATATCATTAATACCTTAAATTTCACTAATTACCTTTAATTGCGATTAATAGAACTTAAAAGATACTATTCACCAAAAATTATTTTAATCCCATTGAACCAAATTTTACTTCTTAATGACAACCATGTATGTATAACTTTTGAAATTCAATACACAGAAGTGGTAATGTTTCATTTACATGAAAAATTAGTTTTTAAACTACCACTTAGTGGTTTCACTATTCATCAAAAATTAAAGTTTTTCAGAAAAATACCAAAAATTCACCCTAATCTATATTTGATATTCTGAATTCAAAAATGATGTCTATTTTACAAAATTCAAGACATATAAGTTTCATTAATTAATTTTATAATTAATTCTCGTTGTCACAACAAATGGCGTGTTTTTAAGAAACAATATATATCAAAAGATTGACAATTTTTTATTACCAATTTCAAAGTGAAATTAATTCTAATGACCACCATTGGTTAAAATGGTAAAAATATATACTAATTATACTTTAAAACCACTCAATAGTATAATTTATCACTATAATTTACTTTGATTAAAAAAGTTGTTTTTAAGTATTTTTTTTCTATTCATAGAAAATTGGAAGTTCTCAGAAAATTACAAAAAATTCAACTTAGGATAATTTCGATAATCCGAATACAAAAATGAAGTCCATTTTGAAATATAAAATTTATATAATTTCAAAAGGTGGGTATTACTATTCATAACGGCTACATTGATTGGTCACGGTGTGTTAGAACTCGAGGTTGCGTACAACACATGCTGCTCTATTATTAAAAGAGAAGCGTACCATGGAAGCTTGGGGTGTTACATTCTCCCCTCCTTCAATAAATTTCATTCTCGTAATTTGAAATTTTTCTTTGAAAATAAAAGGTTGAAAATAGAAAATACCTTTGTGGAAAACCCACATCTAAAATAAGGATAATAAAAATATAACTTTAAAATAAAGAAATGGAAGTACAAAGGTCACCCGAGATAACCCATACTAGGATTCTATGAAAATATGGATATGGAGGAGAAACAAACCATCAAGGTCTGATGGAGAGTTGTAGAAAATAGGATTAAGAGAAAGTTAACTTCAAGAAAATCACAAACTTGTGATTGGTTAAACAGTCATTGATTCCCCAATTGTAAAAGTTAACCGACAACATTTTTTTTTAAGTTACCTTTCATAAAGTTGAGGAATTTATTTTGGAGATTTACTAAGAATGTAAAGAAATATACTTACTTCTCATGTAGACTTTCATTCTTTAATAAATATTTAACATAAACCCATCATTCACTCCAAAAGGTAATAAAAATAAAAAATATTATATTTATCCTAATCGTAGAAGGTTCTAAATATTAACACATACCATTTAGATTAGGAAAACTATTTTTTAATAACCAGGGGCTTCCTTTAGGCGAGTGGTAGGTAATAAAGTCCTGTCGTACTATGGTTGTGGGTTCCATTCCTATAGCTTTGTCCGACGCGATGGGTTATCCCCTGACCTGTTGGTTGTCCTTTTCCTAAAATAATAGCATTATAATATTCCAAAAATAATCTTCAGAAATGTTTTAACCTTAAACAATACTATCCAAAGTTAAACTTAATCCATTCAAACCTTTATAGTTGTCCAAAATACCTCTGTCCAGACTTTATCTAAAAGTTCTCTAAATTCCAAAATCAATTCCTTAGATTCCCCAAACAAAGTAATGTTTCTCTTATTTTCATATACTAAAAATATGATTACCTTCATCATATTAAAACTTTAATGAAAACAACAAGTATTGTAGTACAATCCTTATATATATCACATTATTCTTATAACCATAATATAGTTCTTGAGTCCAAAAGAACAAATACAATAATTATTCCACTTCAACTGTAATAATATCATAAGATTGGCCTTGATCCCTTGGCCTTTTCTGAGGTAAGTTTCCCTGACGCTTAGGAAATTCATTTGCATAATGCCCCATTTCCCTACAATTGTAGCATTAAATATTGATAGCCTCTTTCTTTCCCTTGCAATCACGAGCTTGGTGACCTTTTTCTCCACATTTATAAGAAACTCCCATTCCTTTTAGGAAAGTACCAGGGTGATTCTTCCCACAATTATCGCATAATGGAAAATCCTTTTTTCCCTTTTTCCCTTTATCTGTCTCTTGTTCTACTGTTCTCTTCTTCTCTTGCTTTACTTTATGGTCATAAGATTTAGAGAATTCCTTTTCTATCTTGATAGCACACGAGACAATATCTTCGTATGATGAGAATGTTTGTGAGACTAATGCTTGACGGAGAAGTGGTTTTAACCCATCAAAAAAATGATCAATCTTACTTCATGGGTTAAGTGTATAATCTGCAGCATGCCTCGCTAACCTTGTAAAGTTAGCCTCATACTTTCCTACATTCTCATCCTCCTTCTGCTCTAGACTCAGAAATTGCCTTTCCATATCTGCTCGATGGTCATGTGGAAACTATTTTTCTAAGAAAATTTCCTTAAACTCCCTCCATTCCATACTTGATACTTCTTCATCTTCCTTTGTGTTTTGAATCAGCGACCACCATTGATCAACATCTCCAGTGAGGCGGTAAACTGCCATGACAACTTTCTCCCTTTTGCTACTCCCCAAAGCGTGGAATGTTTTTCTAAGGAGTTTATCCATTGCTCAAATACTAAAGGATTTTTACCCCAATTAAATATTGGTGGTTGTTGCCTCATGAAACTATCTAACATTGATCCTGCACATTGCGGATCAGGGTGCTCTAAACGAGTAAGGTTATTATTCATAACCTGAGTGAGTTGTCCCAGTATGGTGATAAGTTGATCATCACCAGTTGTATCTCTAGCTCCACTATAATTATCATGAGCAGGAGGGAAATCCCTACATGGAGTGCATGCATTGAAACGGTTTCCATTCCTCCCACTAGGCGCCATTTCTAAACAATGGAATAAACTAGATTAGTTTATGAATCAAAATACATAATTACAATCTTTCAAAACACTTAACATAAATTGAACTATTTATGGATGTAATCCCTAATCATAAAAATGTTTTCTTTGAGGAAGTATATACTCATAACCTTTGATAGTGGTTTGTAAAGAAAATGAGAATTATCCTAAGCATATCCCCCAGGAGTGTCGTAACGAAAAGTGCAACAAGGCCCGTTTTCGTGCACAAGTTCCCATTCAAGTCTAGCTCAAAGCGGTGTTTTCGGGTTTTACTCCTAGGTACATCTGTGCCAGATCCGCCTCTACCTTCTCGTACCCAGACAGGGATGTATTGCTCGGAAAACTCACAAAATCTCTATAATACCAAAATTCTAGGAAGTTCTTCTATACTAATCCTCAAAGTTTATCTTAGGTCTATGTTCTCTAATCAGAGGTTATCTAAATCTAGCTTCCAAGTTCAGTACTAAACTACCTATGATACCAACTGTAACACCCCATCCCCCGTTACCCCGAGTCGGTGCGTTATTGTGTAAAATTTGCATGATCACAAAAGATCAAGTCTCGAAAGACCGATTAGTTTAGTAGTCTCGGAAACACTAGATACATTCATAAAAGTTACATTACATCATAAAGTGAAAAACTACAATAACATGGTCTCCATAGTCCACACTCATATCCCCTTCTGACTATCCCATCAGGTCATTCATAAAATACTTCTTCACATCCTGGAAAATATTTTAACATTGAAAGGGGTGAGCTTAGATGCTCAGTAAGGATAACAATATTGCAGAAGCTTTCATAAATAAAAATAAACATTTAAGGCAATGTATAACTAAAACAAAAGCCTTTTATACTTGAACTTCAGCATAATATGGAAAAAGTAAAATGAAATAAATCCATTTACTTATTCACATGGATATTCTACTGGTCGAATAATCACATGCAATATCATTAACCAGTTTCATAATGATGGAATATATAATGCAAGACTATCATAATCATGTATCCAAAGCCTCGTGCCAAGACTACAAATAAAATTTTGTCAAGGCCTCATTCCAAGACACTAGTTTGTCTCATGAGACCTGCCGATGCATCGAGGAGCTATAGCGGGCTCCACCCGTCACTTATTAAGTCCAATGCATTTCTCATATGAACAGGTTTAAACATATCATAAACCATAACATAATCGTCTCACATAAAACATGCATAAAGGAAACATAACATTTCCACATTTCAATCACAATATATCAATTCAACACATTGATATAATAAAAACACTGTCAAAACCATTTTCAATACCAAAATAAAAGAAAATTAAAACTTGGTATTTATTTTTCATTTAAAAAACGTTATGGCTAGTAGAGGAATCCGAAACTCAAATAATGGTCATGACAGCGGAGAAGTCGTTGTCGCCGGATACATACGACAAAAAAACATTCCCTTTTGTCATTTAGTAAAATGCTTCGTATAAAAGATATTCCTTTTGAATAAACATAAAAGTCAAAGGGTTTTATACACCGTATAAAATAAAGTTGTGTATAAAACAAAATATGCCTCAATGAAAGGATATTGAGACTAAGTCCCTTACAAATATCATATTTTTAACTAAAATATATCTATTGTGTGTATTCACTATAATAAAACATAAAGAAAGTAAAAATACAATATAGGACACAATAATATCATGACATAATTTGAAAGTAGGAGATTAACCCAAAGAACGGAAATTGGGTTAAGAAGTTCCCTTACCTTGTGTCCGACTTGACTCAAATGTTATTTAATATCCTGAATAATAAACAAGAGTTATTTTGTACTTTCCTAAGAACCTTTTTCAAGTTCATTAACCCTTTTATATCACTTATTATGATGTTACAAAAATTATTTAGTCATTTAAGTTAATAACGTTCGTTTTGTCTATCTTTGGTACTTGAGTCAACAATAAACTTCTTATAATTACAAGTTGTTTATGTGGTAGAATATCCATTATCTCTAGAATTATATTAATGATGTAGATATCATATATATCATATATATCCAGTATATACATTCATTCATAATATTACGTAACATTTAGAGGTAATAAATGAAATGCACCGTTCATGGAGACAGTAAGTCGTACGTACGCATGAACACTACTTTCATTTCTATTTCATATTTAATGGAATTAAATAATAATGATATAAAGGTATATTATAATTACAATATAATATCATATATAATATCATTTACTCCATCCTTTATACATCCCACATATGGCATTAACGATTCAAATCACTTTGAGGGGGCGGTAGTCCGCACTTCCTAAACTGAAATTATCGCGTTTACCCACAATTGAAATCATAAAGGTATGAAATAAATGAGAAATAAAGAAGCATAAGGAAAACATAAATAATATATATCATATATAAATATAGTTACATCTTAATTTCCACCATGAGAGGTGTTAAAAGAAGATTGAAAAATCATCGTTTCGTGAGGCAGAAATTCGCCAACCATAGAAACAGTGTGTTCTTTAACCATTAGACGAAGGTGTGTGTATGTTTAAATGAAATAATTATCAAAAAAACATCCTAGTATATTTAATATACTGGTGTTGTTACAGAATAAAGGAATAAAAAGAGTTTAAGGGGTTGGAGAAGAAAACTAATTCAAAATAACATAAGAGAAGACATTACCCTAAAATCGGGTAACTCTATTTGATTTGAGCCAAAGGCTTCCTTGGGAAGGGTTATGCCCAATGTGAGGCTTCTAGGAGTAATAGAGGGAATTTTAGAGGGTATTTTGGCAGAGTTTGTCTGATCCAAATGGATTTTAAGGTGTGAATAAGGTGGTAGAGGTGGGGGCCTTTTATAAGAGGAGAGGAGGTGCACTCTTGGAAAGTCATAAAATGATACATTATTATGAAGTGATTTTCAGATTTCAAAAGTCCCAAAATTATATATTTCGAGGTTAACGTGATAAGGGTTCTAAATATACCCATCCAATAGGTTTTTGACAAGTGTAAGTCTTATATTTTACATTATATTTTCATTTTATTTAAATCATTAATTAATGAGGTAATCGTTGCATCATCATGGTGTCATAAACAATTTAATTTATTTAATGTATAAAAATTATATAAAAAATATCATGATGTATGAAATATTTTTATATTTCCAATGAATACTTATAGTCGAAATTTTAACTTATATAACCCCATGTACTAAGTTTTTTAGTAAAACAGCACATGTTTATGACAATTTTATTTTTACTTTAAATAAAAAGTTATTAATGTCATTTTCTTACCCAAGTGGCTCAAAGGGGTCACCAAGTTGCCCATGGATTGTCTTGGTCGGCCATGACTCATCCAATAAGGGTAATACAAGTGTCAAGATATTTTCATATTTTTATAATATCATTTTTACCTTAAATTTCATTAATTACCTTTAATTGTGATTAAAAGAACTTAAAAGTTACTATTCAACAAAAATTATTTTAATCCCATTGAACCACAGTTTACTTCATAATTACAACCATGTATGTTGAATTTTTGAAATTCAATACACATAAGTTGTAATGTTTCATTTACACAAAAAATTAGTTTTTAAACTACCACTTAGTGGTTTCACTATTCATCAAAAATTGATGTTTTTCAGAAAAATATCAAAAATTCACCCTAAGCTATATTTGATATTCCGAATTCAAAAATGATGTCTATTTTACAAAATTAAAAACATATAAGTTTCATTAATTAATTTTATAATTAATTCCCACTATCACAACAAATGGCGTGTTTTTAAGAAACAATATATATCAAAAGATTAACAATTGTTTATGTCCAATTTCAAAGTGAAATTAATTCTAATGACCACCATTGGATAAAATGGTAAAAATATATTCTAATTATACTTTAAACCCACTCAATAGTATAATTTATCACTATAATTTACTTTGATTAAAAAATTTGTTTTTAAGTATTTTTTTTTCTATTTATAGAAAATTGGAAGTTCTCAGAAAATTACAAAAAAATCAACTTAGGATAATTTCGATATTCCGAATACAAAAATGAAGTCCATTTTGAGATATAAAATTTTTATAATTTTAAAAGGTGGGTATTACTATTCATAGAGGCTACTTTGATTAGTCGTGGTGTGTTAGAACTCGAGGTTGCGTACAACACATGCTGCTCTATTATTCAAAGAGAAGCGTACCATGGAAGCTTGGGGTGTTACATAATGAATCAAAGGGTTTTATATACAAATTACAGGAAAATAAAGGCACATCACATCAAGATATTCCCCAAAGAAAGGAGATTGAGATGAATTCCCTTACCTTAAGTATGACTTGTCTCGTTCATTCCTTATCTTACTGAATAATAAACTTAAGTTAATTTCTATTTGTTTAATAAATATTTTCATGTTTTTATTCCTTTGATATCACTTATTACTATTTTATAAAACTTACTTAATTTATTAAGTACATATTGTACATTTCGTCGATATTTGGTAATTGAGTCAAAAATGAACTTGTTGTGATTAAAAATTGTCCATATGGCCATAATTCCATCAAATACAGAATTATTTTAATTATATAAATAACACATAAATATAATATATATAAACATGTGTATTTATAATAATCCATAATATTTGGAGATAAGACATGAAATTCACCGTTCATGGAGACGGTAGACCGTGTGTACACTTGAACGCTACTTTAATTTCTTTATCACATTAAAATAATTGAAACTAATTGATACAAATATATATATTAAAATTATAGTATTATATATATGTTATATATGTTAAAAATTTTAATTAAATCATTCATTTATACAATCCATGTAAATCATAAATGAGTCATATTACTTTGAGGGGGTGGTAGTCCACACTTCCCGAAATGAATTTATCATATTTATACAACATGAAAATCATAAAGGTATGTTATAAAGGAAAATTATAGAATAATAGAGATAATATAAATATAAATTATATATTACATATGTATATTTCCGTCATAATGGCCAGAATTAGAGGTGGTAGGATAAAATTGAACAATCATCATTTCGTGAGCTAATAGTTCGCCGCACACAGAAACAATATCTTCTAAATCCATTAAATGGATGTTTGTCTAATTTTAGGTCAAAATATTAGAATTAAAACATCTTAGTATATTGAGGATACCAGTTTTGTTATAAAATAATGTAATAAAGAGAGTTTAGGGGGTTGGATATGGAACAAAAAGGAAAGAAACTTGAGGGAAGACATTAACTTTAAATCGGGAAACTCCTTTTGATTTCCAACAAAAGGCTTTTAGGATTTTCCTTCAACCCAAGGTAAGGATTATATAAAAAAGGTAGATATTTTGAGAGATTATTTGAGAATAATTTGGATGATCCAAAGTTCTTGAGAGGTGTGAGTAAGTGGGTAAAGGTGGTGGCCTTTTATAAGAGAGAGGAGAGGTACTTTAGGATGCTCTTGAAATATTATTTTATTATAAATTGATTTTAGTATTATAATATCTCCAAAGAGATATATATAGAAGATAAGACGTGTATGGGTTGAAATCCTCTCAACCAATAGATTTTATAAAAGTTTAGGACACAAAAAGTAACCTTATCTTTTAGCATTAACCATTAGTTAAAAAACATTAACTCTTACAAAGTATTCTTGCATTTTCATAATATATGGTTACTATAGTTACTATAAAATTTCAAGAGAACCGAAATTGGATAATTAATAACATTTATAACTTAATATAAATAATTTTTCCAAATAATTTATTTTTTATACTATTATATAATTTAATAAAATATTTTTTTAAAAAACTAATTTATGTCAATTTTGACACTATTTAGAAACTGATTTTTGTTTGTCATACGAACTTGATTCCTTAAAAAAAGAATTTAATGAAATATAATATTTCATATTCATCAACAAAATCCATGTATAAAATAAAAATTTTCAAATTAAATTTATTGTAATATTTATATTATCTTTTATTTTAATATTTGATTAATAAGGTAATCATTGCATCATCATTGCATCATAAATAAATTTATTTATTTAATGATTAAAAATGATAATTAAAATACCATGATTCATGAAATAATTGTATATTTTCAATTAATATTTATATTCAAAAATATCATTTATATAAACCATATTAATTTTTTTATTTAGAAGGTACATTTTTATGTTATATTTCCCTTTTCATTAAAATAAATATTATAAACGGTCATTTTCACACCCAAGTGGCTCCATGGGGTACTAAAATTAACCCAAGGATTCTCAGGGTTGTAAAAATATCATCCAATTATATTAGCACTTGTCTTAGGGTAGTTTTATATTTTTATAATATTATTGTTTTGCCCTTATTTACCATATTTACCCTTTAACCATGGTAAATATAAATAATTACTAAAGTTACTATTCATAATGTCCAAAAATAAATTGGACCTATTTACACAATTTTGGAATTTTTATTCCAAATATGGAATCCATTTTTTCAAATTCAAAACTCAAAATTGGAAGAAATTAATTTAAAATTATTTCATGTTGTCAAAACCAGAAAGAGAGTTTTTAAGAAGAAAAAACTATCAAAATATTAACGTGTGTTTATATCCAATTTTAATGTGAAATTACATCCAATGAACAAAATTGGATTTAAAGATAAAAATAATAATACAATTTAACTTTAAAACCAATTATAAGGACAATATATCTATATAAATAAATTAGATGAAAAGGAACTTTTGAATTATAATGCTGTATTTTTCAATATTCATTAAAATATAGATTTTATCAGAAAAATATGATAATTTCAACCAAAGTAAATTTTTATATCCTGATTATAAAAAGTACGTTTATTTTTTCAAATATAATATAGAAAATATAGAAAAACATGATTTAAAATGTGTTCACCATCAAATGGTGGTAAGACAATATTTTAAAAATATTATAGTACTTTATGCTTAAAATTGGATTCATTCTCATTTTAAGTCTCTAAAATTTATTAGATAAATGTAAAAACATTTAATATATATATAAAATCATAATATTGTTAATTATATTCATTCACACCAATAGAAGAACTCGACATTAACTACCATTTAATATAATAATATTATTGTGGTACTATTTTTTCAGTGTAACTCAATGTTGTGTGCAATATATGATTTCGATAAAACCCATCATTGCATGTCGAGTATGCTTTTAGAAAAAGTTTCCCCCTTAATATAAAATTAATATATTATTCATAAATATTAATAGATATGAAAATGTATTATTCTATAAATGCATGGGATGTTATATCTTTCCATCCTTTTGAAAATTGCATCCTCGTAATTTTAAAATTGGGCTCAGTAACTTCATTGAAAACCCCACATCGGAGAAAGAGTGAAAAACTACCACTTTAAAATTATTAAAGGGAAGTAAAATGGTCATCCAAGATAACACATACTAGGATTACGTGTAGAAAAACATGGATATAGAAGAAAAACTAACCATCTTTTTTTGATGGAGAGTGATATAAACCATATACGAGATAAAGTTAACAATCAGAAAACCACAAACTTGTGATGGGTTACACGGTCCTTGATTTCCTAGTGGGAAAAGTAAATGGACAACATTTTTGTTTTAAAGTCCTTTTCATAAATGTTTTTAATTTATTTACGAGCGTGACTAAGAACATAAGGAAACATACTTACTTGTTATGTAGAGTTTCATCCCTTAATAAATTTCTACCACAAACTCATATTTTCTCCAAACAATGAGTATTAAAGATGACTTGGTCACACCTGAATCATTATAATCAACTTATAGAGAATCATATAAACCAAAAAATATTAACTATCTATTAATCCTATCATACAACATTAACCAAAACCAAAACAGTTAGTAAAATATTAGATAATACCCCAAAAGAATAATCCTTTATAAGGAGAAGGACTACTTTAAATCTCCAAAATTCAACAGTAATGCCTAATTTATACATTATACATTAAAAAAAGGTCCTTATAATTCATCTAAATAAACCAAAATAAGATTGAAACCCAAAAATAATAATTATTTGATCACATATTCTTCCAAGATAAATTTTAACATGTATCTCTAAATAAAATCGATCACTCTTAATGTCCCATACCAAGAATTAATTACCCTAATCACATATTTTCCAAATAGGTTAATTACTTATATAAACAACTTTAATCACCATAACTCCATAATTAAAACATATATTCTTCAAATCTAAAATTCAACCATTACTCTGTTAAAATCTCCTATCGTTCTATTTACGTTAATATTATAACATTCCCAAAACTGAGAAGGTCCTCCAAATTAACATTCATCACCTAATCACCAAATCATTTTCCTATACTAAGGAAATCCATTTGATAAAACATATATATCCAAAATCAGATTATTGTTAATCAAAAATATCATTTAACTAAAAAGAAAATTCATACTAACCAGGGACTTCACGTAGGCCTGTGGTAGGCGATGCGCCCTTGTCCCCCTTTGGTTGTGGGTTTGATTCCCATGGCCTTGTTAGACATGATGGGTTGTTACCCATCCTGTGGGTTGTTATTTTTATAAAACTATATAATTATTATAACACTCCCAACAGGAAAGAAAATCATCAAAAAAAACTATAACATGTTTTACCATCAAAGGTTATTCAATACCTTCCATTGTTCATCCCTAAAAGTACTGAACTGTAACTACTCAAAAATACATGTCTCAAAAAAAACACAATTAATTACCTTGAAATTTCATAACATAATCCCCAAAAGGGTTTCTAAGACATTTAACTTATGATCAACCTTAAATTTATAAACCCATGATGATATCCATAACTCCTAAGTGAACATCCTAATCTCCAAAACAATTTAAACCCTTATCTAATACCAACTATAATGACTCAGCCTTAAAAATAAATTATTCTAGTTACTTTTTACTATAATTTATTTTCATTCATTCCAAAATATCTTTTAAGTATAGAGTTTTAGTGAATTAATAAAAAATCTTACATAAACATTCAGTATTAAAAAGTAGATAAGTCTACATGCCATCCATTTTTTTTCATAAAAAAAATATTAAAACAAAACATGGTTTATTTTCAAGAAAAATATTCAAATACATTCATCATAGCATATTATTTTTCCTTAAAAATATTAAGACTTGTGAAAAACATTTAAAACCGTGGGATGAGCACAAAAAACTCAGTATGGAAAAAGAAGGGAAATAATTTACATGTGATCTTGAGAGATATAAATAATAACTTGAAGACTTTCATAATAGCATGAGAAAGGTGAATATCATAACAATAAAAAGATGAAAATGTGGGAAAAAATTTAATTTATACATTCACAATCATATCACCACAGTCCATCCCCAAGGTGGAATATCACCATGGTCCATCTCTAAGGTGTCATAAAAATTACCAACGTTATTCACCAAGGCATCCCAAAACATTTCATATATATATATTAATTGATTTACCCAATGCATTAGAGAACTATTAGGGTGAACCATTAATAGGTATTTATTTTCATGTGATCTACATATATCATAATAAAAAATTTCACAAATAACCCATAGAGATTGAAATTATTTTGTTTCATATCAAAATCACATCGTTTTAAAAAGTGCTTTAAAACATGATCATTATGTCATTTATAACCCACGAAAAGGAAAATAGGGTTTTATGTATGTCAATTACATAATAAAATAAATAATTTTTATGTCTTTGTGAATAAATCTAGAAATTAAATGGGTTTGTGTAATCACATAAAAATATAAAATAAGTTCTTGAGAAAAAGAGAGAGATTTTGAGACGAAAATTCAACAACATAAAGGCTATGAATCTAGGTTTTATAAAACAAGTAAAAGAGAGGGTAAAATGGTCTCCCATCAATGAATGACTCATAATATAGTGTATACGTAGAATAAAATGTAAATACTAATAGGTTTTGTAAATTTAAATGACATACCACATAGAAGAGAACGTGAATGGAAAGAGAATTTGAGAATTCCCTTACCACCTAAGAAACACCTGAATACATACCATTAAGGAATTACATTATAAAAAATATCAAATATTATCATAATATAATAATTCAGGATTTAGTGATTCAAAATTATGTATATACACCTTACAAGAAAATAAATGTGCATAACATCAAGATATTCCCCAAAGAAAAGGAGATTAAGACGAAGTCCCTTACCTGGAGTCTGACTTGTCTCGTTCGTTCATTATCTTCCTTAATAATAAACATGAGTAAATTTATACTTGTTTTAGAACCTTTTTCATTTTTTAATCCTTTTATATAACTTATTACCATGTTATAACTATTACTTAATGATTTAAGTTTATATCAGACATTTAGTCGATATTTAGTACTTGAGTAAAAAATGAACTTGCTATGATTACAAATTATCCATATGGTCATAATTACATCATCTACAGAATTATATTAATGATTTTAAAAAATATAAATATCATATATATATATATATATGTTTTTATAATAATCCATAATATTTGGAGATAAGAAATGAAATGAACCGTTCATGGAGATTGTAGGCCGTATGTACGTGGGAACTCTACATTCTTTTCTTTTTCATAATAAAAGAGTGAAAAATAATTGATACATATGTATATTAATATTAAATTATAATATATATGTTATATATGATTCATAGTTTCATTAAATCTATCTTTTATAGATTCCATGTATATCATGAATGAGTCATATCACTTTGAGGGGGCGGTAGTCCACATTTCCACAAATGAAATTAGCATATTTATACAACATGAAAAGCATAAAGGTATATTTTGAATTAAAATTATAGAATCATAGAGATAATTTAACTATCATATATATCATACATAAATATATTTCTATCATAATTTCTTCCATGATAGGTGTTAGGAGAAAATTGAATAATCATCATTTCGTGAGACAATAGTTCCCCTCACATAGAAACAGTATGTTCTAAATTTATTAGATGGAGGTGTGTGTAAGTGTAGATATAAAATTAGAATAAAAACATCATAGTATATTTAGGATACTATTTTTTATAAAATAATGTAATAAAGATAGTTTTGGGGTTGGAGAAGGAAAATAAAGGAAATGAGCCTGAGAGATGACATTACCTCTAAATCGACTAACTCCTTTTGATTTGAGCCAAAAGGCTTCATTGAGTCACCATATTCCGAAGTTTATTCTTCTATTATTAAGTTATAGATTTTGGGAGGTTAATTGTTTAGAATTTTTTATGATAAAAATGGATTGAGAGGTGTGATTAAGTGGGTAGAGGTGGTGGCCTTTCATAAGTGGGAGGAGAACTTTAGGAAAGTATGAAAATATTATTTTTTTATAAATTTAGTTTAGAATTATAATAGATCCAAGGTAATATATTTAGAGTATAATTAGTGTATAGTTATAAATAATATCAACTAATAGGTTTTATATAAGTTTAGGTCACAAAATTAACCCTGTCTTTTTAGCTTTAACCCTTAGTTAAAAAACATTAACTCTTACCTTGTCTTCCGGTATTTTCAAAATATATGGTTACTATAGTTACTATAAAATGCCAAGAGAAAAAAAGTGGATCCTTAATGAAATTTTTATCATTATATAATTAATTTTTCTGAATCTTATATTTTTAGGACTATTATATCATTTAATAAAATAGTATTTATTTTAAAAACTCATTTATGTCAATTTTCCTATTTAGAAAATGATTTTTATTTTTTAATGTGATAAAAACATGATTCCTTAGAAAAAAAGAATTAACTAAAAGATAATAGGTCATAGTCCTGCATAATATTCTTTTAAGTCATAAAAAATTCAAATTACATTTATTTTAATATTTATAATATCTTTTATTTGAATATTTCATTAATGAGGTAATAATTTCATCATCATTGTGTCATAAATAAATTTATTTATTTAATGTATAAAAATTATAAAAAAAATACCATGATTTAGGAAATATTTTTAGATTTGTAATTACTATTTACATTCTATGATATAATTTATATAAACCATATTAAAATTGTTTTAGTTAGGAGATACATGTTTATGTTTTATTTCCCTTTTCTTTAAAATAAATATTATAAAAGGTCATTATTACACCCTTGTGGCTACATGTGATCCTAAAATCGACCCAAGGATTCTCATGGTCTTAAAATCTCATAAAATAGGATTAAGACACGTTTTAATGTATTTTTTATATTTTTATAATATTATTTTTTACCCTTATTTACTTGATTTACCATTTAGACATGGTGAAAAGAAACAATTACTAAAGTTACTATTCATACTATCCAAAAATAAAGGGGACATATTTACACAATTTGGGACATATAATTTCAAATATGGAATCCATTTTTCAGAATTCAAAACATATAATTGGAATTAATTTATTTAAAATTAATTCCTGTTGTTAAAACCAAAAAGCGCATTTTTAAGAAGTAAATACTTTCAAAATATTGACATGTGTTTATGTCCAATTTCAATGTGAAATTTCTTCAAATGACCAAAAATGGATTAAATTATAAAAACAAAATCTAGATAAACTTTAAAACCAATTAAAAGGACAATATATCTATATAAATAAATTAGACGAAAAGGCGATTTGTAATTAAAAGGTAGTATTTTTCACTATTCATTAAAATATGGATTTTATCAGAAAAATACAAGAATTTTAACAATTTTTTATGTCTCGATTCTAAAGAAGAATTTATTTTTTCAAATTTAACATATAAAAGTGACAAAAAATATATTTAAAAAGGGTTCTCCATCAAAAGGTGGTAAACCAACCTTATAAAGATATTATAGTATTTTATGATTAAAATTGGATTCATTATCATTTTATGTCTCGGAAATTCATTTGATTAATGTAAAATCATTTAACAAATATTTAAAATCATAATATTGTTAATTCTGTTCATTCTCCCCAATAAAACTTCTAGGATTTATGTACCATTTAAAATAATAATATTTTGTTGTACTATTTTATTAAGTATAACCCAATGTTGTGTGCAACATAAGATTTCAAAGAAACCCATTGTTGCGTGTAGAGTATGCTTTTTGACAATGTGTCCCCTTTAACATAAAATGAATATCTTATTCATAAATTTTAATAGATATGAAAATGTATTATTCTATAAATACCAGGGATGTAACAATTCCAAAAGATCAAATTTTATAACTCTATTGTTTTAGTTTACATGGTGTATTTTAAAAAATGGGAGATTTAGTTTTTAAATATTTTTTTACAAAAATATTTAATTGGAAACTCAGTTAACCCCCTCTTAATTTGTCGAATGTGATCAATATATATTTACATGTTTATATATATATATGTATATTTATATTTTAATGTGATTATATATATATATATTAATATATATTTAAGTGATTTTATATTCAATTTTTTTTAGATATTTTGTGTAATTTTTATTTATATATACCTATCAAAAAAGTAAGTGAATTCTCTGGTGTCTCAACCAAAACCCTAAAAATTTATTAAATAAATGAAACATCAAGGCATGAAAGAACCTATCCAACATAGTCATTAATAGCCTTCTCATCATCAAAGTAATTTACACACTCAGAGCCCCAAAATTACCCAATAATGCAATGGTAAACCTATTAAATGAAAACAGGAGACAACTAATAACAAAAATCCCAATTTTGAGACCCATTTCCTTTATTTTGTGGGGTACCATAACCCGAGGGTGATGACCTCTCCTCTATTTAGGAGACTTCCATATATTATTCTTCACTTTCTGATCCCCCTCCTTAGAAAATAGATTAATATCCTCTATATAAGTAGTGGTAATAGGAGCCACTGTAATCTATGTGCCATCATCTGAGACCTAGTTTTTTAGTCTAATACACCCAATAACCTCCCTATATTAAAGAATATAAGCTTAAAAATATATACATATTAACATCGCATTACATGAGTCATTTCAGTATCACACTTTACCTCAAACTATTCATGTTTCCTACTGATCCTAGCTTTATCCCTAGAAAAATTTCATTGATTAGAGTATGATTCCATAGAATACTCATCCACTTTCTTGATTCCTCTGATAACCATATATATCATAGTTTTTCAATCCCAATCCATCTTATGATTCTCAACATACACAACACCGAAATCAGGGCTAATTAGAGACTCAAGCATTGAAAATACCCTTACTTCTTGTCATATAATTTTCCAAAGACATGTATGAGTTAGAATCCTTGATATATTATTCTATTGAGATTTAATATAAAGAAAGAAACCTCTATATAGACACAAATGATTCAGTGGATTTTCCTCAATCCATGCCAGATTTCGAATCGGTGTCCCCAATTGAGACATGTATAATAGCCTCATCATTCTTGTCCTCACTAGGGGGACCATTGATATAATCCAAGGCCTAGATGCCTACCAAATTAATGAGAACTGGTACAGAAGACTGATCATTTACACTTACCAAGGTTACCGCCTCATGTGACTTTATGATACCTATCCTATTTCAATATATGTTCTTGGAGATATAAACTTATTATGAGGACAAATAACTATGGCCTAGGCCTCTTGGTATTCTTTTAATAAATGTTCATACTACCCAGATTCCAGTGAAGTTGCTGCAAACTTATTTGATGTAGGTTCTCTAAGTGAGTCCTATAATTAAGTGACTTCTACCTACTTTGGTAACTTTTGAGGCTCATCGATCTCATTAACCAATAAAGAAGGAGAAACCACAACCATTTTCCAACTCAAGAAAAATCCCACAAGTGTTTCCTACTAAGGACTAACACCCTGAATAGTTCCCTCAAATTGTTTCATGGACTTATGAATTGATAAGTGCACACCAGTGGAATCCATAGGCTCTTTAATAACTCTATAACCAAAATAAATATAATTCTCCTTATCTATATGTATCTATTAAACACCCAAATCACCATTAAAGACATTATTCTAAAATTCATCTTCTAAATCATCGAAAATGACTATCTTTAGGATATTTTTTCCTTACTAAAGAGAAATATAAAATGATATAGGATCACCATGATCTTATTATAGCTAAAAATAAAAGGATAGAAATATACGAATATAAAATCCTTCACCGTGAAGGTCTACTACCATAATAATATCATCTTTTATAGATTCCAAATTCTGAGAGTTCTCACAAGTGTCCAAGGATGAACCATTAATGGAATAGTTATCCTTGGGGATAATCCTCCTTTTACTTATTAAGGGTTCCTATTTACCTGCTTTACCATGGTTCATAAAATGACTAATTTTTAAATAAATCCTAATAAACAACACATATAGAGGTGTCTAGATTTTTTTATAATTATCACACAATAAGCCCTTGTGACACCTATCAATTGGATACTCAGCATTGATACATTTCATGTAGATATTAGGTAATTTGTAAAATTCAATTTCCAACTCAATTCTATGATTGATAACAATTATAATCAAAGTCTAAATAAGATTAAATAATAGTACAACCTCAAAAAGGACTCTCGAAAAATGGATACAGCCATACATGTTATTTTTACTTGTCAAATTTAATCAGCAAGATCATAACAGAGAAAATATCCTAAAAAATTTGAGATTCTAGAGAAACTAGGTAAGGTTATGAAATTAAATCCAAACTTTTGGAATTGGGTTTCTTGCTACATATATATTGAGAAGTATATCCCAATATTAATTCCTCAGGATACCATGTTTGAGAGAGATGAAATTTGTGTCCCAGTCCTTAACTTTTAATCCATGTAAAGGAAAGACGATATAGAAAAATCCATTACCAAGAGATGTCATATTCCATCTAATGAAGCCCTATATTTTAAAAAGATGGTTTTTCATGTCATTAAACTTCCATTTATTACCCTTATGTTAGATCACAATATGAACAAGGATTGTGTACCTATATCCTTCAAGATATCATTCCATGATTGATCGATCAACATCAATGGCTACAAGAAATCCACTCTTGTTGATTATTCGATAAGTAAAGTAAACCCCGATGAAGAAATCTCCAAATAAACTACCATTATTGACCTCATTGGAGACACTTCGTTTATACAAAGTTTTAAAACCAAAACATCAAGGTTTGAAATGGGCTTACCAAAACATTTCCTTGCAAAACAAATATTTACCTCTTTAAAATCACTGAGTATATGTGATCTGATAGATGACCATTCAACAAAATTAACCAATTGATTAATCCTCATAGTATTGAAAAATTCACCAGATGAGAGCATTTCATAGTCCAATGGAAAATCCCTAGTTATATTTTTGTGAACTAAAACATTGTCAACAACTAAATCCTTCGATACCACAATGAAAACATCACTTAGATTGAAGTAAAAATAAAGTGAGAATGTCATCATTCGTCAAGATTTATGTTCTCCTTGGAATCTAAAAAGCACACTAAACCTTAAAACCCCTTTAATAATATCAAAAAAATAATACGGGAAACAAGGGCATTGACAGGAAACACACCATGCCTTTTTTGGGCCCAACCTTCCCTTGATGTCCCCTCTTGCCCTAGTTAAATTCCAAAGTGGAAGGACCCAAACCTATGACGATTCCAATATAGTAGGGAGTTGCAACCTTATACAATGAAGCTAAACTCTCCACGGTGGGAATATTTAAATATATATATAATTATATTTAATTACATATTTATATATATACATATATTTATAAGTAATTATATTTTTATATATATGTATTTAAAAATTATGAATAAATATATGTGCACAAACAAATATATATATATATTTATATGCATTTATATTTATATTTATGTATTTTTGTATATAAATAAGTTTCTTAAAAGTACTACTAATTTTGAATTTTTTTTATTTTTATTTAATTTTATTGAAGAATTTTTTAAAACCATTGTGAAATTAATAATAGTTAATAATTAATATCATTAATTAAGAAAAAATTTAATTACTATTCAATAATTAATATTTAATAAATTTAGTGGTGATTTTTACGTGACAGTTAAAATTGATGTAATATCTGATTTTTTTTTAATTTTAGAGGTGATTTTTAATAAACCATTGTAAAATTTATAATAGTTAATAATAACTATTATTATTAATTATAATGTTAAATGATTTTTAATAAAAGATAACTAATAATTAAAATTTATTTAATAACTATTTAATAATGACTAAATATGAATTATTAATTTTTATTATATAAAAGTTGTAAAAAATATTAATTAGTATGCCAATGAGGTGGTTCCTGAGCGATACCACCTCCTGATCTACATCCATGAGATTAGGGGATAAACCCTCAATGACCCTTAATTTGTAGGGGTTTTCCCATAGGGCACTATAGCAATGTAGTAGGGGTATCGTAGTAGGCATTGTAGCAGAATGAGTATTTTTTAAAAATGAGTATTGTAGCATTGCTATTCATCGAAGGGTACTTTGGCCCAAAATGGACTTCAACCCTAGAAATGGGATTTTGAGCCTTCAGGACTTTGTGATATTAAATTATAAAGTTTCTAGTGGATGATTTATTATCCTTATGAGAAGGGATGATTTTTGACCCACATGGATGTCTAGGTGTGTTTATGCTTGTAGTCTCCTAAACATAAATAATGATATATATATATATACATATAAATTTAAATATATTTATTAATTTATATTTATAGGTATTTATGTATATTTATATATATATAGTATGTGATATATATATATAGATATCAATAATTATATTTGTGTGTGTGTATTTGTTGTTGGGGGCTTCCATGAGTGGTAAATTCACATAATACTCCCCCATCAAACTTGGGTTAAATGAAATGTGGGGTGAAAATTACCATGGACTATAGTAGTATTATAATACTATTGCAGTATGGGTGTTGTATCACTTATTTTAGTGGGTTACTATAACAAAAGTTCTATTCACTTAAAATGGGAATGTGATCCTTATATTATGCCTTAGGGCCACAAGGTCTTCAGGCCATCGATGGCCTTCAGGCCACAAGGACTATGATCCATCATTTTAAGAACTCTGGCCTATTTGGATTAGATTATACCAGTGGATGTGATGGTGTGATTGAAGTTAATAGTGATGTAAGTAGAAGGGCTATTATTTGTGCGACCAGTCACTAGCAGTAGTAACTAACTTTCAAAGTAAATCCAAAGGCTCAACATGGGAAAGAGATGACTATATTTAGATGTGGAATCAAGGAACTAGGATGGAAAATGATTTGATAGTGTGATGATCTACTACATATTAGGTCTTGGTTCCTCTAGGACTTTTTTACATGTACTTCATGGCCTTCAGCCCTGTATTATAGTGCTTTCATGTACCATCCTGGCCCTAACCACTAGCTTTGAAAGAGCTAATGTGCCACTAGCCTTAGGTGAGGTCCCTAAGACACTAATGGTCGGAAATAAATTCTAAGGTCTTACCTAGATAATAGGGGATTATTCACCCTTTAAAAACAATACAACCCATAAAAAATACATATAAATAATCCAACTATATGTTTCATGGGAATAAATAATACAAATCAAATGAAACAAAATAAATTCAACAATATCAGAATATAATTGAAAAAGTATAAAAAGGTAACTCGAGAAAACTAAATTATGTCTCAACACAATAACACCAAGGTGTCATTACTCCAACCACTCTATGAGAGAAACTTTAATCTCCAACACTATCCCGGGGTAGTAGCATCAAGACGCTCTTATAGAGAAATATGAGGCCCTTAATTTACATATTTCATTAATATTCATGTTTTCATATGTACCAAAGTCCATATATAGGAGGTGACTCATTATACCCAGTTTTATTTCCCCATGATACTACCCAACTCATGGCACTAAGACAAGAACACATTAACTCATAACTAAAAATATATTCATTAAATAAAAGAGAGGAACATCAAATAAATTTTATTATTTTTGAAAAAATTAAATTAAATGAAAATAAAATTATCCACTAGTGCCACATGGAATATCCAAACAGTATCCATCAATTCACACAAACATTCATGCTATATGAAAATTCCATATCCATGAGAGGTTACTCATCGAAATACCATTTTGTCACTAGGTGTCCATTACCTAGGTGCCTCCATTATTAAACCACTCCCTTGAATGGTCATGTTCAATGAAAATATAAACACACACCACCCATGTATGCCAAGTTATCACACCAATTCACTAAACAAAAATAAATTCTTCCCATTATAAATTTTCATTTAACACATTTCTTATATTAAAACAAATCCATAATTTGAAACCATAAATCAAATGGGTTTTCTAAAACCAATTCAAATTCAAATGTTCTAAAATCATAACCCAAAAGGTTTTACTTCAATAAATCATCCAATATATCTTTTTATTGTTCAATAAAAACATTATATAAAATGAATCCTTCAATTTTTATATTAAATAGAGAATCAAGAGAAGCCAATTACCTCAAAATGAGTGAATAAGACAAAGAACAACATTAAAAACCCTTTATATCCTTTCTCAAAACATATTTACCTTAGCATATTCAATCAAAACTTCATAAAAACAGACCATAGAACATATATCTATCCATAACATATTATATCTAAAATTGCATGTGGCAGGAGATAATGAGATTTTAAGAGAAGAGAGAAAACACAGAATTACCATCAATTTCGGATATCTATCACACTTTGATCCATTAAAACTGGATACCAAATCAAATAGAACCACCAATAAAACATAGAAGAGTAGTATAGTTCAAGAGTCTAAGAGGATAGGTGAAAAATGATAGTTTTATGTGTTAAAATTGAGTTAAAATTTAATTCTCGAGCATTAAATTCATGTAGTAAAGTTACTCCTCATGGTTTGGGAAACCATGCACTAATCACATGAATGATACACCCTCCAAACCATCCCTCACATGGTTGGTTTAAATGATTTAGAAAAAAATGAACCAAACATAACATTCCCCCTTTCTCCACAAGCACACTTTATCCTATTCACTTGCATAGTTTGGAAAAACCATGCATACCCTCCTATATCCCTAATATTGCCACACCATTTTCTAGAGAAAAAAACATAGTTTCCCTTAAACATTATCAAACCACACACCCTTAAAAATATCCAAAATAGACCAAACCCACCGTAAAAAATACCTAAAACCCAACTGAAGTATTATATAACTTCAAAATACATAATAAAAAAGTAAATTACCTCAAACTAAGGTGTAATATTCGACACACCATTAGGATTTATATCCCTAGAAATATGGAAATATTTGGTGTTTTGGAAATGTTTGGTCATTGTTCTAACATTTCATTCTCATGTTCCCAAGTCTACTCTAATTTCCACCATGTTTCCAAAAGACTAAAACTAATGTAACACATTTTCCAGGAAAAAAATTATCTTTTATATCCAAGATATGATTTTTTTCATGAACAAATGTGTCATCTGGTTCAAGATCAATATGATCCCATCTAATCACACGACTAGAATCAGGCTGGTCCTTACTTAGTTGAGATACATGGGAAACATTATAGACTATTTTTATTTTTAGTTATAAATCTAAATGATAGGTAATATTAGAAATTCTTTCAAGTATCTCAAAAGGTATACCATACTGAGGTTACAAATTACCTTTCTTACCCAATCATCGATGTCTTATCCACATAGAGGCATTCAAGAACACATGATCTCCCATAAAAAATGATAAGGGTTGATGAAGATTATCCATATAGGATTTTTGAATTATTTGGGTAGAAACCATCCATTGCCTGGTTTTCTAAGTTTTTTAGTCATCTCTTGAACACGTCTTGGTAAAAATAGTTATGTTTTTATCATCTCTACCCAGAAAAGCAGAGAGAGACAAGAATTACCATATAATTCCTCAAATAGAGCCATCTGTATCCTGTCTTGAGAACTATTGTAATACAAAAACACCATTAATGTAAAATGATCCACTACTGTAAATGGAGGTTTTCCCAATGATTTTATACCAACATTTTGAAAAAACAGTTGGTATATTGTAAAAATTGAAACCTTTCCCAATGGTTTGAAGAAACCATTGGCATTGTGTTTTAAGAACAAAGATTTCCCAATGGTTTATCCAAACCATTGGGAAATATTTAATTTTTCTAATTTATAACAATGGTTTTTAAAAATATTTGGTAAAGAATATATTTCCCAACAATTTTTAAAAACTGTTGGGAATGGTTTCCCCCAAATATACAGTAGTCCAACTCCCCCGTCTGTGAAATTTCATGCCCTAATCTGAATCTCTCTTGATGCTCTCTCTTTAAACTAGGCTGCGGAACACCTTCCACTTGATAGATCCATCTTCAATCAAGAATTTTTTTATTTATACACATCAATTTAGTAAGTTCTAGCTTAGTTTTAATGTTATGCATCTATTTTTTGTTTTATATTTTGATTTGGCCTAAACCAGAGTTCTGTGCGGTCTGTGTCATGGTATACCGAACACTTTGATTAGTTTTCTATTTTTTTTCTACACATCAAGTTTCATGATTTTGTGAATAACCTTTATTTTAATTCTTCATAACCACTCATTTTGTGTATAGTTTGTGAACCATATAAACTAATGGGTGCCTGTGAGATGTATCCCCACTCAAATATGGTAATGGGTTTGTTTAGTCATATGGTCTCGAGGTGGGTAATGGATATAAGGATGGTCCATGTGAAGGGATTGAGGATGGTTGGGGAAGTGGTGTAGGTGGTTTTCCATTTTTTTAGTGTGGTGATATGTAGTTTCTATTGAATTTTGTATAGTTTAAAATTGGATTTGTATTCTGTATTTATAAATTTTGTTTACGGAATAATGGGAAAGGTAGTGATATTGAGGATGAATTGGTTGTTGGTTGGGTGATGGATTGGAATTGTGATTTTGGTTGATTGGGTATAGGTAATTTTTAAGGTATTATATCGGTATTACCTCCCCTGAACACCCCATACCCCCACTGGACACCCCAAACCCCTGGACAACCCCCACCACATTGGACACCCCATGGACACCACCCATTGGACAACCCCCACCCCCATACACACCCCCACCCCTGGACTCCCCCACCCCCATGGATAGCCCCCTAGACACCCCCACCCCTGGACACCCTCACCGCCTTGGACACCCCCACCCCCTAGACACCACCACCACTTGGACACCACCACCACCTAGACACCCACCACCCCCTAGACACCCCAACCCCTAGACACCCTCCACCCCCTTGGACATCCCTCCAACCCCTTGGATAGCCCCCCTGGACACCACCCCACCTCTTGGACACCACCCCAACTCCTTAGTGCTTAGCCCAATTTTTAAATTGGAATAAACAATGTAGGTGATTTTCCCTTTCCTCGATGACATTTCCTAAGCAACCCATAGAGCCTTATAAATTTAATTTGTCATGTTTTGATAAATTTAATTATTTGTTTTGAATTAAATGGCCAATTCATGATGGTTTGAATTTCTTAATGAATAAAATGGTTTAAAATAAAATTACCCTAAGGGGGGCTATAGGGGGGTGGGTGGGTAGTCCAGTGGGTAGGAGGAGGGGGGATGCAGGGGTGTGGGGGAGGGGTGTGGGTTTCCAATGAGGGGTGTAGGATTTCCATGGGGGACCAGGGTGGGGTGTCCATATGGGGGAAGGGGATATGGGCTGTCTAGGGGGTGGGTTGTCCAGGGTGTGGGGGTGGGTTGTCCTGGTGGGGGAGGGGGGGTGTCCTCGTGGGGGAGGGGGTGTGGGCTATCCAAGGGGTGGGCAGTCCAGGGGGTGGGGTGGGTTTTCCATGTGTTGGGGGGGGTGGGCTGTCCAGGGAGGGGCAGTGGGCTATCCAGGGGGGGATCCAGGTCGGGGTGGTGGGGTGGGGGATGTCCTGGTGGGGTGGGGGTTATCCATGTGGGGGGGGGTGTCTAGGTGGGGGTGGGGTGTCCAGGTGGGGGATGGGGGTGTCTAGGTGGGGTGGGGGTGGGCTGTCTAGGGGGCTTCAAGGGGGTAGGGGGGCTATAGGGGTGTGGGGTGTTGTACCTCTCAAACCCCTCGAGGTTTTATTTTCATGATCACAATCACCCTCATATTTTTCTAATCCTCTTTCAAGTGTTTTTGGATGATAGGAATCAATTCAGGTGGCCAAGGAATTGGGCCAAGAAAGAAAGGAGGCAAAGTGGACTGAAATTCAGTCCACCGGCCAACCGATGGAAGTGCACCGGCCAACCGATAGGAGCCTGGACAGAAGGCATCCTTCTGTCCAGACCACCGGCCAACTGGTGGCACACCAGCGGCCAGCCGATGGCACCTGCACAGCAGAGGAGGCTACTGCCTCACCACCGGCCAACCGGTGGCCTCAGCACCGGCCAGCCGGTGGTACCCTCTCCAAACAGTGCCAGCTACTGTCTTGCCACCGGCCAGCCGGTGGCTCTGGCACCGGTCAGCCGGTGGCCCCTGGACAGGAATCCTATGCCTTTTTGCACACACCGGCCAGCCGGTGGGACTGTACCGGCCAGCCGGTGGATCCAGTCAAACTAGCCGTTGGAGCTTTGACCAGGCTGCTCCACTTGCCTCCCAACGGCTCCGAAAGCCTTTCCAATGGCTCCAAAGGCCTCCAACGGCCATATGAGGGTTCCCCCTCTATAAATAAAGGACCTTGAAGCCCCGGAACAATTGCCGGACCATAATTAAGCATTGTGAAGCCAACGAACACAATTCTCCTCATTTGGCAAACCTCCGACGGATTGCTCCAACAACTTCCACATCCAAGGAGCTCCTCCAAAGAAGCTTGGAAGTGGCCTTCAACATCTCCATCCAATCAAAGGCGCCCAAGGCTTCTCAAAATACGGTTTTTTATTGTATATTTATTTTGAGCTTAATTTGGGTTTGTGCCTACAAACCCCAACACCTTTTCTCATCCCCCTTTCTTTGGGTTCTCACACCACCATTAAGGTGTGAAGAGGTTTCTTCAAGCCTTTCCTTTTAAAAGGCTTGTGTTTCGGTGAGCTAGCCTTCACCCGTTAAAAAGGCTAGTGGGTTCTTGCTAAACCATCAAAAGCAAGTGGGTTCTTGCTAAACCACATAAAAGCAAGCTGTAATAGGTCCTAGTGCTACCTCAAAGCCTAGTGGGTTTCTTGCTAAAACCATTGAAAAGCAAGCGGTAGGAATCTCTCAACGGTTGAGTTGGGAGCGGAGACGTAGGCCGGGTTTTGGCCGAACTCCGTTATCAATTTTGTGTGTCTTGCCTCTTTATTTCCGCTGCACTTTACTTTGATTTTTTATTTGTTAATCAATTTTTTAAAAGGCAATTCACCACCCCTCTTGCCATCATTCCCCGTTTTTCCGACCCAACAATTGGTATCAGAGGGATAATTTGAGTAATACCTTAAAAGGTTTCAAATTCAAAGATCCATTAAGATGGCATCAACCTCTTTCGCCCCCGAGGGCTACTCATTGGGTCGGGCTCCATTTTTTGATGGGACCGACTATAATTATTGGAAAACCCGCATGACTACTTTTCTTAGAAGTATAGGGTATCCCATATATAAAATTGTCATGCAAGGTTACACCCTCTCCTCCCCCGACGAATCCAAATGGACCCCCGCCGATATAAAGAATTTTGAGCTTGATGGAAAAGCCAAGAACGCTCTCCATTGCGGCCTTGATAGAAATGAGTTCAATCGAGTGTCTACATGCACCTCCGCACATGAAATCTGGAAACTTTTGGAGGTTACCCATGAGGGGACCAACAAAGTAAAGGATACTCGATTGGACATGTACCATCAGGATTTTGAGTCTTTTTCTATGCATCCAAATGAATCTATTTCTGAAATGTTTACTAGATTTACTGACGTGTGCAATGGGAGAAAGTCCCTTGGTGATGATGTTTCAGCTGAGACGATGGTCAAGAAGATCTTATGGGTCCTTCCGAGCTCATGGGCACCTAAAGTGACGGCGATCCAAGAAGCTAAGGACGTCAAAAATATGCCGGTAGAGGAGCTCATCGGATCTCTCATGACATATGAGATCACGATGAGGAGGCAAGCACAAAAGGAGGGCACACCAGTCAAGAAACCAAAGAACATTTCCCTCAAGGTACAAAATGAAGTAAGCTCCTCCTCATCCTCATCTTCCTAATCTTCCTCATCATCAAGCGGCGACTCGGAAATGGAGAATCTCACCCGCCAAATGCATAAATTTATGAAGAAGCATAAGAAGAAGAAGAAATCTCGCAAGGCGCGAAAGCAAGAACCCACCGCAAGATCCGAGCCGAAGGTAAAATGCTACGGGTGCGGCGAAAAGGGCCATTACAAGCCCGATTGCCCACTCAACAAAATACGGGCCAAGGAAAAAGGAAAGAAAAAGGTCCTCAAGGCGACATGGAGTAACACCTCCTCTTCATCATCCTCCTCCTCCTCCTCAAGCGACAACGGTAACAAATGCCTAATGGCATTTCATGAGGTAACTTCTTCCGACTCCTCTTCCTCTTGTTCTTCAAATTCCAATTCTTTAAATCAACTATCCTATGAAGAACTCTCACATGCTAGAGACCAATTAGAAAATGGTTTTCATGAGCTTTCTTCAAAATTTGTCGCTTTAAAAAAGAATTTCAAAAAACTTTCCTCCGAAAAAGACCAACTTCTCAAAGAGAAGGAGGAACTCTCCCTAAAAATCCAAAATTTTCCAAATGTTGATTCCATGGAATCAACCATCAAAGACCTAAGGGACACCCTAGCTAAGTTCACCCAAGGGGAACAAAATTTGAACAATCTCCTAGGTTCCCAACGAATTTCTAGGACCACTCAAGGACTTGGCTATACCAACCAAGCCTCCTCCTCCCATGCACCCACTGTTTTTGTAAGGGGGAGCTCCGCTTACAAATTTTGTAATTATTGCAAGAAGACCGGGAACCTTATTTATGAATGTAATTGTAAAAATGCCCGTTATGGCCAACCCAAGTCTTTTTTCTATTCCGACGAATTCTATAGGAGAAGACCCGCTATGAGGCAAGTGTGGATTGAAAAATCCCTTCTAGCGAGTCTCTCCGGGCCTAAAATCATCTCTTTTCAAAATCCCTCTCCCCGGTGATTCATTGTTTTTATTTAGGGGGAGTTAGGTCTGTTTAAGCTTTTTGTTTCAATTCAAACATTCAATTTCAAATTAAGCCCTTTTGATTTCTTTTTCAAAATTTTCAATTCAAACCTTCAATTTCAACTCTTGGTATCAAATTTTCGATTCATTTTTCAATTTAAATTTTCAATTCAAAACTCTCAATTTCAAAAATTTCATTTGGTTTCAAATTTCAAATCTCAATTGGTTTATGATTCAAAACTTTCAATTCAAACTGTTATTCAAATTTTCATTTCAATTCTTGATTCAAAACTTTCAATTCAATTTTCAAAATTTCATTTGGTTTAAAAATCTCTATCTTGTTTTTCAAAGTATTCCCTCAATCAAGTTTTATGCCCCCATTCTATTTTGATAATCACAAAGGGGGAGAAATTTCTTGATTGATTGGGGGAGAATCTTTTTCATCATGCTTAGCATTTCCTTTCAATTTCAGTATTTTACTTTGATTGTTTTGGTGATTGTGATCATCAAAATAGGGGGAGATTGTTGTACCTCTCGAACCCCTCAAGGTTTTATTTTCATGATCACAATCACCCTCATATTTTTATAATCCTCTTTCAAGTGTTTTTGGATGATAGGAATCAATTCAGGTGGCCAAGGAATTGGGCCAAGAAAGAAAGGAGGCAAAGTGGACTGAAATTCAGTCCACCGGCCAACCGATGGAAGTGCACCGGCCAACCGATAGGAGCCTGGACAGAAGGCATCCTTCTATCCAGACCACCGGCCAACCGGTGGCACACCAGCGGCCAGCCGGTGGCACCTGCACAGCAGAGGAGGCTACTGCCTCACCACCGGCCAACCGGTGGCCTCAGCACCGGCCAGCCGGTGGTACCCTCTCCAAACAGTGCCAGCTACTGTCTTGCCACCGGCCAGCCGGTGGCTCTGGCACCGGTCAGCCGGTGGCCCCTGGACAGGAATCCTATGCCTTTTTGCACACACCGGCCAGCCGGTGGGACTGTACCGGCCAGCCGGTGGATCCAGTCAAACTAGCCGTTGGAGCTTTGACCAGGCTGCTCCACTTGCCTCCCAACGGCTCCGAAAGCCTTTCCAACGGCTCCAAAGGCCTCCAACGGCCATATGAGGGTCCCCCCTCTATAAATAAAGGACCTTGAAGCCCCGGAACAATTGCCGGACCATAATTAAGCATTGTGAAGCCAACGAACACAATTCTCCTCATTTGGAAAACCTCCGGCGGATTGCTCCAACAACTTCCACATCCAAGGAGCTCCTCCAAAGAAGCTTGGAAGCGGCCTTCAACATCTCCATCCAATCAAAGGCGCCCAAGGCTTCTCAAAATACGGTTTTTTATTGTATATTTATTTTGAGCTTAATTTGGGTTTGTTCCTACAAACCCCAACACCTTTTCTCATCCCCCTTTCTTTGGGTTCTCACACCACCATTAAGGTGTGAAGAGGTTTCTTCAAGCCTTTCCTTTTAAAAGGCTTGTGTTTCGGTGAGCTAGCCTTCACCCGTTAAAAAGGCTAGTGGGTTCTTGCTAAACCATCAAAAGCAAGTGGGTTCTTGCTAAACCACATAAAAGCAAGCTGTAATAGGTCCTAGTGCTACCTCAAAGCCTAGTGGGTTTCTTGCTAAAACCATTGAAAAGCAAGCGGTAGGAATCTCTCAACGGTTGAGTTGGGAGCGGAGACGTAGGCCGGGTTTTGGCCGAACTCCGTTATCAATTTTGTGTGTCTTGCCTCTTTATTTCCGCTGCACTTTACTTTGATTTTTTATTTGTTAATCAATTTTTTAAAAGGCAATTCACCTCCCCTCTTGCCATCATTCCCCGTTTTTCCGACCCAACATGGGGGAGGGGGTGTGGGCTATCCATTGGGGGTGGAATATCTTGGTGGGGGAGGGGGTGTGGGCTATCCAGGGGGGTGGTCTGTCTAAGGGGTGGGGGTGGTTAGTCTAGGCGAGGGAGGGTGAGTGTGGGTTGTTCAGGGAGGGGGGGATGTCCATGTGGGGTGGGGGTGGGCTGTCTATGGGGCTTCAGGGGGTAGGGAAGTCTTTAGGGGTGTGTGGTTGTGGGGGGGGTGGCCTCTCTAGGAATGGGGGGGGGTTGTCCACTCCGATACTCTACAAAAAAATAGAAATCACATATAACCAATGTATAATTGCTTTCACATGTTATGACTTTTCATAAAGTTCCATACCAACACTCACTCTTCCCCTTCCAAGAAGAAGTGATCTCTACAAAGAAATATAACTCAGGATCTTATCCACTATCCATATTGATCTCATACAAATTTAACATAGGTACAACTCCATATCACCTAATGATATGACAAGTATCATACTCCCATGAGTAGCGTCCCATAAAAACATGGATCATATGCCTAAACAACATACATAAGATCATATTTGACACAAACAAAATTTTGTAAACATACACCTTGTACAAAAACCAGCAATTAGCTCTCATATAGTGTCTCAGAGCATCAATAAGCTATATACCTCGATCAAAATTTGGAGGTGTGTTTACAATTAGGTGTGATTTTTTATAATTCATGTATGAAATTTAGAGTGGAAGATAAAATCCTATCCACATATGATATTTGGAGGTGTGTCTACAATCAGGTGTGTTGTGATTTATATGTGTGATATTCATGGTTTACACCAACAGTCTTCTCGGTCATCTATAATTTTCTTGAAGTCATGCAATAATTGGATAAATATTGGATTCTATGACCCTAGTTTTGGGGTTGACACCCCCACCCCCTGGACACCCAAACCCCCAAGGAGATCACTCATCCCCCTGGGCAGCCCCCACCCCCTGGACACCCCCACCCACCCTCTTGAACAACCCCCACCCCCTGGATAGCCCCCACCCCCTAAACACCCCCACCCCTGGACACCAATACCCCCTTGGACAGCCCCCAACCCCCAGGGAATCCCCCCACCCCTGGACAACCCCACCCCCTAGACACCCCTACCCCCTTGGACAGCCCCCAAACCCTTGGATAGCCCCCACCCCCAAGGACAACCCCCAACCCCCTAGAAACCCCACCCAATGGAGACCCCACCCCCTAGATAACCCCCTCCCCAACCCCCAGGACACCCCCACCCCCTGGACACTACCCAACCACCTAGACACCCCCACCCCCAAGACTCCACCACCCCCTGGACACCCCTAACCCCTTGGATGTCCCCCAACCCCCTGGATAGCCCCACCCCCCTAGACACCACCCACCCCCTGGACACCCCCACCCCTGGACACCCCCACCCCCAAGGAAATCCCCCACCCCTAAACAACCCCCCATGGACACCTCCATCCCCTTTAACATGCCCCAACCCCTTGGACAACCCCCACCCCCTGTACACCACCCTGCCCCCTGGACACCCCCACCCCCTTGGACACCCGGACCCCCATGGAAAGCCCCCACACCCCCTGGACAGCCCCCACCCCTAGACCCCCCGCCCCCTAGACACCCCCTACCCCCTTGGACAACCCCCAACCCCTAGATATCCCCCCACCCCCTGGACAACCCCCCACCCCCAGGGACATTCCCTATAACGACCCGAAATTTTGCATAAATATTGTTTCCTAATTTGTGTGTTATTTTATACTCATCAAAACTGTTTAATTTGATAACATGAGTATAATTAAAATGAGGCTGTTGGGTTTTGACTGTTATATGATCTTTGGTCAATATGACTGCTTGAAACTAAACGTTTCAATTACTATCTCTAAATACAAGTGATCTTGGTTAATTAATATAGAAAGAAGATTTGATGGCCTCATCCGGTAGTCTCGGGCCAATCGAAGCCCAACTAACAGAACTTGGGAAGGAGGTAGCACCACTGGGCTTTGCTCTGGACCCAACCCAAGCCGAACATCATCGTGTGAAGCTAGAATGGAATCGTCTTCGCGAGAAGTTCAAACTGATAGAAATTACTACTCGTGCAATGTTGGTCGAGCCACCCCAAGATTCTATCACCCTAGCACACCTTTCTCTTAGGTCCTATGATGGTTTTATAAGGGGCTATGTAACGAGATCATAATAGCCTTGTGTAACCCTTTGATTTAAATAAAAATTGTGATTTCTTCTTGTGATGAAGTTTGGGAATTTTCAAATGTCCGAATAAACATAGTACGCATAATTTTGATGAGTTCTAGAAAAAGAATATTTGAAAATATTTATGTAAACCTTAGATAACTAATTATGTATAATGATTTTCAAAAAATGGTCTTCTACAATTATGTACAATACGAAATTTAGAGTCTAATAAGATCAACATAATTTTGGATGAATAGTAAATTATGAATAGTGATTTTATGCTTAGGATTAGTAATGTGACCAAGTGGATTAATAATCTCACTTAAAGAAAGTATTAATATAATATAGTCACCTTGATTAAGTAATGTGATTCAATAAAATGGTTAAATAATGGTTTCATAAATTATTAGTCGAGTATTAGTTTTTTCGGGTGAATAGAATTTTTTAATTAAAAATTAAATTTAAAATATTTAGAAAATTATTTTTATAAAATGGAGTTCATTTTTGAAATCAGAGCATTGATATTTGGTTGAGGTGAAATTTTGGGATTTTTCTGAGAAAGTTGAATTTTCAGTGAATAGTAAAAATACAGTTTTAGGGTTTCGGTATTTTTAATGACATCATAACTGTGTCATGATTATGTTGTGAGATATTTTAAGGGTTTACCGACCAATGATGATGCATTATTGTGTGGGGGGACCCATTTGGCCTAACTCCATGGGAAATACCATGGGAGAGCCCATGGTTTTGAGAAAACCACATGTGAGGTGTCCCTTGGCCATTAATGCCTTGTCCCCTCACCTTCCCTATAAATACCCACCCATTACACCTTTATTTTTCACTCCCAACTCTCCCCCAACTAAGCTCTGGTCTCATTTACTCCCAAGGAGTCCTCCCAATGTAACACCCCAAGCTTCTACGGTACGCTTCTCTTTGAATAATGTGATAGCGTGTGTTGTACGCAACACCGAGTTCTAACACACCATAACTAATCAAACTAGCCGTTATGAATAGTAACACCTACTTTTTGAAATTATATATATTTTATATTTGAAAATGGACTTCATTTTTGGATTCTGAATATCGAATTTAGCCTAAGGTGAAATTTTGGTACATTTCGGATAACTTTCATATTTTGATGAATAGTGAAAATTACTAAATTTTAATTAAAAACAACTTTTTTAATCAAAATAATAAATAGTGATAAATTATGAATTTGAGTGGTTTTAAAGTATATTTAGAATATATTTTTACCATTTAATATAATGTTGGTCATTGGACATAATTTTACAATTAAACCGAATATAAACGAGTGTCAATCTTTTGATAGTTATTACCTCTTAAAAACACGCTTTTTGTTTTGACAGCGGGAATTAAATTTAAATTAATTTCTGCCACTTCTGTGTTTTGAATTTAGGAAAATGGATTCCATATTTGGAATCAGGATTTCCAAATTATGTAAATAGGTAACTTTTATTTTTACACATTTTGAATAATTACTGCGGTAAATATTTTATTTACCATGGTTAAAGGGTAAATCCGGTAAATAAGGGTTAAAAAATAATATTATAATAATACAAAATTACCCTAAAACGTGTCCTAACCTTATTGGTGGACACATACCCGACCATGGGCATCCTTGGGTCAATTTGGGGACCCCTTGGAGCCACTTTTATGTGGTAGGGACACTTTATATTAATAAAGTTAAAATAAAAATAAAAATGGCATAAGCTTACATCTTTTAGAAGAACAATTTTTACATAGGGTTATACATGTTGGATTTTCGATTATAAATATTCATTAGAAATATAAAAAGATTTCCTACATAATGATATTTTATTTATAATTTTTATACATCAAATAATTTAAATTATTAATGACACAATAATGATGCAATGTTTACCTCATTAATAAATCATTTAAATAAATAAGATTATAATGATTAAAATATTATCTAAAACCTGTCCAATTCTTATTAGTTGATGTTATTTAGAATATGAGTCATCTTATCTTAGACCTCAATGATTTTTGGACCATTATAAACCGAATATAATTATATTATAAAGTAATACTTTCACTCTTTCCTAAAGAGCCCCTCCTCTCCCTTATAAAAGGAGACCACTTCTACTCATTCCTCACACCTATCAAGCCACTTGGATCGTCCAAACTCTGCCCAAATAAGCTCCCCACATCCCTCTCCTCCTCCTTGAAGCTTCCCCTTAGGCAGAAATCATTTCAATAAGTCCTTTGGTTCCAACCAAAGTGAGTTACCTAAATTAAAGGTAACGTTTTCTCTTAAATTATTTTCCTTTATTTTGCTTCTCCAACCCCCAAACTCTTTTTATTTCCTTTCTTTTGTAACAACACCAGTATCCTCAATATACTAGGATGTTTTTATAATAAGGATTCAAACTACACATACACACAACTCCATCTAATGGATGATGAACATAATGTTTCTGTGGATGGCAAACTAACGCCTCACGAAACGATGATTGTTCAAATACATCTTACCGCCTCTTATGGTGGCCATTATGATGGCACTGTAATTAAATATGATATTAATGATATATATTTTATATATAATCTTCTGTAATTCCATTTTATTTCATACCATTATTCGTTTCATGTTGTATATACATACGATAATTTCATTTGAGGAAGTGCGGACTACCGCCCCCTTAAAATGATATGACTCGTTCATACCACACATGGAACGTATAAAGGATGGTGTTAATGAACTTAAGTAACATATATAAAATATTATATTATACTGGAATAGTAATATACCTATGTATCATTTGGATTCAATTCTTTTAAAATAAAAATTAAATGGAAGTAGCGTTTGTGCGTACGTACGGACTACCGTCTCCACGAACGCGGTGAGATCCATCCTCCATCATATCCATTCAAGTCTTATTCTCATTTTAGGGTTAAAAATAATGTTAATATCATTCTGATTATGAATAAGATTTAATCTATCCATTACAAACATGTCTTACGTAACCAAACATTTAAGAAGAACGAATCGATTATCACCTGAAACGACGATAATACTAAGATATTATTAATAAAGCAATGTTAAAAGATCATATATGATATCATATTAATGTATATGATTCTTGTATAATTTAATAACAATTATTTCACCATTATACAGGAGGTTAACCGACCCCAACAAAGGAAAAGTACAAGGTAAGGGTTATTTCACAATCTCTTCATTATCCGAGGTTGTATTATACGTGATAATCTACTGGGACCTCTTTATCATCCACATCCATGTTTCTTCGAAATGTATTTCAAAACATTTTTACTATTTACAAGAATATGGGTTAAAGTCATTTATACCCTTGTTTGACTTTTTATAAGAGGTTTATAAAGGAATCTTTCCGTCGTTTTCAAAACAAGGTCCTTTTTAACCTTTTCGACAGAATTGAGGTAAGAATGTTTTTTTTAACTTATACGGCGGGTGCGGTTATTTTCCGCCGTTATAAAATCGTCGAAGCTTTCCATACAAGCTTATAAGAATATTTTCAAAGAAAATGTTTTATTTTATATGGATCTTAAATGATTTCAAAATAAAAGGAGATACTTCTTTAAAAAGAATTTTGATTTCATCTATGTCAACATCCTTTGATGGATTTTAAGATTATTTGAAGTTGATTTATTATGATACAAAACTTCTATATTGTATTGAAGGTTTTGTGATATGTTTGACTGTGGATGTGCTATTTTTATACCATTCATAGTTTATGGTGAAATTATTGACATTTCATATGCTAGTTTTAATACGAATGTTTTTGTTATGTTTAAACCTTTTCATATGGGAATGCATTGGACTTAATAAGTGACGGGTGGAGCCCGCTATAGCTCCTCGATGCATCGGTAGGTCTCATGAGACAAACAAGTGTCTTGGCACAAGGCCTTGACAAAATCTTATTTGTAGTCTTGGCACGAGGCCTTGACTATGTGGTTATGATAGTCTGGCATTATGCATTCCAACATTATGAAAGTGGTTATTGATTTTTGCATGTGATTATTCAATTAGTAGAATATCCATGTGAATAAGTAAATGGAATTATTTTATTTTATTTATGCCATACCATGTTGAAAGTTTATATTTAAAAGGCTTTTGTTTTAGTTATACATTGCCTTAAATGTTTATTCTTATTTATGAAAGTTTCCGCTATATTGTTATCCTTACTGGGCATTTGAGCTCACCCCTTTTCTATGTTTTATTTTTCCCAGGATGTGAAGAAGTAAGTTATGAATGAACTGCAGGGATTTTATGAGGGGTTAATAGTGTGGATTGTGGAAACATTATGTTGTTGTAGTAGTTTTTCATTTTATGATGTAATGTAAAACTTATGAATATATCTAGTGTTTCCAAGGCTACTAAACCAATCGGTCTTTCGAGATTTGATCTTTCTTGTGATCATGCCAATGTTATGTAATAATGCACCGACTCTGGGTAACTGGGGTCGGGGCGTTACAGTTGGTATCAGAGGAAGTTTAGTACAAACCTTGGAAGCTAGATTTAGATAAACTCTGATTAGAGCACGTAGACCTAAGATGAACTTTGAGGATTAGTATAGAAGAACTTCCTAGAATTTTGGTATTGTAGAGATTTTGTGAATTTTCCGAGAAATACATCCCTGTCTGGATACGAGCAAGTAGAGGCGGCTCTGGCACAGATGTACCTAGGGGTAAAACCCAAAAACACCGCTTTGAGCTAGACTCGAACGGGAACTGGTGCACGACAACGGGCCTTGCTGCACTCTTGGTTACGACACTCCCGGGGGATATGCTTAGGATAACTCTCATTTTCTTTACAAATCATTATGAAGGGTTTATGAGTATATACTTCCTCAAAGAAAACATTTTTATGATTATGGATTATATCCATAAATAGTTCAATTTATGTTAAGTGTTTTATAAGTATGGGATTATGTATTTTGATTCATAAACTGATCTAGTTTATGCCATTGTTTAGAAATGGCGCCTAGTGGAAGAAATGGAAACCGTATCAATGCACGCACTCCATGTAGGGATTTCCCTCCTGCTCAAGATAATTATAGTGGGGCTGGTGATGCAACTGGTGCCGATCAGCTAATCACCATACTGGGACAACTTACTCAGGTTATGAATAATAACCTTACCCGTATGGAGCACCCTGATCCGCAGCGTGGAGGATCAATGTTAGATCGATTCATGAGGCAACAACCACCAACGTTCAATGGGAATACAAATCCCTTAGTAGCTGAGCAATGGATAAATTCCCTAGAGAAAATATTTCAGGCTTTGGGGAGCAGTGAAAGGGAGAAAGTTATCATGGTAGTTTACCGCCTCACTGGAGATGCTGATCAATGGTGGTCATTGATTCAAAACATGAAGGAAGATGATGAAGTATCAAATATGGAATGGAGGGAATTCAAAGATCTGTTTTTAGAAAAATACTTCCCTCACGACCATCGAGCGGATATGGAAAGGCAATTTCTGAGTCTGAGACAAAAGGAGGATGAGAATGTCACAAAGTATCAGGCTAACTTTACAAGGTTAGCAAGGTATGCTGGAGATTATATTCACAACCCAATAAGTAAGATTGATCATTTCTTTGATGGGTTAAAACCATTTCTCCGTCGAGCATTAGTCTCACAATCCTTTTCATCGTACGAAGACATTGTCTCATGTACCATCAAGACCGAAAAGGAATTCTCTAAGTATTATGACTTTAAAGCAAAGAAAGAGAAGAAGAGACCTACTGAACAATCTGGGAATGGAAATAAGGGGAAGAAGGGAAAGGTTGAATATCCATCCTGTGGTAAATGCGGGAAGAAACACCCTGGTACTTGCTTGAAGGGAATGGGAGTCTGTTACAAGTGTGGTGAAAAAGGCCACCAAACTCATGATTGCAAGGGGAAGAAGGAAGCTACCAACGTTCAGTGCTACAATTGCAGGGAGATGGGGCATTATGCAAATGCATGTCCTAAGCGTCAGGAGAAATTACCTCAGAAAAGGCCAAGGGATCAAGGCCAGGCTTATGCTATCACTACTGCTGAGGTAGAAGCTCCGAAAGACGTGGTGGCAGGTAATTTAATGGTTTCCTCAAGTTTAGAAAATGCATTATTTTATTCTGGATCATCGCATTGTTTCATATCTTCCTAGTTTTCTAAGAAAATTAGATATTTCCAATTTGATTTAATAAGGGAGTTGTCAGTTAAAACTCCTAAGGGAAGTATCGTTGCAACAAAGTTTTGTGAATCAGTCCCCATTAGAGCACATAAATTTTCTTTATCTGCTGATTTCATCGTCATACCTATGATTGAGTTTGATATAATCCTCGGTATGGACTGGCTTTCGGACTATGATGCGAAGATTTATTGTAAGAAGAAAGAGGTTACGATTCTTGATGATAATGATAAGGAGCACCTTATTTTTAGAGCAAAATCGTCACCACCTAATTCTTATTTAGATCCACCACCAGTAGCTCAACTTAATTCAATTATTGGGGAGGAAGAGAATGAAATAACTATCGGAGAGGAAAGGAATGTTCAAATAGAGGATGTACCTGTTGTGAAAGAATTTGTAGATGTATTTCCGGAAGATTTACCTGGACATCCTCCAGAACGAGATGTTGAGTTTTCCATTGATTTGATTCCTGGATCAAGGCCTATATTGAAGACCCCTTATAGAATGGCCACTGTTGAATTAGTCGAACTAAAGAAACAACTAGAGGAATTGAGTAATAAGGGATTTATTCGCCCTAGTGGTTCTCCATGGGGAGCCCCTGTTCTTTTTGTTAAAAAGAAAGATGGATCTATGAGGTTATGTATCGACTACAGGGAGATCAATGCTATAACGATAAAGAACAAGTATCCCCTACCTCGTATTGATGATTTATTTGACCAACTGCATGGAGCTCAATACTTTTCAAAGATTGACCTTCGATCTGGATACCATCAGTTGTGTGTGAAGAAGGAAGACATTCCGAAGACATCATTTCGAACCAGGTACGGGCATTACGAGTTTACTGTAATGCCGTTTGGATTGACTAATGCACCCTCTGTATTCATGGATCTGATGAATAGAGTTTTCAAGGAGTATCTCGATGAATTTGTGGTGGTATTTATTGATGATATTCTGGTATACTCCAAAACCTACGAAGATCATGAAAATCACTTACGCATTATCTTGAAGACTATGAGGAGGCATGAATTATATGGGAAGTTTAGCAAGTGTGAATTCTGGCTTCATGAGATTTCTTTTCTTGGCCATATTGTCTCCAAAGATGGAATCTCTGTTGATCCTTCTAAGACCAAGGCAATACAAGAATGGCCAGCACCTACGAGTATAACTGAGGTACGTAGTTTTATTGGTTTGGCAGGTTATTATCGACGTTTCGTCCAAAATTTTGCCCGATTGGCTAACCCATTAACGAAGCTCACACGTAAAGGGGTTAAATTTTTTTGGACAAAAGAGTGTAAAGAATGTTTCGAAGAACTAAATAGAAGATTAGTCAATGCTACTATATTGACTCTACCATCTGGGAATGATGGGTTCGTTATTTATAGTGATGCATCGAAGAAAGGACTTGGCTGTGTCCTTATGCAGAATGGTAGAGTTATTGCCTATGCATCACGACAGTTGAAAATTCATGAACAAAACTATCATACTCATGATCTTGAGTTAACAGCTGTGATCTTTGCTTTGATGATATGGAGGCACTACCTCTATGGGGAAAAATGTGAGATTTATACTGATCACAGGAGTTTGAAGTATATTTTCTCACAAAAAGAACTCAACATGAGGCAAAGGAGATGGCTTGAATTACTCAAGGATTATGATTGTACGATACACTACCACCCGGGGAAAGAAAACAAGGTGGCAGATGCTTTGAGTAGAAAAGACCAGGGAGTTTTGAACATGATGAGAATTGAAAGGGATCCAATTTTCATGGATCTAGTGAAGATGGACATGGGAATAACCAGGGAAGGTGAAACATCAATTCTTTTTCAAATGGTTGCCAAACCATCTTTACTAGAAGGGATTAAGAGTTCTCAGACCGATGATGAAGAATTCCAAAAGAAAATTAAAGCTGTGAATGATGGGAGATTGAGAGACTTTGTGTATGAAGATGGAATCTTGAAATTCGGGAAGAGACTTTGTCTTCCCAATTTACCTGATCTGAAAAGGGAATTACTGGATGATGCTCATAGTTCCAATTTCTCTATACACCCTGGGAGCACCAAAATGTATAGAGATTTGAAGGAACATTTTTGGTGGGACAACATGAAGAGGGAGATTGCTGATTTTGTGTCAAGATGTATGGTTTGTCAACAAGTGAAAGCTGGAAGGCAACAGCCTGGAGGAGTCATGCAACCTCTTCCCATACCAGAGTGGAAATGGGACAATATTACGATGGACTTTGTCATGGGGCTACCAAAGACTCCTAGAAGTAATGATGCAATATGGGTTATTGTTGATCGTCTTACCAATTCAGCACATTTTCTTGCTATAAGAGAAGATCTACCCCTGGAACGTCTAGAAAGACTATATATTAATGAAGTTGTGAGACTTCATGGAGTACCCATATCGATTGTTTCTGATCGTGATCCCCGTTTTACTTCAAGATTCTGGAAAAGTCTTCAGAAATCCCTGGATACTGAACTTCATTTGAGCACTTCTTACCACCCTCAGACAGACGGACAATCAGAACGGACTATTCAGACCTTAGAAGACATGTTGAGATCTTGCTCACTTGACTTTCAGGGTATGTGGGATCAATATTTACCTCTGGTAGAATTTTCCTATAACAATAGCTTCCATTCGAGTATTCAGATGGCACCATATGAAGCGTTATACGGAAAGAGATGTCGTACACCAACCTGTTGGGATGACGTTGGTGAAAGAAAACTTGTAGGCCCAGAACTGGTGGAGGAAACGGTGGAAAAGGTGAAAGTAATCCAAAATCACATCAAAGCAGCTCAAAGTAGGCAGAAGAGCTATGCCGATAATCGAAGGAAGGATTTGGAATTTCAAGTCGGTGATCATGTTTTCCTGAAGGTATCTCCATGGAAGGGAGTCATACGTTTTGGTAAGAAAGGTAAATTGAGTCCCAGGTACATCGGACCTTTCGAAATTCTAGAACGAATTGGGGTTGTAGCTTACTGATTGGCAATGCCGCCAAGTCTCTCCAAAGTTCACGATGTGTTCCACGTATATCTATTGAGGAAATACATGCCTGATCCGACGCATGTACTCACCTATGAGGAATTAGAACTGGAACCCGATCTGTCTTATTCCGAAGAGCCTGTCAGGATTCTTGATACGAGAGAACAAGTGCTGAGAAACCGGACGACGCGTCTGGTAAAAGTTTTGTGGAGAAACCATAAGATGGAAGAGGCAACGTGGGAACCCGAGGAACTTATGATGAAGAACCACCCGAGTCTTTTTATGCAGTAATACCCTAGAAATTGCGAGGACGCAATTATTTGAAGGAGGGGAGAATGTAACACCTCAAGCTTCTACGGTACGCTTCTCTTTGAATAATGTGATAGCGTGTGTTGTACGCAACACCGAGTTCTAACACACCAGAACTAATCAAACTAGCCGTTATGAATAGTAACACCTACTTTTTGAAATTATATATATTTTATATTTGAAAATGGACTTCATTTTTGGATTCGGAATATCGAATTTAGCCTAAGGTGAAATTTTGGTACATTTCGGATAACTTTCATATTTTGATGAATAGTGAAAATTACTAAATTTTAATTAAAAACAACTTTTTTAATCAAAATAATAAATAGTGATAAATTATGAATTTGAGTGGTTTTAAAGTATATTTAGAATATATTTTTACCATTTAATATAATGTTGGTCATTGGACATAATTTTACAATTAAACCGAATATAAACGAGTGTCAATCTTTTGATAGTTATTACCTCTTAAAAACACGCTTTTTGTTTTGACAGCGGGAATTCATTTTAAATTAATTTCTGCCACTTCTGTGTTTTGAATTTAGGAAAATGGATTCCATATTTGGAATCAGGATGTCCAAATTATGTAAATAGGTAACTTTTATTTTTACACATTTTGAATAATTACTGCGGTAAATATTTTATTTACCATGGTTAAAGGGTAAATCCGGTAAATAAGGGTTAAAACATAATATTATAATAATACAAAATTACCCTAAAACGTGTCCTAACCTTATTGGTGGACACATACCCGACCATGGGCATCCTTGGGTCAATTTGGGGACCCCTTGGAGCCACTTGTATGTGGTAGGGACACTTTATATTAATAAAGTTAAAATAAAAATAAAAATGGCATAAGCTTACATCTTTTAGAAGAACAATTTTTACATAGGGTTATACATGTTGGATTTTAGATTATAAATATTCATTAGAAAGCTAAAAAGCTTTCCTACATAATGATATTATATTTATAATTTTTAGACATCAAATAATTTAAATTATTAATGACACAATAATGATGCAATGTTTACCTCATTAATAAATCATTTAAATAAATAAGATTATAATGATTAAAATATTATCTAAAACCTGTCCAATTCTTATTGGTTGATGTTATTTAGAATATGAGTCATCTTATATTCGACCTCAATTATTTTTGGACCATTATAAACCGAATATAATTATATTATAAAGTAATACTTTCACTCTTTCCTAAAGAGCCCCTCCTCTCCCTTATAAAAGGAGACCACTTCTACTCATTCCTCACACCTCTCAAGCCACTTGGCTCGTCCAAACTCTGCCCAAATAAGCTCCCCACATCCCTCTCCTCCTCCTTGAAGCTTCCCCTTAGGCAGAAATCATTTCAAGAAGTCCTTTGGTTCCAACCAAAGTGAGTTACCTAAATTAAAGGTAATGTTTTCTCTTAAATTATTTTCCTTTATTTTGCTTCTCCAACCCCCAAACTCTTTTTATTTCCTTTCTTTTGTAACAACAACAGTATCCTCAATATACTAGGATGTTGTTATAAGAAGGATTCAAACTACACATACACACAACTCCATCTAATGGATGATGAACATAATGTTTCTGTGGATGGCAAACTAACGCCTCACGAAACGATGATTGTTCAAATACATCTTACCGCCTCTCATGGTGGCCATTATGATGGCACTGTAATTAAATATGATATTAATGATATATATTTTATATATAATCTTCTGTAATTCCATTTTATTTCATACCATTATTCGTTTCATGTTGTATATACATACGATAATTTCATTTGAGGAAGTGCGGACTACCGCCCCCTTAAAATGATATGACTCGTTCATACCACACATGGAACGTATAAAGGATGGTGTTAATGAACTTAAGTAAAATATATAAAATATTATATTATACTGGAATAGTAATATACCTATGTATCATTTGGATTCAATTCTTTTAAAATAAAAATTAAATGGAAGTAGCGTTCATGCGTACGTACGGACTACCGTCTCCACGAACGCGGTGAGATCCATCCTCCATCATATCCATTCAAGTATTATTCTCATTTTAGGGTTAAAAATAATGTTAATATCATTATGATTATGAATAAGATTTAATCTATCCATTACAAACATGTCTTACGTAACCAAACATTTAAGAAGAACGAATCGATTATCACCTGAAACGACGATAATACTAAGATATTATTAATAAAGCAATGTTAAAAGATCATATATGATATCATATTAATGTATATGATTCTTGTATAATTTAATAACAATTATTTCACCATTATACAGGAGGTTAACCGACCCCAACAAAGGAAAAGTACAAGGTAAGGGTTATTTCACAATCTCTTCATTATCCGAGGTTGTATTATACGTAATAATCTACTGGGACCTCTTTATCATCCACATCCATGTTTTTCGAAATGTATTTCAAAACATTTTTACTATTTACAAGAATATGGGTTAAAGTCATTTATACCCTTGTTTGACTTTTTATAATAGGTTTATAAAGGAATCTTTCCGTCGTTTTCAAAACAAGGTCCTTTTTAACCTTTTCGACAGAATTGAGGTAAGAATGTTTTTTTAACTTATACGGCGGGTGCAGTTATTTTCCGCCGTTATAAAATCGTCGAAGCTTTCCATACAAGCTTATAAGAATATTTTCAAAGAAAATGTTTTATTTTATATGGATCTTAAATGATTTCAAAATAAAAGGAGATACTTCTTTAAAAAGAATTTTGATTTCATCTATGTCAACATCCTTTGATGGATTTTAAGATTATTTGAAGTTGATTTATTATGATACAAAACTTCTATATTGTATTGAAGGTTTTGTGATATGTTTGACTGTGGATGTGCTATTTTTATACCATTCATAGTTTATGGTGAAATTATTGACATTTCGTATGCTAGTTTTAATACGAATGTTTTTGTTATGTTTAAACCTTTTCATATGGGAATGCATTGGACTTAATAAGTGACGGGTGGAGCCCTCTATAGCTCCTCGATGCATCGGTAGATCTCATGAGACAAACTAGTGTCTTGGCACAAGGCCTTGACAAAATATTATTTGTAGTCTTGGCATGAGGCCTTGACTATGTGGTTATGATAGTCTGGCATTATGCATTCCAACATTATGAAAGTGGTTATTGATTTTTGCATGTGATTATTCGATTAGTAGAATATCCATGTGAATAAGTAAATGGAATTATTTCATTTTATTTATGCCATACCATGTTGAAAGTTCATATTTAAAAGCCTTTTGTTTTAGTTATACATTGCCTTAAATGTTTATTCTTATTTATGAAAGTTTCCGCTATATTGTTATCCTTACTGGGCATTTGAGCTCACCCCTTTTCTATGTTTTATTTTTCCCAGGATGTGAAGAAGTAAGTTATGAATGACCTGCAGGGATTTTATGAGGGGTTAATAGTGTGTATTGTGGAAACATTATGTTGTTGTAGTAGTTTTTCATTTTATGATGTAATGTAAAACTTATGAATATATCTAGTGTTTCCAAGGCTACTAAACCAATCGGTCTTTCGAGATTTGATCTTTCTTGTGATCATGCCAATGTTATGTAATAATGCACCGACTCTGGGTAACTGGGGTCGGGGAGTTACACCCAAGGTGCCCCAAAGCCCTCAAGGTCCCAACCTTTGAGCTTTAAGAGTTACGTTTTAAAGTAAGGGGTCCTACCTCTCTCTTTCTTTTCAAGTAATCTCTTTTATTTCATTTCTTTTATGATCCATGATCTTATGTTGTAGGATGTTATATTATATTACTTTTAATTCCCTTTTCATTTTCATATGATAATAGACCCCATCTTTCTCTCATCAATTCGTTTTAAGAATGTTTAAGTGGCGTCGTTTGGCTGCCGAATTTTTAAGGAATTTTTTCACCTCTCTCTTTTTTCAAAGTTCTACTTTCATGTCAAGTATTTCAAGTTCATTTTTATTATTTTTGGGTATTATCTTTATATCTATCATACTTAACTTTTATGTTCATATTATGGGAGACCCTATTTGATCTCATCAATTCATTTTTGTTGAAGTTTAAGTGACGCCGTTAGGCTGCCGAATTTTCATAATAGAAATCTAATTTTTGTATTATTTCCATGTTTTTCATTTCAAATGGTATGTCCTTAAAATTTCATTACCATGTTCATATATCCTTCATATTCTATTTCTATAATTTTTTATGGGTCATTTATGAATGTTTGACCCATGTCCCCTCTCTTTTCAATGTTTTCTAAAACCCCGAAACATAGTCGTTATGCTACAGAATTTCAGTCTCAAAATGTATTTCTCTTTTTCTAAAGTTATTTTATATTATTAGGTGAATAATAAATGATCTCTATTATATAGGGGTATTCAAATATATACCAAAATGATCTATTTTAAATTCTGGGATTTACATACATGAGACCCACCTTCCTTTTCTGTGGGTTTTAAAGTGACACAGAGATCATGTCTTTAAAGAAGTTTTTTAAACAATATGATTATGAAATGAAACCCATTTCTTTTATGCTATATGGTTTGTTTATGAAATGATTTATGATGATATATGTGGATCACATGATAATATAGGCGAATTTAAGGGTGCGCCCTAATAGAGCTCTAATGCATTGGGTAAATACTTAATCTCTAGAGATGACCATTTTGATTGATACCTTGGTGAATAACCTTGGTAATTTTTATTAACACCTTGGGGATGGACCTTAGTGAAAAGGAAATTATTGTCTTTGTTAAATGATGTATCCCCATCTTCAAGTTATGAAAAATGTTATTTTTATTATGATATGCCTCATGATTTCTTTCTCATTCCTTAAAGTTCTTTTCATGACCTTATGGAAGTATCTCAAGTTCACATGTAAAATGTTTCTCTTGTTTCCCTTACTGGGACTTATGCTCACCCTTTATCTTGATGTATGTCCCCAGGTTATGAGATGCAGTAATGAACCTAGGATGAACTTTAGGATAAGCCTTTCAAGTGTTTAAGAAGAATGTTTTTTTTTCATGTAATATGTTCCTGGTTTCCAAGACACTAAACCTTAAAGATCCTCAGTTTTGTATAATGTAATGAAAGTTTATGTTTAAAAAGGCATGATGATATAGTTGGTATCAAAGGATGGTTTAGTTATTTATGGAAATTAGGATATGAAAACTTTTGGAAGAATCCTATAGAAAAGTTTAAATAAAGGTAATCTTCCTCATATTTTAGTGAGTATTGGGTAAGGGGTTGCCAAGAAAATACATCTCTGTCTGGATACGAGCAGGTAGAGGTGGATCTGGCACAGATGTACATAGGGGTAAAACCCTAAAACACCACTTTGAGCCAGACTCAAATGGAAACTAGTACATGACAACGGGCCTTACTGCACTCTTGGTTACGACACTCCCATGGGATATGATTTGGTAAATTAATAAGCTTAGTATGAACCATTATTAAAGGAAAAAAGATAAAATAAAATAAAGTTTCACATAAGAATATATGATCATGGATAGCCTAGTTTGGAACCTAGGGGATCACAAGTTAGGGTATACTTTTTTTCTACAAGTTATCTTTCTGTGCTTTAAGTTCCTTTTCATGATTATTGGCTATGTATTTAAGCCCTAATTGTACTTTCTTTTCCTAGTTAATGGCGGGAAATGGAAGAACATGTCCCAACAACCAATGTGATAGGAAATGTGACGATTTCCCTATTAATATTATAGAGATTATTAGGGGATTAAAGGATTATTATTATTTTGGAAGACGTTCACTATTTTGAGAACCCTATTTGATCGAGGTAAATAGATTACTACGATATTTTCATTGAGTAAACATTGACTTATATTTTGAGGAATTGATGAATTTAAGGTGGACTTATAATAATTAAGGTTACTTATAAAAATTATTAACCTATCTTGGGGAAAATATGTTTAGGTTAGCTACTTTTGTTATAAGATGTTAGGAGTGGTTGATGTTGTTTGGAGATGAATGATGATGTTTATTTTGGAAGACTATGTTATCAAATCCTTCTTGTATTTGGGTTTCAATCTTAGTTTGGTTTATTTTGAGAAATTTTAAGGACAATTATTTATGGAATGTTCTATGATGAACTTTGGGTAGTACCGTGGAATTTTTAAGATTTAAAGAAGTTTCCCTTCGTATGGGATTCATTATTTTTGAAGAGTTGTTTTATCTTACCCTTTCTATTCTTGGGATAATATAAGAAATGGATAGTTAATCTTTGGTGGATTATGTGATTCTATAGAAGATGATTCTTGTGCTTTGATGAGACCAAGTAGTTTTTAATGCTCATCGTTTGGAGAAAAGATTAGTTTTGGTAGAGACTTATTAAAGGATGAAACTTTACTTGAAGGTAGGTATATTTCCCTGTGTTTTATTCAATGTAGTAAATGAATTCCTCAAAACTATGAAAAGTAACATAAAACCAAAATGTTTTCTATTAACGTTTCCTACTGGGAAATCAAATACCATTTAACCCATCATAAGTTTGTGATTTTCTTGTTGTTAACTTTATCCTAATCATGTTTTCTATCACTCTCCCTCAGAACGCAACACTCAGTTTTCTCCTCCATGTCCATGTTTTCCTACATGGAACCCTAGTATGGGTTAACTCGGGTGACCTTTTTACTTCCTTTTATTTCTTTTAAAGTAATAGTGTTGCTGACTCTTTTTCCGATGTGGGAATTTCAATGAATTTTCCAATCCTGATTTTAAAAATTGCGAGGACACAATTTCTTAAGGGGGGAAGATTGTAATGACCCGAAATTTTGAATAAATAATGTTTCCTAATTTTGTGTTTTATTTTATACTCAACAAAACTGTTTCATTTGATAACATGAGTATAATTAAAATGAGGTTGTTGGGTTTTGACTGTTATATGATCGTTGGTCAATATAACTGCTGAAAACTAAACGTTTCGATTACTGTCTCTAAATACATGTGATCTTGGTTAATTAATATAGAAAGAAGATTTAATGGCCTCATCCAGTAGTCTCGGGCCAATCAAATCCCATCTAACTGAACTTGGGAAGGAGGTAGCACCACTGGACTTTGCTCTGGACCAAACCCAAGTCGAACTTCATCGTGTGAAGCTAGAACGGAATCGTCTTCGCAAGAAGTTCAAACTGATAGAAATTACAAATCGTGCAATGTTGGCCGAGCCACCCCAAGATTCTATCACCCTAGCACACCTTACTCTTAAGTTCTATGCTGGTGTTATAAGGGGCTATGTAACGAGACCGTAACATCCTTGTGTAATCCTTTGATTTAAATAATAACCGTGATTTCTTCTTGTGATGAAGTTTGTGAATTTTCAAATGTTAGGATAAATATAGTATGCATATTTTTGATGAGTTCTAGAAAAAGAATATTTGAAAATATTTCTTTAAACCTTAGATAACTAATTATGTGTAATGATTTTCAAAAAATGGTCTTCTACAATTATGTTCAGTACAAAATTTAGAGTATAATAAGATCAACATAATTTTTGATGAATAATAAATTATGAATAGTGATTTTATGATTAGGATTAGTAATGTGACCTAATGGATTAGTAATATCACTTAAATAAAGTATTAATATAATCTAGGAACCTTGATTAAGTAATGTGATTCAATAAAATGGTTAAATAACGGTATCATAAATTATTAGTCAAGTATTAGTCTTTTCGAGTGAATAGTGTTTTTTAATTAAAAATTAAATTAAAAATATTTAGAAAATTATTTTTATAAAATTGAGTTCATTTTTAAAATCAGATCATTGATATTTGGTTAAGGTGAAATTTTGGGATTTTTCTGAGAAAGTTGAATTTTCGGTGAATAGTAAAAATACAATTTTAGGGTTTCAGTATGTTTAATGACATCATAACTGTGTAATGACGATGTCATGAGATATTTTAAGGGTTTTCCGACCAAAGATGATGAATTATTGTGTGGGGGGACCCATGTGGCCTAAATCCCTGGGAAATACCATGGGAGAGCCCATGGTTCTTAGAAAACCACTTGTGCGGTGTCCCTTGGCCATTAATGTCTTGTCCCCTCACCTTCCCTATAAATACCCACCCTTTTCTCCTTTAGTTTTCACTCTCAACTCTCCCCCAACGAATCTATGGTATCATTACCTCCCAAGGAGTCCTCCCAAGGTGCCCCCGAGCCCTCAAGGTCCCAACCTTTGAGTTTTAAGAGTTACGTTTTAAGGTAAGGGATCCTACCTCTCTCTTTCTTTTCAAGTAATCTCTTTTATGTAATTTCTTTTATGATCCATGGTAATATGTTGGAGGATGTTCATAAATATTCTTCTTACTGCCATTTTCATGTTTATATGATGAGAGACCCCCTCTTTCTCTCATAAATTTTTTTAAGAATGTTTAAGTGGCGCTGTTAGGCTGCCGAATTTTTAAGGGATTCTTTCACCTTTCTCTTTTTTCAAAGTTCTACTTTCATGTCAAGTATTTCAAGTTCCTTTTTATTGTGTTGGGGTATTATCTCCATATCTATCATACTGAACTTTTATGTTTATATAATGAGAGACCCTATTTGATCTCTTCAATTCATTTTTGTTGAAGTTTAAGTGACGTCGTTAGGCTACCGAATTTTCATAAGAGAAATCTAATTTTTTTGTCTTCCTTCCATGTTTTTCATTTCAAATGGTATGTCCTTCAAATTTCATTAACATGTTAATATATCCTTCATATTCTGTCCCTCTAATTTTTTATGGGTCATTTATGAATGTTTGACCCAGGTCCTCTCTCTTTTCAATGTTTTCTAAAACCCCGAAACATAGTCGTTATGCTGCAGAATTTCCGTCTCAAAATGTCTATCTATTTTTCTAAAGTTCTTTTATTTTATTAAGTGAATACTCAAAGATCTATCTTCTATAGCTGTATTCACATATATACCAAAATGTTCTATTTTAAATTCTGGGATTTACATACATGAGACCCACCTTCCTTTTCTGTGGGTTTTAAAGTGACACAAAGATCATGTCTTTAAAGAAGTTTTTAAAACGGTATACTTATGAAATGAAACCCATTTCTTTTATGCTATATGGGTTGTTTATGAAATTATTGATGATTATATATGTGGCTCACATTATAATAAAGGCTAATTTAAGGGTTCTCCCTGATATCTCTCCAATGCATTGAGTAAAGACGTAATCTCTAGAGATGACCATTTTGACTGATACCTTGGTGAATAACCTTGGTAATTATTATTGACACCTTGGGGATGGACCTTGGTGAAATGGAAATTATTGTATTTGTTAAATGTTTTAGTCACATCTTCAAGTTATGAAAAACATTATTTTCATTATGATATGCCTCATGATTTCTTTCTCATGACTTAATGTTCTTTTCATGACCATATTGAAGTATCTCAAGTTCACATGTAAAATTTCTCTCTTGTTTCCCTTACTAAGCCTTATGCTCACCCTTTATCTTGATGTATGTTCCCAGGTTATGAGATGCAGTAATGAACCTAGGATGAACTTAAGGAGAAGCCTTTTAAGTGTTTAAGAAGAATGTTTTTTTTCATGTAATAAGTTCCTAGTTTCCAAGACACTAAACCTTAAAGATCCTCAGTTTTGTATAATGTAATGAAAGTTTATGTGATAAAAGGCGGGAAGATATATTCCCCCACCCCCTTGAAAACCCCCCACCCTCTGTACACCCCCACCCGCTTAGACATCCCCAACCCCTAGACATCTGCCACCCCGAGACACCACCCCACCCCTTGGACACCCCACCCTTGGACCCCCCACACCCATAGATAGCCCCCACCCCCTCGATATCCCCCACCCCCTAGACAGCACACCCACACCACTGGACACCCCCACCCCTGGACACCACCCCACCACTTGGACAGCCCCACCCCATTGACATCCCCTACCCCCTGGATAGCCCACACCCTGGACACCCCCATCCCCCTAGACACCTCACCCCCTAGACACCCCTACCCCCTTGGAACCCCCCCCCCCCCACATACACCCACACCCACACCCTGGATAGCCCCCAACCCTAGAAAAAACCCCACCACCTGGACACCCCCACCCCCTGGACATCCCCCACCCATCCTGGACACCACCAACCCTTGGACACCCCTACCCCCTTCGACAACCCCCCCCCCCCCCCTGCGACACCCCCACCACCTATACCCCCACCCCTAGACATCGCCACCATCCTTGGAGATCCCCCACCCCCTGGACACCCCACCCCCTGGACACCCCCACCCCCTTGGACATCCCCTACCCCCTGGACACAATCCCACCCCCTGGACACCCCCACCACCATGGAAAACCCCCTCCCCCTGAACACCCCCTAGACACCCCCACCCCTTGGGGATCCCCCCACCCCCCTTGGATATCCCCCACCCCCTGGACACCACCCCACCTCTGGACACCCCCACCCACTTGGACACCCCCTCCCCTGGGACCCCCACCCCCTTGGAGAACCCCCACCCCTAGACATCACCCAACCCCGAGACAACCCCCTGGACACCCCACTAAATTGGATAGCCCCCACCTCCTGTACACCTCACCCCCTTGGACAGACCCCACCCCCTAGACACAACCCCACCCCCTGGACACCCCATCACCCTTGAAAAACCCCCACCCCCTAGACACCTTACACCCCCTTGGACAACCCCCCCCCCACCCCACCTGGACACCCCCACTCCCCTGAACAGCCCCCCATGAGTGTTTTTTTTAATTCTACACATTGTATTGTGGGCATGAGTGTTTTTTTGAATTCTGTATTTTCATGTGTTAGATAATTATATTATATTGTCTATTGTATCTTCAGGTTTTGACTTCCATATATTGGATTGGGGAGGCAAGAGGGGATGTAGGATATTGTGTAATTCGGTAGAGGCTGTACATGGTAGGCAAGAGGGAAGTCATTTGTACATGGTAGGAAAGAGGGATATTGTGTAATCCTGGAGTACTATATACCAAAAGATTATAAATCATTGGTATAAAGCTGAATAAACCTTCTATAACAATGGTTCAGATAAAATTTTTGGTAAAACACTATATCAATGGCTTAGAAACCGTTGGTATATAGGTTCTACATATAATATATACCAATGGTTATAGGGAAACCATTGGTAAACCTATATACCAACGGCTCGTAGACCGTTGGTATAGGTTATAGAGTTACATTTACAAATAGTTACAAACCATTGGTAATAATGGATATCAATGGTTGGCCAAAACCGTAGGGAATATGAATTTTTTACTGGTCCAACCCAACAGTTTAAAAAAAACCATTGGTATACTACTATCCCCATTCCTTATCACCCAAAAATTTTCCAAATCGTTGGTATAGCATATACCAATGGTTTGAAGCCTTTCCTGATGGTTTTAAACCATTGGTAAAGACTTGGTATCTAGCAGTAATCCTTCCACAAGGCACTAAAATCCATAACACAAGCTCGTAATATGTCTTCTAGTGTCTAAATCATTCTTTTTTACTACCGTTAAATTTGAGGGTGATTTGTTTTACCCATGGACAATTTGGTGCCCAAATATTCATAAAGTGATCGCTAAATCTAGGAGGTGAAATGAGGATCTCTATTGGAGATAATCAAAACTGGAATTCCATGTGATTTTACAACTCTATGAATTTATATCATTTCTATGTTGTCTACTATATTGGAATCAAAGTTTAGAATAAACTGTGATGAATTTGTGAATCAGTGCATAATCACCCTGATTGAATTGTACTTATGAATAGTTCTTAGTAAACCCATTAAAAATTCCAAAATGATATACTCTCATTTATATATAGGTATACGTAAATTTTATGACATTCCATATAGTCGTTTAGTCTTTTCCATGACCCGTTGACAAGTTAAGCATTTCAACACAAAATCAACAACATTTCATTTCATACCTTCCCATAAAATATGGGTTCTTAGAGCCTTTTAAATATTTTGGATACCTGGGTGAACTGCCCATTTTAAATGTTTGTAAATAGAAAAAATTATTCCTGATAAAATGATGGAAAGGTAATTATATATCAAGAAATAAAAATAGATATTCCATATTTTTTTCATCGATCAATGGTTTACTATCCACTAAGTTTTGACATTATATTAAGGTAGTCGAGATCCAATATTTGTACGTACTTAACTTGTTCAACCAAGTTAGGAATAAGATACACCATGTAAAATATAGTGAATTTATTCTACTTAATGAAATCCAAATATATATTTTAACTAATACTAATTAACTTCCATTGATAATGATATTATTAGATTGGTTGATTTTACAACTTTCATATGAAATAATATGCTACAAAATTTAATTTTCTCATTGTATAAACCAATTCAAAATCAAAAATATAGAGATATTCTATCAAATATATTTTTCTCAGGTTAAAATCTATTTAAGAAATTTTTTGTTTAAAAATCATATAGTCTACGAACAAATTGAATTTATCACCAAGGATGTATTGATTACATGTTTTCAAATCATTCACTACCATAGATAGTTCCAAATCATGGGTCATGTAACACCCCGATATTTTATCAACATTATTTAAAATAAATTAAATTTATTTGAGGTATTTAATTATATGTTACAATAAGAAAATATTTAATTATACGAAAAAACCAAGTTAATCTTGCGCTACACCCAACATCAGCTTATCTTGCGTTACATGCGACATTGAGTTTTGACAAAATAATGATGTATTATTAGTATAGATATTAAAAGCCGGACATTATAAACATTTCAATAAACATTATAATATTAATACTAATTAATATTTTTTTAAAAATAATAGTTTTATGTTAATAAAACATATTGATAATTAAATACAAAATTTTCGATGAAGTATTTATATGTTTAGAAAATACTAATTTCTCAAAAACTGCTTTTTATGACTTTTTGTGAATTGTAATAATTTTTTTTACACAATTAGAAAACTAATTTTATAAAATGAAATTAATTTTTCAATTTATAATGTCAAAATTATCTTAGAGTGAATTTCCAGTATTTTTTTAATTTTTTTACGAATAATGAAAAAATACTGAATTTTAATTAAAAACAACATTTTCACTTAATTCATTTATGTAGTTATATTATATTATATTTTTTAAATGTATATTTTGTTAATTTATAAATATATTAATCTATGTTTTCATGAGAATAAATTTCATATTGAAATTGAATATAAAAACATTGTAAATATTTGATTTGTTTCACTTTAAAACCCTGCCTTCCTGATACGTATGTGAGATTAATTTCAAATGAATTTTTACCAATTATGTTAATTAAATGTTGAAAATTGGATTCTATATTTGGAATAAACATATTTTATAATTTATAAAATTAAAAAATTATTTTTTTAGCAAAGTTATTAGTGCAATATATTAGAATTAATTAGAGTGATTGTGATAAAAACATGATTACTTAGTGGTTAAACATAGAATATAATGTATAAAAATAACACAAAAATTATCTAAAATCCATTTTATTGACATATTTCAAACTTATACCTTCTATTATTGATATTTTTCCATTATTGGATCTATTTTACCTGGAGAAAATGTTCGTGGAATTCACCCTTTCAAATAAATTTAAAAAGTGCCACTCACATCCTTATATAAGGTAACCCACTCTCCCCCTCCATTCACACCATCAAAACCAATAATTTCAATGAAAACCATACCAAATAACATCCCTAATTACCTTTTATTATTCTTTAACAATTAATTTTAAAATAAAACCCACCAAGGAAGGCCTTTGGTGCAAACCAAAAGGAGATAACCAAAGAATATGTAACATTCATCAACAAATATTTTTGTTTTATATCTTTATAAAACCCATTAAATTGTCTTTATATAATTATTATATACAAAAATATGTATATCACGTATATTGAGATGTTTTAATTTTAAGGGTATGACCTAAAAACACACACATTTCCATCAAATGGGTTATAAAATCATCATTTATATGCACATCAGACTACCGCCTCACAAACCAATGCCGTTCATTTCTCCATTACCACCTATCATGGTTAGGTAAAATGATATAAATACTATTTATATGTGATTTATATGATATTTATGATGTATTTATTCTTATTGAATCAATATATAAATCATACATTCATGATTTCCAGTTTATAGGAATATGATAATGTCATTTATGTGTATGATGAACTACCACCCCGTGAAGTGATATGACTCGTTAACACTTTAAATTAAATGTATTAAATATGGATTTAATAGAAATAATTTATATATATGAAAAAAATGATATTGGAATTAAAATATATTTATATATACCATTTAATTTTTCTTTCATTCAATACGATAAGAAAATGGAAATAATGTTCATGCGTACGTGTGGCTTTCCATCTCTATGAACGGTATATTTCATCTCCTATCAAAAAATTTATTAATTACACTAAATAAATATAAATAATGATAATATATGATATTCATATAATGGTTATCCTTATGAAGATGAAGAAAACATGATCTATATTAGAGGAAAAAGAATAACCAGTCAAAACGTATACGAGAAACAAAGAGATTATTACCTGAAACATTAATTTACCATGGGACTATTAATAAATGGGTAATATAATGTCATAATAAAATCATATGTGGTATGATATATATGAATATGATTATGTGATATTTTTATAATAAACTTATTTTTATTATATATGAGTTTTGAATGAGTACGGTGGAATTCAAGATGTAGGTAAAGGAATTTCATCTCAAATTTTCTCCTTTGAGACATATATTTTGTTATGAACCTATATTCTTTCACAATGTTTATATACAAATCTATGAAATATAATATGATTAATTTAATCATCCTAATGATATTTTATTTTTTTTATATGTAATTACTTCATGGGGCTTATGAACCAATGTTATCAAAGTGGTAATGTTTTTATGTTACATCTCATCTTTATCAGGATTGTTTATGATTGTTTCGATGGTCCTTGAAACATGTGTTCTACATTTAAGAATCAATGTTTCCAGGAAATTTTAATTGGATTTATTCATGGAACCAGAAACTTTCAATAGTTCTTTACCCAAAGAGGACTTTCTTTCCAAAGGCATACATTCATTATGTTTTGAACTTTACGATACTTACGAATGTCCATTGGTCGAGAGGATGGGAGGTCGGACTCATCACACCCTTTTGGGGGAATTATTGTCTACTTCAGGACTCTCTTTGTAAAATTAAAATATTTTCATGAATACTTATTAATTAACCAAGTATATCATAATTACCCCTTGGAATTTACAATCACTTATTAACATGTGTAAAATTTAGAATCATTAGTATGCATTCAAGGTTCTTCATCAATGGAAACATCTTTATGTATTCGAGGTTTTACATCAATGGTATCCTCTAATATACTAATTTAGAGATTCTTTTAATCATCATTGTGATGATACTGGTTTTTTAAGCCACTCATTGGGGAACTTTGGAATTTATTTGTCATCCAGAGAGACAAAGGTTTGTTTTGATCATGGGATCGTTCCTGTAAAAGTGGGATACCTAAGTATGCTTACTAAAGGAATCAGAACCCTCATAGTTTGGTGTCTCTTAATAGGACACATCATACCTTTTAAGGTCATGTGATAAGGACCTCTAAGCGGAAGGTTCTTATTTGAAATTTAGTGTGAGACTTATGCTGAAGAAGCCCAAGGAACTTTGGAAAGAATATGGATTTCCAAGTAGGATCAGACCCTATTGGGAATATGGACCAAGGAGAATAGTGTTGATTTGAATTATTGGGTTTGAACCTCATGGAGGATTCCTACTTATCGCATATAGATGGGAATAAAATCCAACATTGTACGATAAATCTCATTAGATATTATGGTCTACTAAGAGAGATGTGTTTGGGATGACTTCCTAAAAAGGATGCCTTGATGATTTAAGTATTTTGGGGATTATTTACTGATAAGGATGCCCAAATTGAGGGAAATTTTGCTTGGATTTCTGAGGAGGATATCCAGTGACCTTGGGCCCAAAAAAGGGCTTCCTACGTATCCTGGTTTGAACATGAATAAGAGTTCTCGTAGTTCCATCAATTGTGAAAAAGCTGTGATCATGAAAAATCTCTAAGCCCACGTGGGTCATGATCGGTGTGATAAACAAGAGAACATAAAAGATTCAAAAATGGCATTCACATTTTAAAATTTTCCTCCTCCGTTAGTGGAAGAGGGTGCGCCAACCATGGAAGAGGGTGAGGTGATGAGATTTCCCTGTGTTCTATTCACATTGGAAAAGGGTCCAATGGAAGAAGGAAGGGGTCAAGGAAAGGGGATTATACCAGTATGGATTCCTTGAAATTGATCTTAGTAATAGAGGGAGACTTCTCTTATGCTTGCGTGGAATGGAAAGTGGGAAGTGTACCTTCTCTATAAGAGACATGAGGTTCTGGGTCGCCTTTTTGAGATTGGAGAGGTCAGAACCCAAACCCCCCTCCAAACCGGGAAATTCCCAACACTGTTCCTAGGAGAATGTTCCATGTGACTATGGATATACAAACCCACAAACATCTCATGAATCCTAACCCCATTGTGGAAAAAATGTGGGAAACCTCTGACAGTGGAAATACAAACCCAAATATGAGACACACTGATGTGCCTTACCCAAAGGGTTTGAGAAGTCAGGAGTTTTTGGTGGAGGCTTCAACTTAGCCCCTTTCAGAAAAGGGAACCAAGGAAAGAGATACCCTTCCATGAATGGCTTTTAAGAAGGGTACTTGATCTGGTCATGTATGTACCACGCGTAAGTATGCCACGTAGGTACCACACGTTGCTCTATCGTGTAGGTACGTCACACAAGTGTACTGCATTGCTCTACCACGTAGGAACAAGTGTTGACTGAAGAATGTGAAGAACTTCAAAACATTCCTATCTCATTTTAATTGTCTCTTCTATCGGAGTTTAGTGAGCTACCTGAGACAATTTGAGAGATCTAGGACAAAGATCTACGTAATGAGAGATTCATAGAGTCTTTCACTTTTTTCAGTCCACAAATGGGGAGACCTAGGGTTCTATTTATAGTCACAGATGATTCCTGGACAAATAAATGTTGCCCGCCTAGGACCTTCGCACAGCTCCTCCACAGATGTGTTTTGTGTAGGTGCATAAAAATCTTCCAGCGCGGAGGTTGACCACAAAGCTTGGTCGCGCAGCTCGGTCGCGGAGCTTGGCCACACATATTTTAATATTTTTGGTTACGTTTTCAAGTAGTGTCAACAAAATTCCTCCCTCAAGATTGGATCAGAAAATAAAAATAAGGATCAAGTCCTGAGGTGAGAGTTTTTTGGGAAAAAAGATTAAGGAAAGATTGATAAACAACACAGTTTTTTCCAAACATGTACATCACATAGGTACGACACACTGTCTTGACGCGTAGGTCTTCAGTTGCCTATAAATATGTCTCAACCTTTTTCTATTTTTTTCTTCTTCGGTGCTTTTTCAGAAACTCAGAACTCTCGTTGTGTAGCTTGTTTTCCCAGCTGTACCGCGTTGTGCTCTCGCTTAATTCTCTTGGAATTATTTCAAGGTAAGATTATTTACAAGATAGATATATTCCAAAAGGGATTCATCGATTGATTTGTGCTAAGATCCTTGTAGAAGGGCTTACGTGATTAACTTCGGAGAAGGTCCTTGTCAAAGGTCTTACGCAGATAGAGTCCTTTGCCAAATTTTAGTTCTTTAAAATCTGATCTGTAATTTTGGTAATGCAGGAAATAATAACTCATTTGATAACCCATACCGAGGAATATAAGGCTCACCAAAATGAAACGATGAAGATCATTGGGACATATTATTATGAAATTGTTTAGACCACACTTTCTGGGCTATGGAAGGGTTTTATTCCGCACCAGCATGATTATCCACAAAGTCCTTACTTACCCCTATACAAGCATGGGCTTTTTCAAGCCGCTCATGTTCCATCTATTAAGATGTACTTTCCAAAGAATTGGTTTTTTCAGTATTCCAACTGTAACTGCATGAATATTAGTGCAAGGGGTGTTCCAATAAAAGAAGGAACAGTCTCTATTAGTTACATCCTTCATCACAATGGTTGTACTATAGATATGAAGGATCATGTTGTAGAGCCAAGACCACATTGTTATGATTATAATTTTCAGGCTTCTCAAACAGATCAATAAAATGTTTGGAAAGGAGATTGAGACCTTCATTCTGGAGGGAGTGTAAAACCCGAGTGGATGTGGGCATTCTGGGTACGTCAGACTTGTACAGAATTCAGAAAAGTATTATCAGATGTTCATATTTATGAAGCTGTCTGGATGGAGCAAACTTATGTTTTCAAAAATGAAGTAATTCATGAATTACTGAGCCGATGGAGTCCACAAACAAACTCCTTCCATTTGATGCATGATGTATTTGGTATTAGTCTCTGGGATGTTTACCAAATAGCTAGAATTCACATTCTTGGGTAAATGTATGATGAATTTATCCCACCTACTACAACATGGGGTGATGTTACTATAACACCACCACTAGCCCATGAATTATTTAATATAACAAAGAATTTTCCCAAAGATAATAAAAATATTCATATTAGAGTGTGGATGGAATCCTTATTAGAACCAACAACAGAGAAAGGTCCAACCTGTGGATTTCCTACTATTTGTCCTTCTGCGGATAATCCAGGCAGTTCAGGCATGTATTGGCCTACACTGGAGAAGGGTGATTATAATCTCTGGGGCTATAAATTTAAACCCAATATAGATGCAAAAGTATTCTTATCTTCTTTCCTTGCTATGTGGATAAGGGTTTATTTGCTTCCAATCCGTGAATCCGAAGGTGGTGTAAGATCAGGGACTTTTATTATTACAGCTAAATTGGTAGAAAAGAAGTATATTGGTTTAGAAACCCATGTATTGGCAAGAATTTACCATATTATACTACATTTATAGAAGGGGAAAGCTCCATTTAGAATTGTAGGGCCATTCCAAGTGTTGTGGGGCAGGATTACAACACATTTTTCTCCATACTCTATGTTGAACTGAGTCAGAGTTCCCAATTGTCTACTCAACCCATTTTTGAAGAAATTTTCTAGTATTCAGCCTCTGAACTTGAGACCTGACGTGGTGCTGATAACATTGAATGTCTTAGGGGAATTCCGTTTCTTTCTTTTTGGCGACCCACCAACTGGGACATTGATTGATGATGGTAAAGAAATGAATTATGAGATGAGATATTATATGATGGAATTCAGGGATTGAGTTTTATCAACCAGGATTGATGGTGAAATTATCTACGAGGCTTATGTACCCTATAGGTTTTCTCGTTAGTTCAGAAGTTTTCAAAAATCAAGCGCTTTTCCACCCACATATGTCAAACATGAGAAGCACCCAATGGTAGCGTGCCAATTATGGATTCTAACAGATTTAGAGGTATCCAAATTGTCGATTACATTACCTCCACCAGATGCATTGATCATATTGGAAGTTGGGTATGCCAAAGCATGGGTTTCTTTATATCCTCAAGGGGCTATGACAAAATGAATATATTGAGTGGAGGCTAAAATGACTGTTTCATGTGGAAATCATGGTAAGAAGTCCAAGGCTAGAGATGATACAGAATTTTCGAAGGATTCAGAGCCTTTAAAATTTCTTTGCAGGACGTATACTAGGAAAACTAGGGCTAAATAAGCAATACCTCCAGCACCAAGGCGATCCAGTCACCACCATCAAATAGAGGTTCCAATTCCATCTATTGAACTTTCTGAGGAAGAGAGGTCTGAAGAAGCTCTTCAATCACAAAGTGTTAAATATCCTCCACAGTCGACCATACCAGGATCAAATTATGTGAGACCTTTGGCCATTCATCATTGGTAAAATATAACCCATGATCTTAGGGATTCATGGGCATTCCTCCAGCATGGCATTCAGATACCAGATATTGGTGACATCAAGGCACCTTCTGATTGCAATCCGGACAATAACATGGATGAAGTACAAAATTATATTGAGGAACTAGAGACTTTTATATATGTAAGTAATGAAAAAATACCAGCCTCTAAACAAGTATCTCATATGCTGAACATAGGAGTCCGCGAAGGGGTAATTATCAACTTTGAGGAGGAGTGGGATATTTATGTTAATACTGAGAATGTATTTCCCTTTTTATTTTTCCCAACACTGCTTTATCATTTTTCGTCATTAATATTGATGAAAATGTATATCTACAGCTTGAATGTAGAGGAGGAAGATCCGGACTGATTCTTGAGTCACCTTAGGATAGTCCTGCGGGTTCTCATATTGATGCAATGAATGATCCTCCCAAGTCACCGGGACATTCTACATGAGAAAGAATCATGACTGGGGCAATGGAGATAGATAATCCTCAACCATTACCTCATGTTTCCCCTGCCAAGAAGAGGGTTTCAATCTCTCCCATATCTTTTGAACAGAAACACAACAGAACATTGAGATTTATTCGAAGCGTTCGTCGAAGGAGTAAGTATTTATACAATCCTTAGGGTGTACAATTTTCGTTATACACATTAGTAACCATGTTTTATCCTTTTGTAGGATTTATGTATCTCTCCTCTCTCAAGGTATTAAGAGCTGATTCCTCATGTTTAGAAATTGAAACTCCAAGGGAAACCCAGGTTCATACTGATGAATCTGCAATTTTAGTAGATAACCCGTCAAAAGATTCAGCTATACTTGCTCCTGGCTCTATTGAGAAAGAATGAATCCATGTTATGAAAAGAAATTCCTCAGTTACTTTTGTTAAAGGGTCCTGAAAATAGTCAATACTGATATTCCCATTGCATCATAAGAATGGAATGAAGATCCAAGGTAATGTCAGGAAAATACTGATGTAGACCCAAATTTGGAAAGACCTGATGCTATCATACTAATTGAAGAGCCAAAATAAAAAAATGTCAGTGGTTCCAATTTGGGAATTAACCAACATTTGTTGGATACCTTAAATGGTGAGGAAACTGTAACATTTTAGGCCGTATACACTAAAATGATGGACACCCTTAATCCAAATATTGATAATCCAGGTTCCATCAAGGAGTTTGGGGATTTTCATGATGAATTGCAAGGGTGTAAGTCCCTATTATTGTATTTTCCATACAACATTTGTTCTTCAACTTGATTCTTTACATAAAAATTCACGTTATGCAGCTTTATCTACAGAAAATGTTGCAAATACTTTTCAAGAATAGGGTATTCCACTTTATCCTTCTACTAGAGTTGGGGAAATACCCACAGAGGATCCTTCATCAAGCGATGTTCCAGAGCCTTCAAATGTAAGGACTGAGAAAATTCATGGAAATATCTGATCTCAAGGAACATCTGCTCAAAACACTGGAGATGAGAATGCAGAGGATAAATCCAATCAAATAGCTACCTTATTATTGGGTAAATATAATCAACCATCTGAATCATATTTTCTCTATCCATTTGAAACTAATAATGACCTTAATTTATCATTTAGGGTTATCAGCTCCTAGGTCAGAAGGTGAAGCTTCTACTGTCCCAAGAGAAGTAGAACGAGGAAGCTCTTTAAGCGACCTATTCCCAGAGTGCATTTTACCTCATGATAGTGACTCAGATTCAGACTTAGAGATTCAATATTCTCTTGTCAAGGCACGTAAGAAGATATGGCGGCGGATCTGGATCATAATTGCTGAAAAGCCTTTAAATGAAATTTCATCCTATTTTTTCAAAACTCCCAGCATTATTCTATGTGTTCGGATTTGGTGGGTTCAACTATCGGCCAATTTACGATGTCATGAAAGAGACTATTTACTGACGGGAGTAGGAGCATAAGCTGTGACATGATTTTAAAGAGGCTAAACGACTCATCAATATTGTGGGATTTCAAGCTACAGTAGTTGAGGAAGAGGCAAACCATAATAAGAAATCACTAGAGATTAGCCAAAAAATCAAAGAAACCACGAAGGAGTTATTATCTCTTCTACAAAAACTGGATGCTATTCATAAAAAACTTGATCAGTTGAATTAGACATTAGAAGAAACCCAATTAGAGTTGATAACTTCCATTTCAACTACTAAGGAATCACTTTGTCAGGCATAAGAGGATGAAGTTTCTCAACTTTCTAAACTTCAATAGGTAGCTTATAGATCTTATGAAGCGGTTCAAAAAATGAAAATTCATGTTGAAAGTTTATTTTAAAACATGATAGAGAGGCTCCGGTTTGTGGATGGCCTTCTATTTTCATATGAATGAAAGAAATTTTGTTTTCAATCATATATATGTCTTCATTCCTGTTCATCTTTCATGATTACAATATGAAAGGTAAATGATGATAATGATTCCTTAATGTTAAAAAATCATTATTATAATAAAAATAACGAGGTTCTCAAAATGTTCTTATAAAGATGAGGGACCTAATGAGCATAATTTTATTATTTCTTAGGTTATTTGGATAACCCCAAGAATTTTGTGTCTTTTTACTTTTCATAGCTCAATATTATATAAATCATACAAAAATGTGTATTTAGTGAGCTGGGACTCGACTTTTGTTTTGAGTGCCCTTTGCGGGTTCTTATTATGATGAGTACCAAGTCTTTTGTTACTAGAAGATTAGATTCACGCATGTTGGACTATAAAGGGATAATATTAAGGGTAAAATATAGTTTTGACAGTAAATTTAGAATTCGATCCCAAAAAAAACATTGTGTTTAAGAATTTCATTAATATTCTTTAAATATTTCCAAGGGGAATCTTGAGTCATGAATTTAATGGTCACCAAATTTAAAACCTATATCAACATAAGGGGTGTCTTTTCCAAGAACAAAGTTACCATTATTTGAAAAACCCGTTATGGGGGCTGTATTATGAAAGAACAACTAGGGCATATGCTGCATATCCAAATAGTAGTATCTTTTGACTGAAATGCTTATTATGTAGTAAACTTATGCAAGGCCGCCTAAGGGCACTTGCTGTATAGTCAAGAAAAGGTGTTCTTTTATGTTCAAAATTTTGCTGCTAATAGGTAGGGGAAAATAATATTTGGGTGAATCAAAACCAAAGTGGGTGGTTTTGCCAAGGAAAGTAATTTTAAGAATGAAAACATGGCTATTTTAGACTAACATAATTCATGAATAGGAAAATTATTTCTATACAAATTTGGTGTGTGAGAAATGACTAAAAGTTTATCAAAAAGGGGAATTTCTGATGTTGTACTGTGCAGTTTTAAGTCATGCAATGAGGACATTGGTATTGTGCAGTTTTTAAGTCATACAGTGAGGGCATTGTGTGGCTTTAATTTAAGGTCATTAGCTATGCCCAAAGGTATGAGAAAACTCTCCCATTTTTTTTTGAAAATTTGTTTAGAAACATACTATCATCATTAAGTATGGAAGGAAAAATTGTAAACTCTGATTTGGGAATTTTTGGAACTGGGGGATGATATGGGAAAAGGGATAAAAAAATTAGAGGAAGTCTTTTCCAAGAATGAAGTTACCACAACTTAACAAACCCGTTATGGGGGCTGTATTATGCAGGGCCAATAGGGGCATATGCTGCATAGCCAAATAGTGGAAACTTTTGACTGACAGACCTGTTATGTAGGAAACTTATGCAAGGCCACCTAAGGGCATGTACTGTATAGTTAGGAAAAAGTGCTCTCATAAATTTGACGTTCTATTTCAAAAAGTTGAATAATGTTTATAGAGATCCAGATTTTTCAAAGCATAGAGTTTTGTTTCTAGAGAAAGGTACCTAAATATGAAGAAGGATATTTCCAACCAAGATATCCAAAGAATCAGAGGAATATGGATTTTACAAAGGTCTGACCCAAATGTAAAAGATATAGTGTATGCAGTTTTAGGTCATACAACTAGGACTAGAAATGGAAAATATATAACATGTGGTCATGTGATTTCAAGGTTATTTCATAGTGCATGGAACACATGGTGAGGGAAATGTGTAAACCATGGTCTTGAAGACTTTCAGAATGTGAGAAAGATAATGGGACAAGCATACTTGAATGACTGTTTTAAAATACAGAATCTTGTATATTGTCATCAATGTTTAAAGGGTACAAAGATACTATAATCAAGAACGAAGTTACCATTATTTGAAAAACCTGTTATGGGGGTGATATTACGCAGGGCCAACTAGGGAATATAATGCATAGACAAATAGTGGCGTCTTTTGACTGACCGGCCTATTATGTAGGATACTTATTCAAGGCCTCCTAAGGGCACGTGCTGCGTAGTCAGGAAAAAGTGCTCTCAGATATTGAAAACCCTGCCACTAGAAATTGTAAGGAAAATTATGAAAATATAAAAATATTCAAGATTAAGAGTGTGGTTTATGGATGAGGGTTTATGTTTAATGAATATAAGAAATATTTGAATAAATATTGACCATCAGTTTGATGTCCTTTACATAGATTTGACTCATATGTAAAATGGAGACTTTATTTGTTTCCTTTGAATGAATATGGTAATGTTCAGTTTTAAGTCATGCAGTGAGGACTTTATACTATGCATTTTTGAGTCATACAGTGAGGACATTATACTATGTAGTTTTGAGTCATGCGGTGAGGACATTGATAACCCCATAAGAAATTTGAAAACACCTTATTTATATAAAGAACCCATTTACCCAACTCCTAAGACCACGTGAGCTATGCTTGATGTGAGAAAAAAGGAGTAGTAAGGGTTTATTTTACAATATAAAGGTGATACAGATGAATAATGGGGTGATATATTTCCATGCAGTTTAACATTGTGCGGTAAGGACAACAATAAACCGATGTAAAAATAAGGAAATATTTTAACTGGACTAAGGGATAAAACTCACGTGCCACTATATGTCTTACTGAGTAAAGAATCAATTTATATATAGTTCTTAAAACATTTATTATGTATATTTGATTATTATACAAGAAATAAAGGGCATTTTTTTATCGCGGCTGGGCCCAATACTGGAGATCTAGGAATCTCTACATATCTCAAAATTATATAAGAATCAAGCCATACATAGTTCTTTAAACAATCATTCCTCGTGTTAATTGGATTTGGCATGAAGAATGGGGGATTTTAACACATTCTAAGAGAATGATAAATCATAAGACATAAAATGGTACATGGACCAAATCATATATCTTAAGGAAACAATATGTATTGATTTGATTCATATACAGGAGGATAAAAGAAAATAAGAAAATTTTGTGATTGTGGCTGGGCCTAGAATTGGAGATTCTGGCGTCTCTACACATCTCATTGAAAAATGAGAATCAAGCCATACGTAGTTATTAAAAATTGTCTCTATGAAGATCTGACTCCAACATAGGAAAGAGAGGGACTCATGTACTACTTAAGAGTAGTGATGATGTTAATGACATTTTCTTATAGAAGCTTCTAACGTCTTATAGAGAAAACATTAGTTGTACAAATGGTGTCATGCAGTTTACCGTCATGCAATAAGGACGAGGATGCTATACACTTTAACGTCATGTAGCATGGATGCTTATTATTTTTATGCAATTTAACTTCATGCAATTAGGACCTGGGGGTTGTGTAGTTTTAAGTCTTGCGGAAAAGACATCATACTGTGCAGTTTAAAGTCTTGCAGTGAGGATGTTTTCTCTCCCATAAGGAATTGAAACACCTTACTTATATGAAGAAACCTTTTACCAATTTCCTAATCTCACCAGAGATATGATCAGTGTGATAAACATGTAGTATTAAGGGTCTCTTCTATAATACAAAGGTGACATAGATGAAGAATGAGGGTGTCAGATTTCCATGTAGTTCAATGTCATGCGGTAAGGACTTATATGAACCAAATTACACAAAGTATTTCTTCAAGAATTTCTCATGGTTGGAGTTATGGTGATTTCTCCATCCGTCTGTATTAAGGCATATGCTCCGTTTGAATAAACCTTTTGTATGGAATAAGGTCCTTCCCACTTTGGCTCATGTTTTGGGGGTTTCCTTTTTAGTATCATTGGAGTTCTAAGGACCAATACCAATTTTTTTTGAAGGAATTAACATAGGAAAACTTTCTTATTAAAAGCTCGTGCAATTCTATTTTGATAGACTTCAAGATGATGCAAAGTATGTAATGTTTTCTCATCTAATCGTTCCATCTCATTGAACCATTTCTGGGACCTTTCATATGTAAATAATTGATCACAGATTGAATCTTTAAGTGAAGGAAACTGCATTTAAATTGGTAAAACTACTTCAATTCCATATTCAAATGAATGTTTCTTGGGTAGCAATATGGGTAGTTGTCTTATAATCCCATAAAGCATTCAAAATATTATCATGCCATGATTTCTTATCTTTATCCACCATATTCTAGAGTACATTTTATAGAGTATTATTAAAGACCTCTATCTGCCTATTGGACACTGCATGATAGCGAGATGAATGGTTGGACTTAATATTAATTTCATGATATAACTTGTTTACTTCAGCACAACAAAAATTGGTTCCATTTTCCATCAAAATAGTATTAGGGACACCAAATATTGCGATGATATCAGTTTTGAAAAAACTAACAATGCTTTTGGCTCTGACTCCCTTGAGAGGTATTGCCTCAATCCATTTAGAGAAGAAGTCAGTAGCAGTGAGAATTTGTTAAACTACTTAGCCGTGGCTGGAGGATAAAGCCCTACTACATCCATTCCCCTTGTGGAAAATGGCCAAGAATATTTAGCTGTATGTAGCAACTCTTGGGGTTGGTGAATGAAGTTGGCATGTACTTGGCAGGGATGACATCTTTTAATGAAATCTGTACAATCTCGTATCGTTGAAGGCCAAAAGTATCCAAGCATCCAGATCTGATCAGAGTCTGTGCCCATATTGGAGGGAACCATAAGATCCTGAATGTACTTCTTTCAAGACAGCTACGGTCTCTTCTCTATCAATACATCTGAGGATAATTCCATCAAAGACTCACTTGTAAAGGATTCTTTGGTGGTCTGGACTATCATAAAGAGTAAAATTGGCCACTCGTCACCGGATATGTTCTTTCTCATCCCAATCTGGTGGAATTACCCCATTTTGAAGATATTTCATGATGGATATTCTCTATCCCGTGGTTTGACTATATGGTTCAGAAATAGGGAAAATGTCATTAATTTCCTTTATTTTGGTTTGAAAAAAAAGGCGAGGCTACACGACGATGGGTTATGCTGATAACTATCTCATCTCGATTTGGATATGCCAAATCTGTAGCCGCATTAGCCAATGAATCTGCTTGGGAGGTTTGTGATCGCGGGACACAAGACAATGTCGGTTTTGATGGAAATTCAGCCATTAACTCTCTGACATAATCACAAAAATGGATTAACTCTTCTTTTCTGATAGAGGACTTCCCATTTATTTGTTTGATTACTAATTTTGAATCACCTTTTACCTTTAAATTATACATTGGAACCTGAAGGGCCAATTCCAAACCTGCAATTAGATCTTGATACTCTGATTCATTGTTGGTACCACCTTTTGATAATAGGAATTAAATAAGGTAATACTGCCTTTTTTCGGAAATAAGGACAATTCCTAATCCAACCTTGTTGAATTTAGGATTTCCACTCTCTTTCCCATTGGAATTCTAGAAGAACCATCAAAATATATTTCTCACATTTGGGAATCATCTTGAATAGAGAAGACTTCTTAATCAGGAAATTTAGTATTAAACGATGTATCCTCTGTAGATCGATTCTCAGCAAGGAAATCAGCCAGAGCTTGGCCCTTTATTGCCTTTTGAGGCACAAAGTGGATATCAAATTGCCGAAAAATATCCACCCATCGTGCCAGATTCCATGTAAGCATAGGACGACTGAGGATAAATTTGAGTGGATTATTAGGAGATACCAATTGGACCTCATGATGTTATAGATAATGCCTAAATTTTTGAACTGAAAATATTAATTCCATACAATACTTCTCAATACTTGAATACCGAGTTTTCGTATCAATCATAGTGCGACTGAGATAATAAAGGCTATTTTTACTCCCAGAAACATTATTTTGGGAAAGAAATGCACCTAGTGATCTCTCTAAAGCTGTCACATAGAGAATAAGTAGTATTCCTTCAACAGGCGACATTAATACCAGTGGACTCAAGAGATATTTCTTAAGGGTATCAAATGCTTCTTGTAAATTTTCGGACTGATGGTAGGTAACTACCTTCTTCATTAATCTGGTGAAGGAAAAACACGTGCCTACCAAATTGGTGATGAAACGCCGAATATAGGACAAGAGTCCTTGAAGTCATCTTAATTCATTCAAATTATTAGGAGGTGACATACAAAGGATTGATTTTTTTTCTCAAGATCAACTTCAATACCACGATGGCGTACAATAAATCCAAGGAATTTTCTTGAGGTTACCCCGAAATCACATTTCAAGGGGTTCATATTCAAACTTTGTTGCCGAATTTTATTAAATATGGTTTCCATATCAGCCAAGTGATTGGAACGTTGTCTGGATTTGACCACCAAATCATCCACATAACATTCAAAAAATTCCCCTTATAAGGGATTGAAGATAAGATGCATGACACATTGATACATTGTACCTGAATTCTTTAAACCAATGGGAATTACCCGATAGAAAAACACACATTGAGGGGCTCTAAAGGATGTATATTCTTCATACTTTGGATCCATTCAGATTTGATTATACCAAGAGTATCCATCCATGAAGGAAAGAGCTTCATATCTGGATGTTTCATCAATTAGATGTTCTGTAATCGGAACTGGAAAATCATCATTAGGACAATACCAATTAACATCTCTGAAATCAATGCAGACTCTAATTTGTCCATTCATCTATTTTAATAGGACAATATTGGCCATCCATTTGAGATAATGAACTTCGATGAAAATGTTAGCCTTTATAAGCTTATCAAATTCATCTTCAATTTTAGAGGTATGAGTTGGGTGTGTCCTTCTTGCTTCTTTCTTGAATCCACAATGTTCTTCTGGAAAACTCAAATGATGGGTGGATACATCCGGATTAAGACCTGGCATTTCTGAACAATTTTAAGAAAATATATCCTGATATTTCTTTATAAAGGAAGTATACACCTCTTTCTCTTCAGAGGTCATGACTGCACTAATTAGAGTGGGGTGTGGATCTTCTTATGTATCCAGATTTATTTCTCTGAGTTCATCCATGGTGGTAGAGACACCTTCTTCAAATGCTGGAGGAGCAACCCTAAAATCTTCCTCTTCTTCATTATGCATTACCTCTTCTGTTTCCATTTTCATAGTAGATGATGAGACAAAACTCCCAGAGTTAGGGGAGGAGTCAATATTTGAACATCCCGAAGAAAAGGCTACCATATCTGACCCAATTAATGAAGAAAGGTCTTTTTGTGGTAATAAAGAAGGATTTATGGATTGAGATCAACATCTTCGTCTTCCCCGGGAATTGATACATTTTTTTCTACTCTGATTGATGAATTAGAGGCTTTTTGTAGTTCAGCAGATGAAATGAAAACATCTTCATTCAGGATTTCATCATTTCTTGGTGTATCAATAATTTCTCCCGTGTTGTTAGGCTCAGTTTCCGCAATTGACATTATAGAAATTACTATAAAAGTCTTTGGATTTTGTTTTACCCTTTCAATTAAATATATGGGTAACACATAATCTATAATCAAATGTACAAATGGATTTGTTGGGATCTTTTCCATCCCATTTGGAGCATTAACCCTGGTTATCTCCTTTGTCATAGGCTTTGTTCCTTTTGTGTGATAAAACATTGCCTCAGTGTATTGAGATTCACATGTTTTGAATGGAGCCTTGTCAACATATAATGTCCCAATTTTACCATAGAAATAATATTTCAGACATTGGTAGTATGAAGAAGGTATGGATGCATGTTGATGAAACCAAGGCCTTCCAAGCAAAATATTGAAGGTTGTGTCCTGATGAACAACCATGAAATCTGAATTAGACACAAGATATCCAAACTGACTTCTGAGTGTGATTTCACATAGAGGTTCTTGTTCATTCATGTAAAATCCTTGCAACATTAAATTCAAAGGATATATGTTAGATTCAGTCAGGCCCAAACGATGAAGTGTACAAACAAGAATGATATTGACTCAGAAGCCATTATCAATGACGGCTCATCAGATGTCTATGTCATTGACCTTTCCAGAAAAATACAATGGTCTGATATGCCCATGTACAATATCATTTTTCACCTTCATCTATAAAAGATATGACTGTGTGACATTCTGTAGGATCATCCTCTATATGATAAACTTCAGCAGCAACAAACTCTGTTTCAAATTCTTGGGGACTTGAAAAAGCCTCAATGATTGCCTCTCAAAGATATTTTGATAAATTCAAGAGAATCCAGAATTGATAACTTGGCTAGTACATGGGCCAACTATTTCAAGACATCATACTTTTGATCCAAAGGTCTGCGTTTCCCAACATGGAGATGTGGTTTTTCATGTGCTTTGGAAGTTGATGTTTCTATTGTAGATGTGCTTTGTGTTGGATTAGAAGATGTGAATACTTCTAGCTTTGGTATATTAGACTGAAGAAGTTTATTCAACTCTTTCATTTCTTCTTTTTTTTGTGCAAATCTATCTTCAAGTGAAAGTGATTGACCTTATCCATTGGAAAAGTGAGATGTGATCTGACTTTTTCCTTTCCCCTTATTAGATGATTTTTGGAGAGGGGGAGTTGCTTATTTGAAGGCATGTCTAGATTCTGGGAAAGCCTCTGATTCCAAGTACGCAAACCTTCTTTATTTTCCTCGGTGTGTACCATATTATGGACAAGAACTTCATATTTTAATTCCCCTGAAGTGGACTTATTTTCTATAGGATATTCTGTAATGGTATTAATAACATTCACTGACGCATAATGCATTGATGGAATTATGTTAGTTCATTTGATAGATTTCCTACCTTTGTGTCTTCCATGAGACTCCTTTCTCCTTTATAAGGAATTACCTGGAACTGTTTGGTGGACAGTAACCTGAAGGGAATCATTGGACAGTACAGTTATACGCATTCCCTGTGCTTCTTCTTGAATTGGGATAAAATTGACTTCTGTTGAGGAGGGGATTGCAGATGTGAAAAATTCCCCAGCCCTGCAGGCTGGGGTTGTTCTTGTTCTTCTTCATTAAATCATTGAACATTTTTTAATTAATTAAAATGTTGATTTAGATAAGCCCCCATCCTTACAAGATGGGGTGATTCTTAAACTTCTATAGCTGAAATCCGTGGAACTGCTCTTCTAATTTTGTGGATTTTGGTTCGAACATTAGCTGGGTGCATCATCTGACCTCCATTTACATCACCAGTCTCAAAAGATCGATGTGATATTTCCGACATTTGCATTATATGATGCCTGAAATCCTCTAAATGTGATTCTTTTTCAAGATTCTCGGAGGCTTGATGTAAAATTATTTCAACAACTTCTTTTCTTTAGGATTGATTCTAATGAGAACTGGTTGAAGCCTGTTCTTGAGCGTACATTTTATTACATACAAAAACTATTGATTGGGCCCGACTGTGGGAAATAACATTGCATGAAAACACTTTTGGCGGATTTTGATGATTTAGGAGCGTAGTGAAATGCAATTCTCCATAGGCACCTTAGCCTTTGATGCGAACACTAGATGGGGAATCAGAAATTAATTATCATAGTCTCTTTAGAGCATTGAGACATGCGCGCTGAAGGGTTCTCTGTTGTTTTTCAACCCTTGGATGTTGGGAAACTGAAAGAGATGACAAGTCAATTTGGTGCTGCAACCCTTCTATTACCTTTATATGATTTTTATATTCATCATATGGTTATACTTTGGTTTTCAAATGACAAATAGTTTTCCATATGTTGAGACCAATGTCATGAATACAATCACCTATCATAAATTCTGGAACATCATAATGAGAATTTTCCAAATCTCAAAAAATGACCGGTATTTCTCCTTTAGCCAATTGTTTCCTCATGTTTAACACATATTTTTCATCTTTTACTAGAGGTTTCTCCACTTGGTTTGACCAATGTGGATGCTCTGTATTGGAATAAAAATGTCCTAAGGGAGGTTCGAAGAATGACCATTCCTTTAAGATGTCTTCTGGTTGAGAAAGTATTTCACCCATAAATGACAAGGTATCAGACATGGATGGCCTTGTGTTTTCAAGTTCCTCGAGAAATGAGGGATTTCTTGTTGCTACATTTTCAATTATGGAATTTTCTTGACAATGTGAAATAATACTGCGGAGAGGACTTTTGCAGTGAAATCCATCATGGGGAGGATCACCATGGTGGATTATAGCAAGGGATAACTCTTCTTGCTCCTTGGTCTTCTGGCCACATGGAGGGTTTCCATGGCTCTCATCCAGATATAGGCACTCTGGATTGACCAAATTTTCATGAAGCAAGATTTCATGATGAATTTTCTGATGAGAGACCTCATAATTACAATTACGACTCCAAAAATCTGGTAATGAGAGGGTAGGATCTTGAGCAGCAATAGATATATGTCTGAGGGCTTCAAGAACTCCAGCATTAAAAGGAACCAAATCACAACTTAATTCTTGATTTTCCAATGGTATTTAGTGAGAATTATTTTTATATGTTCTCTTATACATAGTTTGGGCCACCTACTAGAAGAAGTGGTTATAATTGGCACGTGTATGAGCCTTCCTTGGAGTAGTAACTGGAACAGACCGATTAACTCCAATTGAAAAGGTTGTATGTTTCCAATCCTGTTGTCCATATGATATGGGGGAGTACACCCCATGACCCTCCTAGACTGGAACTGAGGTGTGTATCTGCTCCGGGATGGCATGTCGATGTGTCATCCCATGTGTGGGGATAGATTTATGTGTCTATTCTTATGATACTGCTAAAGTAGTTGTTAAAATATCATGGCATGCTTCCAGAATATGGGAAGTGATGTGCTCATTCCCTTTCACCGTTGATAAGATGTGTTTGGTGACTTCAGCAGCTAAAACGGGAATATACATCCATTCCATATTTGGATTAGGTGTATATGCCTACTCTTGTACTCCTTTTCCTGTCAATGGGTATTGACAGTACTCATGCATAATGGTAGAGAGTTAGGTCTGCCCCAAATTTGTCATCAGCTCTTTCCAACTGACTTCTCTAAGTGTTACCAAATAAGACTGTTGGTAGGCTTGATGATAATTGGTAGGTGTATGTGCCTACTGGATATTCTCTGACAAGTATGGTTGACGTGTTTCCTTCAATACTGGAAGACGAGAGTGCTGAAAGAATTGGTGATTGTAAAAAGGTGTATGTTCCATTTTACCAGTTGCCACCATATTAGATTGGTGGGTTTCTTTAAATGAAGTCAGATTAGCCTAGTGACTAGATGATAACTTGAAAACAGGTGTATGTTCCTGTTCATGGTACTCCACAAGGTTTATCTGGTGGGACTGGTGGGTTTTTGTCAGACAAGACTGCTATGAAACAAAATTAGGACGAACAGGTGTGTGTGCCCGCTCTTTTTTTCATCATGTTTGATCGATGGACTTCTCTGGTGGAGGTAGAGGTGAGAACCTGATTCCTTTTAACCGAAAGTTGTTTCTAGCGGTTCCTCTTGCATTCCTGGGTCTGAGATACCTGGGCCAAATGTCTAGAGGCAACACCCCTATCATGTTGGGGATATACCACCACATGATTCTGGCTGCGATTGTTGGTGGGAGTCCTTAAGAAGGACTCCTGTATTGTTGAATTGAGGCCTTCAGTGACCTCTTAATCCACTTCCCTGTAGTATGGGAGAGATTGATTGTTGTGTTTCAGGGATAAAGACCCGAAACTGTTTGATACAGTGGTTGGCACCATTTTCTTCTTAATCATTGGTCGTTGTTGGCCAGATTATTGAGGATTATTGTTGACCTGGAGGGCCTGTCGAGCAGCCTCCAAAGTTAGGATTGTACCATGCTTGAGATATTACTTCACCAGAACATTAGAGAACCAGTTTTGAAGATGATGAGTTGGTGATAATTTCCTCCTCGTGGATGAAGATCCATCTTGAGTATCAGTCGAGAAGTTCCCAAATGCTGTTTTGGAGAAATTCATTCTTGGATTGAAGGGAATCTTATAGAAAACTGAGAACAACAACAAGCTATATTAAAGAAACATCTTTTCAGATGGATACATGTGTGATTATTTCCTTTTCGTGGACTTCCTTTATCAATTTATAAGGGCCTAACAAGTGGGTAACATGATTAACTTGGTTAAGGATTCACATCGGGTTCACCATTTTTGCTTCGTAGGTCCTTGAAACGTGTGTTCTATATTTAAGAATCACTATTTCCCGGTAGTTTCCATTGGATTTATTCATGGAACCAGAAACATCCCACAGTTCTTTATCCAAGGAGGACCTGCTTTCCAAAGGTATGTCTTCGTTATTTTTTGAACTTTACGATACTGAAGAACGTAAATTGGTCGAGAGAATGGGAGGTCGGACTCATCACACCCTTTTTGGGGGAATTATTGTCTACTTTAGGACTCACTTTGTAAAATTAAAATATTTTCATGAATCCTTATTAATTCACCAATTATATCTTAAGTATCCCTTGGAATGTACAATCACTTGTTAACATGCGTAAAATTTAGAATCATTAGTATGCATTCATCGTTCTTCATCAATGGAAACATCTATATGTATTTGAGATTTTACATCAATAGTATCCTATACTATATGGATTTAGCTATTATTTTAATCATCATTGTGATTATATTCGTTTATTTAAGCCACTCAGTGGGGAACTCTGGAATTTATTTTTCATCCAGGGAGATGATGGTTGGGTTTGATATTGGGATTGTTCCCATAAAAATGGGCTACCTATATATCCTTCTAAAAGGAATCATACCACTCGTAGTTCAGTGTCACTTAATAGGACACATCATACCTTTTATGGTCATGTGATAAGGACCTCTAAGCGGAAGGTTCTTAGTTTAAGTTTAGTGTGGGACTTATGTTGGAGTAGCCCAAGGGAATTTGGAAAGGATATGGAATTTCATGTAGGATCAGACACTATTGGGAATATGGTCCATGGAGAATAGGGTTGATTTGAATTACTGGGTTTGAACCTCAAGGAGGCTTCCTAAGTATCCCATATGGATGGAAATTAAATCCCACGTAGTACGATAAATCTCAATGGAGAGTATGGTCCCTTAAAAGAGATGAGTTTGGTCTTACTTCCTGAAAAAGGATGCCTTGATGATTTAAGGATTTGGGGGATTATTTCTTGAGGAGGATTCCCAAATTGGGGGAAATTAGGATTGGATTCCTGAGAAAGATATCTAGCAAGCTCGGGCCCTGAAAGGGCTTCCAACATATCCTAGTTTGAATAGGAATCAGAGTTCTCGGAGTCCCTTCAATTGTGCAAACGTTGTGATCATGACAAATCTTTAAGCCCACGTGAGTCATGTTCGGTGTTAGAAACAAGATAACTTCAAAGATTCAATAAAGGCATTCACACTTTCAAATTTTTCCTCCTTTGATAATGGAAGAGGGTGCGTCGACTGTGGAAGAGGGTGAGGCGATGAGCTTTCCCTCTGTTCTATTCACATTAGACAATGGTCCAATGGAAGGAGGAAGGGGTCAAGGTGAGGGGCTTATACCAGGATGGCTGCCCTGAAATTGATCTTGGTAGGAGAGGGAGACTTCTCCTATGCTTTCACGGAATGGAAAGTGGGAAGTGTACCTTTTCTACCAGATACTTGAGGTTCCGGGTCGACTCTTTGGGAAGAGAGAGGTCAGAACCCAAACCCCCTCCAAACCGGGAACATCTCAACACTGTTCCTGGGAGAAAGGTCCTTATGACTGTGGATATACAAACCCAAAAACATCTCATGAATCCTAACACCATTGTGGAACTAATGTGGGAAACCTCTGACTGTGAAAATACATACCTAAATTGGAGACACGCCGATGTGCCTTACCCAAAGGGTTTGAGAAGTGAGTAAGTTTTGGTGGAGGCTTCAACTTAGCCCCTTTCAGATAAGGGAACCAAGGAAGAAGATAACCTGACATGAATGGATTTTAGGAAGGGTACTTAAGCTGGTCGTGTAGGTACCTCACGTAAGTATGCCACGTAGGTGACCCACGTTGCTCTATCGCGCAGGTGCGTCACGCAAGTGTACCTCGTTCCTCTACCGCACAGGTACAAGTGATGACTGAAGAATGTGAAGAACTTCAAAACATGCCTATCTCATTTTAATTATCTCTTCTCTCAAAGTTTAGAGAGCTACCTGAGAAAATTTTAGAGATCTAGGTGAAAGAGCTATGCAATCGAAGCATCAGAGAGTCTTTCACTTTTTTCAGTCCTCAAATGGGGAGCCCAAGGGTTCTATTTATAGGCACAAATGAGGCATGGCCAATGAAATGTTGTCCGCCCAGGTCCTTTGCGAAGCTCTTCTACATAGGTGTTTTTCATAGGTCGATAAAAAATCTTCTAGTGTGGAGGTTGACCACGCAGCTCAAGCGTGCAGCTCGGTCGCGTAGCTTAGTCGTGGAGCTTGGCTGCCCAAATTTTAATCTTTTTTGTTACTTTTTCAAGTAGTGTGAACAACGATTAAGTATCTAATGTTGAAATATCATGATATTCCTCCCAATAATTCTCATGAATTTTCTTATACTATGGTTATTCATGATATATTCATTTACTGGTACTATTTTCACTCGTTTTTATTTAAAATTATTATGAAAATGTTTTTAAGAATATACAACATTATTTTTCTCTTCAATCGGAAATATATTTTCTTTCAAAACCATGTTTTCAAAAAATAAATCAAAAAATGTTTTATTGATATATTATTATTTTTAAAATAAATTTTTACCCATGTTTTAATTTTTTTTAAAATGTTTTGAAATGAATATTCATGTCATTTTACAAAACAATGCCCATTTGGATTTTTCTGAGAGTGTGAAAGGAATATTCATTTTAATGTGTACAAATGAATGGATTTTGTTGAAGTCATGACCAATCATTGTTTTGAAGATTCAATTTTATGTTTTTATATTCATTTCAAAAGAAAAAGGGTTTTCAAAATTTTTTATTTATTACAAATTATTTTTCAAATATGAAAGGATACTTTCCTTAAGAAATGTTGTAAATGATTGAAAAAAACCATTATACCCCTAAGATGAAACCCATTGATGTTATGTATTCTTTATTGAACATATGATCAAAGTTTATCATTAATAATCTTTCTTTTAATGGTTTATTTTTAAATTGAATGTTTTTTAGAAAACTGATCTATCTACCATGGGTTATACGATGAGGAAATTCTTATGTAACCTGATTATTTTTAAGCGTTATTATATGATGAAATGATTGTGAAACCTATATCCTTTTCATAGGTTATAATATTATGAAGTATTTTTTATACCCATATCATTTCATGGGTTATGATAGGATGTATGTTTATTGTATTGTGGAACACAAATGTATGATTTCATTATGTGACTGGTAGTGCCTATATCTCCCTACAATGCATTGGGTAAAGATTTATATCTCATGAGATACATAAGACTAAAATGGGGAGTGAAATTGGTTTAGTAAGAAATGGATGGACTGATAATTGAAACTAATCTAGTAATATAGGTTGAGAACAGAAAGTGAACCTAGTTTTAAAAAGGACTTAGTACGTTATAATGGTCTTGGCATTGATCCTTGACTAATATGGAAATGATTTTCTATGATTATGTGTATGGCATAAATTCTATGTCTTATGCTCTCATGGGTCTTTTTCTTTCGTTCCCTTATGACTCATGTCTTATTAACTGAAAATATTTATTAAATTAGTCATGATTATGATCCTTGATATGAAAGGAATGGTTTTTAAATGTTATTCTCATGTTCTCATACACTTATGTTCATTTTATTCTTACGTATCCCCATTATTTACCCTTACTATGCATATGAGATCACCCTTTATTATGTTTCTTTTACCCATGTTATGAAGATATGTATTAATTATGATATTTCCAAATAAGGTTTCTGGTTATGAAGAACATAGTGGGAGATGATTTTGCTCACTTATGGACTAGTGTTTGTGATTCCAAAATTCCCAAGTCACTAAACTATTACAGTTCTCAGGCATGTTGTTATGTAATGAAATAACTATTCCACAAAAAATTATGTAATGTCTATGTATGAAAATATTAGGTCGTTATAGTTGGTATCATAGAAAAGGTGTTGTTAAACATTGGAAACCAGGATGATAAAATCTCAATGATATCCTTAAAATTCTATCTATGGATAAGTCTAAATATGGGTTAAAGTATAGGAAAATGTATTGGAATTTTTGTAAAGGATAGAGACAATGGTTTCCTAGAAATAAATACCTCTCCAAAATTATAATTGTATGTGGATATTTTATTTATTTACCTAGTATAAATAACCCCGAAGAAATCGTATTAAGCTAGACTCGACCGAGAACTGGTGCAAGAAATTGGGACTTACTGCATACATGGTTTGACACTCCTAGGGTACATGCTTTGGAAATTCACAAACTCTTTATGAATCATCATGAAGGATTTAAATAGAATATGTATATGAATTTCCTAGGCCTTAAGTTTCATATATTTAACATGGTGTCCTAATTTAGACATTCTATAAGTTATTTCCATGATTATGTGGTTCCCCACTATGATTATTCTTTCTTACCTTATCCGTTTTGGTTTTAGTCAATAGATGAAACCCAAAGGAACTTAATTAATTCAATGTATGGAGTAAAATGAGTTTATTTTTATTTTAAGAATCTATTGATTATGAGAAATGGAATGAAAAATCTAGTTTCTATGCTCAAAAAAATTTCTGAAGATATGAATCATGCTGAACTTATAAACTAACAATAGAGGGAACAATATTCTATTAAGTAATTTTTGAGGAAAAAACCACCTTCTTTTAGGGTGTCTTGTTATAATTTTTTTTAGCAATGGATTTGTACAACTAAAAATATATTTTTAATTCTAAAATGTTCAAAACATGAAAATGTAAATTTGGTTGTCTACCATTTGTAAGGAAAAGCATATCCATGGTGGAATCTTATCAAGAAGACAAGGAAAGATAATGAAATTTCCTCCTTGTATTGGGAAAAGTTCAGGACCTTATTTTTTAATAAGTATTTTACTTGTATTATTCATACAAAAATGGAGAACATGTTTCTCTAAGTATGCAAAAAGGACCATGAATCTATTGGTACATAGGAGGAAAATTTTACAATTATTACAAGGTACGCTTATGGTATTATCATCTAACTTGAATCTAAGGTTGGTCGGTTCTTTAGTGACATAAAACTAGATCTCTAAAGGGTGTTATCAATAACTGATTTTAGTATAAATGAAGATATTTTCGATGTTCAATCAAGATGAAAATTATTTTTGGGGTTACATATCAATCTATTGGTTTTGACAAGAAAAGTAAGATATAATTTAAAGGAAAATATAAGAACCATGGAGAGAGAATATGATCTTTACCATATTCTCTAAGTGTGGGAAGAATCGTGGAGGAAATTTCCTTAGGGGGACTAATAATTTTTTTATGTGTGGAAGGGAAGAATATCATGTAATTGATTCTCTATATAATGGGACTAAGTTAGATCATGATGTGAATAGAGAGAAAGATTCTCCGAATGTACCTCCCACACATAAGTGCCTAAAGTGTATGTATAATGGTAATTATGATAACCACTGACCAAACCCAAGGGTTAATGATGATGATCAATTTCAGTAACATCTTAATCCTTGGGACATGGGGAATTATCATGTGATCAATGTTTCCGTTGAAGGGTGTGATAACCACATAGTGAATGGTAAACTTACAATCTACTGTAGAATTGTCAATGTCTTATATGATTTTGGATCTACTAATTTTTTCATATCTAAATAATCTTCTAAGGGAATCAAAACTACACCCAATCAATTATATGTGGAATTGGTAATAAAAACCCCTAATGGTATGATGATCATATCTCAAGTCTATGATTCCTATCCAGTTTTTGGTAGCACGAATGTGCTTCCTACAAATTTGTCATTCTTTCGCTGGTTGAATTTGATGTCATCCTAGGAATGGATTTGATTTCTCTATATAAAACCCACATCAATAATTGGGAAAGGTATTTTATGTTTCATATCTCAAACCATCCAATAATCTCCTATCTATTTGATGATAAGTATAAACTCTTGATGGATATTACATCTAGTGTATGTGATTTAATTAACAATAAAAAGGTGTTTTATCTACAATGGTTGGGTAGAAACTCAACATTGATGATATTCCTATAGTTCAATGAATTTTTGATATCTTTTCAAAATATTTTCATGTCCTTCTAGCTATATGTGAATTTTATTTCTCAATAGAACTCATACCTATAGCCACACTCATTTCAAATACTCCTGATAGAATGTCTTTGATTGATTAGTAGGAATTGAAGAATATAATCTATGAAAAACTTGGTAAGAGATTCATTCATCCAATTGTTTCATAGTAGGGTGCACTAATTATTTTTTGGAAAAGAAATACAGAGCAATGTTATTTTACTTTGATTATATAGATCTAAACAAGATCAAAATTAAGAACAATTATCTTATTCCCCATATTGATGACTTTTTTGATCAACTCTGTGGAAAGATTACTTTTCCAATATTGACCTTCATTCTGGATATCATCAATTGAGGTTTAATAAGGATGAAATATCTAATAAAACATTCTGTACAAGGTATGCACACTATGAATATATAGTTATCTCTTTCTTTCTTAATAATTCTCCTTTTATCTACAATGATTTAATGAATAGAGTATTTAGGCATTACCTTATTTAGTTTTCGGTAGTCTTTATCTATATGATATTCTTATATATTAAAAGAGAAATGAAGAGCAAGAGAACCACTTGAGAATTTTTCTAAAAACCCTAAGGAAAAAATATACGAAAGATTAATAAAGTGTAAATTTTGGATGATTTTTTTTTTCATTTTTAGTTCACATAATCTCTAGAGGTGTATTAGTAGATCTATAAAATATAATAGATATTGAATGTTGTCAGAGACCAACCATAGTGGATAAAATCCATGATTTTATTGTTTTAGTTAGATATTATCAACGGTTTGTAGAGAATTTCTCATGACCATCTAATAATATGACCAGGTTAACTTGGAAGGGAGTCAAGTTCTTCTATATAGATGAATGTGATGAAAATTTCAAGGAAATGAAGATAAGTTTAACCAGTGAACATGTGCTTACATTACCCTATAGTGGAAAAGGTATATAATTTATAGTGATGCATCCATAAAGGTATTTGGATGTGTTCTTATGTAGAATAACATGTTATAGATTATAAAAAATTAAAATTGAAGATTCATGAGAAAAATTACCCAAATCATGATTTGAAGTTAGCTGTAGTAATTTTTTCCTTAATGATATTGCGACATTATATTTATGGAGAAAAGTATCACATATATAATGATAAAAAATTAAAAGTATATATTCAAAAAAATTGAACATGTTCCAGAGAATATGGTCATATTTAATAGAGGATTATGACTACTGAATACATTAAAACACTGTGAATTAGAACAAGGTGGCTGATGATTTGATTTAAAAGGATCATGATATCTTATCCATTATGAGGATCATAAAAGATCCAATGTTTTCTGATTTTAAATGGATGGATTTAGAAATCTTGATGGAAGGGTCAAAATAATATCTTTCTCAATTAAATGGTCAACCATCTAGCCAAAAGTGGTTAAATAGGCGTTGAAGGAAGATTTATAGATGGAAAATAATGTTATAAATGTTTCTAATTTTAACATTGATCATGATGAAATGATAATATTCAAGAACCAATTATGTGTTTCTTCTACACTATACCTTAAGAAGGATTTGTTTGGGGAATCTCATAGTACTTCATTCTCTATTCATCCTTGATGTACTAACATGTAATAATATTAGAAAGAATACTTATGATCGGATGGCATGAAGAGAGATGTGGCTATGTTTTTATCTCAGTTATTTGTATTCCATCAATTCAAGGATAAAAGTCAAAAGTCTGAGGGGATGTTACATGAATTAACCATAACTGAATGGAAATGGGAGAATATCACTATGGATTTTGTCATTGGACTCCCAAAAACCTCTAAAGGGCATAATCATATAGGAGTGGTATTCTACAACCTTAATATGTCAATACACTTCATTGCTATTAGAGAAGACCTATACCTGGATCATATTTCTAGAACATATATTAAGAAATTTCTAAGGTTTCATGGAGTACCACATTCCATTACATTTGATCAGGATTAAATTGTTTCCTCAATGTTCTAGTGAGTCTTTAGCAAGTTCTTGATACAAAATTAAGTTTTATCGCTTTGTTTCATCCTCAAAAAAATGGTCAGTCTAAAAGAATAATTAAAATCCTATAGGATATAATGAGATGTTTTTATTTTTATTTTGAAGGTGGTTCAGATCAACAAATTCCTCAATTTTAGTTTTCCTAAAACAATATATTTCACTCAAGTATTCATATGACTCCTTATTAAATCTTATATGGAATGAAATGTAGAGGTACAATGTGTTGGAATGAAGTTGGAGAAAAAATGCTATTGGGAACTGAGATAACTAAAGATATTGTAAAGAAGGTTAAATACATTCAGTATCATATCAAGGCAGCTCAAATTCTATAGAAATTCTATACTGATAATCATTGAAGTGATCTATAATTTAATGTTATTGATAAAGTATATCTAAGAATTTATCTACGGAAGAAGGTTATGAGATTCAAGAAGAAAGGGAATCTAAGACAAAGGTATATATGTCCCTTTGAAATTATTGTTTATATCATGATGGTAGAATATTTCTTGTAGAATACACCAAAACACTCTCATTTCAAATATTATTCCATATATCTTTCCTAGGTAAGTACATACATTACCCTTCACATATACTGAACTCAGAGGTCATACCACTAGATTAATATCATTCTTATGAGGAACAATTAGTGGATATTATAGATCATATAGAGAATGTTATACAAAAAAATACACTCATTTGGTCAATGAATTATGAAAAAATCCCAGTTAAAGGAAGCTATGTTGTAACTTGAGGATATGATGAGGCTGAATTATCCTCATTTTTTTGTATCAGAATGATGAATTTCGAGGGAGAAATTCATTTTAAGGGGGATATAGTGTTACACCCCATGTTTTTATAATTTTTTTTAAAATAAATTTAACTCAATTAATAGACTATGTTGCACACTACGCCATGTTAATCTTGAGATATACACAATACCATGTTATTCTTCCGCTACATGCGACACTGGCTTATCTTACACTACACACGACACTAAATTTTAACAAAACAATGTTATATTATTAATATAGTTATTTAAACCCAATCATTATAAAATAGCCATTAAAAAAAATAATATGAATAGTAATATATTATTTTTAAATATAATGGTTTTATATGAAGAAAAAATATTTATAATGAAATACATAATGTTTGGTAAATCCTTTATATGTTTTGAAAATAATATTTTCTCAAAATCTGATTTTTATGCCTTTTGTAAAAATTAATAAAATTAAATTTTGAAACTTTTAGAAAATTAATTTGATGAAATAAAATTAATTTTTTAATTCATAATGTAAAAATTACCTTTCTGTGAAATTTTAGTATTTTTCTGAAAAAATTCATTTTTTAATGAATAGTGAAAAATAATGATTTTTAATTGAAAACTGCTTGTTCTATTAATTTATTTTTATAGGTAAAAAATATTTTAATTTTGTTTCAAATTATATTTAGTTCTATTATACATATATTAATCCAATTTATTACTTTTAATAAATTATATATTGAAATTGAATATAAAAACTTTGTAAACTTTTGATCGTTTTCACTGTAAAAACCCACATGCTTAACATGTATGGAGATTAATTTTAAATTAATTTCTACCAATTATATTAATTAAATTTGGAAAATGGAATAAAAATTTGGAACCATAAGAATTTATAATTTCTAATAATTCAAATATTTTATTTGACCAAATTGGATAGTGAAAGCAATTAAAATTAATTACAACGATTAAGTTAAAAATATGATTACTTAGTGTTTAAAGATAGAATACATCGTTTAAAAATGACCCAAAAGTTTTCCAAAATCTATTGAATGGACATATTTATACATAAAACCATCTATGATCAGTATTGGTTCATTATTGGAACCACTTGACATGAAAAAATGTTTGTGTAATTCACTGTTTCAAAAAATTATCAAAGTGCCACTAACCTCCCTTATAATAGGCCACCCCATTTCCCCCTATATTCAAACATTCAATACCTATTATTTCGAACAATAACTACCAAAAAAATTATATACATAATTCTTTAGACCATATAATCAATATTTTTGGAATAAATACAACCCTGAAAGGTCATTGGTGAAAATCAATAGGAGTTACCTGAAGAAGAGGTAGCGTTCATCAATGAACATTTTTGTTTTATTTCTTCATTAAACCCATTAAATTATTTTTAAATCATGATTATATAATAAAAAACAATATATTTCATATATTGGGATGTTTTTATGTTAGTGGTTCAACTTAAAACATTACACACTTCAGTAAAATGGGTTATGAAATCATCGTTTGTGCGTATGGTGGACTACCGCCTTGTAAACAGTTGTTGTCCATTTTTCCATTACCAACATTAATGGTTGGGAATAATGATGTGAATTTTCTTTAGATATTATATAAATGATTTTTATTATTTATTTATGCTTCTTAAATATTTATATAAAACATACCTTTATGATTTCTATTTTGCGAGAATATAATTACATCATTCGTGTGTACGGTGGACTACCACCTTGGGAAGCAATGTGATTCACTCACACTTTACATGGAATGTATTAAAAATGGGATTAATAAAAATATATTATATATATGACAAGAAATAAAAATTTAATGATAATATATTTATATATTCTATTTAGTTTTCTTTCTTTAAATATGATAAAAAATGGTAACAGCATTCATGCGTTCGTACGACCTACCATATCCATGAATGATGTACTTAATTTCATATCAGTAAATTTCATGTGTTATTATAAATAAATATATATAATAAATATATATTATATTTATATCATGGTTATAATTTTTGAGATTATAAAATCATGATCTAAGTAATAGGTCCAAGAATAAAAAGTAAAAACATGTACAAGAAACCAAGATATTATTAACCGAAACATAGATTTTCAAGGAATTATTAATAAACATGTAGTATAAAGTCATAATAAAGTCATATATTTTATGTTATATATGAATATTATTTTTTATATATTTATAATAATCTTATATTTATTATACATGAGGTTTAAATGGGAACAATAGAATTCAACACTTAAGGTAAGAGATTTTTTCTCTCAATTTTCTTTCTTTAAGACGTATGTTATGTTATTCACCTATATTCTTTAAAAATTTGTATATAAATCACATTGAGATGTAATATCTTGAATTTATTCATCCTCATTGTATTTTAATTGTTTTATATGTTATTCCTTCATGGGGCTTATGAACCAACATTACCAAAGTGGTAAAGATTTAATGTTACAATCTCATTGTTTGTGAGGATTATTTATGATTAAGTCTCTAATGTAAAAATCTCATAATATAACTCTTAATAATTATCATGAATTTTATTATCCTATTTTTATTCATTATATATTTAATTAATGGTACCATTACACACTCTTTCTTACATAAAATTATTAATAAAATGTTCATAAGAAAATATTACTTTATTTATCTCTTTGTTTTCCTTCAAAAACATGTTTTCTAAAAATAATTTGAAAACCATTTTATTAATCTCTTTTGATTTTGAGAAAAAAAATTACCCATGTTTTACCTTTTAATTTTTTTAAAGGAAAAATCCTATTTTATTTAAAAACAATGATTGTTTAGCTGTTACCTAAATTGTGAAAGGAATTTTTATTTTAACATGTATGACATGAAGTCAATTTTCCAGCATAATTAAAAATAATTTCATTGAAGCTTACCTTATAGTTTTTCAAATTTATTTAAAAATTAAAAGGGTATTAAAAATGTTTTATGTCTTAAATTTTATTTTTCAAAGTAGAAAGGATATTTTCCTCAAGAAACACTTTAAATGATTAATCAATATGATTCTCTATCTAAGATGATACATGTTGATGTTACAAATTCTTCAATGGAGAAATTATGCATGTATACAATTCATATTCTTCCTATGAATAGTTATGTTTTGATTTCCTGATATTAATAAAACCTATTTATCTTCAATGAGTTATACCATGAAGAAATACTTATGAAACCCGCTTCTTTTCATGGGTTATTTTATGATGAAATGATTATGAAACTTGTCCTTCTTCCAGAGGTTATGATATGATGAAAGTTCTATGATACCCATTTCATTTCATGGTTTATGATATGATGAATATTTATGATCATGTGGTAAACATATGTATTATTTCATTATGTGATGGGGGGGATCTATTTCTCACTCTAATTAATTGGATAAAGATTTATATCTCATGATATAGATAGGACTAGAATGGGAAGTGAACCCTATTCCGTAAGATAATACTGGAACATGATGTTAACCCAGTTCAGTAATATAGGAATGAAACGTGGTGTGAACCTAGTTCAGTAATAGAATGTTTCCATTACTATGGTTTAGGAACTGATCCTTGATTAATATAGAAATTGTTTACTATATTTATGTGTATGCCATCAATGTTATGTCTTATACTCTCTTGGATCATTTTCTTTATTTCCCATGTTACTCGTGTCAAATTAACATCCAATATTTATTCCACGACACATTATTATGATCCTTAATATAAAGGGTATGGTTTTTAAACGTTATTATCATGTTCTCATACCCTTATGTTCATGTTATACTTATGTAACTCCCTTGTTTTACCTTACGGATCATATGATCTCACTGTTTCATATGTTTCCTTTCCCTAGGTTATAAAGATAAGTATTATGTATGATATTCCTAAGAAGGGTAATAGTTATGAATAATGTAGTGGGATATTACATACCTATCTTATTGAGCAGTGTTTGTGTTTCCATGTTTCCAAAAGAAATAACTATTATGGTTCTTGGGCTTATAGTTAAGTAATGAAATAAATATTCTATAAAAATTGATATAATGTCTATTTATTTAAATTACGGGTCATTATAGGTTAGAAAATGATTTTCATGAATTCAAAACTACCGTGATCCATAAGAAACCACATGATCTCCCTGTATGAGGACACAACTAAGACCAGATCCGGATGCATCATAATAAAACACATAACACTTCCCAAATTATTGAAAAATAAGAGTTGGTGAATATGTGAGACTTCCTTAAAGATAAAAAATGATTAGTAACATTCCTCACTCAAATGCAATAGATTACCTTCCACATTATAAAATTTATATGAGACATGAGTCTTTATAACATACAAAAAATGATAATAATAAGATAATCCCCAAAACAATTATGTATCTCAAAGAAAATTTTCTCCAATTTAAAAGAAACACCAACTTATATATTTACTAGGTTCACATAAATTTCTTTCTTATGAATGAAATTCCCATGGATGAAAACATATTGTATCCAAAAATAAAATCTATTGAATTGTTGATATATTTTATGTTCTTGAAAAATCATTAGCACAATATCTAAATGTTCTTCATGAATTAGAGAATACACCAGAAGGTCATACACAAATAAAACAATGAAAGATTATAATTATAGTTTAAATAAATGAAAAATCAATTCTAGGAAAATAGATAATGAATTTGTAATACCAAATATAATGGGAAAATATTCATGATTACTATAATGATTCATAAAATCTTTCATTTGAATATCATATTTCCTAACCCAAAGATGATGATACCCAGAATGTAGATCAATTTTAGAAAACCATTGGCTCCCTTTAATTGATCAAAAATGTCATAAATCTGAGGTATTGGATATGTATTCTTTATAATAACCAATTCAAATTAAAATAATCAACAAAAAAAATAGACTTCTTAAAAAAGAGAACTAGATCAACCCAAGGTAATGTACTCAGTCATATGAACCCTTTAGTTTCCAATTATTCCAATTAGATCATTAGTTCCTTTTATTCCATAGGTTACATTCTATACAATGGAAATAAAATTGTATTTTTCCCTAAAAGGAGATCAATTGAAAATTACACTTCCCTTTCTGGTGGGAAAATAGGGAAATCATTATGAAACATGTTTGTATAGAGATACACAATGGTAATAAATTTTCTAGTCATAATTATTTAATTATTCTAATAACTAAATACTATTAATTGATAATCAATAGTTCCAACCATTTGCGATAAAGGTCATTCTCTTCCAACCTTCACATCATAATCTCCTTTAAAAAGTTGCATCGCCCCATCCGGTGATGTAAAATTTACACTTCATGTATAAAAATTGATATAGGCCTTGACAAAAACTAACTGATCCATTCCCATGATCTAGTAAAAAAAATTCCAAAACAAAAAAATACCAATCAAACTTGAATTTATTTATTTTTATAGAAAACATGAAAATTTATGTCCCATGTACTGTCTCTTTCCGATAGGTGTATGGATACTCATCACATGTAGAATCATTTTAATATACATCCCCATTTTATCAGTGATAAATGAATCAATAAAAGAGAATGATAAACCAGTATCAAACAAAACATTCATAATGGTTGAGTAAAGTAGAATAGTACCTTGTATAGTGGAAGTACCTAATTGGCCTTCCATGATCATATTTTTAGCACTATACAACTTCTTACTCACCCCCTTGTTTATTTCTTCCTTAAAATATGATGTATATAAGGAGTTAGGGTGTTCTTTGAATCACCCAAAACTATTTAGTTCTAAAGAGGAGAATTATTTTTATGTGATCATCAAGTTGAAACATATGTTTTCTAAGACACATGAGATGTATTTCTATCAACTAGTTTTTTAGTAGTAAGGAAATAACACTGAATATGTTCTGTCTAATTACAGTTTTTACATTCTTTGTGGGTTTCCATATAATATCAATTCACATGCTCGAAATAAAAACATTAGAAACAACCATGATTTCTTTTGTGTCATGGAGGAAATCCAACTGATCTAGTGGTTTGATTTTTTGATACACTACCACATTGTAAGTAAGTTTTAATATTCTACTTATTACCAACATTATATTTCCCACTTAGTGTATTATAGAAAAATATTTTTCTTCTAGTTATTTTCTTAGTAATATCTTTTCCACCACTGTTTCTCTATTAACAATTTTCATATAATCATTAATAACTAGGAAAATTATATTAGAATGAATTTTAGGTCATATTTTGGACTCAAGGATGTGTTCCTTCAAGGATTCACATGTAGATAATTTGTTAAAAAGGCGAATTAAGTTCAAAAAATTATCTTCATACTCCATCACTGCTAGATCTTATTACCTTATAATGAAGAAATATATCATTCTGTTTATCATGATGGTGTGTGGGTTGAATTTCTTATTGAAAGAAACTTAAAATCCATCTGATGTAAGGACATATATGACTTTATCATGGAATTATAAAATCCACCATTGAAATTTATGATCCTAAAAAATTTATAGTTCAAATTCACAATTAGATTACATGGGTCTATGATGTAATAAAAAATCAATTTCACTCTATTAATACCCTCTTCAACCTTTTCAGGTTATAAAACCCCCTAAAATATTAGTGGATTCTAATTCAGAAAATGCCCAGAATGATTTTTATGTCATGATTTATCATTCATATCTCCCATATCAAAAACATGAAAACATTGATTTTTGTTAATGTGAAATTAGTTTATCGATTAATGAGGTTAAACCACATTCTCTAATGTCTTCTCAGGATATTTTATTGATCGTACAAAAGGATCCATTTCATTAATGATAGAAAGAAACACCACCTAGTCATCACTCACTAGTAAATTGAAGTCTTAGAATATTCCAAATCATCAAAATAGATAAAAATTATAAATGATTTCCAAAAATAATCAATTATAATATCAATAATTTATTCTTATTGGGATGTCTCATTACCAATGAATTCTATGATATACTCATCATCTGAACCCAAAAAAATGAGATTATAGAATTCCTATAGTTTTATATAACACCTTTTGTATTTGGATCACCCTAGTATCTTGAATTTCAGCATAAAAAGGTTAGATATTTCTTTTTATTTTATAAGTTTCATGTTCTAGTTTTTCTTATCTTCTTTCTACGATCCCAAGATGATGGACCATCCTTGAATGATACCATTTAAAACATACAACTCTATCCATTATCATGGAAATATCTATGGTTCCACTAATCTTAGGTGACATCCCTAAGAAGCCAAAGGCTGGAAAAAAATTGAAGGGCTTACCTAAACATTTGGGGATGATTTTCCCTTTTAAAAAATAAATTATATTAAGAAAAAAAAATACAAACATCTAAAATTACTATATGATGACTCAATATAAACAATAAAACTCATATCAAAAACCAATAAAAGAAATATATTAGAGTAGTAAAAAAATATATCAAGGTAACTCAATAATACTAAAGGATGTCCCGATGCAGTGACACTAAGCTAACACCACTCTAACCAATCATTTAGAGAAAATCTAAGCTCAAACACCATCCCTGAGGAAGTTTCATCCTTATTCTCCACTAGATAAATATGATACCTTTTACTTTACCTATTTCAAAATTAATAATATATGCATACACACCAAATTGAATATACATGGGGTGAGTAATAATACTCAGTATGATTTTACCATGAGACATCCTTGAACACACCATATAGAAAATAACATGTTAGGTCCCAATTAAAATTTTACTTTTAAACAAAAGAGAGGAATATCAATGTAGAATATCAATTTAAAACAATTTGAATTAAAAGAAGAATGATTTATCCATTATTAGACTTACAATATCTACACCATATCCATAAAATCTCACAAAAACATCATTCTAGGTTATAATTCCATACTCATGATTTTTTACTCATCAATCCACTAAGTCTTCAATAGGTGGCCATTCTATAGGTGCCTCCAGTCGGGGACCACACCCCCAATGGTTTACATATAATGAAAAGATTAAAAAATAGCACAAATGTATGCCATGTTCCCACACAAATTAATTCCATTTAAATAAATTATTCCTTTTAAAATATTCTACCACACATGATTATTTTTATTAAAAAAACCATAAATCAAATGAGTTTTCCAAAATATATTAAAATTCCCATGTTACCAAATCATAAATAAAAAGGTGTTACTTCAAGAAATAATTCTATGTTTCCTTTTCAAATCATGGAAAACATTTAATAAAACTAATCCTTGATGTTTTAGAGTAAGTGGAGAAGAGGGAGAAACCACCTACCTCTCAATAAGGGATGAAAACAAAGACTTAGACAAGGAAACCATTAGATCTAGGCTAGAAACTTCTTTCCTTCAATAGATCCAATCAAGATCTCATCAAAACACATAATAGATAATATATATCTCCATAAAAGATTAGATATAATGATTAATGTTAGAGGATATAAGGATATATAAAGATAAAGAAATAAAAAATAGACTTACCATAGATTCTGAATATCCAACACACATAGGTCTATAAAAACTGGCTTACAGATAAATGGGAACCACCAATAACACATAGGATTAGAGTGTAGTTTGAGAGGCTGAGTGGTGGGGTAAAAAATGATGGTTTCAGGAGATAAAACCAAGGTAAATACTAATTTTTATATCATTAAATGCACGCTACATGGTTGGTCCGCACATTTTTGAAAACATTGTACTAACCATGCAAATGTTAATGCCACCAAACCACCCCTCACACAGTTTGAAAAACTCTAAACTAATCATTATTTTCGTTTTGTCTCTACATGACCAGTTCTCATAGTCACCAACATAGTCTAGACAAATTGTGTTCACCTTAATGTACTTCTAATTCTAACACACAGTTTCCTAGATAAAACCACATGGTTTCTGCTAACCTTTCTCAAACTGTGCACCCTTAAAAACACTTTCAAAACACACAAAAACCATCTAGAAACTCCAAAAAATCAACCAATGTATTATATAACTTCAAAATACATAATAAAATGGTAGCATAATTCAAACAGGTGGTGCTACATTTCAATCCATGTAAGGGTTACCTCTCGAACTAGTTAAAAAGAGGGCATATCCATAAAATAAAACAAAAATGGAGTTTTAAGGATATATATTTATGTGTTTATATATTTATTTTTATAAATTTTATTCAATTATATATATGTCTACATATATATTTATGTAAATTTATTTATAGTTATATATTTATAAATATTTATATGTATTTATGTATATTTATATATATGTATATATATTACATGGGTACATATATATATATCCATGTGTGTGTGTATTTATGTATCTTCATATGTGTCTTTATATAGATTTTTATATATTTTTATTTAATTATATTTATATATGTATATATATTTATATTTATTTATGTGTGTATATATATTTATGTATATTTACATGTGTTTATATATACAATTATACATATATATTTATATTTATATATAATTATATATAATTTTATATATTTGTGTCATTATATATATTTATGTGACTTTATCTACATATTGATGTATTTATAGAAATGTATAAGTATTTATAAATATTTAAATGTGTATATATATATATATATTATGTCGATATATATAAATACAATTATATTTAATTATATATATGAATGTATTTATATTTATCTATATGTATTTTTATATATTTATGGATATTTATTCATATTTATATATATTTATAGTTTTTTATATCTATTTATGGACATTTATATTATATATTATGTCAGTATATATATTTATATGTATTTATTTATATATTATGAATAAATATATGTACTAATATATAAGTGTGTGTGTATTTACATGTGCTTATCTATATATTTATCAAAACAGGTATAGAAAATATCATTTAAGCTCTTTCCCATTCATTAAAAAGAAGCAAAAATACAATTTAAGAGATGGGGTAATACATGAAAAAACTAAACTATTCTTGAAAATAAAAAATACTTTGCAATAATAGATCTATAAAGAGATACCAAGATTCTACATAAAATTTGTTTGAGAACAAAAGCTCGTATAGTGCTGGGCCACTTGACATCCTCGACCATAGGGGTAAATGCATCGCTAAATCTGGTTTTTTTTATTTTAGGGGTATATTTCAAATGATTCCATGAAATAAATAATAATGCATTATTATTGTCTTAAACCCTCGATAACACCTAATCTAAGGGGATTTACCACATGCACTATAGAAGACAAGGGCAATAGCAGACACTTTAGAAGGTACTATAGCATTCATGCAATATAGAAGGTAGGGTACTTTAGCAAGAAGTACTATTAACCAAGATGGGCCTTTAGGCCACCTTTGAAGGGGATTTACGGAACATGAGTCTCTAACCTCCGTAGATCTGGGCCTTTGTGCCACTCTATAACAAAGGATATTTTCAGATATAAATAAATTGTAATATGTTCCTAGTGTGAGATTTCCAATCCTTATGGTGAGGGATGGGTATAGTTCCCTAGACCCACAATCCCAAATCCAGTGCTAAAAATAAACACTATGTTTGTTACAAATTGATACGAACCTATCTTTATTCTTCATAATTTTTATAAGTTTAATATTAAAAATCATAAATCATCCCAAAATTCCATGAATATAGGGTTTTATATCTTTAGGGACCAGTTACAAAAGAATTTTTTTTTATAAAAAATGTGAACATTTATCCATAATCAAACCACAATAGAACACATTCTATACTTATTATATGTTATATTCATCTTCATAATATTTGGAAGGGAAACATAAGAATAGAGTGTGATGTAACACTTAGTAAGAGAAACAATATCAATTTTTAATCAAGGCTTGGATCATAATAATACGAGAAAATATGAGAATGGGAGAAATATATTCTCAAAAAGAACATTAAACAATAAGAGTTGTCAATAAATAATTAAATAAGGACGTGTAATCTCAAATTATTAAACATGTACAATATTAAATGGGTGTGGAATCACCACACAGTAAACATGATCCATGAATCATAATCATTCGCAGAAATATATGTAATGTCATGTAAATGTTGCGTAATAATAAGTTGTAACACTAACATAGGAGTAAAAATCATAAAATAGTGGAGTGGGATTCATTACCCATTTCTCATAACACGGTGGAGCAAACATCACTACCCAATTCCCATAGTGAAGCAGGCATCACTACCTGATTCTGATAAATATAGCGGAGTAGAAATCCCCTCTAGATTTCCATATCATAGTGGAACAGACATCACTACCTAATTCCCATAACATATTATAACATACATCAATACTCGATTCTCATAACATGATGGAGCATCCATCACTTCCCTGATACCCATAACATACTAGAGATGGGACCACTTTCTGATTCCCATTGTGGACTGATCATCAAAACATGATTCCAATAATTATCTCATAATATATAAATTATTGACCAATTAATTGGAGGGAAATATAGGACCCCTAACTTAATTATATTAATCATCCATACATATGTTTTCCATTATAAAATGATACATTCATACTTTATAATTCTCTTAATTAACCCATGGAAAATAGATATGTTTCATGAAAAACAATCCCATAAAATTCCATAATAACTCTATAGAATGAAGTTGGATGGTGGATTAAAAATATCCTCAGTGTATCATTGTAACACCCCAAGCTTCCACGGTATGCTTCTCTTTGAATAATACAATAGTGTGTGTTATACGCAACTTCGAGTTCTAACACACCACAACCAATCAAACTAGCCATTATGAATAGTAATACCCACTTGTTAAAATCTTATAAATTTTATTGTTCAAAATGGACTTCATTTTTTCATTCGGAATATCAAAATTAGCCTAGGGTGAATTTTTTGTATTTTTCTGAAAACTTTCAATTTTTGATGAATAGTGAAAAAACACTGAGTTATTTGTTAAAACTGAATTTTTATTTAAATAATTATTTATTCTATTTAAATTTATTTTAGGTCAAAATAGATACATAATACTTATATAAGTTCAATGAAATTCATTGGAGTCATTTTATATTAATTTTAGATATATAATTTTTTTAGTGAACTTTTCACCGTCTTTTACCCACCTCTTAGGAGATTTTGAAAATTTTCCAAAAACGTAATTTTTCCAATTTTTTGAATTGAATTTCAAAGATCTGAGAGAAATGGTTGATATCATTAAGTAAAATTTGGTTCAATGAGATGAAAATAATTTTTGGTGTATAGTAACTTTTTACTTTTATTTACCACAGTTTAAAGTAAATAGGGTATTTAAAGGTAAAATGATATTATTTTTACCCTAACACATGTCCTAATTATATTAGATAAGTATAATACGACCAAAAAAACCTTTGGAATAAAATATGAACCTCTTTGGTCCACTTGGATTAGATTAGGACATTTATTATTCTTTAATTCAAAGAAGAGTTAAAATAGTTAAAAATGAAAGTTTAATATCTAAAACATTTTTAATATAGGGTTAAAAATAAGATAAATTAGATTATAAATATTCAATAGAAATATAAAAAGATTTTCCACATAATGATATTTTATTTATAATTTTTAGACATTAAATAATTTAATTTATTTATGACACAATGGTGATGCAGTAATTACCTTTTTAATGAAATATTAAAATAATTGATATTATAAATACCCAAATAAATATAATTTTAGACTTTTTATGAATTGAACTAATTTTATAGGTTAATATGACATTTTAGGATTTATTTAATTAAATTTTTTCTAAGTAATCATTCTTTTATGATTTCCACAAAAATCAATTTCCAAATAGTGTCAAAATTGAAATAAAAGATTTTTTAAAACAAATATTATATTATTAATTGATATTATTTTCATAAAAATCCATGTTTTGGCCAAGATACTTATATAATGATAGTTTTATCATTAATTAACCACTTGGAGTTGTCTTGGAATTATATAGTAAGTTTATTAACCATATAATATAAAAATTCAAAGAGACATGGTAAATGTCAAATTAATTAACTAAGAGTTAAAACGTAAAGATAAGGTTAATATAGTGAACCAAACCGGTCTAAAACCTATTGGTTGACTATTTTTAGACCCATAATCACCATATACTCTAAATAAGTCACTTTTGAGCCATTTTAAACCGAATATAAATTTATTATAAAACAATATTTCTAGATTTTCCTAAGGTGCCCCTCACCCCTCTTATAAAAGGACACTCCCCCTTATCTATAATTCACACCTTCAAAGCCATTTGGATCAGCCAAAACTAGCCCAAATAATCTTTAAACTATCTTCCCTTCAACATAGAGGCCTTATTTTGATCATAAAGCAAACCTAATTATCTCTTTTGATCAAATGAAAAGGAAGAACCCGAAGAAGAGGTAGTGATTTCACCACCCTCTTTCAAGTTCTTTTCTTCTTCCACTTCTTCTTTATTTTGTTATTTCCATTTTAAAATAATAACCCCAGAATCTTCTATATACTGTTATGTTATTATAAATATGGTACAACCATATTCACTATTCGATCCATCCTTTGAATTCCATGTCACCAGACGTGCGTACGTACGGCTTACCGTCTCCACGTCACGGTGTAATTGTTATTCAAAAATTTATTATTTGGATGGGTATGAAAATGAAGTTTAATTGAAGTAAATAATAAATATAACATTATAATGAATATTTATATATGATATTCCATCCAATTATACCTTATTTTAAAATCAAAATAATGATATTGTCGCTCGTGCGTACGCACCGAATACCGTCTCCACGAACGCGATGAGATTTATTCCCCATCGTATCCATTCAAGACTAATTTTCATTTGATGATTAAAAATAATTTTTGAGGACATGATATCATTCTGTATAAAAACTATCTATAACAAACACGGCTTACATAACAAAGCATATAAAGTAAAACAAATCAGTTAACACTCAAAATGACGATAATACTAAGATATTATTTACAAAGCAATGTTAAACGATCATATATGATATCATATTAATGTATATGATTCTTGTATAATTTAATAACAATTATTTCACAATTATACTAGAGTTTAACCTACCCTCAACCAAAGAAAAGTACAAGGTAAGGGTTAATTCACAATCGCTTTATTATCCGAGGTTGTTTTTACGTAAATATCTACTGGAACCTCTTTATCATCCACATCCATGTTTTTTGAAAATGTCTTTCAAAACATTTTTACTATTTAATAGAAAATGGTTTAAAGTAATTTATACCCTTATTTTACCTTATAAATTTTTTAAAGGAATCTTTCCATCGTTTTCTAAACAAGGTACTTTTTGATCTTTTTGAAAAATTTAAGGTAAGAATGTTTTTTAACTTATACGGTAGCTGCAGATGTTTTCTACCATTATAAAATCATCTCATCTTCCCTTACAAGATTATAAAAATATTTTCAAGATAAAATTTTTCTTTTATAATTATGTGACTTTAAATGATTTCAAAAAAAGAAAGAGATATATCTCTCAAGTAGTTTTGATTTCATCTGTGTCAACATCCATTGATGGATTTTAATATTATTTGAAGTTGATTTATTATGATACAAAAAATCCATATTTTATTGACGTATTTGTGATATGTTTGACTGTGGATGTGTTATTTTATACCATTTATGTTTTATGGAAAAAGTATTGACATTTTTTATTCTAGTTTTAATATGAATGTTTATGTTATGTTTAAAACTTTTCATATGAGCAATGCAATGGAAATAGTAAGTGACGGGTGGAGCCTGCTATAGCTTCTCGATGCATCGGTAGGTTTGATGAGACAAACCAGTGTCTTGGAAAAAGGCCTTGACAAAAACTTATTTTTATTCTTGGCACAAGGCCTTGACTATGTGGTTATGATAATTTGACATTATGCATTCCATTATTATGAAATTGGTTATTGATATTAATGTTATTATTCGATTAGTAGAATATCCATGTAAAAAGGTAAACAACATTATTTTATTTTATCTATGCCATATTATGATGAAGTTCAAGTTTAAGAGGATTTTGTTTTAGTTATACATTTCCTTAAATGTTTATGCTTATTTAAGAAAGTTTCCTCTATATTGTTATCCTTACTGAGCATTTGAGCTCACCCCTTTCAATGTTTTATTTTTCTATAGATGTGAAGAAGTATTTTATGAATGACCTACATGGATAGTATGAGGGGATTTTAAGAGATGATGTTGTTTTAGTTTTTCAATTTATGATGTAATGTAAGACTTATGAATATCTCTAATGTTTCCAAGGCTACTAAACTGATCAGTATTTCGGGATTTTATCCCTTGTGATCATGCCAATATTATGTAATAATGCACTGACTCTGGGTAACTGGGGTCGGGGCGTTACAGTTGGTATCAGAGGACGTTTAGTAAAAACCTTAGAAGCTATATTTAGATAAACTCTGATTAGAGCACGTATCCCTAAGATAGAATTTGGAGATTAGTATAGAGGAAATTTCTAGAATTTTGGTATTTTAGAGATTTATTAAGTATTACAAGAAATAAATCCCTATCTAGATACGAGCAGGTAGAGGCGGATCTGGCACAGATGTACCTAGGGGTAAAACCCGAAAACACCGCTTTGAGATAGACTCGAATAGGAACTAGTGCATGACAACGAGCCTTGCTGCACTATTGGATACAAAACTCCCATGGGATATGCTTAAGATAATTATCATTTTCATTAAAAACCATTATTAAGGGTTTATGAGTATATACTTACTTAAAAAAAACCTTTTTATGATTATGGATTATATCCATAAACTGTTCAATTTTTTTATGTGTTTTACAAGTATGTAATTATGTATTTCAATTTATAAACTATTATAGTTTATGACATTGTTTAGAAAAAAGGTTCCTAGTGGAAGAAATGGAAACTGTATCAATGCACAGACTCCATGTAGGGATTTCCCTCCTGATCAAGATAATTATAGTGGAGATGGTGATACAACTAGTGCTGATCAGCTTATCACTATACTGGGACAAATCACTCAGGTTATGAATAATAACCTTACCCGTATGGAGCACCCTGATCCGCAGCGTGGAGGATCAATGTTAGATCTCTTCATGAGGTAACAACACCCAATGTTTAATGGGGGTACAAATCCATTGGTTGATGAGCAATGGATAAGTTCTCTAGATAAAATATTTCAAGATTTGGGGAGTAGTGAAAGTGAAAATGTTATCATCGCAATTTACCATCTCACTGGAGATGCTGATCAATGGTGGTCATTGATTCAAAATAAAAAGGAAGATGAAGAAGTATCAAATATTGAATGGAGGGAGTTTCAAAAAAAATTCTTAGAAAAATACTTTCCTCATGACCATCGAGCCGATATGGAAAGACAATTTCTGAGTCTGAGGCAAAAGGAGGATGAGAATGTCACAAAGTATGAAGCTAACTTTACAAGGTTAGCAAGGCATGTTGTAGATTATATACGTAAACCGAGAAGTAATATTGATCGTTTCTTTTATGGGTTAAGACCATTACTCCATCGAGCATTAGTATCAAAATACTTCTGCTCATATGAATACATTGTCTCATGTGCTATCAATACGGAAAAGAAATTCTCTAAGTCTTATGACTTTAAAGCAAAGCAAGAGAAGAAGAGATATGCTGATAACTCTAGAAATGAAAATAAGGGGAAGATGGAAAAAGTTGAATATCCCTCCTGCAGTAAATGTTGGATGAAACACCCTGTTACTTGCTTTAAGGGAATGGGAGTCTGTTACAAGTGTGGTGAAAAGGCCACCAATCTCGTGATTGCAAGGGGAAGAAAGAAGTTACCGATGTTCAGTGCTACAATTGCAGGGAGATGGGACATTATGCAAATGAATTTCCTAAGCATGAGGGGAAATTACCTTAGAAGAGGCCAAGGGATCAAGGCAAAGCATATGCTATCACTACTGCTGAGGTCGAAGCTCTTAAAGACGTGGTAGCAGGTAATTTAATGGGTTCCTCATGTTTATCCAATGCTTTATTTGATTCTGGATCATCACATTGTTTTATATCTTCCTAGTTTGTTATGAAAATTAGATATTTCTAATTTTATTTAACAAGGGAGTTGTCAGTAAAAATACATATGGGAAGTATCATTGCAACAAAGTTTTGTGAATCAGTTCCCATTAAGGCATATAAACGTTATTTATCTGCTGATATCATCGTCATACTCATGATAGAATTTGATATAATCATCAGTATGGATTGTCTTTCAGACCAATATGCGAAAATTTATTGTAAGAAGAAGGAGGTAACAATTTTTTATGATGATAAGGAGTACCTTATCGTTAGAGCAGAAATGTCACCACCTAATTCTTATCTAGATCCACCCCCAGTAGGTTAACTAAATTCAAATATTGGGGAGGAATAAGATTAAATTACTATTGATGAGGGAAGGAATGTTCTAATAGAGTATGTACCTATTGTGCAAGAATATGTTGTTGTGTTTCTAGAGGATTTACCTAGACATCCTCCAGAACAAGAAATTGAGTTTTCCATTGACCTAATTTCTGGTTCAAGGCCCATATCGAAGACCCCTTATAGAATGTCCACTATGGAATTAGTAAAACTAAAGAAACAACTAGAGGAATTGAGAAATAAGGGATTTATTCTCCCTAGTGTTTCTCCTTGGGGATCCCCTGTTCTTTTGGTTAATAAGAAAGACAGATCTATGAGGTTATGCATTGACTACAGGGAGATCAATTCTATAACAATAAAGAACAAGTATCCCCTACCTCGCATTGATGATTTATTCGACCAACATCACGGAGCTCAATACTTTTCAATGATTGACCTTCAATCTGGATATCATCAGTTGTGTGTGAAGAAGGAAGAAATTCCGAAAACAACATTTCGAACCAGGTACGGGCATTACGAGTTTATAGTAATGCATTTTGGATTGACTAATTCACCCTCCATCTTCATGGATCTAATGAACAGAGTATTCAAGGAATATCTTTATGTCTTTGTATTGGTATTTATTGATGATATCTTGGTATACTCTAAAAGCTATGAAGATCATGAAAATCACTTGCGCATCATTCTGAAAACTCTCATAAGAAATGAATTATACTGGAATGTTAGCAAGTGTAAATTTTGGCTTCATGATATTTCTTTTCTTGGCCATATTGTTTATAAGGATGGAATCTCTGTTGATCCTTCTAAGACAAGAGCAATCCAAGAATGGCCAGCACCGATGAGTATAACTGAGGTACGCAGTTTTTTTGGTTTAGTAGGTTATTATCGAAGTTTCATCCAGAATTTTGCCCGATTGGCTAACCCATTAACGAAGCTAACACATAAAGGGGTTAAATCTATTTGGAAAAAAGAGTGTGAAGAATGTTTCGAATAATTGAAGAGAGGTTAGTCAATGCTCCTATATTAACTCTACCATCCGGGAATGATGGGTTTGTTATTTACAGTGATGCCTCAAAGAAAGGACTTGGTTGTGTCCTCATGCAGAATGATAGGGTTATTGCTTATGCATCACGACAGCTAATCATTGGTGAGAAAAACTATCCTACTCATGATCTTGAGTTAGAAGCTAAAATCTATTCTTTGAAGATATGGAGACATTATCTCTATGGTGAAAAATGTGAGATATATACCGATCAAAAGAGTTTGAAATATATTTTCTCACAGAAATAACTCAACATGAGGCAAAGAAGATGGCTTGAATTACTCAAGGATTATGATTTCACTATACAATACAACCCGGGGAAGGAAACTAAGGTGGCAGATGCTTTGAGAAGAAAGGATCATGGAGTTTTGAACAAGATCAGAGTTGAAAGGGATCTTATTTTCATGGATCTAGTGAAGATGGATATGGGAATAACCATGGAAGGTGAAACATCGATAATTTTTTAAATGGTTGCCAAACCATCTTTACTAAAAATGATAAAGAGTTATCAGGCCGATGATGAAGAGTTTCAAAAGAAGATTAAAGCTGTGAATGATGGGAGATTGAGTGACTTTGTGTATGAAGATGGAATTTTGAAATTTGGGAAGAGACTTTGTGTCCCCGACATACCTGATCTAAAAACGGAATTGTTGTATGACTTTCATAGTTCCAATTTCTCTATACACGCTGGTAGCACTAAGATGTATAGATATTTGAAGGAATATTTTTGGTGGGACAACATGAAGATGAAGATTTTTGATTTTGTGTCAAGATGTATGGTTTGTCAACAGGTGAAAGCTGGAAGGCAACAGCCTGGAGGATTCATGCAACCTCTTCCCATACTTGAGTGGAAATGGGATAATATTATGATGGACTTTGTCACGGGACTACTGAAGACTCCTAGAAGGAATGATGCAATATAGGTCATTGTTGATTGTCCTACCAAGTCAGCACATTTTCTTTCTATAAGAGAAGATCTACCACTTGAACGTCTAGAAAGACTATATATTAATGAAGTTGTGAGACTTCATGGAGTACCCCTATCGATTGTTTCTGATTGTGATCCACGTTTCACATCAAGATTCTTGGAAAGTCTTCAGAAATCCCTGGATACTGAACTTCATTTGAGCACTTCCAACCATCCTCAAACTGATGGAAAATCAGAACGAACTATTCAAACCATAGAAGACATGTTGAGATCCGGCTCACTTGAATTTCAGGGTATGTGGGATCAATATTTACCTCTGGTAGAATTTTCCTATAATAATAGCTTCCATTCAAGTATTCATATGAGACCATATGAAGCGTTATATAGAAAGAGATGTCACACACTAACCTGTTGTGATGATGTTGGTGAAAGAAAACTCATAGACCTAGAACTTGTTGAGGAAATGATGGAAAAGGTGAAGGTAATCCAAACCCACATCACAGCAGCTCAAAGTAGGCGGAAGAGGTATGCTGATAATCGAAGGAAGGATTTGGAATTCCATGTCAGTGATCATGTTTTCTTCAAATTATGTCCATGGAAGGGAGTTATACGTGTCGGTAAGAAGGATAAATTGAGTCCCAGGTACATTGGGCCTTTCGAAATTCTATAACTAATTGGGGCTATAGCTTACCGTTTGGAAATGCCTCCAAGTCTCTCCAAAGATCACGATGTGTTCCACATATCACTGTTGAGAAAATTCATGCCTGACCCAATGCATGTACTCACCTATGAGGAATTAGAACTGGAACCCGATCTATCTTATTGCGAAGAGCCCGTCAAGATTCTTGATACCAGAGAACAAGTGATGAGAAATCGGACGACTCGTCTGCTAAAAGTTCCATGGAGAAATTAGAAGATGGAAGAGACAACGTGGGAACCCGAGGAACATATGATGAAGAACCACCAGAATATTTTTATGTAGTAATATTGTAGAAATTTCTTGGACTCAATTATTTGAAGGTGGGGAGAATATAACACCCCAAGCTTCTAGGGTACACTTCTCTTTGAATAATACAATAGCGTGTGTTGTACGCAACTTCGAGTTCTAACACAGCACAACCAATCAAACTAGCCATTATGAATAGTAATACCCACTTTTTGAATTCTTATAAATTTTATTTTTCAAAATGGACTTCATTTTTTGATTCATAATATCGAAATTAGCCTAGGGTAAATTTTTGGTGTTTTTCTGAAAAATTTCAATTTTTGATGAATAGTTAAAAACACTGAGTTATTAGTTAAAACCAAATTTTTATTTATATAATTATTTATTCTATTTAAATTTATTTTAGGTCAAAATAGATACATAATACATATATAAGTTCAATGTAATGCATTGGTGCCATTTTATATTAATTTTAGATATATCATTTTTTTATTGAACTTTTCACGGTCTTTTACCCACTTCTTAGGAGATTTTTCAAATTTTCACAAAACCTAATTTTACCGCTTCTATGAATTGAATTTAAAAAATCCAAGAGAAATGGTTTATATTAGTAAGTAAAAATTGGTTCAATGAGATGAAAATAATTTTTGGTGAATAGTATCTTTTTACTTTTATTTTCCACGGTTAAAAGTAAATATGGTAAATAAAGGTAAAAATGATATTATTTTTACCCTAACACATGTCCTAATTCTATTGGATAAGTTTAATCTGACCAAAAAAAAAACTTAGGAATAAAATATTAACCTTATTGGTGCACTTGGATTAGATTAGGACATTTATTATTATTTAATTCAAAGAAGAGTTAAAAGAGTTAAAAATCAATGTTTAATAACTAAAACATTTTTAATATAGTGTTACAGATAAGATAAATTCGATTATAAATATTCATTAGAAATATAAAAATATTTCCTACATAATTATAGTTTATTTATAATTTTTAGACATGAAATAAATTAATTTATTTATGACACAATGGTGATGTAGTAATTAACTTTTTAATGAAATATTAAAAACATTGATATTATAAATACCCAAATAAATATAATTTGAGACTTTTTATTAATTACACTAATTTCATATGTTAATATGACATGTTAGTATTGATTTATTAACTATTTTTGAAGTAATTATTCTGTTATGATTTTCAAAAAAATCAATATCGAAATAGTGTCAAAATTGACATAAAATAGATTTTAAAACAAATATTATATTATTAATTGATATTATATTCATAAAAATAAAATTCTAGGACAAGAGACTTATATAATGATATATGTATCATTAATGAACCACTTGGGGTTCTCTTGGATGTATATATTATGTTTATTAACAATATAATATAAAAATACAAAGAGACATGGTAAATGTCAAAATAATTAACTAAGAGTTAAAACTTAAAGATAAGGTTAATATAGTGACCCAACCCTGTATAAAACCTATTGGTTGAGTATTTGTAGACCCATCACCACCTTAGCCTCGAAATAAGTCTCTTTGGAGCCATTTGAAACCGAATATGAATTTATTATAAAATAATATTTCTAGCTTTTCCTAAGGTGCCCCTCACCCCTCTTATAAAAGGGCACTCCCCCTTATCTTTAATTCACACCTTAAAAGGAATTTTTCTTTGCAAAAACCTGCCCAAATACTCTCTCAACTATCACACCTTAAACCTAGATGCCTTAGTTTTATCATAAAGCAAACCTAAGGAGCCCTTTCGATCAAATCAAAAAGAAGAAACTGAAGAAGAGGTAATGATTTCACCACTCTCTTTCATGTTCTTTTCTTCTTCCACTTCTTCTTTCATTATTATTTCCACTATAAAATAATAACTCCAGTATCTTATATATAATGTTATGTTAATAAATATGGTATAACCATATTCACTATTCTATCCATTCTTTGAATGACATGTCACCATATGTGCGTACGTACGACTTACCGTCTCCACGTCGTGGTGTAATTGTTATTCAAAAACATTATTATTTGGATGGGTATGATAATGATGTGTAATTGAATTAAATAATAAGTATAAAATTATAATGATTATTTATATATCATACACCATCCAATTATACATTTTTTTAACATCAAAATAATGATATTGTCGCTCGTGCATACGTATGGAATACCGTCTCCACAAACGCGATGAGATTCATTCCACATCGTATCCATTCAAGGATAATTTTCATTTGATAATTAAAAATAATGTTTAAGGACTTGATATAATTCTGTATACAACCTATCCATAAAAAACATGACTTACATAACAAAGCATATAAAGGAAAACGAATCAGTTAACACCCAAAATGATGATAATACTAAGATATTATTTACAAAGCAATGTTAAAAGATCATATATGATATCATATTAATGTATATGGTTATTGTATAATTTAATAACAATTATTTCACAATTATACAAGAGTTTAACCTCCCCTCAACCAAGGAAAAGTACAAGGTAAGGGTTAATCCACAATCTCTTTATTATCCGAGTTGTTTTTACGTAATTATCTATTGGGACCTCTTTATCATCCACATCCATGTTTCTTAAAAATGTCTTTCAAAACATTTTTACTATTTAATAGACAATGTTTTTAAGTAATTTATACCCTTATTTGACCTTATACATTTTTTAGATGAATCTTTCCGTCATTTTCCAAACAAGGTACTTTTTGACCTTTTTGACAAATTTAAGGTAAGAATGTTGTTTTTAACTTATACGGCGGCTGCGGCTATTTTCCTCCGTTATAAAATCATCTTAGATTCCCTTAAAAGATTATAAGAATATTTTCAAGTTAAATGTTTTACTTTATAATTATGTGACTTTAAATGACTTCAAAAAAAGAAATATATATTTCTCTCAAGTAGTTTTGATTTTATCTGTGTCAATATCCTTTGATGGATTTTAAGCTTATTTGAAGTTGATTTATTATGATACAAAACATCAATATTTTATTGAAGGTTTTGTGATGTGTTTGACTATGGATGTGTTATTTTATTCCATTCATGGTTTATGGATAAAGTATTGACATTTCAGATGCTTGTTTTAATATGAATGTTTATGTTATGTTTAAACCTTTTCATATGAGGAATGCATTGGACTTAGTAAGTGATTTGTGGAGCCCGATATAGCTCCTCGACGCATTGGTAGGTCTCATGAGACAATCTAGTGTCTTGGAACATGGCCTTAACAAAAACTTATGTGTAGTCTTAGCATAAGGCCTTGACTATGTGGTTATGATAGTCTGGCATTATGCATTCCCTTATTATGAAAGTGGATATTGATATTACATGTGATTATTAGATTAATAGAATATCCATGTGAAAAGGTAAATAGAATTATTTCATTTTATCTTTTCCATATTATGATGAAGTTCAAGTTTAAAAGGATTTTGTTTTAGTTATACATTTCCTTAAATGTTTATGCTTATTTATGAAAGTTTTAGCTATATTTTTATCCTTACTAAGCATATGAGCTCACCCCTTTCAATCTTTTATTTTTCCCAGGATGTGAATTAGTATTTTATAAATGACCCGCCGGGATAGTATGAGGGGATTTGAAGAGAAGATTTTGTTTTTGTTTTTCAATTTATAATGTAATGTAAGACTTATAAATATATCTAGTGTTTCCAAGGCTACTAAACTGATTAGTCTTTCGGGATATGATCCCTTGTGATCATGCCAATATTATGTAATAATGCACCGACTCTGGGTAAATAGGGTCGGGGCATTACAAACATAATAATAATTAATAATGTTTTCATAGATGAAAAATAATTTTCTAGGATCATTTGATAAATCACTAGAATAATAAGATGGAATACCCCGTTTTTAAAGGAGTGAAAACTATTTAAAAAAATTTCTTTAAATTAATTACTAGAGTTTGATAAAAATTTAAAAATTATCCTTTAAAACTAAATAATAAGGTTTTTATAAAATAAATTTATAAGATAAAAAATTTTTTAAAAAAATTATTTGATAAGATATATAAACACTTAGGATTTCATTCTTCATAATAAACACAAGCATCTAAAATCATCTTCAAAACCAAAAAACCCATTTTAAAATCAAAATTTTACTTTTGGTGAATATAAGAACATTTATTCTTTATTTAAAAATAATAAATAGATAAAATCATTTGTAAAACCATTTCAAAACATTTAGATGAAGGAAAAGATCTTTCTTAGGAAGTATGAGAATGATTCTGAACAATGTCTTGCTTTAATGGGGAATAAATTCATCAATGAGAAAGATTTGAATCAATAGATTAATTTTCCCTAAGATAAAGGGAAACTTAAATATAAAATATTATGTTTAAGGAAACCAATCATATAATAATTAAGTTCAAGAAGAGGTGTGATAACTCAAATAATGGTGATTTGAGTTACCAAAATACCTTACACCGTTAATAACATTGGAACCAGAAACATTTGAAAAGGGGTCTGAAGATAGATTTGTAAAACATTATATTTCATTAAATATTATGATAAAATAAATCCATGTACAGTATATATATATATATGAACTATAAAAATGAAATAAGTGGTGAATATAGATCATATCTCAATGAAAAAAAATTGAGATTCAGAAACCCTGATAGCCTTGATATCATTTAAATCCAAATACAATTAAAGAAAGAATACAATATAGATATTAAATGCCATAAATTAAATTAATATGGTATAATAAATATATTTGGTAGTAATCACACCATATCCATTATTTTTTGGGGCACAATATGAAATATGTGTCAATAAATTAAATTTTAGATAAGAGAACCCATTTCCATAAATATTGATTAGCTGAACACGATCAAGCATACAGTAACATTTAAAAAACTATCCCAATAAATAATTTCATATCATTATGAAAATATATTGACTTTTATAAAAATAATTTATGACCATATATCACAAATATGTTACCAGATTATAGTTTATTTTCATCACCAGATGTTAGGATTTCTTGATTGTTTATTACATGCATGTTTCACGGTGACATGCATGATTACCACTTATTAGCTAAAAGTTCATCATTAAAAAATTATTCATGATATAATAATAATTTTTTTCAATTATTCCTCAAGTCAAAATTCATTTGGTAAAATACATGAATATATTTCATGAAAGAGGAAATTATGATGAACCAGTTTCAGTGTGTTTAATGATCAAAAGGTTGTATATTAATTAATATATTAAATTTAAAAAACACATTTCTATAATCATTAAAAAATATTAAATAAATTTTTATTAAATAATATTACCATTATATAAAATACCATAATCATTCACGATATAAACATTATAATATCATTCATGAAGGTGGTAAAACCGACGCAAATGATAGCATATCATAATGATTTAATGATTAAAATAATATTTTTATATAATGATAAAATAACATTTAAATAAGATTAAAAATATATTAAATATAATTTCATTAATTTAATTGATTATTATAACCTTTCACATAGGGTGGAGGTGATAAATAAAATTCAACGTTCATGAAGGCAATCGTCCGAACATACGCACGATTAATGATTCAATATTTCAAAGAATGGAATGGAATGACGGTATATAATATATTTAATTTTATAATTATAATTATAAAATATAAAAAATATTAAATAATCTAGTACATAAATTTTGACATGCATGAAATATGATGATGAAAAACAAATCACATCACTACATGGAGGTGGTAGTCTTCTCATACACACGCTCGATGCTATTGTTTTTTTACTTATTGTTATAAAGAATTTAATTATGGTTTCCAAATTAATATAATAAAATTATTGTATATTAATAATTATTATTTTATTATACTAGGGTTTCTATAATTTTTTTATGATTAATATTAATAAGAAAAGCGCATGGACTAATAAATACTCACATTGAGAACTTGGGATTTCTCTTGGAAATGTCTATGGAAATAGGGAACAAAAGATAAATAATCGTGACAAGAGGATTATTATTTTTAGAAAAGATTATATAAGGAGACAAAATTAACAGTTTTAGGATAAATATCTATGGTACAGGAGTATAATGGAGTGGTGTAAGTGATCCCCATTTATAATTGAAGATAAGGGTAATTTTGGAAGTACCAATTACATTTAACTAATGACATGTCTCTATTCAAGGGGAAAATGATCCAAAAGATTCATGGAATGGAGAAGTTTTTTATTTTCAAAGAATCATCTCTTACAAACACTTAGAGTCACGTTTTTAAAATATTTTAGGTATATTAAACTTAATAAAGCACCGTTTACCCTTTTTACATTTACCGTGGTAAAAAATAATTTTAAGCATGGTAATTAATTTGAATTATCAAAAATTAAAATTTGAATTATTGAATAATTTTTACATTATAATTTAAAATATAAAAATAATTTCTTCAATTAAATACTAAAGGCTTAATAATGTAAATTTCATAATTAACACACATGATTCATAAAAATAGTTTTTTATTAAAAGCATGTTTCTAATCTTAAATTTATCTGTTTGTTAAAATTTTGAATTTTATCAAATTTCATGACACTAATTGGTTGATTACAAATAAAATAAAAGGTTTTTGTATTTCATTATTATGTAAAATAAAATTTCAACATAATAATTATTAATTGAAATAAAATATTTAAAACTTTTTAAAATTCGGATAAAATGTTACCCGTGACATCCTCATTTATATTAATGTATAAGATGTTTATGTTTATAAAATTTCCATTAATAATATAGTTAATAACTATTTTTGGGTTATTAATTTGTTGGTTTCTATTGGAAAAGTTTGTGAGTATCGATGAGTGGAATGTTGTGTAGAGGAATGTTTGTTTGGTGACTATAAATAGCCACCGACCAGCCAGTAAGTTCCACAAGCTTACATATGAAGTTTTTAAAGGTATATAGGAAACTAAATACCCCTATTTCTAGCCAGTGGGGCTATAAAAACCCTATTTGTTCTACCAATACCACCATCCTGCTGGTATCGAGTCACGATCCCACCGACGCGCCTAGGTTGAGGGTGTATTAAATACACATTGTGGATTTTAATTATACTTAGTTTTCTAGGTTTTTAATACCAATATTTTAACCAAACCCACCTATGTAAAATTAGATACCTCCCATGTTGAATCTAGATTACCCCCATTTATCCCCCTTTGTTCTTAGAGGTTAGAATGGTCTAGTGATGTTAGAATTTTGATCTTCCTCTAGATTTACAAGAAATTTCATCTTTTCCTTAAGAGATGAGAATGTATATATAGTGGATCAATGTTTTTATGTTGATATGATGAAGAATTATTCCTTTATTTATTATATAAATCCTCATTTATATTTATTTATGATATATTTATGTTTATAAAATTTACAATTCCACTTTTTGTTATTAACTATTATGGGTTCTTAAGAGGTTGGTTTCTTTGTGAAAATGGCCAGAGAATCGATGTTTGGGAGGTGATGTAGAGAAATGGATATTTGGTGGATAAAAATAGACACTAGCCTGCTGATGGGATTTATATATGTCTACATGATATTATAGACACTATTGGTTGGCCTATACAATAAATATGACGGTTCATTAAATACACCCTGAATGTTTTAATTATATAAATTTTACACTTTTTTAATACTAAATTCTAACTCTAACCACCTATTTTGAATTAGATTACCCCTCTTAACGCAAGGGATCTACCAATCATCTCCCATTGGTTCCATAAGGTGAAATTGATCCAGTGACATGAGAAAAATGAGTTTCTTCTTTATCTATAATAGATTTAATTTCATTCTTGAGATATGAGAGTAGATATCAGATGGATCTCTGTTTTCAATGTGGATATGATAAAAAATTACTCATTTATTCATAGATCAGTGATAGATCAAGTGAATTGATGATGCCTTTTGATCAAATCAATATTTTCCATCAATTATCGATGTTCTATGTGCATATGTTTACGAATCATATTCCAAACTTATTCTTGATGGTGGATTGATGACAAAACTATAATCCACTGTTGATACATTGGTATATTTGTGGTTTATTTGACATGTTAATGGAATATCTTTGATCAGAGTTAAATTCCTCATGGATGGTGGCCGTTTCAGGGTAAGTTTTCATAGATCAATCTTATCGATACTTGATTATTCTTGAATAAAATATTGGATCACTAATTAAAATGAAGGATTGTTGGTGGGTCAATGTTCATTGGAAACACTAATATTATCTTCTACAATTGATGGGTAATACATGATCCATTCTTGAATAGAAAAAAAATTTGGTGAATTAACGTCCTCTCCTTTGATATATCTATAAACTAGTTATATTAATAGACTATATGAGGCATGTGACTATAGAACTACATTTTTAAAATGGAATCTAGTTGGTTTTTTTCTAAATAATCTTTTTGATCAAACAAAACATGAAATAAGTGTCCTTGATGTGATAACTATTTATCCACTGGTGAAAAACATGATTCAGACATCAATACTTGATGAATATTTGAGTACATCATCAACAACCTTGAGGTAGGAATTTCTTTACCATTTTAGTCCCTTGTATACTCTAGTTTCCTTGATTTTATTTTTAAATGTCTGAGCTTGTTTGAACATGTTAAATTGTGATCGCATGTACATGTGTATTTATCCTGGAAGAACCATATATGATACTTGATTCCATGAGTATTGATATTATATCTTCTCAAAATTCTTAATGTTTATCACATTTTTTCAATTATTACTACTAAATTATTATTATTGTCTTAATCCAAAATCTTATCATCTTAATTCCCACAATTCCTTTGTCTCATATTATTAATGAACATTATGTATTATGATATTTTTTTTTCCAAAAATATGAAAAATGGCCAAGTCTTAAAGTGACTGCATAAACCTGCCATATGAAGAAACTAAACCGACCATGATGGAAAACTGACCATATATAAGTGACCACATGTTAAAGTAAAAGTGACGTAATGAACAAAAAAGTAACTATGTATTAGGTGATACAAGATTCTCTATATCCTGGAATGACCACATGTATACTAAACTGGCCACATGAAGTGTTCAAGTGACTGCACAAAGGATTCAACCAACCGCATGGTGAATTTAAGTGACCGTACAAACATATAATAATATTTGGTGAATTATTGAACCCACCATATGAATAAATGAACTGACCACATGTGGATGGTAAGTGAATGTGTCAAGTAACCTCAAGAAAATGAACCTGTTGAAGAGACTTCAAGATCAACTAACTGTAATATCTAGTGATCATAAGATCATGTGACCATAATATCTAGTGATTTTAGGAAAGGGTGACCATGTTTAAGAAATGTCTTTGTGACTGAGTCTAACATAAGTGTTATTGAATATCTAAAACTCCTACTTCTACTTTTTAATTCATTAATTTTAGATTTAGGGAATTTAAGGATTCTAGACCAGACTATTGAGTGAACGGATTAATTTTTTAATGGTGTTAAATGGATAATCAGAATATGTGATCTATTTAAGAATAATATCCCCTCATTAACAAAGATATATAGCAATTATATTGAAATATTGATCTGACATACTACTTCACTATGTTCCTACACAACACTCTGTTTTGAAATCTCAGTGTAATATTCATTCAATGTTTTTTTCAATACATATTTAATGATAATTGAAAAACTAAAGTTGATAAAATTGATCTATTCCAAACTCTATCTCTTCTTATATATTTCTCACTATATTTTATATTACCTTAATTTTATGTTTATATTACTCATTATATCTTTTATAACATGCTTATGCATTGTATTAGAGAGTAGTAAACACTATTTCTTATTCTTTTTACACCTATTATCCCATGAATAACCTTGGAAGAGGGTATTTGTATCCAAGAATGTTATGTGGGAATTTGTAACTATAAAACATTATCCTTGTTGTGGATCTATTTATTATTTAATAATCATTTTTGGGAGCATGTGAATATAAAGTGGATATGATTAGGTCCCTTATTGAGGCTGAACCTCTTTTATAAATTTACACCAAGTGTATTTTTCTTACTTTCTTTTTAATAGTAATCATTTTTCCTTCAAAAACTATTTTTCAAACTAATACTCTAATTGTTATCTTCAATTAGAAATTTATATATTGTGTGCTATGTAATTCGATTTTTTTTAAAATATAAATTGATTTTAAAATAATTTTTTCTAGTATGTGTTGAAAACATTAATTTTTTTCATGAACATAAAATTTAATATTTCTACTATTTTGGTTAACTATGATGTTTTTTAAACTTGTTGATTTAATTTTAAATTTTATTAAACAATTTTTTATATTGGAAACTCAATCTGACCCCCACTTGAATTGTTTACTCCAAATAAAATTTTGTATAAAAAGGTTGTTGTTTTTATTTCTTTTTGATTATGTTATGACCTTGATCTAGTTTTAAGAATTATATTTTTATTTATGTTTGTTATCTATTTTTTATGTATAGATACTAAATGTGAATGTTATTCTACAAATAGACCTCTTTTTTTAGTGTTAAAAATTATGTTCAGTGGAAAATATTAATGGAAATTCATATTGAGATCATGGATTTTAAATATTTCGGATCTGTGGAAGATAAATATAAAAACCCTAGAACTCCTAGAAAATAAAGGGATACACCAACTAAAGATTCTTATGATTCAAATTGGAAATATAAGAATTATTTATTTGTTTCATTAAGATTGGACGAATCTAATATGATATATTCTTGAGAAACTTCTTATCAAATTTGGGATAACATTTCTATGTATCAATAAGTAACATCTAATATTTAGGAAATGAGACTAAATACATATACTATTAAGTATGATGATTTCAAAATTATGATTGATTGATCATTATCAGAAATTTTTCTTAAGTTCAATGAGATCTTTAAGACATCAATTATACCTAGAAAATAGAAAAATAACAATGAACAAGTGCTACAGATCATCATATCTCTACCAGATCATTAGACAAGTATTGCAGTCTTTATTCTAGAGTCATGTGACAGTAGAAAACTACAAGTAATTGAGATAATTGGAAAGATAATGATATATAAAGAATAGTTAAAAGTAGACATTGAATATTATGTATTGAAAATAATTTTTTTATTTTAATGTATCATAGTAAAAATCCAAGCAATTTTTCCGACCTGACAGTACAAGAAGAAGTGAAGATGATACAGATAGTGATGATTAAATGGATTGTTTGGACATAAGATTTATTATATACTATAAAAAGAATAATTTTTTTTTCATATGTATAATTATAATGGAAAGTATGATAAAAGAGTAAATTGGAAAAAAATATTGGAGAAAGGATGACTCATCAAATGATATTACCTACTATGAATGTAAGAGGAAAATACTCATAAAATATTTCTATTTGGAGATTGTGTATAAGAAGAAGTATGAGGACAAGGAGAAAAGGCCAAATAATGAAATTAAGTAAACATGTAGTGTATCTTAATATTTCTATAGCAACTCAAATTACAATATAAAGGATGAAAATAAAAAAGAATATATATTATTTATAGCTACTACTTCAAAGGTACCATTTAATTTTCCTTCTCATTTATCTGATGTCTCTAAAATTTCAAATAAAAATATATAAAAATATTTTTCTATGATTGATGATATTATGAAAGAGTTAAAATATACATATAAAAATCTAAAAATGGTCTATGTTTTATGTGTTATAGATAAATCTGATATCAGTATAGAAAATTAAGTGTATCTTATTGTTATTATCTTCAATTATTTATAAACCCTACTTTTGATCGTTATTTTTTTTATGAGTCTTTTTGGGATTCTTCAGTTAAAATTTTGAAAATTTTAAAGGGTTTTTGGGCTATACATGGTTGGACCACGGTTTCCCACACTGTGCGCCCTACTAGTTCAAACTATGTAAACCTAGACAGTGATGGTTCACATTGTTGGTGCATAGTTTGAAAAACTATTCACCCACTAAGGAGAAACTGTGCACCTAGGAAAAATGGGGCACATAGTTAGGGTGCACGGTTTTTCTAACCATGTGGCTCTGCCTAAGAAACCTTGCAAATGAGATATAATTAATCCAAAAATTATTTTTTAAAACCCCAAAACATAGGTTTTATGTTACATATGGGCTGGTACAAAACTAATATGATTTATTCTTCTGTGGATGCTCCCAAGATGTTACTTTTTCCCTCCACACCGCTCTCAAAGTGGATTGAATTTAGGATAATGATATTCAGTCTCTTCCCTGTAAGTATCCATTTCTCATTCTCTTTCTCCTTCTATCTCCTCTTTCCAACCAAGGGTTTAATAGATCTCTATTTTGTTAGAGGTTATAATACCCACTATTTCAGATCCTGAATCTAGGATGATTCATAGATCTATGTTACTGAATTTGGATTTTTGTTTCATGATTTTATGATCCTGAGGTAGGTGGCTCTATTTATGATGGCCAATTTGATTATCCATAAATTTCCTAATTTCCATTCAATTGATTGATTTAAATTTCAATTTGATATTAATTTTTTTATTAGAAAAACCAAATTCCGTTGAATTGCAGATTTGAAATTGGATTTGTCATGAAATTGGGAAAACCCCCAAATTATATTAAATTAGGTTCCGTTGTGAAATTGGATGGAAATTGATTAAATTAAATTGTGGAATTAAATTGTAGAATATGAATTTTTTAATTGATTTGATGAAATTTATTTCAAATTGGCAATTGAGAAAATGGATTTAAAATGGTTTGGATAAAAATCCATAGGTTTTGTCTCTGAAAATGCATGTTTTGTTTAAAAACCCATAACTTTGTTTTTAAATGGAAATTGGAAACTTTGAAATGGGATAATGAGATGAATATTATTTTAAATAGTTTTAAAATTAATTTTCCATAATTGATTGTTATTAGAGATCATGATGTACAAGGTAGTTAGTGATTTATTGGGATAACACTCTTTTAACGCATTATAACTTAAACAAAACATAGTATAGCAAGTCACGTCTCTGATGGGATGGTGATGAGTCCTCTTTGACCAGTGTATGAGGGATGTGTGTATAAAAATATTGTCATGATGAACTTCAAGTGTGTGAGGATCCCATATCCTGGAACTATAACAACTTTTAGAAGATAATCATGCTGCTCATTTTTTATATTTTAAATATATTCTATTGTTTGTTGTAAAATTTTCTACACATGACATATGAATTTATATAAACCATTTTATATAAAATTGTTATTAATACATTTTTAAAGTATTTCCATCATTTGAAATGTAAAGAATGATTTTTTGAAATATTATTTTGAAATGTCATGCCTGTTTATTAAAAATTGAATTCATTATTTGGTTAATTAAATGTTGGAATATTATAATGGAATCTTTGGTGGTACCATACTAGTATTTTATCTCACAACAAAACTATAGATTTAGGTGTTTGTAGATAATCTCCTTATAGGTTTGAGAAATGGTAAGGTTCCACATAGAGGAGGTTCTAGTTGTTCATCCTTGGGATTGGAGTTTTTTTCACTGGGATTTGGGTTTCTATCCTGTTTTATAGTACTTTTTTATGTACTTTGGTTTGTTTACAACTATTTTAATTCTAGTATATTTCTCTTCATGGAGTATTATTTTGTGAATACTAACTTGTGTCTATTGCTTCCATCATGTTTGTGTAAAATTCATTCCCACTTTCTTGTTGTATTATGTCAGGTACTAGTCTCCAACCTGTGGGGATTGGGAATTAACTTCAAGATATGTTAGTATTGACTCAGGTATCATGGTAATATGGTATCCAGGACGGTCCATGACAAAGTGGTATTAGATCCTCTAGGTTGATATTCTTTAATTAATGTCAGTATGAAATTGTGTAATCTTTCCAGGACATAGGAGGTAGTTAAAACTAAGGGTCTGGCCAGGTAACATCATAACGATCATTAAGTCACTAGGGGTGTTTTGGGGAAGACGTCATGATGATTAGTTATAGTTTTTCCCTTCTTTTTATTTGGATAGTAATAAATCCAAATATTGTGTTCTTGTCTGATGGGATTAATTTCTATTTTTTCTTTGTTTTAGTGTTATTCTAAATTCTTCTGTGTGGCCTTCTCATGTGTTGTATCATAATTATTTTGAGAATACATGATAAACATATCTATGGGAAGCTATTGATGAAACTCATTGAGAAAATCCTCCCATGGACATAAGTCTAGTTGAGGTGATTGTACGTACTGTCCAAGCTCTGGGACAGGCACCACCCCCAGTTCTCTTTCAGGATCCAACTACAGAACCTAAAAGGTATTCTTTACGGAATAATTCTCAAGAGTTCCTTTAGTAGAAGACACTAATATTAATGGTCTCAAATGATTCTCAAGAGTCCATGGAATGGTTGATAATGATTGATCATTTGTTTGAGTTCTTGGATAATCCAGATGAAAAGAAGGTGATGTGTAGAACATTCATGCTAGAGGGACCAAGCAGGAGATGCGGGCACATGATGGTGATAGAGAAGAAGCATGAGGGATTAGAGTGGAAATACATTAGGGCTCTTTTAGTTGATCAGTTCTATATAGAGTTTATGTTGTTGTCCAAATCTACTAATTTTTTCAAATTTGAGTAGTCTAAAAAAACCATGACCGATTATGTGATTAATTTTTCTGAGATAGTGTAGTTTTTAAATAAGATAGTGTCCAATTAGAAGATTAATACTCAATGGTTTTATATGAAAATTATATCTTATATTAACTCGCACGTTTTCTTGTTTAAACTACATTCTTATGATGATGTGCTATATAGAGCATTAAGGGTCAAAATGGACATGTTTGGAAGGTCAGTGTTGATGGAAATTTTCTTTTATCCCAGTGGTGGTGTATATTCCTTTAATGGGAAAAATTAATCATGATGATTCTTAGGGTGTCTCTTGGAAAAAGGGTTCTTCTAGACCTCCTTAAATTCCTAGAATAGGACCTCTAATTTTCTAATAGTGTGGTAATCCATGGAATTCATAGACGGTTTTCACTAAGATACCCAAGACATGTGGCTCCTAAAGATGTTTATGTCACTTGTAGAAGTTATTCAATGTCTTTTGTACTCCTTATAGTGGAAAAATATCATCATCACCTATTGAAACTGTGGTAAAATTAGATACTTTATGAGAAAAGTTTTTCTATCCCCAAGAATCTAGAAATAAGATTCTTCATGTAGTGTAAGAGTCTCCAAAAGAAGTAGATATGGGCTCATCGAGTATGAGAGGTACCATAACTATAAATTCTCCACTAGTGACTTATTTATTTTATACTTTTAAATCATATTTAATTATTTCAACTTGTGTTTTTAATATGCTAAATCTTCCTATGGATATTTTATCTTATGTGATGGATATTACTACACCCCTTAGAAAAAATAGAGAACATGGCCTTTATATTCTCGCTTGAGCATTCTCTTCATTTGATGTTGAACTTGATTTCAATTTTCTCATTCTCAACATGAAGCCACTTGAAATCATATTCAGGGAGGATTGGCTCATTTCAAATAAATCCTAGATTGAATGTTATCTTTGATGGGTCTCCTTAGTAAATCTGATGTGGTGTTCTTACAATTCAAGGAGAATGTGACTTCAGGTTGAGTAATGCCATACTATCTTATCCAGAGTTGGGTAAAGTAATATTTGTGTTCACTTTTGACCTGATGTAAAAATATTTAAGAAGTGATCTCCCTCCACTCATCATATAGTTTCCCAATGTTTTTCCTTTTGATTTCTATGGGTTGTCTCTGGTAGAGGAGGTAGAGTTTTTTTTTCAATTTACTACCTAAAATTTAGGCAGTATCTATTCCTTCTTACCATATGGAACAAGCTTAAATGAATGAGTTGAAGAAATAGTTGGATGATTTGTTAGAGAAAGGATTTATGCAACTGAGTGTGTCACCTTGGGTGGTGTTGGTTCTCTTTGGTAAGAAATATGATGGTTTTGTTATAAATTTAATTTATTATCATAATCTCAATAAAGTGATGACAAAGAACAAGTATTTGTTTCCATAGATTGATGATCTATTTGGCCAGCTGAAATGGGTGAATTTGTTCTCCAAGATTGATCTCTAATCTAGTTACCACCAGTCGGGGATAAAATAATCTGACATTCAAAAAACCAACTTTCAAAGTTGGTATGACCATTATGAGTACCTTGTCATGAAATTTGGTCTAACCAATTCTCCTATAGACTTTATGGCTTTAATGAATAGTATTTTCAACATGTACCTTGATGCTTTTGTGGTAGTCTTTGTGGATGACAGCCTTATTTACTCTGATTATGAGGAGGATCATGTGAATCCTCTTAGAGAAGTTATAAAACTATTGGGAAATCAATGAATTTATTCCATGCTTTTGAAATTTGATTTCTGTATTCTTACAGTGATGTTATTGGGACACATGGGGTCAGAACATGGTATTTCAGCTAATCCTATGAAGGTAAAAACCATTATGACATGTGCACAACCACAAAATGTATTTGATATAATAATATTATTGTGTTTGGCTGGGTATTATTTCAAGTTTGTAAAAGACTTCCCAATGATATATTCTACAATGATTGACCAGATTTGGAAGGGAGAAATGTAGGTTTGGGATGAGAAATGTTAGAATTATTTTACTGAGATGAAAATTATTTTGACTTGTACACCAGTGTTGATTCTTCCTGAGGCCAGGCATGTCTATTTGGTCTTCTTTGATGCATCAGGTTCAGGTTTGGTATGTGTTATTATTTAGGGTGATCATGTCATTACTTATAGAGATTTTCATATTAAGAGACATGAGATGAATTATCCATCCCAGGACCTTGAACTCATAGATTTGATTCACTCTCTTATTTTTTGGCGGCATAAACCTTATGGAGAAAGGTTTACCATGTATTCTGAATAAAATAACATGAGTTATATCTTCTATCAAAAACATTTGAGTCTCTACCATAAGAATTGGGTTGAATATCTTATATATTTTTTACTTTGACATCACCTACAACCTTGGGAAAGGGAATATACTCATAAATGCTTTGATGAGAAAACTTCCAACCCAAGCTGTGAAAGAATCATCATAAGAGTAGAACATGATGATAATTTTTTCATAGTTTTGTATTGGAGTCCTAGAATCAAGGGACAAGGTTTCCATATCTATTTTTTAGTTTACATCCTCTCTTCTAAATACGATTATTCAGAAAAATCATATTGATGACGAGTTCAACAGAATTAAAGACTCTCTTTATGGTGGGGAGGCCGTTGCTGGTTTTTAGTTCTCTATGGTGGTAATTATCTACTATCAAAATAATTTTTTGGTATCCCTATCATTCGGGAATGTTGTGATGAGTTATTTCTATAAATCCTAGTGGTATTTTTACCCAAGAACTATGAAAATATTCTATGACTTGCAACATAGATTTTGGTGGCATGTTATGACATTGGGCATTTATAAACTTTTCTCCCATTATTATACATGCTAGTAGGTCAAGGTAGAGAGGAAAGCACCTTAGAGTTTTCTAAAATCACTTCCAATACCAACTTGGAGGTGGGATGATATCTCAATATTCTTTGTGGTTGGGTTTTCACATACCCAGAGAAAGAAGAATGTGATATGGAATGTGATTGATTGGATGACAAAATCGGCCCACATTATACACATTTGTGATATAAAAAAATTTGAGGAGTTGGGTAATATATATGTAAAAGAGATTGTTAGTTTGAACTTAGTTACCGATTCTATAGTATCTAATAGGGTTCCTCATTTTACTTCTCATTTTTGGAGAGGCCTTCAAGAGGAACTGGGATCTCAGGTCTATTTGGGTACGATATACCATCATCAGTAGGATGGCCAGATAGAATGAGCTTTACAGATTCTTCAGGATATTATTTATGCCTGAATGCTCGACTTTTGTGGGCAATGGGATGACCATGTATTAATGGTTGAGTTTTATTATAGCAAAAATTACCATTCTAAAATCATAATGGCTCCTTTTTAGGGCTACCTTGTAAATATCAATTATGTTTGTTGGAGATGGGTGAATGTTCTTTGGTTGGCGCGATCTTGGTTTAATAGATGAAAACAATGATTTAATTTATTCATCAGATAATTTTGATGGAATAGAGCTGGTATAAGTCTTATATTGATCTTTATCATATACCGTTGGAATTTTCAATTTTTGATCAGGATTTCTTGAAAGTTTCACATTAGTTGGGTTATCGATGGAATGCGAGGCAAGGTAAACATGATCCTAATTTTTTGGGATTTCTTGAGGTATTTTAGTAGGTTGGGAATGATTCTATCCATTTATAACTTCTACCATAGTTGGTGTTGATACATAACATGTTTCATGTATCGCATCTACGAAAGAATCTATCTGATATATCTCATGTGCTGAGATGGAGTGATTGTGAGGTCGAGCCTGATTTATCTGTGACTGAGCATCCAATAAGAAAGATTATTTTGAAACCAAGTAACATCATGGGAGGAAGATACATTTCGTACTTATGCTACGGAAAATAGTTTTTATTCTCCTAGGACTTAGGAGAGGGAGGCCCTGATGAGAGAGAAATGGCCACTTTTTTGACAAGGAAGCTTCTATATAGGATTTATGGAGATAGAAAGTTTCTATGGTGGTGAGTTTTTAACATATAATTATCGTTATTAGGTATTCCTAAACCCCTATATTGATCATTATTTTATCGGATTTTTTAGGAGTTCTTCGAGTGAAATTTTAAAATTTATGAAGGGATTTTGTGTTGCGTACGCTTGGCAAATAGTTTTCCAAACCATTCCCCGTACTTATTCCAACCATGAAAACACAAATAGTGATAGATTCAGTAGTCGGATAATGGTTTGATAGACCATGTGTCCACCAAGGAAAAACCATGGACCTAAAAAAATGGTGTTCATGGTTATGTGGCATGGTTTTTCTAATAATGCAGTCCTTCCTAGGACACCATACAAACGATATTTAATTAATCATAAAATTGTTTTTAAATCATTGAAACCCTTATTTTAAGTTCTTGATGGTCCAAATAAAACCTAATACCATTTATTCTTCCTTGTAGGCTCCTAAGAGGTGATATTTGTCCCTATACGCCCCTCTGAAAGTAGATCAAATCTAGGAAAACGACGTAAATATCTTCCCATTAAGTTTCCTCTTACCATTATATTTCTATAACTCTATCATATTTCCTCTCTAGGTTTTCTTAGATCCCCATGTTATTAGAGGATCAAGTCCTTGCTATGTCATATCTTTAATCTAGGTTGATTATTGGATATATGTTACCAGCATTATTCTTTGCAGTTTTTTGAATAGGGATTTGTGTTTTATGATTCTCTGATCCTGAGTTAGGTGGTTCTATTTATGATATCCAACTTGATTAACCCTAAATTGCTAGATTTGAATTAAATTTCCTGATCTATATTTCAATTATCTTTCAATAGGTTATTAATAAAACTGATATATTAGGGAAGGGGGGAAATTTTTTTGACACTGATGAAAGCATTTCCGACCATGTGATCACTCACTTTCACAATATCTTCAATGTCCCTAACATTGATAAAGATCTTCGACCTAAAGTTATACCTCTTATGGTTACAGATGAGGATAATCATTTACTTAATAATGTCCCACTGGATCAAGAGATTAAGGATGATGTCTTTAGTATTAATACGTATGGTGCCCCAGGTCCAGATGTCTTTAATAATGGGTTCTACCAGCAACATTGGGATATAATTCAGGATGATGACTGCCGAATAGTCAAAAAATTCTTCTAGAGAGGCATTCTTCCTCATGGAATGAACTCTCAATTCCTTGTCCTTATTCCTAAATCAGAAAATGGTGATGAAATAAATCATTTCATACCCATATCCCTTATAAATTCACTGTTTAAAATTATCACCAAATTGATTTCCAACTATATCTCAGATATCAACAATAGAATTATTTCATGGAAAAAATTTGGTCTCATTAAAGGAAGATCTATACAAGAGTGTATCTATTTAGCCTCTGAATCTACTAACCCGTTGAATAGAAAAACCAGAGGTGGGAATGTGGCCATTAAACTTGATATAACTAAGGCCTTTGATACCATTTATTAGAACTTCATTATTAAAGTGCTTAGAAATTTCAGATTTAATGGGAACTTTATCAACAGAATTAGACGTCTCTTTAATTCGACTCGTATCTCTATTCTTCTAAATGGAAAACCTAAAGGTTACTTCAATTGTTCTAAAGGGTTCAGGCAAGAAGAACCCCTCTCAGATATCATTTTCCCTATGGCTGAAGACTATCTTAGTAGACTTCAAGCTATTGGAAATGGTAATATTACTCCTATACCTTGTTCTAAAAATGTTTATGCCCCCTCCCATTTTCTATATGCGGATGACATAATTTTTTTATAAAGGGGGACAAAAGAAACCTAAGCAAACTTAAAACCATCATCTCTCACTATAAACATGTGTCTGTTCAACATATCAACTGTCTGAAATCATTTATTTATTTTGGAAAAAATATCCCCCTGGTCAGAAAAATAGCATTATGAATATGCTTGGTATTAAGGATGGATCCCTCCCCTTCAATTATCTTGGTGTTCCTATTTTTTGGGGTAGACCCAAAGAAGTTCATTTCTATACTATTTTTGATCAAACTCTTCGACACCTCTCCTCTTGGAAAGGAAAAAATCTCTCAATGGCAGGGAGAATTTTATTGTTAAATCCACAATTGATTCTAAACTGGTCTATTCCATGATGATCTATAAATAGCTGGCTAGTCTCTTAAACAACATCAACATTTCCATTAAAAAAATTGTCTGGATGGGAAGCACTCTAGAAATGAAATTATTTACCATACCTTGGTCCACTTGTTGTAAGACGATTGAAAAGGGAGGTTTTGGAATAAAAAACCTCACTAACATTAACCAGGCCCTTCAGGAGAAGCTCACATGGAATCTCATTTGTAACAAATCGCCTTCCATGGACTTCCTTCGGGATAGTTTCCTTGAAAAAATTCGAAGCAAGATGAATATTTACTTCACGTCCTATATATGGCCATCCATTAAATATACCTTCAACTCCATTATGCCTAATTCTAGATGGATGGACAACAGAGACTGAAATTTAAATTTTTGTCTTGACAACTGGACTAGAACACCCTTGATTTCCTTGATTTCTTCCTCACAACACCTTGTTCATACAAGTGACACCACTAAAAACATCATGAACATTCAAAATACTTCATTTCCTAAATAGATTAAAAGTATTGTTGAAAATTACCATTTCTCTATTAATGATGATCTCCTGATCTGGGATCCTTCACATAATGGGATGTTTGACTCGAAGAGTTTCTACAAACATTTGTACATCAATGATATGAACAACTTTAGCTGGCTTAACGAATTTAACAAATCCTTGATTAAACCTTCAATATTTACCGTTGTTTGGCATATTTCTCATGGTCGAATTCCAACTGAATCTTGTTTATAGTCTTCTGGAATCAATCATTGCTCTAAATTCCATATGTGTAATCAGCATCGTGAAGATATTAACCATATTTTCCTTTCTTTTGATATGGATATCGCTCTTTGGAATTATAGCTTTGACATATTTGAATGAAATTGGTTGTTTTTTCATTCTCTAATCTCTCAGGTTCAAAAATGTTTGGAGAAATCCGACTCTCAACAAATCAAGAACCTCTTTGTGGCAGCAATCACAGAGCTTCTGCATGTGATCTGGTATGGTAGGAATGAATATAACTTTCGGAAATGTTATTAAAATCTTAATGCAGGAAAAATGAGAATTCTCATCGCTACCTGAGAGGCGTCCTCGATACAGAAGGATCAGTGTAACAACTCGGTCAGAGATTTGGTGATCCTGCGATGTCTTGGGATCATTGGTAAATATCCTCACCCTAAATTCGTGATTGAAGTTTTTTGGCATCCCCCCTACAGGATGGATCAAAATCAATGTAGATGGCGCCTCTAAAGGCAACCCTGGCCCAGCGGGTTGTGGATCCATATTCAGAAATCATTTAGATCAAGTTCTCAGTTTCTTATACGGATCATGTGGTATTACAACCTCCGTAGAATCCGAGATGCTCAGCGTTATTCATGCGATATTGTTTTCCAAGATGCACAAATTGAACAACATATGGATTGAAAGAGACTCCTCCACTATCGTCCAAGAAATCTGGAAGGGTACCATCCACCTAGCATGGAAGTTCACTTCCCACTGGACTGACTGTCTACACTCACTCTCCTCCCTCGACTTCATTACTACGCATGCTTACCTGGAAGAAAACAGAGTTTTCGATGCCCTTTTCAAAATGGGCATTATTAAGGACACTACCTGGATAGATGATCTTCCCCCCGAGCGTCTTCCTCTTTACATGTGGGATGTAAACAAAATTCCTTCCTTTTGACTCGCGTTAACCCTTTATTTTATATAAATTTTTTTTTGTTTTGGTCTTTGACTAGAACAATACCTTAAAAAAATACTAATAATACCAATTCCATTAAATTGGGAATTTTAAATTGTATTGGGAATGAAATTGAAAAGAAAAACCACAATTCGATTGAATTTATGTGTGTTGTGAAATTGGATTGAATTTTTTTTAAATTAAATTGTGGAATTAAATTGTTGAATTTGAATTGTGGAATTTATTTGATGAAATTTATTTAAAATTGGTATGTAATAAAATGGATTTAAAATAGGTTAGAAAAAAACCTGGTGTTTTAACCTTGGAAAATAGATTTTTTGATTAAAAACTTATGCTTTCATTTATAAATAGAAATTTGAATATTTGAAATGGAATAATTGGATGAATATAATTTTAAATAGTTTTAAAATAAAATTTACATCACTGATTTTTATTTGATCACATTACATTCTAAGTAGTTTTTGATTTATTGTGATAACACTCTTTTGATTCTTTACAACTGAAAAAAACCTAGTGCAGTAGGTCACATCCATGATGAGATGGTGATGATTCCTCTTTGAAAAGTGTCTATGGGACGTGTGTATAAACATATTTTTGTTATCACCTTTGAGTGCATGGAGATTCCAAAGCCTGTAACTATCATACCTTTTATAGGATGACCATGTTGCTTGTTTGGTTATATTTGAAATATATTTCATTGTTTGTTGTAAACTATTTTACAAAACCTTTTGAATTTATATAAACTGTTTTAGAAAAAATATTTATTAATACACTTGATTAAATTACTTCCATCAATTGAAATGTAAATCATTATTTGTTTGAAATATTATTTTGAAATGTCATGTCTGTTTATTTAAAAATGAAATCATAATTCGGTTAATTGAATGTTTGTATCTTTTTCTGGAATACTTGGTGAGCCCCTATTGGGATTCTAGTTCACACCATACCTTTGAATTCAGTGGTTGCATATTATCTCCTTCCAGGTTCAATGAAGGGTAAAGCGCCAATTGGATGTTGTTATAGTTATTGATCATTGGGATTGGAGAGTCATGTCTGTTGGGAATTGGGTTTCTATAATGTTTTCTAGTACATTTTTATGTGATTTAGGATGTTTACACCTCTTTAAATTATTTTACAGTTCTCCTTGTAGAGTTTTTGTTTGTAAATACTTAATTCTGTCTCTTGATTCTATCGTGTTTTTTGGAAAATTCATTCCCAGTTTCTTGTTGTATGATGCCAGGTGCTAGTCGCCAACTATTGGGGATTTTGAACGCCCTTCCGGCTATGTCAATGTTTGCTCGGGTACTAGGGTACCCAGGAATTTGGACAAGTTCATGAAATTTATTGACTCTTTTTTTACCTTGTAAGTATTTGAAATATATTGAGGAATTTGTTTGGAGTCAGGAGCTGAGACATCATGAGATTCCACGGCCCAATGTGCCCTGAATTACTTTTATAAAAATAATAAATTTATTTATATAATGCACGTGTAGTCTTTAAAATATAGAATATATTTTGAATGAAGTATAGGATCATAAATCTAAGACCATAGTTGGGTCTAAAATATGGGGTTTACCCTAGGAATTATCTACAGTTTTTCAGTGATGGGCATTCAAATAAGGAAGTTGTTGGTGGGTGCGTAAAGTTGATTAATAAACTAATTTATTCAATTTTTTCATTTAATACCCATAATTTAATTTCCTATTCAAATATACTATTATAGAAATTCTCCTAAGTTAGCATAATAACCTATGAGGTTTTTGAGGAGATTCAGAGCATTATTTATTAGATAATTGAAATTGTACGATGAATAGTGATTAGATCGAGGTGGATTGATAGACAGAAAATGCAGCGGATCCTCCCCATTACTAGAGAACATGTTATTCACTATTGATTGACCTATATCTAAGGTAGGGCACACAAATTGTGGTTTCTTCCAATTATTAATTTATTGAGTTTGGATTTGATTAATATAACTTTGATATGTGATTTTCCCATGCTTTTCATGATCCCAATTCTGGTAAATTTTGTTGTTGATTTAATTTTATATTATATTCCATGAAATCATGTCTAAAATACCCAATTATGTGATTATTATCCAATAACTGTTGGAAAATGATAATATCACATTTTTTGTTCCTTTCCCCCACCCATTCTTCATATTCATAATCACTAGACAATGGGGTCCCGATTTGACTGTTGTCGGGTGGATTTGAGCATGATGGAACACCTAGATTCATAGTTTCTGTGTTCAAATTTACCATATCAGTGTTTTGGGGTTGAATTGGAGAGAATTGTGGGTAAAAGTGGTGGATTTACGGATCTGGGATTTGAGGTGCTTATGGTAGTGACACGTGAGGCATGGTGGAAAAGCTATAATATTTATGTGTGTGGAGAAATTCCAATTTTCGGTGACCGGAGGTCATGAAATTGATGGCCTAAATTGTCAACCTTGTTTTTAGTAGGTTTTGAGTGGTCAACAACTGGAAATCATGATGGAAATGGAAAATATAATAACCATGGTGGTGAACTTGTATTTATGTGGAATCCCCAACTACCAGACATGTAGTCAGGAAGAGAATATCCTGTGTAGTACCCTAGCTATGGAGGATAGTGTTTTAGGTTTTAGATTAGAATCACAGGCCATGTGGGACCCCAATCACCATGTGACTTGGTGATGGAAGCTCAACGTGTACACTAAGTGTGCACAAGAATTGACACAAACAAACAAAAAAAACATAGAATAGTAAACAATCTTGTAAATGGTAAGGTACTTGGGTTGGGACAAGGCCAGGTACATGACAAGGTGCACAAGACGAGGTTAACGAACACATTCAAGGCCATGGGAACATGGGCTATGCCAAGATGGTTGAGAAACACTGTGTATCCCATGTACATGCCATTTACGGTGACATGGACACCAAACTATGTTCGTATGGGACATGTCGAGATGACGAGGTAGGGTTACATGCCATGTGGACCCCCATACATGTTGTTTACTTCCATACACAAATTCTACCTCTCGAATATCCTTTATTTTGACTCTAGTTTTGGTCCATGAGTATCATATCCTGAGCGTTTTTCCACAAAGAAAGTGATGGTGGCCTTCTAAATAGATTTCTGGATAATATGAGAGATGTTTCAAGCATGATTCTTCTTTAGATGATTCTTTATGATGGTAGTGATCAGGAAGGATCGTCAAATTTTTTAGATAGAGATGGTACTCCCATGTTACATTAGGGTGTGTTCCTCCAATCAATTTTTCCAGTAAGAGGTGGTACTCCCCTATCAAACTCGGGTGAAGGTCCTCTATTAATGGGGATGGTACACCCCTAACTCACTAGGGTGTGGGTCACCCATTCTAATTATACAATTAGAGGTGGAACTCCTCTGTCACACCATGGTGCAATTCCTCTATCCATGGAGATGGTACTCCCCTATCGCACTAGGGTGAGGGTTCCCAATACTAATTATTTAGATGGGTATGGTACTACCCTATTTTATTAGGGCATGGGTAAAACTTTCTTGTTATACCAGATATATAGAATATACTACCCAACAAAGGTAAATGAGCTCAATCTACTGGGGTGATACTTCACTGTCACACCAGGGCGTGAGTCCCACATACTCTGTACACAGTTATAAAGATGTTATTTACCTAAAAAAGTGTGTTTCATCTATCTAACTATTGTATTTACCCCTATTTTACCAGGGTGTGGGGAATCTATCCTTTGGATAATATTCTGCCTCAAGATTAAGTGCAGTGGTGAGGTCCAGATCCTCCTAATGAATGCTTTGGATAGACACATGAGATGTTGGGAATCAATGATGGGCCTTTTGAGAAACAGAAAGACTCATCATCCTGGGCTAAGCTATGAGATGGATACCTCATTTCTCTCATGTCTATATTGATTATATGATTATATATCTATGTTTTTGGGTTTCATTTCCATCTTTATTTGGGTTGATATGAATACTTATATTGTGTATTATATTACTACCTCTTTATATTTTGGGGTGTCCTACTAGATATTTTTATAATCACACCTACATGGTATTTTATTTCTAGTTTCATATATTATGTATATGATAGAATGACCAGTTCTAATTTGATAGGAACATAGGGATACATAGGTTCATATATTTTGTATGGTGGTCATGGATACAATATTAGTATCCAGGCTCTCTCATCTTTATTTTCTTCATGTTCTAGTCAGGTTGGGAGATATTTTCTAGTTGGGCATTTATTTTTCCCCTTTCCATTTTTGATTTCACAATCACACACTTTTTCATTATTTAGAGATTATTACATGCATGGTTTAGAGTCTAGATATTACTATCTTTTAATATTATTCATCTTCAATTATTCACAAGGATGGATGTGTGCATTCATACAAGAACTTCTGGAAATGGAATCCCATTTTAGTTATTCCCTATCATCACTTGTCACCAAACCCTAGCCTATAGAGGAGGTCATGGGGTTATGGAGGTCCGATGTTTGACTGGACAGGTAGGCACGAGTTTTTTTGTTATTTAAATTTTGGTATCAAGGGTGGTTTGACATCAGGATGGTGTTTGGAGTGTTTTCCCCTTAGGATTTTTGGTTGGGAAATTTAGGTCAATGATATCAAAGTGTATCAAGTGAAGATTTTAGGACAGGGAACCCATTTTTGGTGTGGTATCTAGAATATCCATTCACTAGGACTCTTATTATCTTCTTTTCTACTCAAAATACTGAGACATTGGTTGTAGGGAACATTAGTACATAAATCATATATGATTGGGTACACTAACAATCCTTCTTGAGTCAGATCCCCATATATATATTCTCATCTGATCATGGTATATATTGATTACTTTTAGGATGCCTCTAAAAAGACACCCAACCAGGTTACTTATTCAAGATAGCGATGATGATCCAGTGAGTGATGAGTTTCCAGTTCTGGGACCATCTGATGAGATATTTCTCTAGATGGTAAGGCAATAGTACCCCCACCTATCATGTAGAAAATTATTCTAGTAGAGTAGGATAACGATGTAGATAGGCTTCACGCACTCTTCATAATCCAATGCCAGAGGATACTAAGGATCTATTGAGATCTAGTTCCTCGAGTATTGTAGGACTGGTTTGAGTGAGTGACATGATTTATTAGAATTGTATGTGACCCCGAATGATCAAATGGTTTCACTATTAGCTAATCTCTTCGATGGAGTAGTTGGGAATCAGTGGTGTCTAGTCATGAAAACTCGTGATGAGTCAAGACTCTCATGGTCCGACTTCCATCATCTTTTCCTGAGGAGTACTACACCTCATTCTTACACTCAATTCGGATTCAAGAGCATTTGGAGCTGAAGAAGAGAGAGATGATATGTAAGGACCCTACCTTAAACATTACATAACCTTGCTATTTCAACTAGATTTCATGTCTTTACAACCACAAAGATTTTTTCGGTTTAGATTTTTATAAAGTCAGTAAAAAAACTCATTCATATCAACCCAAAAGAATAAAAAGTGGGCACCATTAAAACAATATCCATTTCTTCCAAAACCTAAATTTTTTAATATAAAACAACAACATTATTTCATTGAAAAAACTTCATAACATTTAACATGACTTTATTATTTCTATTAAAAATACTTATACCCTATGAAAAACATTTAAAAACATGGGATTATCATAAAAAAGATCAGTAAGGCATATAAAAAGAAGGAAATAAACCATTAGTCCATGAAAACTTATAATCATAATCATTTTCCTAAAGACATACTTCCCACCCTTATATACTAACATTGAGAAACCTGAAATTTCCATAAAACATCAAAGAACATATATAAAACCATTAATTTATATTGGAGAATTAATTTCTTATATTGTATCCCTCATGTCTACCATATGATTTTTAACAATCACATCTACCTTATAATGTAACCCTCATGCATACGTTATGGTGTAACTATTGCAGTTACACTTGGAGTAACCGTACAGCCTCCCTCCAACTTACACATAACTAATTAATTGGATGGAGATATAGGTTCCACCCTTAATCATAAAAAATAACCAAGAATCATAACATAATAATAAAACATGAATAATTTCATAAAAAACATTTCTTTAGAATTTAATAAAATAGAATTTTAAAAGAGTATTTTTAAAGGAAATCCCCTTACAAATATCATATAATTGATTTGAAAAATTAATATAATTAATGTAATATGTGTATAAACTAAAAATAAACATAATAAAACATAATATAAACAAAACATCATCACAAAAATAATCTCAATACCACATAATGAATAATGTAGAAGGTTTACCCAAAGAATGAAAATTGGGTTAAGAATTCCCTTATCTAGGGTTCGTCTTACTTACAACTTGTCTAAACCTCGTGTATAATGGTTAAAAGACTATTATTAATATTTTAAAGAAAATTATTCATGTTTATAATACCTTATATTTTCGTTTTAAAACATCATCCGACCTATTTATTAATAAAATTTTGTTGTTTCCATTGTTTTGGGTGCCTTCCTCACATGATTTCCACAGTCGGTTCGTAAATGATTTTCTTGCCAAATGGAAGAAAAAATCTAGAAGTAAAATGAAATGGTGTTAATATGTTTCCATAATATTAAATTATTCCATAAATCATTTATGTTATATGGTACTAGGATGAATCATTATATAAAACATTAGTTATACTCGTTTAGATTTTTTTGGAGTTTCTTCTATTATCACAAAAGTTTTTCATAATATACCTTTAATATTATGAATATAATTTAATTAATGTACATAATAAATGTAATAAGATGAAATTTAAAATATTTTTTAACCATTAAAATATTTTTACAACAATATTTGATAGAATTAAAGGAAATTGAAGACACATCGTCCACGATGTTAGTAAATCGACACATCACAGACGTTGTTTTTCTTTTTATAATAAGAGGTAGAGGAGGGGGAAAGTGATGATGAATTTTTTCATAAACATGATAAAATTATAGAATATATATAATAATAAATATTTAATTTCTCTTGGATAAGAGGAGGAGAAGAAAGTATAAAAAATTAAAATAATTGAAAATAAAACACAAGAAAATGAAAGTGGATTTTTTCCTCTTGATCCCTTCTCCTTGAGATCCTCTTTAAGGCCTTCGGTTTTGACCTTTAGGTGAGGCCAGAAGTTCTTGGACATGGGTAAAGGACTTGGTAAGGGGATTGTGTAAAATTTAGAAAATGATAAAATCTGAGAGGTGTGAGTGGAAGATGGGGTGAGGGTGGTAATTATAGTTAAGGAGAGGAGGGTTTTACCAATATTTTAATCATTAGTTTAATATTGTTTCTCAAGAATATAAATAGTATTGATTCATGTGACCCAGAATAGTAATTAGAGAATGTGATTTCTAACCAAGGGTGATTACATAAGTCATGATTATAGGAATAGTGTATTTAACTGGTAATGTATATATACAGTATATTACTCTATTTTACTATACATCAAAAATTAAATAATTTTAGAAAAATCCCAGAAATGTAAAATAACAATTTTTCACCATGTAGAATTAAAAAATGAACTATATTTTTTAAAATTAAATTTCTAAATATGATTAATTTAATTATTAAATAAAATTATAATTTATTCAAAAAAAACAATTTTAAAACTATAAATCATTTTATATCACATTGAAAAAGTAACAAAGATCTAATTATCTTATAACATTAAGAAATTAAAATATCAAAATTATTTACTATTTATAAGGGTCATATTACTATTCATATTACTATTCATAATGGTATGGCACTATTCACAAAAAAACAAGTTTATTTCATCAGACTCGAAATAAGTTATTGATCAGAACTATAAATGTTCATTTTTCAAAATTCAAATCATAGAAGTAGAAAAATTATGTTTAAAAGCTAGTTTATAATTATCTCCTTAAAAAAAATTCATTATGTAAATATTCAGTGTTTCATGCATTTCAATATTTTTCAAACCTTGGGGTGTAACATTCTCCCCACATTCTAGAAATTGCATCCTTACAATTTTATTTGCTTATTGAACAAGTGATGGTACCTTTCCCTCATATCATTTTAATATTCTCATGTTCCTTCTTCAACCATGTGGTTTCTCCAGAAAACATTTACCTAGTGGATTACCTTATTCATCAATATTTTTTCTCTTTGATCTAGAATTTGAACATGTTTCTCTTCAAATGAATGATTCTATTCTAGCTGAACTGTTTCTCAGATCAAAACATGAGATAAATCTAGAACATACTTTCTCAACATTGAAACATGATAAACATTTTGTACATGAGATAAATTAAGAGGCAAATCTATTCGGTAGGCAACTGATCCAACTTTATCCACCATTTCATAAGGTCCAATGAACCATGGAGTTAGATTTTTTTTCTTACCAAAATATATAACACTTTTCCATGGTGAGATTCTATGAAAAACATGATCACCTACCTCGAAAGAAAAGTTTATCGTCCTGTTATCTGCACAACTTTTCTGCCAACTTTGAGTTATCCTCATGTGTTGATGGATTATCTTCACTTACTCATCAACTTCCCATACTAATTCTAGTCCCATCAACTTCCTCTCCCCAACTTCATCCCAAAATGTTGGACTTTTACACCGCTTCCCATATAATTCCTCAAAATGTGTCATCTGTATACTAGAATGAAAAATGTTATTTTTTAAAAATTCAACAAAAGAAATATATTGATCCCAAATTCTCTGGTAATCCATTGAAAAATCATGAAGCATATCCTCCAATGTATAAATTGTCTATTCTAACTTCCCATTTGATTGAGGATGAAAAGTTGTACTGAAATTTAATTATATTCCCAACGACATCTAAAGGTTTTTCGAAAAGATAGAAGTGAACCCAGGATCACAGTCAGATAAAATGGAACGAGGAACTCCATGGAACATGGCAATGTCTTTGAGGTACAGTTGAGAAAGCTGATCCAAATACATAGTATCTCGAATAGGAAGAAAATTAGCAGTTTTAGTCAGTCGATCAAAAATAAACTAGATTTCATTGTTACCTCGAGAAGTCTTTGGTAGTCCCACAAAAAATTCCATGGTTATATTTTCCCATTCCCACTCTGGAACTCATAAAAGATGAAGAATCCCCCTCGGTAAATTCCACTTCGACTTATTGAAATTTCAATCATTTCATGGTAAAATCTGTAATAACTCTTTTCATTCCATCCCACCAGTAATACTCCCGAAGCTCTTGGTACATCTTTGTACTACCAGGATGATCTGAAAATGGAGAACCATGAGCTTCATATAACAATTCTTTCTTCAGTTGGGAAACACAGGGCACACACAATCTTTTTACAAATCAGAAAACACAATATTTATCAATGTTAAATTCTAGAAAGTTGTCCATTTTAACTAATTCTACATTTTTTTGTAACTCCCCTTATTCCTTCTCTACTTTCTTAATTCTGTCTGACAAAGATGACTGCACTGAAACTTGAAACAAAATTGAAGAATTTATTACACCAAAAAAACTTTCATGAAAAAAGTCATCAAATCATTAATCAAAGGGTCTTGTTTTATCTATATTATAGTTAATGATTCAAGATATTTTCTACTCAAGGCATCTGACACTTTGTTTTCTTTTTTTGGATGGTAATTGATCATGTAATCATAATATTTTATCAATTCAATCCATCTTTTCTACCTCATTTTCAATTCCTTTTGAGTGAATATATAATTCAAAATTATGTGGTTAGTATATATTTCACATTTGGCTCTGTATAATTGATACCTCCAAATTTTCAAAGAAAAAACCACAGTTTCTAATTACAAATAATGTGTGGTATAATTTAACACATGAGGATTTAGTTGTCTTGAAGCATAATAATTTACCTAATCATTCTGCATTAGAACACAACCAAGTCCCTTTAACAAATCATCACTTTATATGACAAACTCACAATTTTTGGAAGGTAGGGTCAGAACTATATTATTCACCAACCTTTTTTCAATTCCTGAAAATAATCATCAAATTATTTATTCTAGATGAATTTACCTCATTTTCAAGTTAACTTATTCAGTGGACTAGATAAATGTGAAATATTTTCAATAAACCCCCAATAATATCCTACCAAACCATGTAAACTAAGAATCTCATATATATTTGTGGGTCCTATCCATTATTCAACAACTTTCCTTTTTATAGAATCAAAAGTTATGCCATCTTTAGAAACAAGGTGACTAAGGAAAGAAATTTTTTGCAACCAAAAGGTTCCCTTTCTGAATTTTCCATATAGTTTCTTTTCTTTTATGGTTTTAAAAACAACCTTAAGATGTTTTTCATAATCCTATTTATATCTTGAATATACCAAAATGGAATCAATAAATGAAACCACAAAATTATCCAAGAACTCATGAAATATTCTATTCATAAGATCAATGAATATTGTAGGTTTATTATTTAACCCAAAGGACATAGCAAAAAATTCATAATTATTATATCTAGTTCAAAAATCTATTTTTGGAATGTCATCCTCCTTTACCTTCATTTGATGGTTCCAAGATCTCAAGTAAATCTTGAAAAAATACTAAGCTCCTTAGATCTAGTCAAACAAGTCATCTATGTGAGTCAAATGATACTTAGTCTTAATAGTAATGTTATTCAAATATCTATAATCAATGAAAAGTCACATGGAAAAATATTTATAATTAATGAAAAAATAGGGTCTCCCTATGGTGAAGTGCTTGGAAAAATGAATCCTTGATCAAGCAACTCCTGCAACTGATTTTTTTAATTCAAGAAGTTCCATTTGATCCATTCGATAAGGTGCATTGAAATTGGATTAGAATCAGGAACTAAGTCAATTGTGAATTAAACATTCAGATAAGGTTTAACACTGGGTATGTTATCAAGAAAAACCTCATGGTGTTCATTTACCATTGAGACATCATTAATATATATAATTCCCTTGTTTTCAAAAATATGAACATGATAGATTTTATTTCCATCTTTCAATAGTTTCTCAACATCCATATATTTTATCAATTGTATGGGTTCCTTCTTTTATAAAAAGTGAAAATATTTCTGAGAAAATAATTCTTTGGATCTATAATCAATATTAGAATGATAAACATAAATCCAATACATACCTAGAATGACATAAAAATCTAATAAGGGGAAAACAATAAGTCTTGTAGGTAATCTATTTCCACATAAAATAGTATAACTATTCTTAAAATGCCTTTTATTGTAACATTTCCCCCGATTTTTTTAAAATAAATTAGGGTATAATTTATTGAAGTGATATTACCAATTTAATATAAAATTTATTTGAAATAAAGGAATGTGTAGACCCCGTATCAAAAAAGACATTTAAGAAATCTAAGAAAACAAAAATGTACCTAATACCACTTAATTGGATGGCCCAAAATCTATTGATATAGTAAAAAAGGACCTCACCACACCTTTCTTCTTATTGTATGGCTTCTTTCTATCACTCATATCTTTATTTGGGTAGACATTTTCATAACGAACCATCTCACCACATTTGAAACACTTTATATTTTTCTTATCAGAATTAACCTTAAGATCATTTTCATTACAATATCGAGCCATATTTCCAAAATTACCACATTGAAAACACTTCTTGATTATGGTAAGTCATTCCTAAGGGTAGTTTTTACCACACATTTCACAAACTGGAATTTGAACTTTCTTACCATCAGATTTATATGATTTATTCTTACACATCACTTGCCATATGGACCTCTTCTTCTCTTTATTTTCAAAGTATAGATGATCATCAGTGAAATCCATTTCTACCATCTCATCATATCGTACAATTTTCTCATAAATTTTGAATTATCAGGAGGCCAATGCCTTTCTATATCTTGGATTTAATCTTGAGTAAAATTGATTGACTTTTCTATCAAGATCCAGAATAAGATTTGGAGCATACCTTTCTAGTCGAGTAAAGTTTTCTTCATACATGGCCACTAAATATTCTTCATTTTTCTTTAATTCAATTAATTTCTTCTACATCCTTAGTCTAACCACCTTTAGAAAATATTTCTAAAGGAAAATACTTTTAAATTCATCCCACTATAAGGCTTCAATATCCTCTATATCCCTGATTGTCTTGACCATTAAACACCATTGATTAGCTTCACCTCTAAAATGATTAATGGAGAGACTGAACTTTTGATTATCATATCATCCCATAAAATCAAATAACTTTTCAATGGATTTAATCCATCATTCAGCCGTTATTGGTTCAGAAGATCCCCTAAAAGTAGGAGGGTGTGGCCTCAAAAAATGTTACACTATCATCATGTTCCTTTCTGGTAGATCTAGTTCTTATCTTGGAGGGATTCCACCACCATTTACTTCCTATATCAACTTATCCATTACAGTCATGAACTGATCCGTTCTAATTCCCACCATTTTTGGTTTCAGATTCAGAAAAGATATCAGCCTCTCTATTCCTTCTAACTTCAGCTTCCCTATTTCTTCTATGGAAAAATGTTCTGAACATACAAATATTAGATGAAGAAACATTTTAATATTTAAATTCTATATCATTTCAACATAAAAAGGTAAAAATCATATATGTTATTTTATTAACATCATACTAACTCATAATGTTATTTAAAACCTGCTCGGATACCAACTATAAGGACCAGTCCTTAAACACTACATAACCTAGTTATTTCAACTAGATTTCACTTCTTTACAATCCCAAAGATATTTTTGATTTATTTTTTTAAAATCTTTATAAAATAATCATACATATCAACCTATAATAATAAAAATTATATACCATTAAAATAGTATCCATTTAGTCCAAAACATAATATTTTTAACACAAAACTACAAAATGATTTCTTTGACAAAACTTCATAACATTTAACTTGAATTTATTATTTATCTTACACACCCTTATAACCTAATAAGAACATTTAAAAACATGGGATAAGCATAAAAATATCATCAAGGGATATAAAAATAAGGAAAGAAACCATTAGTCCATGAAAACTTCTAATCATATTAAATCATTTTCACAAAGACATATTTCTCACCCTTATATACTTACTTTGTGAAACATTAGATTTACATAAAACATTATAAAACATATAAAAACTGATAATGTAATATTGGTAAATTACTTACTTATATCATAACCCTCACATCTAACTTATGATTTGTAACCTTCACAACTACCTTACAATGTCACCCTCGTGATTAACTTATGGCGTAACTATCACAGTTACACTTAGATTAACCACACATACAACCTCAAACATACACATAACCAATGCATTGGAGGGAGATATAGGTCCCACTATTTAACATAAAAAATTCCCAAGAACCATAAAATAATCATAAAACATGAATAATTGAATAAAAACATTGGTTTTGAATTTCGTAAAATTGAATTTTAAAAGAGGATTTTTAATGGAAGGTCCCTTAAAAATATCATATAATTGATGTGAAAAATTAATAGAATAAAAGTAATATGTGTATAATCTATAAATATAGATAATAAAACATAGTATACACAAAAATTAATTGCACAAATAATTTTAGTACTACATAATGAATAATGTAGAAGGTTACCACAAAGAATGGAAATTGGCTTAAGAATTCTCTTACCTCGGGTTTGTCTTACTTACAACTAGTATAAACCTACTATATAATGTTTAAAAGAGTGTTACATAAATTTTATAGAAACAAATTCATGTTTATAGCACCTTAAATGATCATTTTATAATTTCCTTCAACCCATTTATTAATAACATTTTTTTATTTCTATTGTTTCAGGTGTGTGCCTCACATGATTTCTAAGGTCAGTTCGTAAAGTATTTTATTTTTGAATGGAACAAAAAATAAAAAATTGAAAAAAACTTATTAATATGTTTTTATAATTTTAAATTATTCCATAAATCATTTTGTTTATTTGGTATGAGGATGAAACATTTGATATATCATTAGTGATACTCATTTAGATCAGTTTGACAGTTCTTCGATTATCATGAACTTATTTCATCATATAAATTTAATATTATGAATATAAGTAAATTACATAACATAAGATCAGTCATAAGATATAAATTAAAAATTTAATTAACCATTAAAATGGTTTACAAACATATTTGAAAGAAATAAATGAAATTAAAGACACATCATCCACGATGTCAGTAGATTGACACATCACGGACCGTGTTTTTATTTTTAGAATAAGAGGAAGAGGATAAAAATAATGATGATGAATTTTTCCTTAACTGGGATAATAATCCATAATATATATAATAATTTATATTTAATTACTCTTTTATAAGGGGAGAAGAATAATGTATAATAAAAGAAAATAATTGAAAAGAAAACACAAGAAAATGAAAGAAGATTTTTACCTCTTGACCTCTTCTCCAGGAGATCCTTTTTTAAGGCCTATGGGTTTGACCTTTTGGTGATACCAGAAGGTCTTGGACATGGGGAAGATCCTTGTGAATGGTATTTTTCAGAATTTAGACAATTCTCAAAGCTTGAGAGGTGTGAGAGGAAGAGGGGGTGAGGGTGATATTTATAGTGGAGGAGAGGAGGGGTTTACCATTATTTTAATCAATATTTTATTATTTTTTCTCAAGACTATGAATAGTTTTGAATCATGTGACCCAAAATAGTAATTAGATAATGTGATTTTTAACCAAGGGTTCTTACATTATCCATGATTCTATGAATAGTTTATTTAACTGCTAATTTATATATACGGTATATTACTGTATTTTACTATTCATAAAAATTCATGAATTTTAGAAAAATACCAAAACTAAACCCTGACCATTTTTCGATGTGTAGAATTCAAAAATTAACTCCATTTTTTGAAAATAATTTTCTAAATATGAATAATTTAATTTTTAAATAAAATCATAATTTATTCAAAAAATAACAATTTTAAAACTATAACTCATTTTATATCACATTGAAAAATTAATCAAGATCTCATTATCTTATAAACATTATAAAATAAAATAATAAAATGATTTACTATTCATAAGGTTCATATTAACATTCATAAGGGTATGTTACTATTCACAAAAAAAAACAAGTTGGTTCTATCAGACTCTAAATAAGTTACTGATCACAACCGTAGATGTCCATTTTTATAAATTCAAATTATAGAAGTGGAAAAATTATGATTAATGGCTAGTCTATAACAATCTCCTTAAAAAATCATCATTTAGAGTTTCAGTGTTTCATGCATTTCAATTTATTTTTATAACCTTGGGGTGTTACATGATCGTTTCTAAGAATGATGAGATATTTACTGACCTTATGTAGTACTCCCTCAAAACGATTCCACATGGTTACTTACAGGCGTGAAAGTTCAACTAGGGTATCTGTAGCGAAATATGTGCATGTGTGGTACCCCTATGTATTATCTCCTATGCTGGAGTAGTAGATCAGGTGTTGGTGAAGGAGGGATTCCAAGCTAAGGGACACTATGTGGTTGGTTCCATTAGTAGATATCTCAGGGATGAATCATCTTCAATGATCGGAAGACGGATGGAGTCAAGTAATATGAGGCATATCCACGATTAGACTCATGCACGTGGTTATGTGGCTTAGGGAAAACATATTGGACCAAGGAATCCCAAAGAGTGGAAATGATGGGCATGTGACAGATGAGTTTGGGTGGAATTTGATTTGCCAACCCAAGATGCAAGGTATGGAAGGTAGACAACAGATAGACCACCATGATATAAGAAGAACCATGATCATGGTTCTCCCAGGTGTAGCATGGGTGGTCCCCAAGGAGGTGTAGCTAGTAGAGGAGTAGGTGGGGATCTAGGAGTGGAAGCTGCTGGTAGAGGGAGATGTTATGAGATACTTCGACCATCACCACCAGTTAGCCCACATCGGGCTCAAGGAGAAGGCAGTCAGGGTTGTGGGTAGCTACATTCGATGAAGGTTTATGACACGGAAGATCATGAGATGACTATAGGTATGATATTTGTGTTTTCTATTCTTGACTTATTACTATTAGACACATGTGATACTCAATCCATAATCTCTTTACTTCTGGTATGAGAGCTTGAGATTCAAATTGATGATTTAGTGGAACATATTTGGCTTCAGGTTCCTATAGGTAATGCTTCTATGATATCACTTATCTTCATGAAGTGAAAGTAATAACTTCATGGATATATTTTCTCATGCGACCTATTGGTTGTTATAATGATTCCATTTAACATCATCCTGGGTATGGACTAGTTTTCAATTGTCTTAGTCGAGATTGATTATCACCATAGATGATTTAAACACCTTCGAACAGATGGGATGAAATCCTCCTTTGTGGTAGAGTGATATCTCATAGTGGATTTTGTGGGTCTTATGAGTAGGAAGTCACAAACCATCACCCATTAGTTATTGAGTTTATCTATTATCATAGTGTGTTCTTTATGAATTTGGGATCCTTCAATCATAGAGGATTATATGGGTGTCATCCTTAAGGATGTTCCAACACCACCTCTAAGGTAGTAGATTTGAGTTTTTCCTCAACTTCAAACCTAAGACCGCTCCAATATCATTTCTGGAATATAGGATTTCCCCTACTGAGCTTTGTGAAATGAGGGTTCCATAATAACCCATCTCAATTAGGCCCGTGAGGTGAATCCCCAATCCCAAAACTAGTATTCCAGGGGTTAATGACTATAATCAAGTTGGAATATTACTAACAGAGGTGGCCTTAGCCTAAATACATGTTCATTGAAAGTAGAAAAAGGAAAGAAACCAAATCAAACAAACATCATAACTCAATCTAGATTGATCAATGATGACTAATGAAGTTGCACTGTGATCATTGGAAAGATCCTTCAATTTCGTGTCGCAGCAGTTGTCCATCTATGCTCTGGTCAGCATTCTTCAATATATTCTCCTCCAAAGAATCCAATAGATTCCATAGATTTGTATGTTTATGATTCTAACCCTGATTTTTTTCTATAAGTTCTAATTATATTAGGAAAATAGGTCCTTACATCGAAAAACAAACAAAATAATTTTTTAATGATTTTATTCATTTTATTCATTTTATTCTAGTGAAATTTTTTCTACAAACACCCCATGTAGACATATTTTATGTCATTATAATGGAAAAAACCATACTTGGAACTCAACGGTGCCCTTAGAATTCTAATCTAGGCTCCCGTTTAGAAGTTATTAACCTTTTTAAGTAAAATTGTGTGTGTGTGATATTTAATATATTTATTATATTTCAAACATTTATTACGAGCATACCAGACCTCATAATCACACACTATCTTAGAACATGGTCTAAAAAATAATCCCTAAAATATCAAAAAAATACATGTAAAATTTTAGTCATTACATTCTCTACACAAAGGGTATTTACTTTCAAAAAAATCCAAAAACAAGGGCTACATAGAGAGATGTGGGTACTGAGCATTAATCTGCGCCTCCCTCTCCCATGTGCTCTCCTGAAGTTTCTCATGTTTCCACCAGAAAAAAACTAAATGAATCAATCACCTAAGAAGTATACTCTCCTTATGACCCTCGATCTTTTATAGGTACTAAAAAAATGTAGCTCCATCCTCATTGTCCATCTCACCCCAGTCGATAACATGTGTTGGGTCATGCACATACCTAATCATCTATGACATGTGGAAGACATCATGTATCCGGTGTTACTGTAGAGTTGGATCTAAGAGTTACTCCATATCTCCAACTCTATTCAGTATCTAGCGAGGGAAAATGAATCTTGGAGATAGATTACCACCCTTTTCAAATATCCATAACCAATGTCGAGGTGAAACCTATAGGAACACATGGTCTTCCTACACAAACTCCAAAGGCCTACGTTAGTTGTCTTCATAATACATATAACAGTTCTATGAAGTCTTTATCCACTCATGGATGATCTAAACCTTCTTGGTGGTTTCTTTCACCAACTATGGGCCCATTAGTGTGGACTCTCTCAGGTCAGTCCAGAAAAATAGATTCCTACATAGCCACTTGTACGAATCCCAGAATGGTGTCTTACCTATGGGGGAATGGTATATATTATATTACAAAAACTCAACCAATGGAAGGAGATCCTACTAACTATATCCAAAGTCTAACATGCAAGCTCACAATATATCCTCTAGAATTAGAATGGTCAGATCTATCTGGCCATCAGTTTTGGGGTGAAATGTTGTGCTCAAGCATAACTGAGTTCCAAACACATCCGATAATCCCTTCCACAACAGGGATGTGATGTGAGTATCATAGTTAGAAATTATTATTGATGCAAATCTAGATATTCAGATTATACTTTCCATTTAGAGTCATCCCAAACCCTCTATGGAGATCTACTCCTGAATATCTAGTAAGTGGACCAAATTGGTGAGTCGGTTTATGATAAACCACTTGGAACCATTTTCCTTGAACATAAATGGTAATATCATCATAAATTCTATGTAAATATCATCCAACTTATACTCTGTCACATCAAGGGGTTGATCTAAACTTACTATAACTTCGTTCCTAGCCTTTACATGCTGATAAGTAAGGCATCGAGATACAAAATCTATAAATCTATTCTTCATCCCTTGGTACAAAAATTGGCATCAAAGTTCCTAATACATATTTTCCACAACTGGATGTACGGGAAATAGACATACATGAAACTCTCTTAGAACCTATTCCTGCAACATCACAAATACCATCATGCGTCATTTGAATATAAAAACATGCTTCACGCCTTTATAAAATCCATTTGGTGTATGTATAGTGTATATATTATTATGTAGGGTCTCACAGTTGACATATCCAAATTGTGCCTCCCAAAATCATTGAAAGAGTAGAGGGGTGACATCCATCCACTAGAGGTAACCTGCTCCATCTCCATTCACAAATGATAACCTCAATGAGTCCAATTTTTCTGACACCTCTTTCAATGATTGTGAACAAGACCTACTATTGAGATCATATTCTACCGTGTTCCCCTTGACAGGTGTATAAACAATTTCATAGTCATAATGTTAGAGGAACTCTATCCATTACATATGTCTCAAGTTAAAATCCTTTGAGAGAATATGTAACTGAGACTCTTTTGATCAGAATATATGATAAACTACTTTCCCATAAGGTAGATTCTCTAAATATTTAGTGTGAATACTACCACTTCAAACTCAAGATCATGGCTCACATATTTTTGATAATGTGATCTCACCTGATGTGAAAAATAGGCAATCACCACCAACCTATTCATCATAACACAATAAAACCCAGTTCCTGATTCATTGTGGAACACTGCATACTTGAAACCCTCCTCTGGAAATCTCAATGTGGGATCACTCGTAAAACTCTACGTCAACTACAAAAAGGCATGTTGGCACCTCTATGTCCAAACAAAAGACATACCCTTTTCAGTAAAATCTATCACGGGGTGATGATATCCTATATAAATAATGTATGAGTATTTGGTAATATCCTTCCAACCCAAGGAAGCTCCACACCTTTGGAAAACTCTTGGATGGGTCCCAATACAACACTACCTTAACCTTGGATGGGTCCACTACCACTCCATCTGCTGAGATAACATGTCCTAGATAGTGGACCATTTGAATCATAAACTAGAACTTCAAGAGATTATCATAAAGCTAGTTCTCTCATAGTGTGTCCAGAACCATCCTCATGTTTCTCACACTATCCTAATCATAAATCAAGTACAAAAGGATATCATTAATGAAGACTACCACAAATCGATCTAAGAAGGGTAAAAGACATGATTCATGAGTCCCATGAACATTTCAGGGTTATTCATCACTCAAAAAAGAATCACAAAGTAATCATAGTGATTGTAGTGACATCTAAAGTCATCTTCGGTACATGCTTGTCTCACACTTACAACTAGTGATAACATGAACTGTGTTTAACCTTAAGGAACCATAATGCCCCTCTCAATTGATCAAATGTGTATTTAATCCTTGGTAGTGGATATTTTCTCTTCACGGTCACCTAGTTCAGGTTCAGGTAGTTCACAAAAAACCTCAATCTATTTTCCTCCTTTTAGAAAACAAAAACGGGGATGCAAACGGTGAAAAACTAGGTCTAAAAAATCCCATCCTGAAGAATTCCTCCAACTACATTCTCAACCTTTAAATCTCTATGGGATCCATCCAATATGATGGTGTAGATATCAGTGTCATCCCTAGGTATAGATCAATAATAAATTTGTCTCTCGATGGGGATGTAAACCTGGAACACCCCCGGGGAAGAGGTCATCATACTCTTCCACCACTGCGTGAAACTATGAACTCATAACATCCACTACACAAATGGTCATGCTAGACAACTGATGAGTAATTGGTTATAACATCCTATTTATGAGTCCATCCTATGATTTTTGAGTTTCCTTTTTACCCACAAAGGAAAACCTGGTTCTTTTACTACGGATGCACAACATCCTCCACCTAAAATAGTCAATATGGGCATGAAATATAGTTAAGTATTCTATACCTAATATGACATCATATAGCATCATCACTGATAAAAAGATATCCCAACATAATCCCTCACCTCCAAGAGCTAGGTCACACTGTCAGCACAAGTGTGTGATTGCTGAGTCATCTCCAGTAAGAGTTTCCATGTGAAAGGGTCAAGCCAAGGGATCAACCAGAATCTATAATCCCTAAAAAAGGTAGGTGTAAAGAAAGTAATAAATATAACATGTGTATATAAACACTACAAATAAGGTATAAAAGACACACATCATACCTCAAATCATTCTTAATGCCTCTGGGATGTTATCTTTGGCCTCATACATCTTTCCCCACCCCTAGCCTCCAGCCCCTTGAGGATGGAATAGACCCATGGGGGTGGTAGTGGTGAAAATTGAAATCATATACCACCTCCTTCTACTCTCTTAGCTCATATTCCATGTTTTTATCCTTGAAAACCAATCTTATCATGTTTCTTACTCTGCCTTAGTGGCCTATATACTGATTCCCTATCAGTCGTAAGGTGGGTTAGATAATCTATTTCAAGATTTCCCCTTCCATAACATGAGTAACACCACCTCTCTCTCGGATTATTGGACCCATCTCCTGATCCCTAAACCATAGATCCTCTATCTCGGGTCTTCCTCCTAAAAAATCTTACAAGCCAAGTTCTCTGCGAATGACATCATCTCCTAGCTTCTATGGTCTCTATTTCTTCTTTCCCACAACTAGAAACCACTTATTATGTCTTCCCAACCAAGAAACTCTCAATCACTAAACAATTATCTATAAAACTTTTATAGATATGAATTTATAAAGGGAAAACACTAGAACATATGTCTCTACACAACCACCATTTGAAGGTCTGAGATCTGAAGAACTGGTAGAGAACTATATCCATCATGTACCAAGAATGTTTGGTGAACATTGATGAGTAATTAGATACTTTAGTTACATCCAAATGGATATAGAGAAGCTCCTAAAATTTTATAGGCCTCATTGTATCTTGAGAGAAATCCTCTATGAAAAGATGCTCAAACTATGACCATGCCCGAGTCACCTCATCATAATACCGAGTCACCAAAACCCACCATCATTTGGATGATCCATTGGGAAGGATCTCCACTAGAACCACCATATGATTTTCTGGTGTCATGAGAAGGTAGAAAATTTGGGTCACCACCTACATCCACTCCTCAACTGCCTATGAGTCTGTATGACCTTAGAACTTGATGGTTTTCTATTGCTAAAAATTATGAAGTGTGCTCAGCCTATGCACATTATCGACTGGTAATGCGGGTAAGATGTGCTACTCTATACGTGTTGGTACAAATGGTGACCCACCTAGAGGTAGAACCTCTAAAACATGTCCATGAATCGATGCCTCATCACTGAGGGGTCATTCTCATGATCATGCTATTGAACCCTAGATGGCATACATCATAGAGGCATATTAAAAGTAAATAAGATATACTATAATCAATGATTATATCTAGAGGGATGAATCAAGAAGGATATGGAAAACAAAATTCCATTCCAATATGATGCATGTACCATTATTTCTGCATCTACCAGTGTTTTCATGTACCAACTAGAAAATCAAGTGATTAGTGTCCTGGTGTATGGATATGTCAGCCACTGCACCAACACTAGAGTCCCTACCTTCAAACCCAAACTCGAAACACTTAAAACTTTTTATATAAACCTATAACCCATACATCAGTCCTATGGTAGTACTGACTCATCTGATACCACTCTATCACGACTCATCCCAATGGGGCCCGTGCTACGATCCCCTTAGTCCTCCTTTATTAGGAAAGGGGATGGATAATAGAATCTAATAGGAATAACACTACCATTGGAGACCTTATCCTAATTACCTAAACCCATTCCCAAATGTCCAAGACATTACAATAATGAAATGTAAAAAAAATGAAAAACCATGCATGCATATATCTAAATCCCACAGCTAGAGTACGTCAGGAAGTAAAAAAACATAAACGGGGACAAATACAAACACACGACAATGAGTTTGAAAACAATAACATCCTGAAAGTAATAAGGAGGAATACTTTCAAAAAGCTATAAGAGAAATCCTTGGTCTTTTTGGTCTCTCTAATAATAGTCTAGTCCTAGTTCATATTGGACTCTATCAATAAGTCAATTCTCTACACAAGATATGACATGTGAAAGAAAATCCCATGAAGGAGTGAGTATAAAAATACACAGTATGAACCCCCAAAACAAAAAGGAATACAACAATGGAATACATTCAACTCTATATAGGTATATTTCTACGACACATATAGAAAGAATATCTAGAAATACTAAAAAAATACATATATCCTAATGGAAGGTCACAACCATAATTTCATCCTAGGATTCTATCTTGAAGGTTCCACAAGGCACTCATCTAGGAGAAAACACTACACAAGACTGATATCACTAATTATGTCTGTATAAGAGGAATACTTGTCCGGTCTTTCCATTATAAGTACACGTTCATAGTCTAAAAAGATATGATACACATACGACAGTCACTCCCATGTCCATTGGGTATACTAACAACTCAATAAGGATTAACATGATAAGTAGAGGATCGATTCCCATGTAATGTTAGTCATAGAGATACCATGAACTCCACCATGGAACAAAGATAAATAGAGGATCTCACTTCAGGCCTTATGGAGGGATTCCAACAACTCTATATAGGAATTCCTATTCAATGGATCATTGTCCTATGAGTATGAGGAGATTCCATACTAACCCACGGGGAATTGATATGGGGAAATAACCCTAAAAAATAATTTCCAATATAGAGAGAACAAGGGATCCAAGCCATGTTATTAGGAGTATACGACATGTAGTAGGGGTACATGTTGTGTCCCTTCAACCCCATGTCCTACCGGTGTAAACAACCCCTTTCCTGTGTGTGTGTCCATGTAACAGTATATGGCATATTTCCTTCATGTGTACCCTTCCTGTGTAATAGTACATGGATATTCCAATGTACACTATGCTAATACAAGATCCTATAGGAGTACAGGGAAATCCCTTATTAGTGTACTCCAACCTATGTTTTTGTACCCTATTAGGTACACACTGAGCTCCCCAAAGAGGGACACACATCCTGTGACATGGTCACACAATGTGTGATATTTATCTTCTATTGGAAACCATAGCCACCACTAAGAGGGGCCCACATGATGTGGAGCTCCAAGTTACACACCGTGTAGTGTGGAAATTTACAAAATCATAGATCTAGATTTGGTGTCCATTTCAGTGCCTCTCACTACACTCCTCATCAGAAAACCAATTATCCATGCCATACAAGCCACACCTTCAATTAATAAAACATTATATCCCTTAGATTCAATCATAAAATTACTTCTAATGTTGTCTTTCATTGCATGCTGAATAATATGAAAACTAGTTACCTTAATCCTTTAATCTACTACCACATCCATCTTCACACCACCATCATGTCATGCCAAGCCCAAATCTATGATTTCAAACCATTGCCCCAAAAATTAGGTGTGAAAAATTTTATTTTCTAGTATACATCAAACCGTAGTCCAAATAAATAATTCCTGTGATGAATGAAGAATCCGAGGAGAAAACCACAAAAACAAACATTGGGATTGAACAATGGAAAATGATCATGTTTGTCTTAATCCATCACTGTTAGAATGAAATATATGAAACATGAATGAAAAAAAATTATTTTAAAATAACCCTACAAATAAATTATCGCACAATACACATGATTTGTGAATCAATCCATTAGTTTATTGATTCACATTCTTCATAGAAATTAAGAACAAGGAACAAATAAAAATAAAAAAAATCAACCTCTATTTGGACAGATCACTGATAAATAATGAAGTTACTCCATGATTGTTGGTGAGATACTTTGATTTCATCTCACAGTAATCGTCGATCTATAATACATTCATAACCCTCCAAATGAATCTACTCCAAAAACTCGAATGGATCTTGTCCATTTTTAGGGTTATGCGGCTAACCCTAATTTTTTTTCATAATATCATTTTTAAGGAAGGAAAATAGTCCGATGTATCAATGAACATATAATATAATTTATTTAATTATTTTACTCATTTTTCACTCACAATAACATTTTTAATAATTCTCCACACTGAAAATGTTAATGTGGTGCCTAGGGTAAATCCTGTGTTTCTAACTCGATACTGCCATCATATTTCTGATCCAGGCCGTATATAGAATTTATTCCACAGTTTCATGAAAACAATGCATTATTTATTTTAAATATATTTAATATATTTCAAACATTTATTCTTGGCACATCAAGCCTTGAAGTCACACATCATCTAAGTACTTGGTCTCAAAAATAATCTATACAATATCCAAAAATAAAAAATGGAAAATATGAGTCATTATATGTTCTATTGGAGGACCTTATAGTGATGAGTTTTATCAGACCTAGTGTGTCCCTTAGGAACCTCCAATTTTGTTCATGAAATAGGGGGATGTGAGTTTTTAGATTTCAATTGATTATCATTACCTAAACCAAGACATGATGTAGAAAAACTACCCATTTTGGATTATTGAAAACTTATTTTATCTATTGTGAGGATTGAGATGGATCCTGATAATCGATATAAGGTCCATTTTCCACTAGTTGAGGGTTCATGAGGATGATATTTTGAACCAGGAATTCCAATTTCACTGTAGACACTATGAATTCCTAGTGATGAGTTTCAATGGGATGAATTCCCTCACTATGTTTATGGATATGATGAACTAGATCTACCATCCATACATGGACCGATTTGTAGTTTCCTTCTTTGATGACATACTCATTGAATCTCCATATGAGGAGGATCATGATAAGCACTTGAGGATGGTCCTCGATTTCCTCTAGGAGCACCAATATTATGGTAATATCTATAAGTACCATTTCTAGGTCAATGAGGATCATTTTATAGAGAATTTTATTTTTTATCGTGGATTAGATATAGACCGGATGGATATTGATACATGATTTCATTGGATCCACCCAAGATCATGTCATATATGCAGATTTCTTTTTTGTTTTGTGAGGAACTATAGGTGCTTTGAGGAATAATTATCTAGGGTTAAAGCCCCTTTGAATACCCTAATGCAGAAAGAGAATTTGTTTACCTAGACTGAGCAGTGTCAGAGATCCTTTGAGGAGATGCGGTAGAGGCTAATAAGTTCTCTGATTTTGAGACCACTAGAGGAGGATGTGGAGTACGTAGTGTATTGTGATGCCTATGAAGATGGTATCATCTGTGTGTTGATGAATAAGAAGGTAGATATCACAAATGGTTCAAGTAATTTGAGACCCCATAAGAAGAACTATGTGAGTCATGACATATATTTTGAAGCAGTAGTCTTACTTCTGAGGATGTGGAAGTACTATCTTCTAGGAGAGAACATTGTTGTTTACTCATACCATCATATTCTTAGGTATTTATTCGCACAGAGAGATCTAAACCTGAGACATAGGCACCAGTTAGTGTTCTTATAGGACTATGACATTAAGATAATCTTTACTCCAAGGGAGGGAAACATAGGGGAATATTATCTTAGTAGAAAGCCACATTCTCGTGTGGTGTAGGAGGTTTCTGAGATGTTTCTCTCTTTACAGTTGACCTTGGTGGAGGATAGGGGTTTAGATTCTCATCAATAATGGTGTTGAATCCTATTATTATCCACTCTGTGAGGGAGGCTTAGTTAGGTGACATTGACTATGAGTTCCTATGTGACCAGATATCGTTAGGATATTCTCTAGATGGATCCTTTTAAGGAAGGATTCACATCATCCTTTTCCAAGGATAGATAATGATTTCAGTCGTGTTGTTAGAGGAGGTGATGAGAAAGTTTCACAATTATCCTTTACATATAAACTTTGTTAGAGGGAAGATGTTCAGAGACCTTCTTCAATAGTTTCAGTGGGATTGAATGAGTCAAAGTGTTTCTTAGTTCATCTCTCTGTGTCTTACATATGATTGGGTGAAGGATGAACACCACTTACCGATAGGTTTGTTGTAGACTCTTGAGATCCCAAAGTGGGAATGTGATGGCATATCCATGGACATTGCGAAAAGTCTTCTGAAGATAGTATGAGTCCACAATTCTATCTGGGTGATAGTATCCTGACTTACCATGTCATCACACTTTCATACTATTAGGGAGAAATGTTTGGTTGAGAGTTTGGGGAAAATGTATTTGTGGAATATTATACACCTCCATAGGGTTCTATCGATGATTTTAATTGACAATGATGTGTTGTTCAAATCATTTTTTTAAAGAGGCCTTCAGAAGGAATTTGAGACCTATTTGAGGATGATTAAATATTTTCCACCATATATGAATGGTTAGACTGATCACACTATCCATATGTTGGAGTATATGATCAGGTCTTACGTGTTAGAATTCATATAAAGTTGAGAGTATCACTTACCTTTGGTAATGTTTGATTATAATAATATCTACCACTATAATATTGGTATGAAACCATTCAAGGCCTCATATAATAGACCCTAAAGGAACCCATTATGCCGGAATGAGATCAGTGATGCTTCTCTTATTGGATTAGATATGGTTCGACAGATTATTGAGAAGGTTTAAGTGATCTATCAGTGGATGAAGCTAGCCGGGAGCTAACAGAAATACTATATAGGTCAACATTGTTGGACCCTGAAGTTCAATTAGGGATTCTAATTTTTCATAAGAGTCTCCCCAGAATTAGGGTTTTGGAGATTTGGATAGGGAGGCAAGCCACCTTTGAGTTTTATCTGACCATTCAAGATCCTATAGAGGGTTGGTGAGGTTTTATATCACATAGTATTACCCCCATAATTGGATATGGTACAAAAAATATTCCATAAGTCATAGATAATGTGATACATGCATGATCCTATGCACATTATTGACTGAGGTGAGCTAGACATCAAGAATATATCCACCTTAATGGAATACCCAAAGGTGATAAAGGATTGACAAGACATGATATTGCATGGATGGACTATTCCTTTATTTTGTGTACTGTGGTAGCAAGGAAGAATACAAGAGAGCTTCTGGAAGTAGGAGAGCCAGATGTGTGATCAATATTCCCAAATTTTTCCCAGTTTTTGATTTTTGGGGATAAAAATAATTAAAGTAGGGGATAATATTTATAATATGTTTTTTTGTTGTAGGACATTGAAATAAATTAAAAAATACTTTCAGATCCAGGAACTAAGAGGGTGCCAGATTCAAGACCTTCTGAGACTGAAATTAATTTTATAAAAATATTAAATATATTTATATCAAGAACTTTACATTTTTCATAAATAATGGAATATATCATGAGAAAAGTCTTGTATCATAAATATGATACCATAGTTGAATCTGGATGTGGGGTTTTCCCTAGGCATGACATAAAGGTGGTCAGCTCTACGCATTTGGATAAGGCATATGTTGGTAGGTACATTAAGTGGATTAATTAATTAATTATCTTACTTTATTTATTTATTATTAATAAACTAATTTCCTATTTAAATAGCCTATTATGTAATTTATCTAGGATTATAATCATAAACATGGAAGCTTTGAGAGGAGATTCAGAGCATTCATCAATGGTGAATTGGAATTAGATGATGACTGCCCACAAAATCGAGGTGGATAAAGAGGCAGCAAACACAATGGATCTTCCCCACCAGCTGTGATATAATTTTCACCAATGATAAATCCATAATAAAGTTAGGTCTCATAAATTGTGGTTTCCCCCATTGATTAAATGATTGATTACGTATTTGATCAATCTTATTTTGATCTATAATTTATCTTCCCTTTTCATGATCCCAACTCCGGTAAATTAAATTGTTGATTTAATTTTATATTCTATGCAATCAAATCACCCAAAAAAATCTATTATTCTGTGATTTTTGGTCATGAAATGGATTCCAATGATGACATCACCTTTTTTCTTTTAGCTTTCCCCCACATGTTCTTTACTTTCAACACCATTGGACCACGAGGCCATAATTTGACCATTATCAAGTGGATTCGAGCGTGATCGAACCCATGTATTCCTTGTGCATGTGTGCATAATGACCAGATCATATTATTTAAGATGGATTAGTGAGTATTGATGGTATCAATAATTGATTCATGGATATGGGATTTGAGGCGGTGATAGAAGTGGAATGGGTGGTGTGCGGAGAATGCTAAGGGATTCATATGGGTGGTCAAATTCTAATTTACGGTCACTAGAGGCTATGTAATCAACATCCAATGTAATTAACCTTAATTTTGGAAAATTTTGAGTGGTAAATGGATGGAAATATCTTTATAAATGGTGGATCTAAGATCCACAGAGAGGATCATTTTTTATGTAAAAAACCCCAACTACAAGGCATGTAGTATGGAAGAACACACAACGTGTACTAACCTGGATATGGTGGCTAGTGATTCTAAGTGAAGATAAGTATCACACAACATGTGGTACACCCACATTCCATTTGACCTGATGCTAGTGGACTAACATGTACTCTGGGAGTTCACGGGCACAGAAAAGTCCAGACACATAGACATCACCAAGTAAATGGGCTTGTACATATCCATGTACCGAGGTTAGAAAACGATTAGGTACATAGATTGGTTTATGGGCATGGTCAGACAAACATGGGAATGACTATAATCACATAGGTAGGCCCCAGTTAGCTGATACATTCTGTTTAGTCCCCATACATTCCATGTATGGGGACATGACCACCAAGCTAAATTTAAAGGAGACATGACCAAGTTAAAAGGTGGGTTCACACACCTTGTGGACCCCCATACACATCTTGAACTTCCCTCAACAACTTCTTATTATCATATATCCTTAGTTTTGACTTGGATTTTATCCCATGAGTATCCTATCTTGAGTGTTTTTAGATTTAGAACATGATGGTGGACTTCACAGTGGATTTTAATATATGGTGTGAGATATTCCGAGTGTGATGATTCTATAGGTTAAAATCAATGATGTAATTGATCATGAAGGATTATATGAGAGTTCATATGTAGAAAGTACTACCCTTTCCCACTAGGGTGTGGGTCCTCCATACTATTTATCTAGGTAGAGGTGGTACTCTCTTTTCCTACCAAGGTGCGGATCCTCTATCCATGGGGACAGAACACCCCTATCTCACTAGGGAATGGGTACCATATACTCTTTATTCAAGTAGAAGTGATACTCCCCTTCACACCAAGGCATTATTCCTCTATCCATGGAGATGGTACTCCAATGTTTCGCCAGGGTGAAAGTCCTCCATGCTCATTATTCATATGGGGATGGTACTCCCCTATCACCCCAGGGTGAGGGTCCCCCATAATAGTTATATTGGATATAGTTATGGTTCTACCCTACAAGGGCATTAGTCCTCTATCTATGTGGACAATACTCCCCTATCACACCAGTGTGTAGGTCCCCCATTATCTATATTTGGATATGGTGATGGTACTCTCCAACATAGGTGTAGGTTCTCTATCTACTGAGTGGAATTCACCTATTGTACCAGAGTTTGGGGATTCTATCTATTTGATATTATACTCCCTTAGGATGTGGAGTAGTGATGAGGTCTAGGTCCTTTTGATGACTTATTAATAATGACATGTGAGATGATGGGAATCAAGGATGGAACTTTAGATCTATAGGATGAATCATTGTCCTAGGATGGGTTGTGAGATGGAGATCCCATTTCTCTCTCATTTTGGATTCTTATATGAGCATATATCTATGTTTTTGGGATTGGTTTTCCTCTTTATTTGGGTTGTGAGGACTAATTATATCATGTCATATATTTCTCCCTCTTAGATTTTTGTAGTGTCCTACTGGGTACGTATATACTAACCCCTTTAGGTGATTTTCCATTACCTATCATGTCTTATGAAGATGATGGACAGATCGGTGCTGATTTCAATGGATCATAGGGTTACTCCAGTGTATAGACTACGTATGGTGGTCAGGGTTTAGAGATCATGAACTGGGATTTCTCATCATTATTTTCTATTGTTTTTGTTATCTTGAGATTTTTTTTGGATGGCATGTATTTTTCCCATTTATATTTAATATTTCACTGTCACTGTCTTTTTTATTCACGAGAGTTTATTACATACATGGTTTATACTCTCGATGTTACAATTTATTATTATTATTCCTTTCAAATTATTCATGAAGATGGTTTGGTTCATGTATACATGTACATCAGAAAAAATCTTCCCATTTTAGTTATTCCATCTTGGTGGTTATCACTATCTCATATCCTCTGGAGGTTGGGTTGGGGTTGTGGAAGACTGATATTCGACTATCCAAGAGGGCCCTGGTGGGTCTGGTCATTAAATAAAATGAAAATAATTTTAATTTTTAAAATAAAAATACTGAAATAAAACTGTTAAATAAAAAACATAAAAAATATTGTAAGAAGTTTTTGAAATTAGAAAACCCTTGAATGTTATACTGGGTAGAAAAATTCCAAAATCGAAATAATAAATTGGTTATTGATCTAGATAGTAAGAGAAGCTATATATAAAATATTTTATTTGTAGTTCAAAAAAAAGAATTTATTTTCAAGGGAAAATACTAATTTTGGAAATAATTCTACAACTCTTAGACCTAAAAAGGTTATCTGCTATAAATCTAATAGATTTTTTTGTGTAATATTTTGAAAAAAATTTGGATTCAAAAGGCTTTATTTTATAGCTTTTCTAGACCCAATAAAATTTGGGTACCATATTCATTTATTGTTTAACTATCGATAGGATAAATGTTTGAAAATATCCGTTAACAATATATAGTTTATTAATACTGTATTATCAAAAAATAAGACGATATTGTATTGAAGTTTCTAGAATATTATATAATTGAATGATGGATATATTAATTTTAGTGAAAATTCAAAAGGAATGATTATTGGAGTTGGATCAATTAGTAACTCAGAATATATCCTTATTTATAAATTATTATTTAATAATGGTTTAAAATATTACATTCTTAGTATATAGAAGTTTTGTGATGTTGATTTTAATTTATTATTTGAAAACAATGATTTTATGATTCATTACTCCAAACATGATTAATTATTTAATAATTTAATAAATGATAATGTTTATGCAGTTAATTTTTCATTCTTATTCTATTAAAATATTTCTTGTTAGGGTGATTTTAATAAATAATATTGGTTATGGAATATGATACTAGGGCACTATAATATATACTCAGCGAAAAATATAAATAAGAAGGTTTTTTTTTCAAGGATCTACTCATTATATAGTTCTTTAAAGACAATGTGTGAAATAAATTTCAAAAGGAAATGTGACAAAGAACATATTTTAAACCAAATAAAGAGGTATCTACCTCTCAAACACTAGAATTGGTTCTTATGAATTTATTTGGACCATCTATAGTTTCTATTTTAAAATTAAAATACTATGTATATGTTATCATTGATGCTTATTCAAGATATACATGGGTGTGTTTCCTTTATCACAATAATGAAGCTCCTTCTTGGTTTAAAAAATATGAAAAATCATTAGAGAAAATTAGTATAATTAACAACAAATATTTTATATGTTATCATGTCAGAGAGTTTTATAATCAATATTTTGAATCTCTATTCTCAAAACATGGCTATATTCATAATTTCTGTGCACCTAATATACCTCCAAAATAGGATTGTCGAAAGGTGAAATAGAAATCTTCAAGAAATTTCCCAAACTTTTTTAAGTCAATATGACTTGCATGTATATTTTATTGAAATTTTTAACATAAATCCTTATTTAATTAATATAGTTCTTATAAGAACTATTTTTAAAAATACACCATACGAATTATTGAATGGTAAAAAACCTAAAGAAAATTGATTTATATTTTTTTGTTGAAAATTATACATTATAAATACAAAGGATAATTTGGGAAAAAAATCACCAAAAAGACATGAAGGAATTTTTATTTATTATTAAACAACTAGTAAATATTATATAGTCTTTAATAAAAAATTTAATGTTTTGTAAAAACTTTTCATGTCAGTTTTGATGAGATAGGTACACTTGAACTCAATGATTCTATATAAAATATTTATTATGATATGTAAAATTTAAATATTAATAATACCTATAGATATTATGATGTTTCTATGGATTTACCTGATAAATATCTTAATATATACCATCATTTCCTTATTAACCTATAAGAATACCTAGAATAAATAAGAACTTCGGTAACTGGAACCATTAGAACCATCAAACACCATCCCTAGGATGATGGTGTAGGTGACCTGGATAATGGTACTCAAACATAAGGCTCACTAAGAATTCAAGTTGAACATTATTTATTTTTATCATAGCATGAACCTAAGAACATCAATTAATAAATCTATTATGAACATTTACTAATGGATATAAAAGAATAATTTAACCAGTTTGGATGAATTAAAGTCCAAGAATTATTGAAAATACCTAAAGACTACCCAACCATTGGAACTAAGTGGTATATATGAACAAGGTTGATTAATTTTACATAGTCATTATAAACAAAGATAGATTGTTTTCATTAGGTTATAGTCAAGAATAATATATTGAATATTAATAAACCTTTTCACCGTTATCTAGACTTGAAGCCATTAGTATACTACATTCATATACAACTCATCTTAATATCAAAATATTTCAAATGGATTTCAATAGTGAATTTCTATATAGTTATATTATTGAGAGTGTTTTTGTTGAGAAACCTCATGGATTTTAAAATCCCCATTTTCCAAATCATATTTTTAATATTTATAAATATTTTTACGGTTTAAAATAGGATCTTAGATCTTGGTATGATAATCTCAACACTTTTATTATTTTAAATGGTTTTATAAAAGGTGTTTATGATTATACACTATTTATAAATATAATTTGAATTTCTGTTTTAGTAGTCAAATATATGTTTATGACATTATTTTCAGATCATAAAAACTCTCCTAATGTATGGAATTTTCTAAAATGCTGAAAAATTAATTTTAAATGAGTTGAATGGGTGGGTTAAAATATTTTATATTTTTCAAATTATTTTAAAATAAACATGTATTTTTTTAAAGAAATTTAAATACACAAATGATATTTTAAAATGTTTTTGTATGGATCGAACCAATTGTAGTGATACTCCTATAAGCACAAATGGTAAGTTATATCTAGATAAAACCATAAATTCATTTGATTAAAATACATATTGTGGAATGGTTTGATGTTTAGCATACTTAACTTCTTGTTGACCTGATATTATTTTCAGTGTATGTATGTGTTCCCATTTTAATGAAAACCCAAAATAAAATCATTTTAATTTGGTCAAAATAATTTTTAATTATATAAAAATACAACTAATTTTTTATTCTTCTTCTCTAAAGGACTTGTATTTGAATTAGTTAGTTATTCTAATTCTAATTTTAGTGGTTGTAAGTTAGATAGAAAAATAAACTCTAAAAAATAAAATATTTTGGTAATGTCTCTTGTTTCATTATGTAGTAATAAATACATTTTTTTGAATTATATACTCTCTAAGATGAGTATATAACTGTAGAAAATTGTTGTGAACAAATTATATGGATAAAAAGCACTTTATTTAACCATGGTTATCAATTTTGACACATTCCTACAAATTGTGACAATACAAGTGCTATTAATATTTCTAAAAAACTTTTGTCTCATTCTAGTACAAAACATATTGATGTAATAAATCACTCTTTGAGAAACAGTTTTCAAAAGTGAGAATTTACTCTTATGTTCATTAGCACTGAATAAGAGCTTAATGATTTCTTTACAAATAATCTGAATATAGAAAGATTAAATTATATCATACATGATATAGGAGTGATTAATTATTTTTAACATTTCCTTTTAGTTTTTAACCATTATTTTTCAAAATTGTTTTCATAATTATGTTATAGTTTTTAACATATGTGTTTACTATGATTTGTCTTAAATTATTTTTTGTCTAAAGATTTATCTACTCTTATAGTTAAGTAATCATGAAAATTTATACATATGGTCAGTAATTTATCTATGAGACTTTGTATATACAGTTAGTTAATTAATGTGACTAATTATTTATTCAGTAAATTAACCTAATGTGACTATTTGATATTGAAATTTTAAATAAATATTTTCTAGTGATTTAATTTTCATTTTATTATTATTTTATTCCCTAAATGATTAAATAAATTCAAATTAAAATTTTAATAATTACATATATCTTATCCCTTTCAAATTTTTGATGAACTATATGTTATATCTCTTGAATATCAGTCTTCCAAACCTCTTTCTCTCTTAGAAATGATCCACACATTCCAAATTTTCAAGTCAATTTATAAGTATGGTTAGAATGAAAATACTTTAAAAAGTTGCATATTCCATTGGACTTCCTTCTTCAAAGATATCTATGAAGAAATAATCTACCTCCAGTTCTATGGTCAAGCCTCAAAGTACACAACTTCTAAAATATCCTACCCATGAGGAGAAATATGTGATTTTTGAGTAGATAAAATCCAAAATTTCCGTGGTTTAGAATTCGATTCAAAACAAATTATGGAGTGATTCATTTATAGATAATGGTGTTCCATTTCATCCTCATTTAGTGAAATTTTTTATGGGAATATGTAATTTTTTATCTATTGATTCAATAGATACCATTCAAAAAAAATTAAATTGAAAAAATATGGTATTTTCTTCAATGATCTAGGATAAAATACTGAATTTTCCTCATATAGGAGAGTATGAGGATAATCAATGTTAATATCCTATAAATCATGTTCATTTTTATTTTTCAAATTATATTAAGGAGTTAAATGGGAATAAAAATCCTAGAAGACGTTCTACTGTGGAATTAAACGTGGAATTCTTCTTATTAATAATGGTTATCCAAAATCTAGTTAGTCCTATGAAAGGGGAAATCATTATTTTGAGGAATCAAGAATTTTTTTATTCATTTGATGAATAATGGAGTTCAAATAAGATTATTAGGATATATCACAGGACATATGGATGTGGTATGTAATCCGTCCTCTATATTTAATTTCTTTATTTAACCAAAATATTTCTAACCCATGTAAGATTTCAAATGGTTATTTACTAACAGGGAGGGAAACAATTATTTCCTATATTGATTTTTTTTAAATCAAAAAACATGTAAGCACATGAAGGTAAATTCGAACCCATGGAAAATGGATTGGGTGGATAATGATGAGAAGATTTATGATAGGTTAAACCTAATAAATATTCATGTTTTACTAAAAAAGAGTAGATCTTGGTCTAAAACGCGATGAGGTAGTTGAGTATTTGTATTATGATAGTGAAGCTAATTTTTAAGATCAATAAGAAGAAGTGGATGTGGTTGATTATAGTCTGGAATATGGGGCATCACTAGGGGATGCCAAATATCTCTATCTTATTGTATCTTTTGGATCTCTAGATTCATTCCTACATATACCATTTGAATAAGAAGAATTGATATATGAGTATCATTATGATAATGAGGTATTAGTAAGTAATTATGTTAATGAAATAACATGGGAGAATAGTGACTCAGGTGAGTCATAAATAATTGAATATATTTCTAAAAAATATTATTCATTGATTTCTATCATTGTAAATACTCAAAGGAAATGTGAAAGGGAATAGACTCTTTAGGGGGGAATCTAATTATGATGATCATGGGGGAATTAAACCTGGTCATGGTGGACTAACTCTATCTTTTTATTAAATAGTACTTTAAGGGTTTGTAATTTATGAGATTTGTTTTGAAGAAATAGTAGAGGTATCTCCTCTAGACCAATAGAGTACTAGGTGTTGTAGGAGATGTTTATTCATAATCCCACTAAAATTCATTGATAACTAGTTGAAATTAATATTAAAACCCCTCTTGGATCTACCCATATAGATATTATTGATGTTGATGAGGAAGAAGCTGGTGTAGAACTAGAATTTGAGTCTTTATGACCAGAACCTATAAAGATTAAGGGTGAGCTAGATGATAGGTATTTTTCTACTAGTCTATCTACACATGTATTTTCTTATACTAATTCTATATACTTTTTGAAAACATATATTTTAATTTATTTAAATATTATTTTATGGGTGTTTTGATGAGTTTTTATTGGTTTTGGGAACACAAGGGAACCCATTATAGAAGAGGATATATCTAGGATAGTCACCCTTATTATCTCTCATTTTCAACAAATAATTTATCTCAATCAATATATTTTGAAATTAGATTGATTATTTAAGAGATATGGTTGGATATATTTAAGAATATCTTCAGGACATTATGTTGAAGGTAGACTAGAGGTTTCAAAATCATGTTTCACAACCTTCTACACCATACACTCTACTTGTATCCTCCTCAGTTTCACCTGCTTCATATATTTTAGGGGATATTAGTGAAGATCAAATCAAACATCTCATTATGTATTAGTTAAAAGTTATCTTGGTTGAGTTTTATAAGGCCACATAAAACAATGTTTAAAGTATTTCAAACACATGCTACAAATAATTTGAAAATGGTTAGAAGATATGTGATGAAATATGGTAGGGACATAGATAATATTTGAAGGTATTTTGGTTTTTATCACTATAGGATCTTTAATAATTGTAATATTAATACTATGTTTATATCCTTAGCTAGTAATTTTTTGGATTCCCTATCTAAATTAGACCATTAAAACTCATATGGAGAATTTAAAAGTTATTACTCATATTTTTTAATCCATTTTAGTGAAAAGGGAATAATATTTCCTGTAAATAGATTATTTTTCATTATATATGAAGGAATTAATTATAATTCTCAAATAATTCCTTTATACCTCCAATAATATCATTTTGAACCTCCTATATTACATATTTCATAATCCCATACTTTTACAACTTCATATACAAACCCTTTTGGATTGTCTCCTAAACAAGGAATTCAATCGCTTCAACCTATTTCTATGTTTGTGGTTATTCAAGGAAATTTTTACATCTCTTTACAATAACATATTCCTCTTTATAATGTCTCCAGAACTAAAGTAAATTATCATATTCTCCCTTATAACATCATAGTTGTTCTTTATGATTCTAATTCTGATCGGATTACCTGATATGGCCTCTTTTTTAATCATTTTTAGTGATCAATGAAATATTTTACTTTATTCATATGTTTACCTTTCTCAATTTATAATTATTATTTATTCCTTAATTTATTTAATATATTTTTAATTTCTTCTTTTTCCATACCCACATACCTCTAGAATAATTTTTGATAATACCAAAAAGATGAAGAAATGTGGTTAAAATTCATTTCATATAAGCTTTCATTATTTTTTATCCTCAAAAGGAGATATTATTGGATTAATCTAGAAACTCCATGTTCTAATGCTCATAAAACATGTTTCTAATGTCATTAATTAACATTATATTTTATGATAGAAAACTATTTTTCACGCCAAAACTACGAAAAATGGATATGTCTCGATGCATCTGTATCAACCTACCATATGAAGAAGTTAAAAAGACCATAAATGCCAAGGGACCATATACAAGTAACTACACATTGATGTATATGTGGAAACATGAATAAAATAGTGACCATTTGTTAGATTATAAAACATTATATAAGTCATGATAGACCGCATGTATACTAAACCAACTGTTTCACATGTTCAAGTGACCACATGAAGGATTCAACCTACTAAATTATGACTTCAAGTCACTATGTAGATGAAAAAGATTATTGTTAAATTATTTAAACTACCACATAAATAAATGAAGTAAAATAATGTGTATAGTAAGTGAACTTTTCTAGTGCCTTCAAGTAATTGGATGTGTTCAAGTGATAACAATATCAAGTGACCACAAGATGATGTTACCATAAGATGAAGTGACCAAAATCCAGAGTGATTATGCTTATGTAATGTTTAAGTGAAAGTGTATATATTAAGCATTTAGGAATATTTAGAAATCAAAATACTATATTTTAAAACATTTAATTACGTGTTAGAGAATTTAAGGTTTCTAGATCAGACTAATGAGTACACAGATTAATTTATCACTATTCTATAATGGACAATTAGAGAAGGTTCTCTCTTGAAAAAGAAGATCCACTCATGGAAAAATTAATATTGAACATAACCTGAAGCAAAAATCAGATAGAATAATTCACTATAAGCCTCCACAAAACTGTATTTTGACCTCTCAGTGAAAAATATATTTATTGATTTTTTCAAGGACAGATTTAAAGACAATTGATCATCATAAGATGATCATATTGAGTTGCTTAAAACTCTTTCCCTTCTTATCTATTGATCTCTATATTCTAACTTACATACAAACTATGTTTACATTACTCTATATATTTATGATCACATACTAATGTACTATATTGGAGAATAACGAATACTCTCTCTTATTATTTTTACACATGTTATCCCATGAATAAACATTGATGAGTTTGTGTGTAGATTAGACTACTTTGTGTGAAATTGTAACTATAAAACCTGATCCAGGTTTGGGATCAATCTATTATTTAATAAACATTATTATAATTGGGTGACTATCAAATTGAAAGGATTAGGTCTTATATTGAGACTGAACCTAATGTATTTATTTCTATAGTGTGTTAATTTGTTTCTTATTACTATATTTTTAAAAATAGACTTATTCTTTTTTTTCAAATCAGTACTTTGATATTTATATTTAATAAGTCATTTATATGATTTTTTTATTTGATTATATTTATTTCAAAAGGTATGTAAATTCATTTTTTAATTGGGTTGTGATCGACCCTTTTAAAAAGATTTGAAAACATATTATTATTTATTTGTACTACTTTAGTTAGAAGGGTTTATTTATAAACTAGGATATTTTCATAAAATGATTTGAAATAAATATTTTAACTGGAAACTCAATTCACCACCTCTCTAGTTTTCCAATTTGACTAACACTCATGATGATATGTTATACTTGTCCTTGTGGATGTCGAGTGACATGCACATAAACCTCGGGTCTATTATTTACCCACTTTTAAAACCATTGATTAAATGTTTTCTTAGAGATGAAGTCGGTTTAGCAGGAGAGATTGGTGGATCGGTTAGTACAAGTTTAATAAAAAATTATTGTTTATTCTTACTTACTAAATTATATTATCATGTCATAGACCTCTTATATTAGTGGAAATTTATTAAGGATGTATTGGTGGTGTCATACTGAGTTTTATTTCTCAATCCCTACCTGGTAATCTCAATGCATGTGAAGAAATCATGTATAGGGATCCATATAAGGGTAATGGGATCATGGAAAATAGATAGGTAGTGAATCACAGGGCTTATAGAAGTACCAAGATAAAAAAATTAAGTATTCTACATTGCTTATTTCATTATATATTTCATCGTATAATCTATTCTATAGTCTTTCATTCCATACTAGGAGGTAAATTTTGTATTGTATGAATTGTGGTATTTCACTTAATACATTTGATATTTAGTCTTACAACTTGATTATTATATGTTTATTTATATATTATTTAGATTTTTTATAAGGATATAGTTACCATATGGAATTTTATACCCATTGACAATGTCCATCCCCGGATTGTTAGTCGACAACCTCTTACGTATGGGGAGGAACACATGAGGTCTTTTGACTCACTTCCTTGAACCCAATGCTTTAGGATGGGTCATTTCAAATTGGTATTAAAGATGATATTCCTTTTCTATTTACTGACCTAGGATTTGGTAGAAAGGAAATGGGACATGTGGAACTTAGGTTGGGGATTATCCTTGTCTCTGGCCAACTCATTTCTAACAGACCTATGAGTTACCATTAATAATATTTTTGTTATAGTTTTATGGTATTTGGTTACATTTAAAAGTCATTCATAGCCATGTTAGATCAAATTCTATATATATATACCTATTGTATTCAATATAGAAGTTCATTAATATAATATATTTATTTATTCTATCTATAGGGGATATAATAATTTTTTTACTAAGTGATATATCTTTATTCTCTACTGATGTGATATATCTGTGTAAGAATTAATTAGTTGAAAATGAGAATGTTATTATGTTATATATATATATATATATTATATGTTACTATGACTAACGTGCATGGATAAAGAACTTGTATAGTGTTATGAGAGATACACAATAGCTTTTGGGTAGCCTTTTAAGTGAACCTTTGTGTGATCCCATAGACTAGTTTGGATCTATCTTGAACTAAGATATTTAGAAATATTAAATGAATCTATTATATTTTAGAATATAATACCCTAAAGGAGACTGATAGGACCACCAGATGATGTGGGATGGGATTCTCCCTCTAGAGAGGATTCCCATATTCCACCACCCTTTGTGCATAAGGGTGCAATAAATAATTCCCCATACATGCTTTGTTGGTGTAGTTAGTAAGCCAACCTTAGCTAAAAATCCTTATACTAGTTATTACCCATAGTGGAGGGGTGCTGAGGTCCATGGTTGAAATAATTAAGGACTTCTAACTCCAGCATCCACCAGTCTTTTAGGGAACTCAAGAACACAAAATTACAAGGATTGGATATATATCATCGATATAGTATTTGAACACATTGAGACACATGAGTATAGGAAGGTGAAGATGGAAGGGTTCATGCTACATGAACCCTCTTAGAGATAGAGGGACGTGATGGGATAATATATAAGGTATGAGGGTCTCACCTAAGAGGACATTAAAGTCATAATCTTGTGGTAATTCTTTCCCAATACACTAAATATTGATTGAGTTGGGGAGTTCATGGAGTTCAAATTGGGATCCATGATAGTTTTCGCATACTCCGATCATTTCACTGAGCTACTTTGTTTTTTCTTCTCTTGGAAAGAAATGTTGTACAGATGGATACGAATTTTCATACCTATATTAATCTCAAAAATTGGGTTTTAGGTTCATAGTATTTACATAAGAACGTACCTGGAGGTTCTGTAGAAGGCATTGACCGTTGAGAAGGTCCTAGAGGAAGATTGAGTTGTTCATCTTATTCCCCACTTCAATAACCAAGAAGGTGGACCTAATATTACTCTGATGAGTAACTCTTCTGGTAGTAGAAAAAGAAGACTATGGGAATGCAACAAAGTAATATTTTGAAAATTATGGATGGTTAAACCCACTTAGGATGATTTCAACAGTTATTTGACTATGGGAAGGTCAATTATTATAACATGTTCTGCACTACACCTTAGAAAAAGTTTTCATAGTGTAGAAATATGGGGAATATATAATTGTTGATCTCTATAGATTCGAGGATGTGTTTCCATAGGGGTGTAGGATGGGTGATATCCATTCCCCAGGGTTCCAGTTGGGGTCCTCATTAGAAGTATTGGATAAATAAAAATATTCTGATTCACGTACTTTAGGGATAGGTTCATAGAGGTGTGAGAAGCTGAGTCAATGGAGTATATCATAATCTAATGGATGGTGGTGAGGGACAATCAACAAGTCAATCTAGGGTAATGATTACTTATACTATATTCATATCTTTTCTTGATATTTAACTTATCATTCCTTTATATATAGAAAATTTATTAGTAGAATTGAATTCCCAGTAAAATCATATTTTTTGTTTCTTTCCATTGACACCCCATTGGGAATGAATGTGGACCATCTTCAATGATTCCAAAAAAAATTTATTGTTATTTTTGGTTATAGAAATCAATGAGACTTCATGATTCTATAGATTATAAGATTAAATGTGAATCTTGGCATGGAATAGATAACCAGATTTCGATATAAAATTGATTTATATCAGTGACAAGTATCATATACATATCCAAAGTGAGATACAATCATGATGAATGGTGAATGAGGGATGGGAGTAGGTTTAGTAGGCCCATTCTTGATCCAAATTGGGACAATTACAGTTCATATTGAAAGCGTTTATATTTTATTAAGATCAGTGGTAGCCCCCAAATATTTTTCTCCACTTATGTATCTCTATATAGATATCTTCTTAGATAGATCCAAAGGATTTCCCCAGAATAGAGGAGTTAGGTTTGATATAGAATTAATGTCAGGTGTGGAACCAATTTTGATTCCACATTATTATATGAATTTGGAATAGATAAAGTATCTAGAATTATAGCTTGAGGAATTTGAATAGAACAGATTTATCAGGCTGATTACTTCACCACGAGTGAACCTATTTTGTTCTCTATGAAAGAAGACTATAGTCTTAGACACTTTGTATATTACTAGAAGTTGAATCATGTGACTGTGAAAAATTATTAACCATTTTCCATGATCAATGGTCTCTTTGATCAGTTAAATGGCGCCTAGTGGATCTCTAATATTTATACCTAATTAGGCTATCAACAGTGGTAGGTTAGAGAGGTGGAAATTCCAAAGATAAAATTTATGAGAATATATGTGATATAAAATTACTTTATAGTTTCATTTATTATTGTAAATTTACAAATAGTGTTTATGGATCTCCAGAACACAATCTACAACCCAAATCATGACTTTTTCACTATGGTGTTTATTGATTAAATCCTTATTTACTCACTATCCCCATTGAAGTATTGAAAACATCTTGAGACAGTCCTAAGTATGCTTCGAGCACAACATCTTTATTACACGATTCCAAAGTGTAAATATATGATTTATAAGGTTAAATTTTTAGGGAATGTGATTTATGAGATAGGTATATCAATGGAACTAGATAAAGTAAAGGATGTGACGTTCAAGAAATGTCCTCAGAACATGTTTTAGACTTGGATTTTTCTTCGTTTAGTGGGATAATATTAATGTTTTATCAAGGAATTATCCCATTTTCTACACCCATGATAGTATTGATGAAGAAATGGATTATTTTTAGTTTTCAGACTGATGTGATGAGGATTTTATAGAGTTTAATATAAGGTGGACTATAGATACAATGTTTATTATCCCTGATCCAGGGATTGGTTCTTTCTATATTTTCATGGATCCAGAGTTAGTTTGGGGAAGTGTTAATATAGAGGAAGGGGATAATAGAATACAGGTAACCTTATCTATTAACTTGTGAGAAAACTTATTTCACATATTATTTGGAGCTAGTAGTTGTGGCCCATTAATTGAAGTGTTTGAGATACCATCTCTTTTGAAAGTGTTTTTTTATATATGGACCATAATAGACTCTACTATATATTTATATAATGGGACCAAAATTTAAGGGAAAGGGTCTTAGTATAGTATCTATAGAAATTTATCATTGAGATAATCTATGTACACTATAAATGTAACATTGATGCAAATTTACTTATCCATAAGATGCATATTTCTCTGGAGGATGGTGAATGAAATTTAGAAGAATAGTGAAACCTGATAATATTGTCATCTAATTAGAGTATGGATGCTTTTGAGGAGTAGGTACTGATTATGCGAGCTTTACTCATGATTATATTTCATTTATTATACCATGTAAAGGATAGTAGAGAAAATGAACCGTAGTGTGTTGTGATGTGGTAAACACTTATAGGTGGTGACCCGTTATGTGGGTAGTCATTTGATAGTGATGATGTGATCCTAGTATATTAAAGAGTTGTAGTCCATATTTTCACCAGGGAAGAGATAAAAAGAGACTTACAAACCACTAAGTGGTTGGTTCATCTTGGAATGACAATGATGTACCAAGACTCTAGGAATTAATTTTGGTGGTCAGAGATGAAGAGGGACATTTAAAGATTATTTTCCTGATTCCATTCCTATTATAGGATAAAGCCTCAGCAAAAACATCATGGTCTTTTTATCTAGCCATTTTTGGTTACTATGTGAAAGTGTGAAGAAATCATAATGGAATTTTTGATGGGGTTACCAAGGGCCCTGAGGATCGTTGATTCTATGTGGGTGATTTTTGATTAGCTAACGAAAGTTTATCATTTCCTAGAGGTTTTTGAGACTCAATCAGTAGAGGTTATATGAAAACTATATATCCATGAAATCAAAAGCATTCATGGAGTTCCCTAGAGAATTGAATTTAATAGAGACACGCCTTTTGAATCACAACATTATTATGGATTCTTTAAGGCCTTGGGGACTTAGCTAATACTGAGCACAATGTACCATCCCAACTAAGATGGGCATTTAGAGCCCACGATTCATATCGTGAAGGATATGCTATGGACCTGCATTTTAGATTTTTTAGTTTGTATGGATGATCATGTAACCTTATTTGATTTTATATACAAAAATATAAACTAGGATTATATTTTGATTTAACCTTAGGAGGTATTTATGGTAGCCATTTCGTTCACCACTTTTTTTTCATAAGGATGGTGAGACAACTGTTCTGGGGCTTAGTATGGTATATAGGACCTATAAGAGATTAAAAGTGATTCAGAAGAGGATGACTATCACTTATAGTAGGATGAAGTATTATTCCAACCATAATATGATACCTTCAAAGATTCCTATAGGCGAATGGGTTTCTCTCATACTGACCCCTTAGTTAGGCCACTAACGTTTGATAAAGAAAGGGAAGCTAGAATTTCGTTTTATTAGACCATTCAAGATAACTGAATAGATTGGGATGGTGGTGTACTATATGGATATTCATTATCTCTATCAATGTATGAATTATGTGTTCTATGTGGATAATATTCATAGGTACATAACTAATCCTACACGTATTATCGAATTTAATGATGTTGAGAGGGATCCTAATACACCATATATGGATCACCTGGTGTGGATAATAGATATGAGTGATAAATTTGTATGAGGTAAGATGATACCCATTTTTTGGATCATGTGTTCCTTGGATGGATCCAAGATGAGACTTAAGATTGAGAGGAATATGTTTAGGCTTAATGGATTGAGTTTTTTGAGCAGAACAATTGAGTGTACTTATCAAGGATGAGAATCCATTAGAGGGTGAGAATTATAAAATCTTCATTTTTATCAATATAGATGATGTTTATGTTTATAAAATTCCATATTCCAATTTTTTCTTAACTATTATGGTTTCTTAATAAGTTGGGTTCTATGTGAAGAGTTCTTGGGAATCATTGTTTGCAGATTAATATAGAGGCATGGCTGGTTGGTTGCTTTAAACAACTACTGACCAACTGGGGGGAGTTATTATAGGTTTGCAGGGAACTGTATACCCGACCGACAAGTACGTGGGGTGCCTCCATCCATTCAATGGGTTACTACCAGTTAGTGGGTGGTGCTAGCCGAACTCAGGTGGTTATACTAATCATAACATCTTTCCAAGGGGGCAATAAGTTCACCCGACAAGTTTTATTTCAACAAAGTAGCTCACCTTTTTTGAAAACAAATTATGAACCAAATTCAATATTTTTAATTAGAGACCTCCAATATTAGTTCTAGAGATCTCCCATTAATATCACATTAGTTATTCAAGGTTTGAATGATCTAGTGGCCATATATTTTTGAATTTTATTTAGATCTTAAAAAAATTATTCTTCTTTATTGAGAGATGGGATTGGATCTATGATGGATCTAAGTTTTCACCATGGAACAATGGTGAAATATTCCTTTATTCATAGAATGGTGATGAATATAGATAATTGATGACATATCTTGACCAGATAAAAATATACTATCAATTACAAATGTTCTATAGGTATGTGTTTTTAAATGATCTTCCTAAACTTATTCTTGGCATTGTATAGATGATAAAAGAATAATCTGTTGATGATCTGTTGGAATATTGGAGATGGATTTGACATTTCAACAGAATCCCCTTAATCATTGTTAAATTCCTCATGGATGGTATATTTTTCTGGGTATGTATCCATAGATCAATCATCTTGAGACCTTCTACTTCTTGAATATCATATTGGATTTCTATTCTGTGACTGATTCATGGGGAATCAATGTTAATTGGCTATACTAAGGCTCACTTCTAGAATCAATGAAGAATTCATGATCTGATCCTGAATCAAAAATGGATCTAGTGAATTGAAATCCTCTCAATTTCCATATCTTTAAACTAGTTCTATTAATAGACTTTATGACATATATCATTCTAGAACAACATTCTGGATATAGAATCTCATTTTGTTTCTATTTTAAATCTTCTTCTTGATTAATCAAAACCTAAAATATGTATCCTTGATGTGTGATATGGTTATCCATGGGTGAGAAGTGTTATTAAGACTTTGATCCCTGATGAATATTATATTACTTCAACAAAGACTTGTGGTAGCAATTTCCATTCAATTCAAGGACCTTTTATACTCTTATTTCCTTAGTTTTATATAGTAATATATTACCTTCTTTGAATATATTTGATGATGATATCATGTGCATGTGTGTGTATACCTTAAGTCCCATACATGATACATGATGCCATGAGTATGTATTTTGTATCTTGTAACCATTCATGATGCTTATAACATATTGTCAATTATTGATACTAAATTCTCATGACAATATGTTATGCTTTGCGTTATTATTCTCTACCATGTTGTTCAATTTTTACCATGCCTACATTGGTATTGTTCATGGTATTTTTTTCAGGTGGACCATTATAGTATGGTTATCCCTTATAGAGGTAAGGTACATGATATAAAGTTATGAAAAAAGTGTAACCATACCCAGGGTAGGGTCATGATGGCCTTGTGGCCCGGCCCAAGACATAATGTGGAGCTAAAATGCCCTTATGTCCTCTATAACGACCTAAAATTTTTATCAATGTAAATTACCTTATTATAAATATGTAATATAGTATAAAACTCATAAAATCAGTTTGAAAACACAACAAAAACATTATAAACGAATTATTAATGAATTAAGAATTATTTCTGGATGTTAAGGAACCTATACCAATGGAGTAGTATCTTGATCATTGGAATAGTAAGGTGACCAGTTGGAATAGTAATCCAGCCAATAGAATAGTAACCTCACCTATGAAAGTATAAATAAAATTTAGGTATCTTATAAATGATAATATGATATAATTATATCATAGTATAAGTGAATAAATATTTTAAAAATTATTTACTAGGTGTTCATTTTTTTGTAAGTTATAGATATTTAATTAATACTTTATAATTAATACACAGATGTAAAGTAAATTTAATTTTCATAAATTATAATAATAAATTAATATTTTTTTCTTATGATTATAAGATAATTTTACGAGACCTTGTTTAATTTTTCAATGTGTTATAAAATCTGTTATAAATTTAAAATCATTATTTTCCATGTAAATGATGGTTTTAATTAAAAATTAAATTTCTCACATTTGAAAAATTATTTTCATAAAATGGAGTTCATTTTTGAATTCTACACATTGAGAAATTGTTAGGGTGAAGTTTTTTTGTTTTTATAAAATAGTAGAAGTTTTTGTGAATAGTAAAATGTGACAATTTATGATAAAAACTAAATACATGAAATTGAGTAATAGATGATGTATGGATAATGTAGGCCAAAAATTTTAAACTCTCATTAATTAATTTTATACATGTTGTGATAATTGTAAAACTATTAATAGTCTTGAACCAAAATAATAAACTAATGAGTAAAATAATGAGAAACCACCCCTCTCATCCCCTATAAATATCACCCTCACCACCTCTTATCATAACACCTTCTAAGATTTGAAACATTCCCAAATTATTCCAAACAATATTTTCAATACCATACCCTAGGTTCAAGATCCATTGGTCTCATAAAAATAGAAATCCCTTTTCCCAAAGAATATTCTCAAGGAGGAGAAATTCAATAGGTTAAATCCTTTATCATTTTCATTTATTTTCTTTCCAATTCCATTTATTTTCTTACCCTATCCTCACATAAACCTACCTAAGACGAATTATAACTCTATTAATCTTTATATACATTAATTTTATTATTCTAATGGAATAATTCATCTTCAACTCTCTTCCTTTTTTTCTAAACATGAAAATATCGTCTGTGGTGTGTTGATTTATGAACATCGAGGATGATGGGTTCTCAATTTTTACTACTTCCTTCATGGATAGTCATAAAACCATCATTATAGTTAAATAATATTTTATTATAAATATTATAAGTTATATAATGTTCAGGAAGAAATGTATAAAAATGAAGTTATATAAAATGATATAAGCTTATAATGGTCGTAAAACCGCCAAATTTAATTAAATCATTTTTATTAATGTTCAATATATTAAATAATAATCATAAAAAAACAATAGATATATAAGACCAATTAATATTCTTTTTATTAATTAATAACAATTATTGATAATCACTCTCATTTTACATGAACATCCATACACATATACAAGCAAACCGATCATGAAAACCAAGAAAGTGAACACTCCGGAATGATGAAATTAAACTATATAAGTCATCAAAAAGCTCATAAATTAACTTAATAATACTATAATGATTAAAAATTTTATATAAAACTTTTTTTATTTATTAATTACTTAATTTAATTTTATTATACATGATAGTAATTTAAGGAAATAATTTGGACATAAGGTAAGGTTATTCTCGAACCCAACTCTCTTTCTTTGGGTTTTCCCTACATCACTCCATTTTTAGTATGGGTGTTCCATTAATGTTAATTAAATATAATTTATTTTTTTCCTTCCCTTTTATTCATTGGGATATGAATGTTTTCAATATATTTTTATGATAAATTCAAATTTTTTAATACAAAAAATTCTTTTCAAAAATACCTCTTTTACGTCTCATAAGATTTTTTATTCTTCACTCAAGATTGATGATTCTTATATCAAGTATTCTATTACCTCTTTAGTTTTGATACCCAAAAATTTATTCAATAATGTATTCTTTCTGAAATGAAAGCCACTTCTTTCCATGTGTTATTTTATTTCCAAGATTGATATATTTTCTGTGCAACATGCATGATAATGTGAATGTTATAATGTGATGGATGTGCTCGAAATTATATTGCACATATAAGTGTTATGATGTAATGGGTTCCTTGAAATTATATATATCTCCAATTCATTGGGTAATGTGATTTATCTCATGATAAAAATTGAAATATTCATGAACATGATTCTATATTTGTTGAAAACTATGTGTGGCAGTAAACCACTAAGACATGGTGTTTCATTGTTATGCATTTACACATTCCATGCCTTTATCTAATGCTTTAACTCATGATTATGATGAATATTTAATGATTATTATTATGCTCAACCATGTTTCATGTCTCTTATTCACCCTCTTACTAGGATTTTACCACACCCCTTCTATTTTTTGTATTTTCTTAGGGGAATACTTGTACTAAGGAGAACACAAGGGACAATAAGAATATATAGAAGAATTAATTAAATAAATGTTTACTTTTTATTTTCTAAAATTTATGTATGGTCCTAATTTTACCATGAAACTAAACTATTGGATCCTGGATTTGCAACACTAGTATGTTGTTTAACTTTAAAATGATGTAATTGTCATTTAAGAAACTGTAGGGTCTCTATACTTGGTATTAAATAATGGCTTAGTTAATTTGGGATTTAGGATAAGAGAACTTGAGTGAAAACTCTTGGTATGAGACTAAGTCTAAGTAATAACCCACAAAGATTTGTTTTAGATCATTCTAAACATATTGATATTAAAATATATCTCGTTAATGTTAATTGGAAAAAGTAATAAAATTAATTATTCAAGACATATTTAATTATTTTTTCTTGAAACCATTTCTATTTTATAAAATATTGGAAACCTGGAGAAATTGGCCTAAGAACGTATATGAGGTACAATGAAGTGATTTCTCGAATGACTACCCCAATGATTTGGGAGGTGGAGTTTAAAATTTCATGTTTATTCTTATCTAGTTGTCTCAATATATGAACAATAACCTAAATATTTTGGAACATTATCCTTCACATAAGAGAGAGAATCTAGCTATCGAGTCTTTTATGTGGTAATGAACACCTATGTTCAGTGTATATTTTGTTCCACTTGTCTTGGAATAGTTGGTCAACTCAAGGGAGAAGATATTTTCTGTGATCCACTATTACGAGAAGGAGAAGATGAATTTGGCCCTTTATTATCTCGATGGAGAGTCTGATCAATGGTGGGCATTGATTAAAAACACCTAGATGGAGGATGATATTGAAGATATAGAGTGGGAAGACTTTAAGATAACTTATCTTAACAAATATTTTACCCAAAAAGATCATATTAATATAGATATATAATTCATAGAGCTTAAGAAAAAGGAATGTTAATATCCCATTAGAGCTTATGTGTGATGATTCAAACTTCACATTTGGAGATGTCCTGTCAGATAAGCTGTAGGGATGTTCACATGTGATTTTCTATGCCTCAAGGATATTGGACTCAACCCAATAAAACTACATAACCATTAAAAGTATTTTCTTATAGTAATTTTTTATTTAGATAAATTCTATTCATATTTATTATCCTCTAAAGTAGTTGTATCTTATCACCTTGCAGCACCGAGGTACCTCTTCATGGAGCCAGATGGAAATCCCAGACTCATCTGATGGATGATCCTTCTTTAAGAAATTGATATTGATAAAAAATAAAATAAGGGTACCGAGAACCTAGTGGAAGACCATATGAGTAGGATTACTCACACACTAGAGGATGAAACCATGGACCAGATACCACTTCGGGACACTTTCCCCAATGAGAATATTTATGTCATCTTAGGTACACATCAATGGTATGTTTATTTAGTGAAATAACTTGTTTCCCATGCTATTAATACAATATTTAATAATCATCAAGTCCAAAAATTAATATTCTTGTCTAGGTTTTATGTGTGAGATGATACCTACCTCTGGCACATGTGTTGGGATCACGTTACTAGGAGGTGGTGTGTTTCTAATCATGATTTTGAGTCTGTTCTGCATTTCTGTCATACACTTTAATGTGGAAGATAGTTTGGACCCCAAATAATATATATTAAAGTCTTATACTCTAGATTATATTGGCCTAGCTTATTCCATGATGCCCATGTGTTCTATAAGTCATGCTCTCATTGCCAACACACTAGGAACATTTATAGGAGACACACAATTACCAAAAAATGAATACTATTCTATGATATTTTTATGTATGTGGAATTTATTTTATGGGTCTTATTTCTATTTTATTTGGTTTTTTTATTTTTTTTGTCATTTATTATGTTACAAAATGGGTGGAGGAAAGGTCCACCATGATTGATGATTCTCATGTTGTAGTGAACTTTTTCAAGGCTGAAACATTTTTTTAGGTTTGGGGTACCAAAGGCCATAATCAGTGACCAAGGGGAAAATTTTGAAATCCTAACTTGGATTAACTCCTTTATAAGTATGGGTTTATACAAAAAACAACAACACCATACCAACCCAAAACAAATGTCTAGTCTGATGTTTCAAATTGGGAGTTGAAACAAATTTTGGAGAAAATTGTGCAGTCGAATAGGAAGGATTGGAGAAAGTGACTGGATTGTGATATTTGGGATTATAGAACATCATATAAGATAGAAATCATTATGTACCAATTTTTTATTGTTTTTGGGAAATCATGTCATATCCCAGTGGAATTCGAGCATCCGGAATATTGGAAAAAAAATAAATTCAACATGGATTTGACCCAAGATGGAATTCAAAGGAAGATGCAAATTCAAGAACTTGAGGAGACTCGATTGTCATAATGTGAGAACTGAATTATCTAAAAGGAATGATAAAAATAATCTCATGATATAATGTTCCAATAAATTGAGTTTCAAGTTGGATAGAAATTCCTCCACTACAGTTCACAACTGAAGGTAATGCCCTATAAGTTTCTTTGTAGATGGTTTGGTCCATATATTGTATCTAATATTTTTCCATATGGTGTAGTGGAGATCAATAAAGAGGAAACTTGAAGGATATTTACAGTCAATGGGAAACATTTAAAGAAATACATTGAAGGAATTCCCATCCATATAGTTGGTTTAATCAAACTACATGACCTCATCATCAATTGAGAATATCTGGCTATTCCAAACACATTCTCTTTTATATTATTTTTCCTATTTAAAATTATTTGTTTCATGTGCACATATTATCTCATAATTTCACACTGGGTACCATTAAATATTATAAGTTTAGGGGAGGGACAACATTTTAGGTTAGTTAGTTAGGATTTTGATTTGTGTGTTTTTGTGTGTGTTTTTTGTTAAGTTCTTGGTTAAAATTTTAACAAAAAAAAAAACAGGAAAAAATACTATAAAAAAACATATCATGTAATAGGCTTATTTACATGTGGAACATATGTAAAATTCATGTTTTTAAAATTCATTGGTAGCATGATAATAAGAATAATGATTTCATCATTAGGGGTAGATTTTTGTAAAAGTGGAAGCCATTGATGATATGATTGGTTTTGTCATTATAAAACCTTTTATATTATTACACCATCCATTTTGATATTTTTCATAGTAAATTATGTGTTTGATTTTCCCACATATCTTGTCACACAACCATGACTTGTAAAATTACTTGTATTCAGTTGAAGGTATATCAAATTTAGGTAAAAAATAATCTTATATCAATGGTTGGTTCATACATTCGTTTCTATTCATATAAATTTAATTAATGTACCAAATTGACTGATGCATGTGTACCTATTATCCCACTATTGTACATCCTAAAAAAATTAAAAAATTAAAAATCTGAACACAAAAATAAGTTTTTTTCTTGGGAAGGTAAAAAAACGCTCTTCCTCAACCTATTATCTTGTTATAGCTTTTACAATTAGTGTTTTGAGGAGGTTAAACAAGGTTTGAAAGATGAGTGTGAGATTTATTCTAAGTGAAACTTTTGTAAAAAAAATAAATGGGTGGAGTGATGAAATGTAAAACATTTGGGGATATGTTGGACAAGAGATTATGTTTTTACTTTTCAAAATGCTTAAGTGAGTGGGTCTTGAAATTTGATTGAGAATGAATGTAAAATTGGTTGGGTGAATTAAACCAGGTAAGAATATTTGTTTTATATGACTTGAATATGTTGAAAAAAGTGTTGATATATGATCTTGAAGTTTCTAGAACACACACACGTGGGGAATTAATGGAATGATGGACCCGTAACTTTTTTCTCTTTGATTAGTGTCCTTAATCTCATGAGATTATATTTTGATACAATTTATGAGACAATGAATTTCAAATTTATTGATATCAACTCTTGATGAGATTTTTATAGTTCCCATATTTCCACTATGGATTGGGAAATATGAACATTAATATCTTCTCACATTTCTTAAATACATGATATGAGGTTTTCCCAAGAGTGGAAAAGGGTATGTGTGGGTGTGTGATCAAACCACGATTCACTGCTTTATTTTACCTTTACACCACTACTTTATATTGGTTTTATATTTAAAATAAAAAATATTATAAAAAAAATCAACTCCCATTTGATTATTTTATTCAATTTTTATCACTGTTAAAAAGTTTAATTATACTTGTTTTGGTGATTTCAGTGTTTGAGGAGGTGAGTTGGAGGGATGAGGACGACGCATAAGGAAATCAGACCACACTTCCTGGATGCCCAAGGAAATATGTCCACTATTTTACATGTTCTGAGAAATAAATATAATTTAATGGGACAAACTTTTGTGGCCTGATCCATAATTTAGTGCTCTATAAATCTTTTGAAGACCATGAATCTCAATTCATCAAGAAAGGGTCCCAAATGAGCAAATATTTCCAAGAAACTCATGTTGCTTCAATTCATAAATTTGGCTCTATATTTCGGCCATATCTCTGGTTGTAGTCATCCATTTTCCACCAAATGTGACATAGAGATAGTAAAGATACTGTACAAAAACCTATCTCTTTTTTACAATTATATATAAGTCCATTTACCAAACCAAAACTAAAACACAAGTTATATCCCAAAATATGGGTTCCCAAAACTACTTCCCATTTTGGCTATAAATTGGATCCTTGGGAACCCCATTTTCAAGTTTGACCAATGAGTGAAGTGCTACCATTTTGAAGTTATAGAGAAGTTATATCATCATCGTGGAGGTTCTTTAACTCCCTATACTCACAGGAAGAGCTCTTGAAGCAAGGATCCCTTATCGAAGCCTTCTTCTCATTCTAATGTTGCAATGTTTGTGTTTATGTAATAATATTCTTAATCCCTCCTTATTTTATTATATATTCTTCTATTTTATTATTTTTTTATTCAATTTTATTCTTCTCTACACATTCTATTTGGTTTGGAAATTAAGAGTAGAAATGGTATTGGGTTATACAATTTCTAGACCTTTGTGAATGCAATTCGTTTCTACGATAACTACACCATACATAGAAGAGTAGTTTTTTTAGTAATCGATCTATCTCTTACCTCCCTAATTAATTAATTTTGAATTTATAAGATACTATAATTCAATTAATATTATATATTAATTTATTTTTTAGTATAAATAAATATCAATAAGAAATTGAACAATTAACACAAAACACACGAGGTTGAGAATTGTGTGAATTTCGAGAGCGTGACCTAAATTGGTAAAACAAAACCATGTAGGATAAATTTTTAGAGTTCAAATATATTCAGACACTCAATTCATCCTCACTTAGAAAGTATATATGAGCCCTAATTCACCACTACCCATAATCTAGTCTTGTAATGACAATTAATGCAGGGTTCTACGATTCCATGTTCCGAAGCGAGCCTAGGGTTTAATTAATTTTATCTTTGCAGTTGTGGTAAATTCTGATAGGGTTATAGGATTAAAAAATTAGGTGGTCATAATTAAGTGGATGATAAATTAAATTATAGTGATAAATTAGTATTTTAATTTGTAGATTTAGATTGATTGTTCCTTTTAAAAATAGTTTTCTAAAAAAACATATTCTCATTTCATTTTCTCAATCACATTTCAAAATAAAAATACAATATTATTCCAACATACTTATTCAAGCATTATAAAGATACCCCTCGAATAATTTTATGTAGTTTGTATTTCTTCTATCTATATTTCAAAAACTCCTTAAGTATTTTTTTTAAATTACTTCCTCTTTTAAGAGATTCCCTTGGTCATCCACTTTGTAATACCTAAATAACCCAAAATCGAACATCATTTCTGAGTAACAATGATAATGCCCTTTCAAATTGGAACCGTTTCTGGGGAGGATTGTATTATTTTTCAACTAATTATAGTTATTTATTTTATTTTTTTTCATTTTAATCATTTGTTTTTCTCTTTCATTCTTCTTTCCCCTTTCTCAAGTATTCTTTTTTCCCTCTTATTTTCTTTTTATCGGATCATGAACTAAAACTTATCATAATTTTTTTATGGGTCACTTTTCTTCTCTTAATTTTTATATTATTTATGACACAAACTAATCCTGATGATCTTTTAGATCATGACCCCAAGTTTGAACACACCTATAGGGATTAAATCAGACAATCTCATTCTATGGGAAGTGTCGACATTTTCCCAACTCCCAAATTTATCCACTATAAGAATATTAAAATTGGAAACACTTATAAATCCAACATAAAACAAAGACCAATGGTTGAAACCAATAAAAAATGAACTTAATAGAACCATTCCGGAATTGACTACACATGAAATTGACTATCAACAAAATTGTATTAAATATCCAAACCTTGAAACCGATTTTGAATTGAAATTTGGGTTAATTCACCTTATTCCAAATATTTATTTGGTGATGATGTAAAGAAACATTAAAAATCTTTAAATTTCATTTTCATAACCCTAAAACCAAGAAATATCTATGAAGATCAAATAAAACTACGAGCATTCCCAATCTCACTTAATAGATCTGCAAAAGACTAGATGTATTATTGAAAACCTGAAGATGTAACATATATTAATTATTTAAAATATCTTTATTTCTGAGATTTTTTCTATTATAGAGGACCAATTCCATTTATAATGAGATCTCAGGGATCAATAAAGAACAAATGGATTCAATTTATGAGTACTGGGAGCGATTTAGTAATTTGTGTGGATGTTGTCCACATCCCCATATCTGTGTGAAACTTTTCATCAAATACTTCTATGAAGACCCCACACCCATTTAGAGAATAATGGTGGATTATGTAGCTAGATGTATTGGTCGAAAAAACTCCAATAATTTCACATACATTGATTGATAATATGGAACCAAACTCCCAACAATTTGGCGATCGAGGTACAACACATGTTAGAGGAATATATCAGGTAAGTCCTTATTATCCTAAAAATAATTTAATTGATAGTATGTTGTAATTATTAACCACTATGGTGAGGAATATTTATTTAGATTAAAAGACATACAAACCCTTTTAAATAAGTCCTTGTGGTATTTTCATTGAAATAGACCACGAAACTGATTGTTGCCCCAAACTACAAGAGGCAGAAAATTATGTAGCTGTATTCCTTGGAAGACCATATCAGCATAGAAAACAATCAAATATCTATAATAAATATGGTTACATTGAACAAAAATTTAACCAAGGGTGTAAGTATCAATCAAACCTGAGATATAACTCTGGACAACAACAAAGTCCTCCTTTTCAATAAAGCATCTAGGAGTCACCTCCTTACAAACAGGGTTTCCAACAACCCCAAATGAGAATTGAATCTCATGAATCAATAAATAAACAACAAGGGAATTATAGATAAAATTTAGATTCTAATAATGATGATATTTTGAAATAAATTGTTCTTAGTCAATAGAATGAGCTGAATATTCAAGGTTCAGATTTGTGGGAGTTGAAGACACAAATGATCCAGATTACCAACGCCCTCCAAAAACTGGTAAGTAAGAACTATGGAAATATAAATTCTTAGCCTACAACAAATCCTAAGGGGAATGTTAGTACCATCACATAGATAATTAGGAAGTAAACAATTAATAAATCTAAACCTATCATTCCATAGGGATTCACCTCAACTTTGGATAATCCTTGTTCCACACCAGCTAATGAGTAGCCTAAGGAGAAAAAAAAAGGTAAGAAAAAAATTAATGATGTTCCACATAAACCCCTTCAATTTCAAAATATATCTGTAAAAACCAAGAATAAGGCTGAAGGTGAAATAAAAAAGAGGTTTTTGATACATTCACGAATTTTGATACCAACATCCCTCGACATGAAGTTGTAAAGAAAATCTAAAGATATGCAAATTCATAAAAAAACATTGTTCCAATGAAAGAGGGATAAAGGGAAATTAGAGGATAAATAATTTAAGGAATGTATCCATACTAATTAAACAAACTCAAACAATTCTATTAAAGTGAATGGATTTGGGGACATTCACCACCCCATTCACCATAGAGGAGTTATAGTTTTCTATTTATTTATGTGATTTAAAAGCTTATATAAATGTGATGCCTCACTCTATCTTATCTTATATATAGGTTGGTGAGTTGAAGTCAATGATAGTAGTGGCGAGGTTAGAAAATAGAGCTATATCATATCCAACAAGAGTCCTTGAGGATATACTTATTCGGGTTAGAGAAATGATATTTCCAGCTGATTTGTACATTTTTGACAAGGGGGATGATTGGGTAAATTATCATGATCCCATTATCTTAGGAAGGACCTTACTCAAAACTATAAAACCAATAAAAAATTTCCATGGGGTACACTTTCCGTGGAGTTTCGATATGAAGTTGTGATGTTTAATGTTATGGACTCCATGAAGTACCCCTCTGAGGAAAATTCTGCTTTTGTTATCTCCCATTTTGAACCACCAAGTAAAAACCCCATGGATTTTTATTGACCCATTATTAGAGAGATTATGATCATTGGTTATAGTCTGATATCTATGAGCACTTCAACACCAATTTCTAATGCACAAAACCCTCTTAGTTTTTTTAAATGGATTAATATTCTGATTTTGATCATGTGAACTATGATTATGAGATAGCTATTGAGTATGTAGATGAATTTGATACATTATTCTCTAATTTTGATTATTTATATTTTGGTATTGATGTTCATTATGCACATATTTTAGTTCCTTCAATGTATCTATCCATACTGCGCCCCCTTCATTGTAACTCAATACATTTCCACCAAATCTAAAATACTTATACTAGTTGATTGGTGAGATATTACCTATTATAATTGATATGAATATCCATTTTGAACATAAATGATTTTTTGAATATTTTGATGGAAAAAATTAGGGTAATCTGGTGGACCTTGGATAACATATCATGTGTTAGCCCCTTCATTTTCATGGATAGGATTATATTGGAGGATGAGGCTAAACTGGTTAGGCAACCAAAATGGATACTTAATCCAACTCTTCTAGAAGTTATTGGAAAATAAGTTGAAAATTTGTTTGAGGTAGGTGTAATTTATCCTAATTTAGATTCCTAATGGGTGAGTCCTATTTAGGATATGGTTAAGAAAAGTGGTGTTACTGTTGTAAAAAATGAGCAAGATGAGTCAGTTCTAATGAGGGTGTAAAACAGTTGGTGTGTCTGTATTGATTAAAGGAAGTGAAATCAATCCACTCACAATAAACATTTTTCCTACCATTTATTGATCAAATTATTGAGAGGCTTTCTAGGAAAACACACTATTGTTCATTGAATGGATTTTAGGGATATTTGTTGGTTCCAATAGATCTGGAGGATCAGGAGGAGACATCCTTCATTTTTCCATTTCGTACACTTTCCTACCAAAAGATGATATTTGGAATTTTCAATTCCCCATGTACATTTCATAGATGCATGGTGATTATTTTTTTCATATTTAATTGAGACATTCAAGGAGGTATTTATGTATAATTTTAAAGTGTATGGATATTTATTTGATGAATCTATCTTTAGTTTGGGAAAGGTATTCAATCATTATATTGAGAAGAATATGGTCTTGAGTTTTGAAAAGTGTCATTTCACGGTAGATCGTAGAATTTAATTATTTCATATAGTGTCAAAACATTGGATAGTGGTTGATAGATATAAGATAGATATTATTTCATCCATAGCCTATCCTTCATGTATGCATGATATTATATCATTCCTAGGGTATGCGGGATTTTACCGTCTCTTTATCAAATATTTTAGTAAGATTGTCCTCCCTTTTTTGTGATTACATCAAAAGGATTCTAATTATGTGTTTGATGATTCTTATAGGATTTAATTTGATGAGATTAAGAATCATCTGACCACTCATCCGATCATACATCCCCCATGGTGTGACATTCCATTTGAGATTTTGTGTGATAATTGAAACTACACAATTGGAGCTGTATTATCACAAAAGGTAGAGGGATGTTCACATGTTATTTACTATGCCTAGAGGTCATTGGAATCAACCCAATAAAATTACACAACTATAGAAAAAGGATTTTATTAAAGTTATTTTTTCTATAGATAAATTCTTTTCATATTTATTGGGCTCTAAATTACATGTTTTTCTGACCATGCAGTACTGAGGTACCCTTTGAAGAATATAGATGTAGAGCCTAGACTCGTCTAATGGTTTCTCCTACTTCATAAATTCAATATTGAGATAAAGTACAAGAAGGGGTCATAAAACATGGTGGTGGACCACATGAGTAGCATTATTCACACACTATAGGATGACACTATGGACCAGGTGCCACTTTAGGACAATTTACCTGATGTGATTATTTATTCCATCTTAGATGCAAATCTCTGGTATGCATATTTAGTGAACTATATTGTTACCTATGATATTCTTACAAATTTAAAAAATGTCAAGTCCAAGAATTAAAAAGGGAGTCTAAATTTAATGTGTCGGATGATCCCAACCTCTGGCACATGTATAGTGATCAATTTATTAGGATGTGTTTTCCTAATCATGAATTCAAGTCTGTTTTACATTTTTTCTATTTAATTTCATGTGGAGGACATTTGGACCCCAAAAATAGATAGGAACGTCTTAGACTCTTGATTATATTTTTCTAGATTATTCTATGATAGCTGTGTTTTTTGTAAGTCATGTTCCCATTTCCAACACACTGGGAACAGTTCTAAGAGACACGAGATGCCCCAACAAACAATATTATTCTGTGGAATTTTTTATGAATGGGGAATTAATTTTATGGTTTCTTTTCCTAGATTATTTGTTTTTTTGTATATTTTGGTTTCAATTTATTATGTTAGAAAATGGGTGGAGGAAAAGGCCACCAGGTTTGACGATTCTCATATTGAAGAAAACTTTTTCAAAGTACAAACTATTAGATGGTTTGGGGTACCAAGTTCCTTAATCATTGGCCTAGGGACACACATTTTCAATCAGAATTTGGATTCCCTCCTTCAGAAGTATGGTGTTACAAAAAAACATCAACACCATACCACCCCAATCAAATGGCATGGATGAGATTTCAAATCAGGAGTTGAAACAAATTTTTGATATAACTATGTAGTAGAATTGGTAGTATTGAAGAAAGTGCTTGGATGATAAACTTTGGGATTATAGTATGGCATAAAAGACACCCATTAGTTTTTTCCCATTTCATATTGTTTTTGGCAATGCATTTCACCCCCAGTGTAAGTCGAGCATCGAACATATTGGGAAATAAACAAATGAAACATGGATTTGGCCAAAGATGGAATTCAAAGGAAGATAAAAATTCTAGAGCATGAGGAGATTCAATTTTCATTATATGAGAACTCAAGTCTCCACATCGAAGGATAAAAAGGAACACATGATAGAATGATCTAACAATGGGAGTTTCATGTTGGAGATAAAGTCCTACTCTATAGTTCACGACTGAATCTAATTCATAGTATGTTACATTCCAAATGGTTAACTCCATATATTTTATCTAATATTTTTCATTATCATGTAGTGTACATCACACAATATTATAGTATAAGGATATTTACAGTTAATGGGAAACATTTGAAGAAATACATTGAAGGACCTTCCACCCATGTAGTTGATTTCATCACACTGCATGACCCCATCATCAATTGAGAATATCTGGTTATTCTCAACCCTTCCACTTTTATATTATTATTTCTATTTGAAATTCTGAATTTTATGTCCACATATCATGATATAAGTTAAAATTAATGATAATGAAATATTTTAAAAGTGGGGTATGGGATAAAAATTTTGGATAGTTATTTAAGATTTTTATTTTTGTTTTTTTTTGTAAATTTTCTGGTTAAAATTTTCATAAAAAACATAAAAACCCAACAAAACAATGAAAAAATATCATTTAAAACGATCATTTACTTGTGGAACATTTATAAAATGAATGTTTTCAAAATTCCTTGGTATAATGATAATCATGAGCATGAATTCATCATCACAGGTTCATAATTGTAAAAATGGATGCCGTCAATGATATGATTGGTTGTGTCATTATAAAACCTTTTAGATTTTGAAACCATTATTTGTGATATTTATTAATTGTAAATTATTTCACTAATTTCTCCACATAAATTTTTATTCAACCATGAAATGTGAAATTTTTTAAACTCAATTTAAGGTATATCCACGTTATGTAAAAACATTATCTTATATAAATGGTTGGTTCATAAGTTCATTTCTATTCTAGTCAATTTCATTACTATAAAAAATTGACCTATGTGTGTGTACCTATTATCTGAGCATTTAACTCCCTCACAAAAAATAATAAAAATATAAACAAAAAAATGAGGTTTGTGTCTTGGGCAGGTCAAAAACCACTCTTCCTCAACCTTTCATCTTGTTATAACTATTACAATTAGTGACTTGAGGAGATCAAAAAAGGGTAGAAAGACAAGCGTGAGATTTTTTCCAAGTGAATCATTTGAAAAAAAAATATTAAAATTGTTGAGTGATGAAATGTACAACATGTGGGGATATCTAGGTCAATAGATTATGGTTTTAAATTTGGGAATGATTAAGTGAGTGAGTCTTGAAATTTGATTGCAAAGGAATGTAGAACAAGTTCAGTGAATTAAACCAGGTAGCAAGAATTGTTTTACTTGACCTGAGTATACTAAATAAAGGGTGTATATTTGATCTTTAAATGGTTTTTACACACACACATGGGTAATTAATGTAATTATGGGCCCATAAATTGTTTTTGAATTATTAGTGTAATTGAACTCACTTCCATTTATTTGGATGCAATTTATGAGACAATGAATTTCAATTTTATTGATATCAACTCTTGATGAGATTCTTACATTTCCTATATCACCATTTTGCATTTGGTATTATAAACATGCATATATTGTCACAATTTTTTTTAAATGCATGATATTAGGTTTATCCCATGAATGTAAAAGGGAAAGTTTGGGTGTGTGATCATACCACAATTCACTACTTTATTTCACCATTACTCCACTACATCAAAATGATTTTATATTTAAAATTAAAAATATAATAAAAAATTTCAATTCACATATGATTATATTATTCAATTTTTATCATTGTTAAAAATTTAAATTATACTTGTTTTAGTGATTTCATTATAAGAGGAGGTGAATTGGAGGGTCGGAGATGATGCAGAAGGAAAATGTGCTAAACTTCATGGAATCCCAAGGAAATACGTCCACTATTTTACATGTTCTGTGAAATATTTGAATTAAAATAGAATGAATTTATTTTGGGATGATATAAAATTTATTGGGCTAGAACTCATATTAATAACACCAAGACCAATGCATCTATAAAGGGGCCCAACTGAGCTGATATGTCCAAGAAACTGAATCTCACATAAAGTCAAAGATTTGGTTCTGTATTTCAGAAATACCTCGATATGTATTCATAAATTAGACACAAAATTTTACATAGAGATAGTAAATATTCCGACCAAAAACATTCCTCTTTTTTACAAGTCGAGATAAATCCATTTTCCAACCCAAAACCGAGACACAAGTGATATCTCAAAATCTGGGTGCCAAAAACCACTTCCCATTTTGTCTATAAATTGTCACCTTGGGCACCCCATTTGGAAGTTCGACCAAGGAGTGAAGTGAATACATTTGGGAGTTATAGAGGATTTATATAATCATATTTTAGGTTATTTAACTCCCTATACTCCTATGGAGAGCTCTTGAATCACATATCTCTTAATTGAAGCCTTCTTCTCCTTCTCATGTTGTAAGTAATAAAATTATTTTCCCTCTTCTATTTTTATATTTTATTATTTATTCTTTTTTTTATTAAATTTCATTCTTCTCTACTCATCCCCATTGGTCAGGAAATCATTATTATAAACTTTATTGGGTTATATAATTTTTAAACATTGTGAACGTAATTCGTTTCTACGATGAATACAACACCTATAGAAGATTAGTTCTTTTTAGTAATCGATCAATATGTTACCCACTTAATTTATTTATTTTGAATCAATTAGATATTGTAATTCACCTAATATGATCTATTAATTATGTTTTTAATCTAAATGAAAATAATCATGAAATTTAATAGTTAGCACAAAACACACAAGGACAAGAATTGTATGAATTCTGAGAGATTTACCTTAATCTGTAAAAAAACCACATGAGATAAATTTTTAGATTTATAATATAATCCCTAAACACAATTAAAAAAAATTCAGAGTGGATATGACCCCTAATTCACCACTAACCATAATATATTCTTGTAAGAACAATCAATGATGGGTGCTACGATTGAATGTTTCAAAGCTACCCTAGGGTTTAATTCATTTCATCATTCTGGTTGAGGTAAATTATCATAGGGTTATAAGTTTAAAAAATTATGGGATAATAATTAATTGGATGTTAATTTAAATTATAATGATTAATAAGTAAGTGAAGAGGTAAATTTAGATATATTATTCCATTTAAAAATAGTTTTCTAAAGAAATATTATTGTTGTATTTTCTCAATAAAATTTAAAATAACACAAAAAATAAAATCTTCTTCCAACATACTTTTTCTAGATTTATAAAAAGACCCCAATTCTTTTAAGTAGTGTGTATTTATTTTATATATATTTATATAATTACTTTAATATGTTGTTTTAAATTAATTCTTTTTTTTTGAGATATGACATTTGTTAGCTACTCTACCTCACCAAAATAACCCAAAACCGAACATCATTTTAGAATGCCCTTGACAACACCCTTTCATCCCCTCAAAAGTGAATCCTTAAAGAAGACACCATCAATGATCCCCTATTTCTTAGACTCAAAATTAGCCTAAAAAATCATGCCAAATCATAAATGGGAGCTAAATAACTTAGTTCCATTAAAATCTATATCATATGAAGGAGACTTATTCCCCAAAAAATGGTGTTGCTAGACTTAAACTAATATGTAATTCCTAATGTACAACAACCCTTGAAATTGAACATCAGACTATGAGGGTCAAGATTTTTATTTCCCCACCCCTTCCCCACACCTCAATGTTCTTTCACAATCCCTAGTGTATTGGTTTCCTTCATCATCTTCTTCATGAGAAAAAACCTTTCATCATTCCCTTTAAGGGAATAATATGAGAAAGTGGAGTCCTTGAAACAATATTCCTTTAAGTGTCCAATAGATTGGCATAAAACATGGAAGGTAGGGGCCATATAATATTTGATCTCAAGATGAATGTCATCCTCAGTAGTTCTAAGAACAACCCTATCAACCAAAGTGAATCTAAGGTCGACCTTGATAACAATTATAGAAAAAAAATATGAACCTAATTACCTCAGCCACTCTATTATTTTAAATAATTAATAATTAATAACTATTTACTAATTATTAATAATTCTATTTAATTATATATATATATATCTGTGTGTGTGTGTGTGTGTATTTATGTATACTTATGTAAATATATTTATATTTATATATTTTTATAGAAATTTATATGTATTTAAATATATTCAAGTATATATATCTATATTTATATATATAATGTGGGTATTTATTTATGGATAATTATAATTATATATATGTATTTATGTATATATATATATATTTAAATATATTTATCATTATATTTATATTATATATAATTACCTTTAATTATATATATATATATATATATATGTTTATATATATTTATGTATATTTATTTATAATTATAAATAATTATATATAATTATATGTATTTATATATATCTATTTATATTTAAATGAATTGATTTCCATATATATATATATATATGTGTATTTATATTTATATATATTTAATTATATTGTGTGGATATATATATATATGCAGTTAGAGGTATCCCTTAGTGATAAATTCACCCCATAATCTTGCATCCAACCCAGGTTCAAATCTCAACACCCTTCTTGGGGGGGGGGGTTGTGGGAAATTTATGATAAAAAAAATTTATTTTGGGTTTGTATTAGGGGTCATTACCTTGTAATAATGCATGAAGAACCTGTGTTTAGACTTGAGTAGAGGTAAATTATTGTGCTATAGTACCAGTATTGTAGTGTTGTATAAGTGCAAGTACGGTAGTAGGTACAACAGTGGAGTATTTTTTTAGAAAAATATTAATCTAAACTAGGATTTTGGGACATCTATCTCATATTTAATGCCACATAGGCCTCTAGGTTATCATTATCCACTAATATCGCATGAGAGAATCTTCTTACCGATGGAATGTAAGAGGAGGGAAATAATGGTTACTAGTAAGGTCCAAAAGAAGCAGATAGGTTATCCTTGGTTGTGGATGGTTCCCAATGATAAATATTCATGTGTATCCATAAATGGTACCCAAATGAAGTAGAAATGATAAATTGTAGATGCAAAATCAAGGGTGAAATACTACAAACAATAATTAATAGGAAGACAAGAAGGTGTTATTGAAATGTTGGTCTTCAGGCTTCAATATAGGAACTTAGGCCACGGTATGGGACTTCTCAACATTCATCCTCTAAGGAATGTGTGCCTATGAGAATTTATTCCATGAAAGGGTTTTATCTAAACCTATTTACAAAGATGTATAATGATAAATAAAAAAATTCAGAGGCCTTCAAGCCATGGGCTATGACTATTATTTGAGGGTTGTTGTAGTGACATAGAAATATTGCAGTGTAGAAAAAGTGTTATGGATGAAATATAATAGGGAAGTGTGACATTAAAATTTGTGTATTTAGTCCATAATATTTATAATATTCCATTGATGTGGTGATTCAACCATTGGAGTGGGGTGGGGTGTATTTTCCTTGCCGACCTAGGGATGTGTGAGTTGTTTCCATTTAGTATATCCTACAGGTCCTTAATAGATATATATATATATATATCTGTGTGTGTGTGTGTGTTTGTGTCTATGTGTATTCATATGTTTTTATATATATAATTATATATATGTATTTATATATATTTATATATATTTGATTATATTTATAGATATTTAGATGTAAATTTTTATATTTATATATATATTTATTTATTTATATTTATATATATATATATAAATATATTTATTTATATTTATATATATATATTGGGTACACACAGACAATTATATATGAAATAGGATTAGGTTAAGACCCCTTTATTAAAATAAGGAAAAATGAAATAGAGGATAGGACCAAATAATAATCCCAGTATAATTCAAAGAATCACACCAAACAAACAATAAAAAAGTTCCAAAATTAAAGAACAACCAATGAAAATAAGATACTACAAAACATGCCAAACGTTTCATAAATAGACATCACCCACCACTAGGGAAAAAAATATAAATATAAAAACTAAAAATGGCTCAAAGGCATCAATTAAGTCCCATAATTATAGTCTAAGAGTGAGTTCCCATGCTATGAAAATTTCAGTGAGGTTCCCTTACACATGGACATTATACTCTCCTCTAGATTTTACTATTTTCCATTAATTCCCTTAATCATAATTATCTTCTTATGTGGGATTATTCATGTTTCTGCAGGTCAAAATATTATTATTCTTAGAGAAAACTTATTTCACACCAATAATAATATAGTTTTTAGGATCCAAAAAATTTTCAATTTGATCTAATGATTCCAGAGAATGAAGGGTGTTAATGGAATTATAAGTAGATACCTAGAATCTCACCTTAACTTGATAATATACTGAAGTATCATTATAAGAAACTATAATAGGAGTGCTAAAATATTTAGAAAATTCATGACCAGATGCATTAACTTTGTGAAGGAGATATCCACTAAATCCATATATATATATATATATATCTGTGTGATATATATAAGTTGAATTGTTTTTCATGCATATTATGATTCTTATGAATTATAATGGTATATTGTTTGATGCAGGGTAAATCCATGGTAGTCAAATGATAAATAGTTATCATTTTAGTGATTTATCCTACCATGCTATGATTTTTCATACTATTTCATTATATGAAACATATGCAAGGATATTCATTCAATAATTATATACATGAAGTTGGAAGTAGTATTTATTCATTATTTAAATCACATGAATAAATGAAGAAACACCCCTGAAGCATCATTAAGTGATTATATTTATATCACTACCATTTTATTATAGTGTTGATGATCACATGATTCTTGGACATAATTCTTGAGACTAAAATACCTCTTTACCTTATCTACATTTCTTCATGAGTTGCTATCACACCATGGTGGATGGATTGTCCTCCTTGTATGACATACAATTCTAATTAGCCTGTGGATATATACATATATGTGAAGTCATTTAGATTCCACTTGATAATCCTTATAATGAACATACTATGTTTTAAGGTGTTTATATAACTACCGAAAGCTTGACGTACATGTGCATTACATTACTTTTTCAGAAAAATTAATACATGACACAAAAAGATGCCCAAAGACTGTATTAGTTTAGTGTATTTTGAAACTCAAAACATAATCTTCTAATCATGGTGAAAGATTTTCAACATATCCCATAAATATCTTCCCATTTTTTCTACCTAAAACCATCCTTTATATCCTGGGGAAAATAAAACATAAAAAGGGAGATCTCAAATGCTCGGTAAGGGTAAGTATGGAGAAAATAAAACAAACCATATAAATTTGAACTTAAAAACATGTACATAAAGTTTAAACATCAAAATCTCGAGTCGTGAAAAAAAAATCTTGGCAGTACGTAAGGAATAGATATAGAAGGAACATTAATCATGATAAAATAGAATTGGAAAAAAACATGTAATTGTGGAAAACCATTAAGAACATGATATGATTTCCATTGTAGCCAAGGCATTGCTGCCCAGACCATCATAGTGGACAAAGTCCATTACTGAATCGGGTTTACTTTTTGTTCCAGCCCTGTATTACTGAACCCAGTTTTCTTACCATTCCAGCCAAGTATATCTCCTGAGATATAAATATTTACCCAATGCATTGGAGGGAGATATAGGTCCCCCCCATCTCATAAAGAAATCATTCTTATGTGTGTCACAAAATCATACATCATACATCATATCATAACCCATGTAATAAAAATGGGATTCTAAACATCATGCCATCATAACATAATCCATATAAGGTAAAGGGCTTCATAAAAATAATTTCATTATAACATAATCAAATAAATGTAATAATAGGGATAGAAACATTACCCTATATCATCTTATATGGAAAATAATTTTGATAAAACACTTGAACTCAGTTCTTGAGGAAAATATCCTTTTTTCTTCAAAATAATTTACTTTTCTCAAACTGACATGAAATTTTAAAACAAAATAATTTTGTTTAAAATAATAATGAAATATTTTAGAGGAATCCTCATGTAAATAAGTTGTTATGAAAACGTAACAATATATTAATGCCATGTAAGTTAAAAAAAAAATTTCTCATACTTTGGCCGGAAAAGTCAAAAAGTTTCTCGTGTTGAAAACAAAAAAAGATACCTTTAATGTATTTTAATAAAAATTCTACAATAATTAAAATTAGATTCAAAATTTTTTTGGAGGATATAATTAATATTACATATTTAGGAAACATGGATGTGGATGATAAATATTCCCCAGTACATTCTAATGTATAAACAATCTGGGATAAAAATGAGATTACGAGATTTTCCCTTACCTTTGGTACGATATGATTTGTATGTATCTAAACCTCTTGTATAGTTATTTAAATAATTTCATTGACTTATTATATAATCATAATAATTTTTATGAAATAATATATGTTCATATTCTTATCTTCTTATTAGTAATATTTCATTGTTACTCTTTATTCGAGTGTTCACTGCTTTATGTTCTTATGCGTGTTTTGTTGAATAAATTCTTATTACTCTTTTAAGGTTATAGATATATCATTTAAATAATGAAACTAGTATAATATATATCATATTTATTCATTAAATTCATTCATATAATCATTATTCAATGAAGATCATGTAGAACGAGATGCATCACATCGTGGAGACAGTAGATCGTACGTACGCACGAGCGATGATATCATTACCATGATTGTGGAATTTTTATTGAAGTGTATGGTGTATAAAATTTTAGAATAAATATAAATTTACAAAAATCATATATATTTATTTCTTCCATCATCATACCCACCCATGTATGTTGGTGATGAAAAAAAATATTACACCACGGCAAGGAGACGGTAAGTAGTACGTACGCACGCGTGGTGATTTCATTTTTAATAAGATGGATAGAAGATGGAATATGATTTTTTCATATTCATAATAAAATATCAGTATAAAAGTGATAATATAGTTATTACTTAATAATGAAACAACTCGTATAGAATAAGTATAAGAAGAAATAAGTTTGAAAGAACCGTTAAAGGATATTACCTCTTCTTCAACATGCCAATTCTAAACCTCCTCTTATGGCACTAAATATGGTCTTTGAAGAATACCAGGACCTATAATATGTTTCAAGGGAAGTTTTAAAGGGAAATTTTTAGGTTTTGTCTGATTTTTAAATCTCAAAATGAAGTGAAGAGAAGAGGGAGGAGGTGCCCTTTTATAAGAGAGGGGAGGGGCACTTTTGGAAACCTCAAATATATTAGTTTATAATAAAATTAAACCCCACTTAAAAACCTCCAAAATGACCGAAACTCTAATACTAGATGATATATGGTTGTAATATAATCAAAAAATAAAATTTATAAATGTTTGTAATATATTTTAAACCTTATGATTTTGATTTATCCTTATTTAATCTATTTAATTTTATTTGTGGTAAAAATATTCTATATTTTAAATTCTAATATATACTTACTTATATGTTGTGAATTGTCCATAATTGGACATGTTATAACATTTTCGACCATATAATATTAAATTTGTAATTTTTTCATTTTTTTTATTTTTAAATAATGTAATAATATGTTATGTCTATAAAATACCAATAGTGTCAATTTTGACACTACTCATTTATTTGAATTTAAATAAAATTCACAAAGAATATATATTAAAACAAAAATATTTAATATATTCCTAACAAGTCATATCCCTCTAAAAAATTCGTGTATCACATTAACTAGTTAACATAATATTTATTTTAATATTTGTTAAAACCATTTATTCGATATTTCTCTTAATAAAAATAATTACTACAACATTTTTTTATAATTATTTAATATAATTATTTGTTGAATAAATATTAAAAATAAAATCCTATGATGAATATACATCAAATATATTTCCAAATAATACTTTTACATGAATTTATCATCTTAAAATCACAACATTTTAATTGTTATATTTATTGAAGTATGAAGTTGACAACTTTGACATTATTTAAAATAAAATAATGTTAATGTCATACTAACTTTTATAAGGCTCTAAATGGTACCAAAATTATACCATTGAATGATTATAGTTTAGATATACACGACCAATAAGTTTTGGTCATGTGTTTGGGCCTTTTATGGGTATTATTATTTGAATAAAAACTAAATTATTGATTTTTCACTAAATAAATAATTTCTGCATCATTAATGTATAAGATATGAAGGTAAATAAATATTTCTTCAAAATTACAAATAAATTACCAGAATAAATAAAAAAAATTATATTTCAAATTATTATTTATAATCTAATTTATATTCTGTAAAACTATATATTAAAAATACATTAATTATTAATGTTTGAGTGAGACATATTTCACATTCCTTTAAATAAAATAAATTAAAGGTCTTAATCACATCCAAATGGGTTCTAATAGATTCAATTTCTACCCAAGTATGTTTTAGGGAGAAATATAATTAACCAATGATATCAATACAAGTGTTAGGGTAATTTTATAATATTATTTTTACCCTTAATTACCTGATTTACCTTTAGTTGTGGTAAATAAAATTTACCGTGGTTACTATTCAAAATGCCTAAACATAAAAGTTGTCTATTTACAAAATTTGAACCTCATGATTCAAAATATGGAATCATTTTTTATAAATTCAAAACTAATAATATGAAGTAATTAATTTAAAATTAATCCCATTGTCGAAAAAAACAAGTTTTTGTTTAAAACATAGCAAAAGATTGAAATGATTTTACCTACGAATTCAATGTATAATTAATGATAATGACATAAATTATACTAAATGGTAAAAATATATTATATTTATACTTTAAAACCATTTTCTATTATAATTTAACCATATAAATGATCTCGATGAAAAAATATGTTTTTAAGTAAAATTCAAAGTATTTTTACTATTCATCAAAATATGAACGTTATAAGAAAAATATAAAAACTTTATACAACATAAATTTTTATATACTGATTCATAATAAAGAGTTAATTTGGTAAAATTAAACTTATAAAATTTTCCAAAAAATATATTTAAAATGGGTGCGCCATCAAAAGGCGGTAAAACTGCATTTTTTTGAAAAATACATCTTTTATCTAAAAAATTGATTTTATTCTCATACATCATTCTATAAAATGTGTAAGATGAATTATAATGTTAGAAAATTAAAAATTCATTTAATAATATTCATAATGGCTAGTTTATAATATTATAATAATATATCATTGTTTAGTGAAACTCAGTATTGCGTACAACACAAGCTATCGATAAAGTTCTCTCTTATGTGTAATGCAATCCATGTCAGTGTTGCATGTAGTGAAATATTTCTTTGGTGTTGTGTCTAAAATAATCAAAACTTATTTCATTTATACAGTGAAAAAAATCTATACTCAATGTTTCATAGAATAATTTCTACCAAACGAAGTTGAAATTGTGTGTAACACATGCCAAGAATAGTGTTGCATATACTGCAAGCTAATACGGTGTTGCGTACAGCGCAAGATAATATTGGTGTATTATAAAACATAATATATCAAATAAATTAAAAGGAATATATCTCATAAAATCTCAGTGTGTTACATTCTACCCCTTTTAAAATGAATTTCTCCCTCGAAATTCTTCGGGGATATAAATGGTTTACTACTTGAAAGTTTCTTTCCTAGAAACCCACATCACAACAAGGAATACTAAAACATCATTTTAAAAAGGAATGTTAGAAACATAACAGATACCCAACGTAACATATCACTGGGTTTACACATAGGAGAACATAGGTGAAAACATGGATATGGAAGAGAAATCTAACCATCAAGTTCTGATGGAGAGTGGTATAGAACATGGCTATGAAAAATCCAACAGTCACATAGCCATAAATTTTTTATGATATAAGGTACCATATAATTCATTGGATATATGGGTACTAGGAAAAAAAATTTGGTTTTCAAGATCATTTCCCTAAAGTTGATATATTTTTTCACAAGGAGAAATACGTACTTGATTTCGGTGTAATATCATTGTTTGTCATTCCACGAACAATTTCCACTTTATCTATTATTTAAAGAAATGAAGTTGAATTTTTCATTCTTGAAGTGTTAGCAGATCATGCAATATAATGATAGGTCTTTCCATCTATCTCTATCCCAAAAAGGTTAGAACAAGTTATTAAATATACATAATTCCATATATAGTGAGATTAATCGTATATAGTTCCAAAAATGGACTTATTCGTTATCAATCATACCACTTAATAAAATAAGAAAAATTATACTAACCGATACTTCCTATAGTCCAGTGGTAGGCAATAAAGGCCTGTCGCACATCGGGTGTGGGCTCGATTCCTGCAACCTTTTCCGACGCGATGGGTTGTCGCCCCTCCTGCGGGTTATACTTTATCTACAACTAAAATATTATAACATTCTAGAAATAATATAAAAAAAAGTTATAGGAATAAGAAATACTATCTAATGTCCAACTTAATCCATTACAATCTTTAGGCTTATCCAAAAAAATTCTATCCAATCTTATAGTGTAAAGAAAATGATTACTAGAAAGGTCATCTACCAAGAGAGTGAATACAATCATTTATACCCCATATATCACAAGATATATATTGTTGGTCACATTCCAATCATTTGAAGGACCTCATGATGAATTATCGTAAAATATATTAACAACATAAATTACCATATAACCTTAGTGACAACATGAATTCTATCAAAATTAACTCTTTTTATACACCAAAAATACAAAAAATTCTATATACTCAAACCATGATATCACTTTGTCCATTTATCAGTCATGAGCTCATTAATACTATCAAACATATTATTTTCCCTTTATCCCTTCATTACGCGCATATCATCTGCTTTCCGAAAATATTTCAGACACTTTTCATGGTTACCGGTACCATATAATTATTGAAAACCACAATAGACCAATACATAGATATTCCAATATTCCATGATACTATAAATGATATTCCACAACACTATTTTTGGAATCCCGTTACATAAACACTTAATCATTCCAAAACATCGTTTTCATAATCAACATCACCAATAGTGATTTCATGTGAATTCCCTTTGTCCTTTACCTTAAGTGGTTGTTGATGTTGATCATCATTAACCATTGGATTAGGGCATTGGTTAGCATAGTGCCCCATTTCCTTGTACTTGTTGCATTGAAGTGTTGGTGGTACATTCTCTATAGTTTTTTCTCTATTCACATCATTTGATACCTTTTTCCCATAACTTCGGCAGTCATCTGCTCGATGACCTTCTTTTCAACTCATAAAACATTTTCTAGTCCCTTTAAGACAATATCCATGATGCTTCATTCCACACTTTTAGCATAACTAAACATTCTTCTTCTTTTCACCATGGTTTTGAGATTTTTCCTTGAACTCCATCTTTCTTTTCTTGTCAAAACCATGAGATGGATATGTAACACAAACTTCCAGTTCTACCTTGATAGCACAATGCACAATTTCTTCATAGATACTAAAGTCTCTTATATCTACTGCCTTTCAAAGACTTGGTTTTAAGCCACTGAATAATCAATCAACATTACTTTGTGGTTGGATGATAAATCCATATTCATACCATAAAAGTCTTGTAAAATTCGCTTTGTATATACCAAAATATTCATCATCATTTTTTCTTGAGCTCAAGGAACTCCTTTTTCCATCTTAGTTTGAATAATACGAGGAAAGTACTTATTGAAAAATAAGTTCTTGAACTCATCCCATTCAATGGATTCAATTTCATATTGGGGACCTGTATTCTTAATTAGTGTTCACCACTGGTTTGCTTCACCTTCTAAATGGTAAACAGCCAGAATGACTTTTTCATGTTCTGAATAGCGATGTATGGGAAATATCTTTTCAATGGTACTGATCCATTGTTCCACAACAAGTGAATCAAAAGACACACTGAAAGAAGGTGGGCGTTTCCTCATGAAGGACTCAATAGAATATTGTTCCCTTCTCAGCTCATTTGGAAGTCCAGAATGATTCATAACTTGTGTAATTATAAAAATAAGATTTTTTACTCCATTTCCCATAATATTTGGTTGCCCAGGAGGATAATCAATAGGACAGTCATTGCATTTCCCAGGGCATTGATCATTAACACGGTTCCTTTGGGTTCCAGCCATTATATAAAACCCAAAAAGAATAGTGTGAGTGGATAAATTCATACTAGGAAAACAACATAATCAAGGGGGAGTACTTTTGTTCTCTAACATATTAGGTTTAATCCTAGGTTATTCATGATCATTATCATAATACTAGGATTATAACCTATACATTATACTTAACCTTACAGACATCCTATGAAATACCTTAGAAATATCTATAGGGGTCTTACTAAATTTTTCACATCCCAGTTTCCAAATTATAACTAAACATTCGCTCTGATACCAACTATAATGACCCAAAGCTTGGTGTACATGGAAATTACATTACTTTTGCAGAAAACTTAATACATGACACAAACAGACGCCCAAAGACCGTATTAGTTTTGTATCTTTGGAAAGTCGGAACATAATTTTCTAATCATGGCGAGATATCTTCAACATCTCCCATAAATATCTTCCCCTTTTTTCTACCTAAAACCTTCCTTTATATCCTGGGAAAAAAAACATAAAAAGGTGAGCTCAAATGCTCAGTTAGTGTAAGCAAGGAGAAAATAAAATTAACCATATACATTTGAACTTAATAAAATGAACATAATGTTTAAACATCAAAATCTCGAGTTGTGAAATAAATATTAGTAGTACGTAAGGAATAGATATATAAGGAACATTAATCATGATAAAATAGCATGGGAAGAAAACATGTAATTGTGGAAAACCAATAATCACATGATATTATTTCCATGGTAGCCAAGGCATTGCTTCTAAGACCATCATAGTGGACAAAGTCCATTACTAAACCAGGTTTACTTGTCGTTCCATCCCTGTATTACTGAACATGATTTACATATCATTCCAACCATGTCTATCTCATGAGATATAAATATTTACCCAATTAATTGGAGGGAGATATAGGTCCCACCCATCTCATAATGAAATCATTCTTATATGTTCCAGAAAATCATAAATCATACATCATAGCATAACCCATGTAATAAAAATGGGATTCTTAAACATCATGCCATCATAACATAATCCATATAAGATAATAAGACTTCATAAAAGTAATTAAATCATAACATGATCAAATAAATTTAACAATATGGATAGAAACCTAACCCTATATCATCTTAGATGGAAAATAATTTTGATAAAACACTTTAACTTAGTTCTTGAGGTAAATATCCTTTCTTCTTAAAAATCAGTTTCTTTTCTCAAAATGACATGCAATTTTAAAAGAAAATAATTTTGTTTAAAATAATCATGAAATATTGTAGCAGAATATTCATGGAAATAAGGAGTTATGAAACTGTAAAAATTCATTCATGCCGTATAAGTTAAAAAACATTCTTCTTGTACTTTGGCTGGAAAAGTCATAAAGTATCTCGTACTGAAAATGATAAAATATTCCTTTCATATATTTTACTAAAAATTCAAAAATAAGAAAAATTGGATTTAAAAAATTTTAGGAGGATAGAATTAATATTACATATTGAGGAAACATGGATGTGGATGATAAATATTCCCCAGTATATTCTTATGTATAGACAATCTCGGATAAAAATGAGATTGCGAGATTTTCCCTTACCTTAGGTCCGATATGCTTTGTACGTATCCAAAAATCCTGTATAATGATTTAAATAATGTCATTGAATTATTCCATAATCATAGTCATTGTTATGATATCATATATGATCATATTTTTATCTTCTTATTAGTAATATTTCATTGTTACTCGTTATTCGGGTGTTCCCTATTTTATGTTCCTATGCGTGTTTTGTCAAATAAATTATTATTCCTATTTTTAGGTTATAGATATATCATTTAAATAATGGTATTAGAATAATATATATCATATTTATTCATTTAATTCATTTATATAATCATTATTAAATGAAGGTGATGTAGAACGAGTCACATCACATCGTGGGGACGGTAGGTCGTACGTACACACGAGCGATGATACAATTCCCATGATTGTGGGATTGTATTGTAGTGTATGTTGTATAAAATTTCATAATCAATATCAATTTACAAAAATAATATATATTTATATCTTCCATCATTATACCCATCCATGTATGTTGGTGATGAAAAAGACTACACCACGACGTGGAGACGGTAAGCCGTACGTACGCACGCATGGTGATCTCATTTTTCATAAGATTGATAAAAGATGGAATATTTTTGTTTCATATTCATAATAACATAACAGTATACAAGTTATACTGGATTCATTACTTAATAATGAAACAACTCATATAGAGTAAGTAGAAGAAGAGATAAGTTTGAAAGAATTGGCAAAGGATATTACCTCTTCTTCAACGTGTCTCTTCTAAAACGCTTATTAGGGCACTAAATATGGTCTTTGAAGAAGACCAGTACCTCTATTATGTTTCTAGGGAAGTTTATAAGGGAAATGGTCAGGGTTTTTCCGTGTTTGAAAGCTCAAAATGGAATGAATAGGAGATGGAGGAGGTTCCGTTTTATAAGAGAGGGGAGGGGCACTTTTGGAAACCTCAAAAATATTAATGTATAATAAAATAAAACCCAACTTAAAAACCACCAAAATGAATCAAATTCAAATATTAAAGGAGATAGGGTTTTAATATAATCAAGAAATAAAATTTAGACATGTTGGGAATTTATTTTAAACCTTATAATTTTGATTTATCCTTATTTAATCTATTTAATTTTATTTGTGGTAAAAATATTCTATATTTTAACTTTTTATAAATACTTACTTATATGTTGTGAATTATCCATAATTGGATAATTTATAATATTTTATACCATATAATTTTCAGTTTTTAATTTTTTTGAATATTTTTGTGATTTTTAAATAATTTAATAATATGTTATTTTTATAAAATATTAATAGTGTCAATTTTGACACTACTCATTTATTTGAATGTAAATAAACTCCAATCATAATATATATTTGATCCAAAATATTTAATAGATTCCTAAAATGTCATATTAATCTAATACATTATTGGATAACATTAAATTGTTCATATAAAATTTATTTTAATAGTTTTTAATACCATTTATTTGATATTTCTCTTAATAAAATAATTAATACAACATTGTTGTATAATTATTTAATATAATTATTTTTTGCATAAAAATTAAAAATAAAATCCTATGATGAATATAAATCTAATATATTTCATAATAATACTTTTACTCGAATTTATCATCTTAAAATCATGAAATTTAAATTGTTATATTTATTAAATTATGAAGGTGACAACTTTGACATCATTTAAAATAAATAAATATAAGTATCATAATAACTTTTATAAGGCTCCAAATGGTCCTGTATTAGACCGTTGTATTATTATGGGTTATATATACATGACCAATAAGTTTTGGTCAGGTGTTTGGGCCTTTTATGGGTATTATTATTTGTATAAAAACAATATTATTGATTTTTCACTAAATAAATAATTTCTGCATCATTAATGTATAATATATTATGGTAATTAAATATTTCATAAAAATTAAAAATAAATTACCATAATAAAGAAAAACATTTTATGTTTCAAATTATAATTTATAATCGAATTTATATTCTGTATAACCTTATATTAAAAATAAGTTAATTATTAAATTTTGAGTGAGACATATTTTACATTCTTATAAATAAAATAAATTAAAGGTATTAATCACATCCAAGTGGGTTATAATAGATTCCATTTCAACCCAATTATGTTTTATGGAGAAATTTAATCAACCAATGATATCTTGACAAGTGTTAGGGTAATTTTATAATATTATTTTTACCCTTAATTACATGATTTACCTTTAACTGTGGTAAATAAAATTTACTATAGTTACTATTCATAATGCCTCAAAATAAAAGTTATCTATTTAAAAAATTTGAACCTCCTGATTCCAAATATGGAATCCATTTTTTATAAATTAAAAACATAGAATATGCAGTAATTAATAAAAAATTAATCCTGTTGTTGAAAAAATGATTTTTTGTTTAAAACCATGCAAAAGATTGAAATGATTTTACCTACAAATTCAATGTAAAATTAATGGTAATGAAATAAATTATATTAATTTGTAAAAATATTATCTATTTATACTTTAAAACCATTTACTATTATAATTTAACTATATAAATTATCTCGATGAAAAAAGTTTTTTTTAAGTAAAATTTAGCGTATTTTTACTATTTATCAAAATAAGAACGTTATCAGAAAAATATAAAAACTTTATACAACATATATTTTTATATTATAATTCAAAATAAGAAGTTAATTTCTATAATTGAACTAATAAAATTGTCAAAAATTCTATTTAAAATGGGTGTTCCATTAAAAGGCGGTAAAATTGCATTTTTTTGAAAAATATTTCTTTTATCTGAAAAATTGATTTTTTTCTCATACCTCATTCTAGAAAATTTGTAAGATTAATTAAAATGTTAAAAAATTAAAAAAATAATATTATTCATAATGTCTAGTTCATAATATTATATTAATATATCATTGTTTAGTGAAACATGGTATTGTGTACAACACAAGCTATTGAGGAAGGTCGCTCTTGCGTGTAATGCGAGTCATGTCAGTATTGTGTGCAGTAAAAGATTCATTTAGTGTTTTGTATAAAATAATCAAAACTTATTTCATTTATACATTGAAGAAAATCTATAGTCAATGTTGCATAGAATAATTTCTACCAAACGAACATGAAATTGTGTGTAACACGAGCCAAGAATAGTGTTGCATATACTGCAAACTAATACGATGTTGTGTATAGCGGAAGATAATATTGTTGTAGTGTAAAACCTAAGATATAAAATAAATTAAAAATAATATAACTCATAAAATCTCTGGTTGTTAATGTTTAAGACAAAATTACATCTATTTGATGAATGGTACACTTGTTTTTACAGTATTCTTCATTTCAGTATTTTCATAGTTTTCATATTTCATGCATGGGTGATCCTTGAAGAAGGGTTTAAATTAATTATTATTTATTTAATAATCATTATTAGACTCATTTTAAACTATAAAATAGTATCAAAGTTATCCAATTATTTATATTTATAAAATATTTCTTGAAATGACGAAATGATGAAGAATAGATAATCATTTTTTTCATTTTTAAAAAAATATGGAAAACGGTTTACACTTATATAGTAGGGCCATATAAAGGTAACTAATCTGTGACCTTTATGTATATGGGTTATGTTAACCTAACCAATTCTTTACCTATATGAGAAAGGATATTTTATAGGTAGATGAAGTTTTCTTAAGGATATGTAAAGGAAATCGTGGACTTACCGTCATTGAAAGGAGTTCTTCCAAAGGTAATGCCATTTTTTTTTAAAATGTTTATAAAGGTTACTGGAATCTACCTTTACATTTAATAATAAATTTTAAATTTACTTTTAAATTGAATACTTATATGTAAGGTTCGCCTAATATAATATTACACAATGGGTTTCAAATAAATTTCATAAAGGTAGTATTGAGTTTTTAAGGCATGTGTAAATTTCATCATTTAGTACCTTTATGCAGTGGGTCACACATAAAGATTATACCTATATGTAATGGAATATCATAAAGGTGGTTTACAAATAACATTTACACAATAGGTAACTCCCATTCTACCCTTTCATAAAGAGGTTTTATAATGTTAATGGATTTTAGTATTGCACAGGTGACCCCTTCTACGTAAGGGTAAACTGAATTATTTTAAAATTGTTAAAAAAAATTAACATAAAAATGATTTTAAGTGGTCTATGAAATGTTTAGAAATCATTTGAAAATTATGTTTTGGGATAAATATTAATTATCATTAGGTTTATTAAATAATTAGTTGTAATAAATTATAATTAATTAATATATGTTCATGAATCATTTATTTTTAAATATTACATAAATATTAAATGTTAATATTTAAAATATGTTTTAATAAATTATATGGAAAGAATTATGATATATAAATAAAAGTGTTTATTTTTAAATCATAATTAATAATTTATAAATGATTATAAATTAAGAAATAAGTCCAAAAAATAAAATTCTTCTATTTAAATTTATGAATTGCACAAAAATAATTAATTTCAATTATTCAAAATAAAAGCGATTTATTTGGATATTATTTCAAATACATCAAAATAGTTTTTATCAATTATATGATCATTGTTTAAATGAAAATTAGTATATAATATTTAAATTATGTTAAATGTTTACAAAAATAGAAATTGGATTATAAATTGACTATAATTCATAAAAATATATCATATATATATATATAATGGAAATTCTATATAATGATAAATATGAAAGTTTTCATATTAAAATTAATATAAATGCTTTATATTCATGATTGTGTAATTTACATAATGTTTAAGATAAAATAATAAAAAAACTTATATTTAACTTCTATTTATGAATTATTCATAATTAATGATATCATGCTTAAATATTTGAATTTTTCTTTAATTTAAATATTATTATCTATTTTGTTTGTACTTATACTTATTTTATATAAGGAATGTTTTATGTTATATTTAAATTGATAAATTAATTTTAGGACAGGAATGAATCCATAAATAATTTAGTTTTATTGACATCCATTTGTAATTAAAGATATGGATTTTAATTTAGATGTTGAATATAGTTTATGCATACAAGATGTTAGAGATATCATGAATTGAATTAGATCTTGAGTAAAGTATCAATAACTAGATGAAATTTTGGTTAGAAAATCTTCCTACCTAGATGCTTATGCCTTGTCAAGCTTGGTGAATGGGGTTTTCTATCTATCCCTCATGAAATACTCTTGTAGATATTTCCAATTTCTTATAACACTAAACCTTTACCCAAAGTACTATTATACCCTATGAATATAATGAATTTAGATATGTATGAATATACTTGACATCTATTTTTTGGGTGAGTAATGAAATCTACTAGGTTGTGTCAAGAGTTACATGTCAATATGGTTTGAACATATTTGTTCCATGGGGGGAATATGATTTTAAATTAAAAAAATAGAAGCATATGTACATAAAGGTAATAACTCGAGATAAACTGATGAGATTATATCACATTAAAATACTAAGTTTTAAATTCCTTCAAAAATAGCACTTTCCAAGACCTCGATCATCTGACCAGGTATGTCATGCCATATCTAGGTTTCACTGGATTACATTACACAAAGAAATAAATGATGGGTAACACTGGATCATCCTTTGGTAATTCATTCCATAGTTGGGACCCATTAGATTTTTCTATTTTAACATATTCTTATAACTTGTTATGGGTTTCACTATATAGGATACCCAAATAGGATTAGGTTACCTAATGAATAGAGTAGAATTTATCCATATAATGGGTTATAAAAATAGTTGCCTACTTGACTATCCTAGAGTTATATATGATAATATTGGGATGATTACCGACCAAAATCGCTAGGTGGTGAGTGTAATTCCAAAGTGGACTCATTTCATAGTAAAATATAGATCTAATCATTCTAATATGTATTATTTATATTCAAAGGATTCATTATTTTAGTGGGATACCATTTAATAGAAATCATTATTTAATGGTTAATAATACATGCCAATCATCTAATAAAATATTTTGTTGTTTATAGTATCATCATAATCATGAAGATAAACTTTTTGATCAATACTTTATAAGGAGATGCATAATTTAAGCAGTTATTAAGAGTGGTAACTTATGAAAATATATTAAGAAAGATTGATAATTTAAGAGAAGTGCTTAAATATAATTCTATTTGTCAGAACAGTTCCTTAATCAATAACCAATTTTGAAACTTTTCCAACAATAAATCGATATTCTTATGGAATAATACAATATTTTGTTTAAGGTTTTAAATACATTAGTGAAAAAATGACTCATGAAATATTTTTCTCTTTTAATGTTCTAAATATGATTTGATGTATCAAGTATTTAAGAATATTAGTCTCATACAGTCAATATGATTTTGCATTCCCAATGATATTCAATATGACTAAATATAATCAGTGTGACTGTATGTTTCCTTAATGATTTATTTGATATAAAATTCAATTACTTGGTTCCAACAAATATATTATAACTATAAAATATTATAAAAAAGTATTAGATAATCATAAGGTCAAAAAAGGGAGAGTAATTGAAGTTTGGAATTTGATATTTTCTTTCACATAAAAAATAAAAGGTGTTTATTCATTGATAACATTGATTATTCATGTTCGGATAAACTTTTATATGATGTGTATTTTAATCTCTTTTATATCTTTAGAATAGAATATAGTAAATAGTTGTTTAAATTAAATTATATGGGTATTTTATAATACACATGTTTTATGATTTGATTGATTATGTAAAATTAGTTAAGGTGAGACTAAAAATAGATTTTTATTGTTAGGAAAGTTTTCTTAATTCCATCTACAAAAATGTTCTAACAATATAATTGAGTTCCAAGAACATTTACCCAATATTCCTAAAGTTATGGGAATATATATAAAATAGTTATATGACGTCTAGGTTATAATGTATTATATAGATATTAAAAAGTGTCTAAAATTTCAAACCATAAGAATAAAAGCAAGTTAAAAATTTGAAAAAAGTCTCTTCAATAAGACAATTATGGTCATTGAAATCTAGGGTCATTCAAAAAGATAATTAATAATTCCATATGATGGATTATTTAAAAAATACCTAAATTTTTTTAGGAAAATTCATGTAATTTCCATGTTAGTTATAAATGTTATTTAAAATAATTCTTTGTTTTTTAAAGTTATGTGATACTAAATATATATTTTACAAAGTTTTTTAAATATACTGTTGTTTATTATCAAAGGAAGAATTGTTTGATTTTTTAATTTACATTCATAAATAATAGATTTCCTATATTAAATGTATGAATATAAGGGAAAATTTCAATATAAAACAAATATAAGTAAAATATTTGTATCTTATTCTCATTTATCTTATATGATAAGATAATATATTTGATAAAAAATAGTTTTTATAAACATCCTGAGATGATTAATCATAACAACATGGTTTGTGACTCCCCATGTTATATGACATGTTTATAGAAGAATATGTGGAAAATTGTTTTTATCCAACATAAAATTGTTTATCCATATTTTTTTTAAATACAAGGGAATGTGTTCCCACCACCCTTCTACGATATTATTTAACAAATGTTTTTATCTCAATGGAAAGATGTTTTAAACACATAGAATATCACGTATGGAAACAATAATTTATTTGATTAATATTTCTACTAAAATAAAATAATTGTTATTTTATAACATAATAGGGTTTTGGAATATTATAAAGATATTACGAAGAGAATAATTATTCCAAGAGGCTAGTGGGTGTATGATTAGACTTAGAGATGTTCAAAGTTAACGAATAAAGGATTACACTCATCTAAAGTGAAAGTGATCTCCACTTAGTATCCTAAAGAGTTTAATATGTGTAATTTTAATGAAAAATGTATAGAGTTACTTTTTGTTATCATTGAAAGTGGATATCACTATTTATTAAAGGATTATACCAGTATAAGATTTAATTTTTTTCAATCAGTATCCTAAAGGAGTTTAGGATATGTGAAGATAAATAAAAATGTAAATAATTAAATTTAGTTTTCATGAAAAGTGAAATACATTGTTTCATGAATAATTTTACATTATAAAATGAAAATAGAAATAAATTATATATCCTAATATAGTTTTCTTATATGATAGTAAAGCGAAATGGAAGAGTTATATATATTTACCATGTAAAAGTATCTGTCACGTTATCCCAAGAGAGTTTTGGAGGACTAATATATAATATTTTAAGTACTTACATTATTTCAAGTAAAAATTTTGATGGAATAAGGATCTAACAATGATGATGAACTTTGAAAGAGGTATAAGTTGAAAATAGAAGTTGAAATCATAAAATTATATGTATTGAAGTTAAGGAGTTTGAACATATTAATGAAGTTTAACAGTTATAAATATGAATATCAAATCTCATAATCAATTTGACTTGATTAATTTATTGATGTTTCCAAAAAAAATATTTTAGTGGGGGGTTTGGTAAATGTCCACATAGAGATGTGATATGATTTAAATAAGATGAAATGTGTTAAAAAACCCCGAAAATTGAAACAAACATATGGGTGATTAGGAAATTTATCATATATAATATCATAAAATAGTTCATATGTTGGGTTTGTAGAAAATTTTTTTAGAGTTTAAGAAAATAAAAAGTTACTATATTAGAGGGAATCTGCAGTTTATCATTCATTCATATTTTTTGCCTAAATGTATATATAGATATATATATTTTTGAATAGAAATGATAATTAACCTCTTAAAAGTTTGAATCTAATTTATCCCTAACAAATGTTATTTGTGGAGTATTTTATGTTATTATTAAATTTTAGGGTTAGCATGAGTAATATTCTTGTATGGAGATATCATATATTATCGTGAAGCACAAAAAAAAATAAGATTCGATGTGTGTACTGTATGCCTTACTAATTATACCACACGTAGTTTCACACATATATCTCAAATATACTAGGGGTACGTATATCATATTTGAGTCCTCATTAAATGAGGTTAGAGAGATACATATCATGATAAAATTTATAATTTTTACCCTATTATGAAAGTCTGCATATTAACTTTGATAATATAGGGGTGGTTGGGTATGCTACTGATCATGTAGTTGGTTGGGGCTTAACCAAGATAATATTTATCCTCTTGTAAGATATGTATGACATAATAGACCTCGTTTATGATAGATTGTGGGAGTGTTTGACAACACTAAGATATTTTGTATCAATCATGATATGGTACATGTGATGTTGTTATCCACAAAGATAAATGGCACGAAATATATTCAACAATTAGATCTTTCTACACTATAAGAATTGAGAATATATAAGTTGGCTATATGGAATTAACATGTTTTGTATCCCATGGTCACTCGATGTCATGAATGAAGATAAAATATGAGAATGTATGTTTTCCTATGATGTGTAATAGTGAACACATTTATAGATATATATGTTTTTGATAATGATTATATCAAATCCCATTATAGGTTCCATACCATTGAAAATTTTCCAGAGGAAACTGTTTTCTTATATATATGGATAAAAATATTCATATTTATTATCAATGATATAATTTCCAATGGGGTCACACTTTTTGATTGATTGAATGGGGATTGAGTTTGAATCAGATAGGTACACTAAAAGTTTTTTTGGAGTTAATCCAGATGTGTTTTGGATGGGTATTCACAAGGTATTACATATGCTATGATACAAGGTCAAATTAATGATATATTTCCAAAATTTATTTTTAAAATATATAAATGGAGTTTTGTGTATGATTTCATGAGTTATTGTATGCCATAAAATATAAGGTGAAATGGAATAATGTTTTTTAGGCTCTAGTGTAACTGAGATATTGAAGGAGATATTCCCTAAAACTATGTATATATATATATGCTATATATGTATGATATTTATTGTTTTTATTGAATTATAAGAGTATATAATTTCATGAAAGATCCATTATTGATATCTAAATGATACATTTTTATCTTTTATGTAATTATTTAACCTCTTACATCATTTTTTATAACATCTAATTAGATGAAGCATATGGTTGGAAATTCATTCATGCATCAGATGCATGAAGTAGTCCATAACATTTATTTATGCATTTTAACTCATAAATAAATGAAATAACACCATGTTTTATCCACAAGTGAATATATATATCAATACCATGAAATGGAAGTGTTGATTATCACACTATGCTTAAACACACTTATAAGAACTAGAATCTATCTTTTTACTACCTCTTTTTCAATATGAGATGCTTACAGATCATAGAGGATGGAGAGTCCCACATGTATAGAAAGTGATTCAAATTATTCTATGGATACCTCTGAATATTGGACATTATTCGGCCACCACATTATGATCTATATCAAGAAAATTAAATATTTTTTGAAGGTAGTGAAGATAAATCAATAGGTCTTTGGTGTATTATAAACTTACTTTTACACTGTTATTCATGTAATTAATTATGTAGTTTTAATATTTCATACATGGTATATCCTACTAAAAGTGTTTAAATTTCTTCCAATTCATTTGATAATTATTATTAGACTCATTTGAAACCCTAAAATTTTTCATGGAGACTCAAAATAGAATAAATAAAGAAAATAGGATCTTTTTTCATATCCTTTTCCTTGCTTGAAATACTATAATGTGAAACAGAAATGACCATATATCTTGAAACAACAACATTCATTATCTTATATTGTGCCCCAGTAGCATCAATATTCCCAGGAATAGAGCCAGTAAGAGGAGAAGGTTGCCCATGGATATCACCCTACCACATGTACTTAGGGGATCCTCCCTACATCTATTATAAATAACAAAGGAGGAATTCAGGTCCTTAACCGTAGATTAAGATGATTTCATATTAACATATTTATTAAAAACTATCAAATGTCTTGGAGAAGTCGAAAAAAAATTAGGATTTTTCATACATAATGATTCTAATGTTTTCATACCCTCAGGTTTCACAAAACTAAAATAAGAAGAAACACCCCGAATTTTGTTTATTTTAATGTTAAAATTATTATTAGAATCCATAAAATGATCAACTATCCTAGAAGAACACCCCCTATACGTGTTAATTTTATAAGGATCCTCAACATCTAACTTTTATCATCCCTTTCTAAGCCTAGGAAGAGATCACCCTTTTCACCCACCACAAATGATGATAAACCACTTACTTATAATAAATTTCTCAATTTTATTTACCATAATTACCTTGATACGTGAGGATAAAAAATATCCCCTATTCCATATCACAATCCCATGATCCACCAATATTATGTAATATTATAATTAGATTAGATTTATTCTGACCTATTTTTTCATAATCAAGGTACTATTATTTTTCAGAGTGGTCTTTGGTTTGTGAAACATAAAATTCCTTTATAGGTTGACCAAAGTCAATTCAATCAGTTTAGATAGTTAAGTCCCCCTAAATATATTTAATTCATCTAATGGTAGATTTGGTTTCTTCAAACTGTTCTATAAGAATTCTGTTCTATAGGCCTAAATGTATGTGAAATATTTTTCTATACAAAAATTACATGATTTTGAATATGATCTTCAGAAGATAGGGCATTAAGGCCCTATTCAAATAATGGTTCACTAAAATCCAATCCCCCATTAGTTTGGGATGATATACCCTATGTTCCTTTATAATATCCATCAATTAAATTTCAAAAACCAACTTGATTTTTCTTCCTTCTATAGTGATACATAAGATTTCTTATCGAAATAAATGACTCACAATTTAGTGATCTAAATCAATTATCCTTCTAATTCCTAACCAAATTAAAATAATAATAGATAAAAGGATAATTATCACACATAATAATAAAATTTATGTCATCATTATGAGAAGATGAAATAACTTTATCAACCAAAGTGGTGATGAGATCAATTCCAATAAGAAATCTGAAAAAATTCCCATACTGCATTGATTCAATTTTGTTATCCATTCAGATTGGAATCCCAACCACTATTGCAATGTCACATAGGATCTTAGGATGCCAAATAATTATGGGAAAACCATTATTTTTAATCCAAACCTATGAAAAAGAGTTCTTAACTGAGATATGATCAAAATCACCAGACCATTCATGTATATTAAAATGGTTAGGATACAAATATAATGAATCAAAATGAAAATATTTATTCTTCAAATAACTAATTAGAATAAAATAGTGTATGTGACTATGACCGATGGAAATACACTTCCCATTAGAAAAACCCCCATATTGTATAAACTATACATACAAACTCATCATTTCAATACGTATTTTCCCCATTTGGAAGAACAACCCAAGTGATAAGATAGTTTATAAACACATCCAATCTTCCAAATAACACATCAGAATTAACTAAAATGTGTGTTGTGAAATCCTTCTTGATGACTCTTTCTAGATTGAAATCTCTTAAAGATTACAACAATCAAACTTATTCTGAAGCCCTAAATTAAAATTTTATATATTTCTCCAGCAGATTCAGTTGAGAAACCAAATTATCTAAATCTTTAGAGCCCAAAAAAATTTAAACAAGAACAAAATCTCTATCATTATGAAATGATTTCAATATGTATCAAAAAACACTATATAGATCACCTTCTAGATCACCATGATTGCCACAACAATTTTCCCTCTTTTGCTTAATATATATATATATATAATTATGTGTATTTATATATATTTATAGAAATATATTTTTATTTATTTATATTTATGTATTTTAATATCTATTTATGTTTTTTATATGCATTAATATTTACTTCTATATATTATATAAAAAGGTTTAATAGGGATTGAGTGCTATAGATTGGTGAATAGTGTATCTATTCCCTCATGGAATTCTTGCATCCTATTACCTTGGATATCTTCGATAGAGGTAGGTTTTCAAAATAATCTTAGTTAGATAATTCATCATGGAATCCCAAGGATGGTCAACAGTTTTTGCATACTAGTTTTTTCTAGCAACAAGGATGTCAAAACATGATATCATCACTATTGAAGGTATCTCTTCTAGAGTGACTTTTGTAAAGAGGGTTCATGGATCATTTCATTTAAAATCATCATGAAATAAAGGATAAATTTAATATTTTTAGGTTTTTGATTTTGGAAATATTTCTTTTGAATGCTGGTGGGATGTATCTGAATGCTGATGAATTGAATCAATTTTTATACACCAGTTGGGATTTTTCATAATGGTGAAGCATCCAGGCTGGTAAAGGATTATATAACATATATTTCCTTTTGAGGTATTAAAATACCAATATTTCGGTCATGACTGTATTTACCTTAGGCAAAGAATGTTGACAACTATGGATTGATATTTTCTTTTTGTTCCATTTAATATTAATAATATTAGAGAACATGTATAGATTAAGATAAGTAAATTGGATCAAATAGATATTATGGAACCCTAAAATTTTGTTTTATGTATCTTTTCTTATCACTATACCCATAGAATCAGATAGGTCTATAGAAGCTATTAGGTTCGTCTATTTTATAGAATCCCTGCAGAGATTGATCTTATTATGTCATTATGGAATAAGGTTTTATTATCAACTATTGAGGATGATATTGAACTTAAAATTTAATATGATAGGATTTCTTATTTATACATTTCATTTCTATTAATTTTATACTTATATGAATATTGTTACCAGGATTCCACTTGTTCAATTTGTAATCATGGGTGTCTCAATGAGTGGATATGTCAAACGAAAAGATAAATAAACAAGGCCAATGAATAGGTTATTGAACAAGGAAAAATCTATGATTAAAAATTGTTTTAGCAGAGAATGTTTATGGTATAGAAAAACATCTTGGGGAATGATAGACTATCATGGCCATTGTGTTTATCCAATCACATGCAGGTGAATGATCTTCTTAAGATAAGAATTTGCAGGGAAATATTGTTTTCTTATAGAATGTGAAATTAGTTATTAATAAATTCCATAAATAGAAGGTTGAGTTGATATATTTCCTTATAGATATTGGTATCCCTATATAACCACCTCGAAAATAAGAAGAGGTCATTCTCATCAAATTTCATTTAATGTTGGATATGCCAATGGGATCTCAGGCTATCCTAGAGGATGACATGAGGCTTATTTATATGACATATACATTTAAGGAATAATTAAATAAGATCTAACATGATGATAAAATTAATTTTTAATATGAGAATAGTTAGGATAATAAGGAATTATCATTTCAAGATGATGTGAATCATGAGTTGTGGAATGATCATAAGTTAGTATCTACTAAAGGATTGAAGGGGAATATAATGATAGATGTTATCTATTTTTTTAAATTCAATTATAAGAAGAGTTAGCCTACAATTTTATCTATATAGGTCCCATTATAAACCTATTTCCTAGAGTATGGAATAATAGAAGCTAGTTACCCCTCAAAGAATATCCTAGATTTAGTGAAGCCCATATGTTTCTATGATGTTTCCAAAGGGGGTCATGTAAGAAAATAGTTTTAAACCCTCCATGGAACCAACCTCAAGTACCTTAAAAGGAGCAGTACTATATTAAAGTAAGGGTAATGTTTAGATAAAGGTGTGTAAATCAGAAGACATAATAGGCCTTCAGACTTTGGAAAAAGGGGAAGAGAACATGGCACCTTCAAATAAATTTTAATTCCTACAACTAGTAATGAATGTAAAGGCTTAGTGGATGATAGGAAATAATATAGAATCAAATCTTATTATTTTCCATCTAAATGAAATTCATTGGAAGTATTCATCAATGATGTTTTAGGAATATTTGGTATAACAGCCTCTTCATATATGTTCCAGAAGGCCTTAGGAAAGGGTATACAATTTGAGTCTCCCAATGGGGTTAAGGTTATCTCCCTAAGTGAGGGTGATATATATTTGAGAGTACCGATGAATAAACGGAAAAGAATCTATGTTTTTTACTTCAAACTAGTTTACCTTATTGGATTATTTTTTTAGGTTTCTATGGATTGAGATTTTTATAAAGAATGGGAGTAGTCCTAGGATAAATTGAAAGGACAACTAAATACAATGGATGAATATTTCCTGGAATAGGACACTGAGGATCAATGGAATCCTTGAAAAATATTAAAAACTGTAGAAGGGGATAACATCCATGTGGTCCAGGTGTCCAAGTATCTCTTCATAATTTGGTTAAATGATGATTGTTCAATATTATGATAAGACTATTCTTGAATATTTTGGGGGTCATAATTTTTTGTCATTTTTTTCAATATGTGTCCTCTGAACTAGGTGAGTCATGATAAAAGATTATTTCAATGCATTTCGTTTGGATGTTTGTAGAATAATGAAAAGGTTTTTTCAAAGATGTTGTTTTTAATAAGATATTAGATTTCTTACCTAGTGTGTAAAATCATCTCAGGTTTTTTTCCACTTTACCTGAAGGATTCATGGTGAAAATTGGTTCTTATGGTTTTTTGAGTGTTTATGGTAATCTGTAAAAAATTGTTGGGATGTATGATCTTTTCACTACTAGAAAAGGGGGCATTGAAGCCCCCCAGACTCGGGCGACCGCCATTGGCGGTCGCTATAGCTAACCAATAGCGTCCGCCAATGGCGGTCGCTAACCTACATAAAATAAACGGGGGGCTTCTGTTCCCCCCCCCCCCCCCCCCCCGCGCCCCCTCGACACCGATCCCCCAATCGATGCCCTAACCCCCTCCCTCCCTCGCCGCCCTCCCTCGCCGCCCTCCCCTCCCCCGCCGCCCGGCCTCCCCCGCCGCCCGCCCTCCCCCGCCGCCCGCCCTCCCCCGCCGCCCGCCCTCCCTCACCACCTGCCCTCCGGCCTCCGGCCGCCGCCCTCCGGCCTCTCGGCCCTCCCCCCCCACCCTGGACGGCACCCGCACCCCGGACAGCCCCCGCCGCACACTCCGGACCACCCCCCGCACCCCGGACGCCTCCCCGTACCCCGGACATCCCCCCCCCCCCCCCGCGCACTCTGAACTGCCCCCCCCCCCCCCCCCGCACCCCAGACGCCTCCCCGCACCCCAGACAACCCCCCTGCACTCGGACACCCCCCTCCGAACCAGGACATCCCCCCCGCACCCCGGACAGCTCCCCCTCCCCCCCGCACTCGAACACCCCCCCTCCAAACCCGGACAGCCCCCCCGCACCCCGGACAGGCCCCCCGCACCCCGCACCCCCGACAGCCCCCCTGCACCCCATACATCCCCCCCCCCCCGCACCCCGGACACCCCCGCACCCCGAACACCCCTGCCTGCACCCCTGACAGGCCCCCGACACCCCGGACACCCCTCCCCGCACCTCGTATATCCCCCCCCCCCCGACCCCGAACACCCCCCCCCCCTCGCTGCCCGTCCCCCGTCCCCTCACCGCCTCCTCTCCTCCAGCTCCCCGCCGCCGCCGCCGCCCGTCCCCTCCCTTGCCGCACCGCCATTGGCTCCGGCTCCCCTTCGCTGCCTCCTCTCCCTCGCAGCACCGCCTTCGGCTCCCCTCCCTTTCAGGTTTGTAGCTCAATCAGGTAACATGAGCTTTCAGTTACATTATTATTTTATCAATGGTTCATAAACAAATGGTTAATATTTATTTTGAATATAGTTGATTTGAAAAATGTAAATGTAATAAGTATTGTGTAAATGTTTGTTATACAGATATTATTATGGATAAGAGTTGGATTGATCTTCCAAATCGAACGTCTAGAGAATATTTCAATGGAATTATGCAGTTTATTGACTTCACGAGAGGATTTGAAAGTGACTATATTAGTTGTCCATGTAGAAAACGTGCTAACAGATATCAATTCACACGAGATACTGTGAGGGAGCACCTTTTCTTTAATGGATTTTTGAAAAATTATAAGAGTTGGACTCGTCATGGAGAAGAATATGTTCGTTGTCAAAATACAGATGCAGCTCAGATGGATGTTGATGCAAGGATGACTGATCCAATGCATGAAATGCTTACTGAAATGGTACGTGGGTTTGATCCTGAAGGAATTGACATCCAGAATCTTGAGACCGGTGAGATAAATCTTCGCTCTGGTGCAGATCGTGGTTCGAGGAGGTTTTATGAAGTACTTGATGATGCGAAAACAGAATTATATCCTGGATGTACTTCTTACAATAAACTGTCGTTTATCGTGGATTTGTTGCATTTGAAGACTTTGAATAATTGGTCAGACACATCATTCGACATGCTTTTGGTTTTATTGAAAAAAGTTCTTCCTGTCGACGCTAAGATTCCTGAGTCGTATTACTATGCTCGTAAGTTGACAGAGAAATTAGGTTTTACATATGAGACTATAGATGCATGTGCAAACAACTGTATGTTGTTTAGAAATGAAACTGCTCATTTGGATATTTTTAAGGTTTGTGGCGCATCCAGGTGGAAAGAGAACAGGGGAAATAAGACTCATCAAAGTCAGATTGCGATACAGGGGAAACCGATTGCCGTAAAGCAAATGCGTTACTTTCTCCTTAAACCGAGGTTGAAAAGATTTTTTATGTCATCTAAAGTTTCTAATTTAATGAGATGGCATGCAGAAAGAGTTCATGAAAGTGACATGTTAACCCACCCGGCAGACTCTCATGCATGGAAGGATTTTGATAAGAGACATCCCGACTTTGCTAAAGATGTTCGTAATGTCCGATTGGGATTGGCAGCAGATGGTTTCAATCCATTCAAGTCTATGGTTGGTGCAACTCATAGCACATGGAACATGGTGTTGGTTCCATATAATCTTCCTCTGTGGCTTTGTATGAAGCAACAATTTATATTACTTTCCACTCTTATTGATGGACCTAAAAGTCCGGGGGATAAGATTGATGTTTACCTTCAGCCATTGATTGATGAGTTGAATGAATTTTGGGGCGATGGTGTGATGACTTATGACTGCGAAACGAATGAAATGTTCAAACTGCATGCTGCTTTATTGTGGACAATCAATGACTTCCCAGCTTATGCAAATTTATCAGGCTGGAGTACGAAAGGGGAATTTTCTTTCCCTTGTTGCAATAAAAGTAAAAAATCTGTATGGCTTAAACATTCCAAAAAATGGGCATACATGGGTCACATGCGTTTTCTCCCTCCCCAACACAGGTTCAGAAAGGACAGAGTGGCATTTGATGGTTCTAGAGAGTTCAGCCCAGCACCAAAGATCATGACAGGAGTCGAAATGTTATCGCAGATTGAGAAAGAAAACATCTGCACGGTATATGAAATTCAGGATTTGGTGGCTCCTCCAGTACGTAAAATTCGTGCTGCGGGTAGGCAGCACAGTCACAATTGGAAAAAGAAAATTATTTTTTATAGTCTTCCGTATTGGAAAACTAACATGTTGAGGCATAATTTGGATGTCATGCACATTGAAAAAAATGTTTGTGATAACATATTGTGGACCATTTTAGGTGTCAGTGGAAAGTAAAAGGACCATGTTAATGCACGCCGTGATTTGGAAGAAATGGGTTTAAGGAAACAGTTGCATTTATAGTTAGCTAAGGGAAACAAGGCATATATGCTTGCTGCACAGTATTCGATGACTACAGAGGAGAAAGAGACATTTCTTTCCATTTTGAAGATGGTCAAGGTGCCTGATGGTTACTCTTCTAATATTTCAAAGTGTGTGAATCTGACGAGCAAGACATTGCAAGGGTTGAAAAATCATGACAACCACATATTACTTCAGCAGTTGATTCCAATCACAATTTGTGATTGTTTATCCCCCAATGTTGTTCAGACCTTGATTGAGATGAGTAATTTTTTTAGACAGCTTTGTTTAAGAAATCAATTAATGAGTGATTTAAAAAGTTTTCAGGACCGAATTGTACTTAAGCTTTGTCACTTGAGAAACTTTCCCCCCCCTCATTTTTCGATGTTATGGTCCACTTGACAGTGCACCTAACTGATGAAGTAATGGCTACTGGTCCAGTTCAATTCAGGTGGATGTATCCTATTGAACAGTATTTGAGTGCATTGAAAAGATTTGTACGCAACAGAGCCCGTCCAGAGGCATCAATAGCCAATGGTTATTTGATGGATGAGTGTACTACCTTTTGTGCAGAATATCTTACGGATGTTGAAACAAAATTAGATAAGACCTCTCAGATTCATGATGGTCCAGTTGGAGAAGGAACCACATTTGATATGGACAACATCGAGTGGATACAAGCACATTGATATATCTTGTTCAATACTCCATTAGTTGCACCATTAATGCAGTAAGTATCTTATCAATGTGCTTTTATAACTTTTACATGTTTTGTTTGCATAAGTTGATCTTTTAAACATCGCGTAATCATTTGCAGGAAACACATTAATGAGATAAAAGAAGAGATGCACCGTGAGACTGAGTTGCAAATTCAACAATCTCATTATGCGGCATTTCATGATTGGTTCAAGGATTATGTATGTATAAAATTGATTTTCATTATGAGTGAAGTATTAAACTAATTCTTTCTGCATATATCAGTATTGATTTTTATAAATTATGTAGGTTTGTAAGATGAGGGAGTTAGGGGACCCCACGCTACCTGAAGTATTTATCCAACTGGCTGAGGGTCCATCTATAATGGCTCGTCGTTATAAAGCTATTGATGCTAATGGTTTTCGATTTCGCATTAAAGATGTTGACAAAAAATGAGAAACACAAAACAGTGGCATCGGTTGTCCCTTTGTCGATTCTGGTTATTACTATGGTCAATTGATAGACATCATTGAAGTTGTATACACACACGGTTTGAAGTACATATTGTTAAAGTGTAATTGGGTTGATCCAGTGCGTGGATGTAAAGTCGATCAATATCAGTTTTCATTGGTGAATTTTAACTTTATGTTATACAGAAATAATGAACGAGTTGAGAATGAACCTTTCATTTTGACATCACAAGCGGAACAAGTATTCTTCGTTACTTTGCCATCGGATCCAAGTTGCAAGTTGTTGTCAAAATGTCTCGGCGAGGAGTGTTTTTATTTGAAGAAGATGAACCCGAGACTGTTCCGTTTGTTTACCAACAACTTGATCAACATACCGTAGTTCAACGTGAAGAAGATATTTATTGGGTCAGAGCGGCTGTTGAAGGAGAAACGGTCGATTTGCATGCTTAATGAAAGGTATAATTGTTTTCCCGCTATTCAGTAGAATGTCTTAGGATATCATAAATTATCTAATCATTTTATAAATCCTTATAAGTTTTAATCCTAACTTTTGTAAGTTAATTCAGTCATAAATATTTAGGTTGATTAACTTTCTGATTTTTTAAAATTCATTCACAACTAATTATTCAATCCATTTTTTGTTTGATTAACAGTTTTACAAGTTTGATTTATTAAGAACAATCCAATTTATCTTTTAAACACTTTGGACTCATTACTGATATTTTCTATGACTGCAGACATGTCAGGGGAAGAGGCAGAAGATCCACATCATCCATCTGAGGCATCTACGTCTCAGGTTCGAGGTATGTTTGAATGTCATTGTCTATATTTTTTATATAATTGACATATATATATATATAACATTTGTCAATTTATATATAAAATTTTTTTCAACAGGATCAGACTCGGCTGCTTCTTCCTCTCGCAGGAGAGGCCCTGGTCGTGGCATATTATCTTGGAATTCTGACACGACGATAGATGTTTCATTTGATGAGGTATTTCATCCCGTGGGACCGAATGCCCCAGAATTTATTCGTCAGCTGGGTGATATCATACGTGACCCACATCGATTTCCATTGACCACGCGTGATTGGGCTTCTATCCCTTAGGACACATTAGATCGTCTATGGAGGGAGGTTCAGGTAAGAAAATAATTTTACTTTATTTTCTATTTATAAAGAATACTAATATGTTTGATTATTTTCTTTATAAAAAAATTTGAAAGTATGCCCTGAAGAGTTTCGGCCCGTGTGTATGAGAAAATGCCGTAAGATGTGGAAAGATTATAAAGGCAAAGTGAAGAGGGACCACTGGGTACCAAATGTGGGTGCCCTTGACATTTTGGAAAAAGTCCCGAGAGGTGTCCTCCCGGCTCAGTGGCATGACTTGGTTGCATATTGGTCTACTGAGGGTGTTGCGGTTTGTATATTAATTATTTTTCTGTATATATATTTTCAAGAATATGTGATTTGTTTGAAATTTGAATGAATTGAATGTAGGAGGTGTCAACACGCCATTCGGAGAATCGAGCGTTGCAGGGACCAGCTCACAGGCTCGGGACACGTCACGTGTCTCAGATCCGACATGAGGTATATATTATTCATTTTTTAATTTATTAATTAATATGGTTTTGTGTTTATATTCTTTTAATATACAGTTGCGAGGGCAAGGTGCAGCAACTGATAAAATGTCGGTGTGGATAAGGACTCGTGATCGCAATGATCCAGAGGTTGCAGCATTGATAGTAAGTGTCTGTACTTACCAATAATTACATAAATTTATATATTAACATATATATATTTATATATATTTAAATATTTCACAAGATCAATTTGAAGCTTAGTTAGAACATCTGCCAGAGGACCAGCGACAGCTTCCCATGCGACGGGATGAGATCTTTCATCGCATTATTGGTCGGGACGGGCATGGCTATAGTTTTACCTATGGAGCAGGGATTCCTCGTTCTGTAGTGTCACGCGTTGCGGTTGTCGGTCCTGCTTTTGCTCATATGACACAGCAGATGTCAGATTTTGAGGCACGGCTGCGCGCTTCCGAGGAGACAAATGCACAATTGACAGCTGAGGTTAGAGCACTGCGGGAATATGTGCGTCGAGCTGATGGTACAGGGGATCATACGACGCAGGTATATACTGTATTTATTTATTTAATTTAAATTATTTTTGTTATTAAAATATTTATAATGTTTATTTGTTGTAGGCACCTGGCCCACCAGAAGGAGGTAGCAGTGATGACAACGCGTGACGCACCATATATTCACGAGATATGTTTTTTGTTTTTACTGGTAGGGTTGACATTGATGTACTGTATTTATTCATTTAAGTAATGCATTATTACCATCCATGGTGGTCTTTTAAATATTTTATACACATATTGAGTTTTTGATCAGATAATCTTGAATGATTCTACATTTGAAAAAGTCGAACTAATTCCAACAGATCAATAAATCTGATATTATAGATTATGTATTATCCAATATATTTTTTATAAATTTCTGTATGGTATCGATAAAAGAAATATGTATTAATTAGATGTTATCACTTTTATTTTTCACTTTTGTAATCAATGGGATGACCTTTGCACCCCCTGAGAGCCCCCCGCACCCCCGTACAGCACCCCGAACCCCCGTACAGCCCCCCCCCCACCCCCGTACAGCCCCCCCCCCCCGCACCCCCCGTATAGCCCCCCCGTACAACCCCCCGCACCCCCGTACTGCCCCCCGCACCCCCGTACTGCCCCCCGCCACCCCCCGTACAGCCCCCCACACCCCCGTACAGCCCCCCCCCCCCCCGCACGTCCGTACAGCCCCCCCATACAACAACATCCGGGGCGTGAATTGTAAAATGGTCGGCCAGACGGCACCTCATTCGGAGGTGCCGTTTGACCGCGGCGGCCGGAAACGCGTTTCCGGCGCCATAAAACACCAAAACGGCGTGCGGCGGTCCAATTCGGAGCAAACGTGCTCCGAACGACCTTAAACCGCATGAGAACGATAGAAATATTATTCCTGAGATGCAGGAGGAGTCCGCACGTCCATCGGACGTGCGGTGCGCGCGGCACTTCCGATTGTGTCCTTTTCAGCAGCGCGACGCACGCTGAAATGGCGCGTTGGGGGGTGAATTTTGAAATGGTCGGCTAGACGGCACCTCATTCGGAGGTGTCGTTTGACCGCGGCGTCCGGAAACGCGTTTCTGGCGCCCTAAAACACCAAAACGGCGTGCGGCGGTCCAATTCGGAGAAAACGTACTCCGAACGACCTGAAATCGCATAGGAACGATAGAAATATTATTCCTGAGATGCAGGAGGAGGCCGCACGTCCATCGGACGTGCGGTGCACGCGGCACGTCCGATTGTGTCCTTTTCAGCAGCGCGGCGCGCGCTGAAATGGCGCGTTGGGGGGTCAAAACCACCCGAACGACCTCCGAATACCACGAAACCGAACAAAAACATCCGGGGCGTTAATTGTGAAATGGTCGTCCAGACGGCACCTCATTCGGAGGTGCCGTTTGACCGCGGCGGCCGGAAACGCGTTTCCGGCGCCATAAAACACCAAAACGGCATGCGGTGGTCCAATTCAGAGAAAACGTGCTCCGAACGACCTGAAACCGCACGGGAACGATAGAAATATTATTCCTGAGATGCAGGAGGAGGCCGCACATCCATCGGACGTGCGGTGCGCGCGGCACGTCCGATTGTGTAATTTTCAGCAGCGCGGCGCGCGCTGAAATGGCTCGTTGGGGGGTCAAAACCACCCGAACGACCTCTGAATGCCACGAAACCGTACGACAACATCCGGGGCGTGAATTGTGAAATGGTCGGCCAGGCGGCACCTCATTCGGAGGTGCTGGTTGACCGCGGCGGCCGGAAACGCGTTTCCAGCGCCATAAAACACCAAAACGGCGTGCGATGGTCCACTTCGGAGCAAACGTGCTCCGAACGACCTGAAACCGCACGGGAACAATAGAAATATTATTCCTGAGATGCAGGAGGAGGCCGCACGTCCATCGGACATGCGGTGCGCATGGCACGTCCGATTGTGTCCTTTTCAGCAGCGCGGCGCGCGCTGAAATGGCGCGCTGGGGGGTCAAAACTACCCGAACGACCTCCGAATGCCACGAAACCGTACGACAACATCCGGGCCATGAATTGTGAAATGGTCGGCCAGACGACACCTCATTTGGAGGTGCCGTTTGACAGCGGCGGCCGGAAACGCGTTTCTGGTGCCATAAAACACCAAAACGGCGTGCGACGGTCCAATTCGGAGCAAACGTTCTCCGAACAGCCTGAAACCGCACGAGAACGATAGAAAAATTATTCCTGAGATACAGGAGGAGGCCGAACGTCCATCGGACCTGCGGTGCGCGCGACACGTCTGATTGTGTCCTTTTCAGCAGCGCGACGCGCGCTGAAATGGCGCGCTGGGGGGTCAAAACCACCCGAACGACCTACGAATGCCACGAAACCGTATGACAACATTCGGGCCGTGAATTGGGAAATGTTCGGCCAGACGACACCTCATTCGGAGGTGTCGTTTGACCGCGGCGGCTAGAAACGCGTTTCCGGCGCCATAAAACACCAAAACGGCGTGCAGCGGTCCAATTCGGAGCAAACGTGCTCCGAACGACCTGAAACCGCACGGGAACGATAGAAGTATTATTCCTGAGATGCAGGAGGAGGCCGCACGTCCATCGGACGTGCGGTGCGCGCGGCACGTCCGATTGTGTCATTTTCAGCAGCGCCGTGCGTGCTGAAATGGCGCGTTGGGGTGTCAAAACCACCCGAACGACCTCCGAATGACACGAAACCGTACGAAAACATCCCGAGCGTGAATTTTGAAATGTCCGGCTAGACGGCACCTCATTCGGAGGTGCCGTTTGACCGCGGCGGCTGGAAACGCGTTTCTGGCGCCATAAAACACCAGAACGGCGTGCGGCGGTCCAATTCGGAGCAAACTTGCTCCGAACGACCTGAAACCACACGGGAACGATAGAAATATTATTCCTGAGATGCAGGAGGAGGCCGCACGTCCATCGGACGTGCGGTGCGCGCGGCACGTCCGATTGTGTCCTTTTCGGCAGCGCGGCGCGCGCTGAAATGGCGCGTTGGGGGGTCAAAACCACCCGAACGACCTCCGAATGCCACGAAATCGTACGACAACATCCCGGGCATGAATTGTGAAATGTTCGGCCAGACGGCACCTCATTCGGAGGTGCCGTTTGACCGCGGCGGCCGGAAACGCGTTTCCGGCGCCCTAAAACACCAAAACGGCGTGTGGCGGTCCAATTCGGAGCAAACGTTCTCCGAACGACCTGAAACCGCACGGGAACGATAGAAATGTTATTTCTGAGATGTAGGAGGAGGCCGCACGTCCGATGGACGTGCGGTGCACGCGGCACGTCCGATTGTGTCCTTTTCAGCAGTGCGGCATGCGCTGAAATGGCGCGTTGGGGGGTCAAAACCACCCGAACGACCTCCGAATGCCACGAAACCATACGACAACATCCGGGGCGTGAATTGTGAAATGTTCGGCCAGACGACACCTCATTCGGAGGTGCCGTTTGACCGCGGAGGCCGGAAATGCGTTTCCGGTGCCATAAAACACCAAAACGGCGTGCGACGGTCCAATTCAGAGCAAACGTGCTCCGAATGACCTGAAACCGCACGGGAACGATATAAATATTATTCCTGATATGCAAGAGAAGGCCTCACGTCCATCGGACGTGCGGTGCGCGCGGCACGTCCGATTGTGTCACTTTCAGCAGCGCGGCGCGCGCTGAAATGGCGCGTTGGGGGGTCAAAACCACCCGAACGACCTCCGAATTCCACGAAACCGTACGACAACATCCGGGGCGTGAATTGTGAAATGGTCGGCCATACGGCACCTCATTCGGAGGTGCCGTTTGACCGCGGAGGCCAGAAACGCGTTTTCGGCTCCATAAAACACCAAAACGGTGTGCGGCGGTCCAATTCGGAGCAAACGTGCTCCGAACGACCTGAAACCGCACGGGAACGATAGAAATATTATTCTTGAGATGCAGGAGGAGGCCGCACGTCCATCGGACGTGCGGTGCGCGCGGCACTTCCGATTGTGTCCTTTTCAGCAGCGCGGCGCGCGCTGAAGTGGCGCGCTGGGGGGTCAAAACCACCCGAACGACCTCCGAATGCCACGAAACCATACGACAACATCCGGGCCGTGAATTGTGAAATGGTCGGTCAGAAGGAACCTCATTGGGAGGTGCCGTTTGACCGCGGCGGCCGGAAACGCGTTTCCGGCGCCATAAAACACCAAAACGGCGTGCGGCGGTCCAATTCGAAGCAAACGTGCTCCGAACGACCTGAAACCGCACGGGAACGATATAAATATTATTCCTGAGATGCAGGAGGAGGCCGCACGTCCATCGGATGTGCGGTGCACGCGGCACGTCCGATTGTGTCCTTTTCAGCAGCGCGGTGCGTGCTGAAATGGCGCGCTGGGGGGTCAAAACCACCCGAACGACCTCCGAATGCCACGAAACCGTATGAAAACATCCGGGCCGTGAATTGTGAAATGGTCGGCCAGACGGCACCTCATTCGGAGGTGCTGTTTGACCGCGGCGGCCGGAAACGCGTTTCCGGCGCCATAAAACACCAAAACGGCGTGCGGCGGTCCAATTCGGAGCAAACGTGCTACGAACGACCTGAAACCGCTCGGGAACGATAGAAATATTATTCCTGAGTTGCAGGATGAGGCCGCACGTCCATCGGACGTGCGAAGCGCGCGGCACGTCCGATTGTGTCATTTTCAGCAGCGCGGCGCGCGCTGAAATTGCGCGTTGGGGGGTCAAAACCACCTGAACGACCTCCGAATGCCACGAAACCGTACGAAAACATCCCGGGCGTGAATTTTGAAATGTTCGGCCAGACGGCACCTCATTCGGAGGTGCCGTTTGACCGCGGAGGCCGGAAACGCGTTTCCGGCGCCCTAAAACACCAAAACGGCGTGCGGCGGTCCAATTCGGAGCAAACGTGCTCCGAACAACCTGAAACCACACGGGAACGATAGAAATATTATTCCTGAGATGCAGGAGGAGGCCGCACGTCCATCGGACGTGCGGTGCGCGCGGCACGTCCGATTGTGTCCTTTTCAGCAGCGCGGCGCGCGCTGAAATGGCGCGTTGGGGGGTCAAAACCACCCGAACGACCTCCGAATGCCCCGAAACCGTACGAAAACATCCGGGGCGTGAATTTTAAAATGGTCGGTGAGACGGCATCTCATTTGGAGGTGCCGTGTGACCGTGGCGGCCGGAAACGCGTTTCCGGCGCCATAAAACACCAAAACGGCGTGCGGCGGTCCCATTCGGAGCAAACTTGCTCTGAACGACCTGAAACCGCACGGGAACGATAGAAATATTATTCCTGAGATGCAGGAGGAGGCCTCACATCCCTCGGACGTGCGGTGCGCGCGAAACGTTCGATTGTGTCATTTTCAGCAGCGTGGCGCGCCGCTGAAATGACGCGTTGGGGGGTCAAAACCACATGAACGACCTCCGAATTCCACGAAACCGTACGAAAACATCCGGGGCGTGAATTGTAAAATGGTCGGCCAGACGGCACGTCATTCGGAGGTTCCGTTTGACCGCAGCGGCCGGAAACGCGTTTCCGGCGCCATAAAACACCAAAATGGCGTGCGTCGGTCCATTTCTGAGCAAACGTGCTCCGAACGACCTGAACCGCACGGGAACGATAGAAATATTATTCCTGAGATGCAAGAGGAGGCCGCACGTCCATCGGACGTGCGGTGCACGCGGCACGTCCGATTGTGTCTTTTTCAGCAGCGCGGCGCGCGCTGAAATGGCGCGTTGGGGGGTCAAAACCACCCGAACGACCTCCGAATGCCACGAAACCGTACGAAAACATCCGGTCCGTGAATTGTGAAATGGTCGGCCAGACGGAACCTCATTCGGAGGTGCCGTTTGACCGCGGCGGCCGGAAACGCGTTTCCGACGCCATAAAACACCAAAACGGCGTGCGGCGCTCCAATTCGAAGCAAACGTGCTCCGAACGACCTGAAACCGCACGGGAAAGATAGAAATATTATTCTTAGATGCAGGAGGAGGCCGCACGTCCATCGGACGTGCGCTGCGCGCGGCACGTCCGATTGTGTCCTTTTCAGCAGCGCGACGCGCGTTGAAATGACGCGTTGGGGTGTCAAAACCACCCGAACGACCTCTGAATGCCACGAAACCGTACGACAATATCTGGGGCATGAATTATGAAATGGTCGGCCAGACGTCACCTCATTCGGAGGTGCCGTTTGACCATGGCGTCCGAAACGCGTTTCCGGCGCCATAAAACACCAAAACGGCGTGCGGCGGTCCAATTCGGAGCAAACATGCTCCGAACGATCTGAAACCGCATGGGAACGATAGAAATATTATTCCTGAGATGCAGGAGGAGGTCGCACGTCAATCGGACGTGCGGTGCGCGCGGCACGTCCGATTGTGTCCTTTTCAGCAGCGCGGCGCGCGCTAAAATGGCGCGTTGGGGGGTCAAAACCACCCGAACGACCTCCGAATGCCACGAAACCGTACGACAACATCTAGGACATGAATTGTGAAATGGTCGGCCAGACGGAACCTCATTCGGAGGTGCCGTTTGACCGCGGCGGCCGGAAATACGTTTCCGGCGCCATAAAACACCAAAACGGCGTGCGGCGGTCCCATTCGGAGCAAACGTGCTCCGAAAGACCTGAAATGAGATTATTTCTTGAATCGAAGTTTTTAAATTATTATAGCACAATGATTTGATATTATATATATATTATATATATATTAAAACATTTAAAATATATTATATATATATCTAAAATATTGTATTTAATAGTATATATATGAATATTTATATATATATACATATATATTTATATATTTATATATTCAATTCAATAAAAAAATTAAATATTTTTTAGACTAGCGACCGCCTATGGCGGTCGCTATAGGGTTCCGGCAGAGGGGCTGCAGCGACCGCTTGGCGGTCGCTGAAGTCCGATCTGCCGGCCTTCTATAGCGACCGCCATTGGCGGTCACTGAAAGCCTCTAGCGACGAGGCAACAGCGACCGCCAATGGCGGTCGCTAGAGGCCGGATTTACAATAGTGTTTTATGTGTCAATTGGTGGTTAAGGACTGTTGATCATTGTTTGTATTTATGATGAATTCCCTTTTATGGAATGATGTCGACTCATTGTATTTTTGTCTTGTTTACTTATTGTACTTCAGTTGGGGTGGCTATATTTGACTTTTAAATAATCACCCATTGTATTTTTTTCATTTTTATTCAATAAGAGGGGTTGGAATCTGGGGTTTTAGGTTGCCTTCTCATCCTTTGTCAATACATAAAATATTGGTATATATATATATATACATATATTACTATATAAATATATTTTATATGTACATATTTATAAAATATGAATATATATATATGTATTTACATATATTTTTATGTATATATATAGGAATATTAAAGTCATCACTAAATCTGAAATTTTATTTTATTTTATTTTTTAAAATTTTAGTAGTGGTTTTAAAAAACCCACCATGAAATTAATAATAGTTAATAATTGTTAGCTTTAATCAAATAAAATTTTTACTCCTTGTTAAAAGTGACTAGTTAATAAATTTAGAAATGGTTATTTAGCGACAGTTAAATCTTTCATTAAATCTTAATTTCTTTTTTTTTTATTTTAGGTGTGGTTTTTTAAAAAAAACTATAAAATTAATTATAGTTATTCATTATTATTATTATTTAAAATTTTATTTTTTTGTTAAAAATTAATAATTTTCAATAATTTAGTATTTAATTATTATTAATTATTTTTTATAGTTAGTTATTGTTCATTATATACACTTTTAAATAATTATTAATTTCAAATTTCAAATTAATAATTAATAATTATTTACTAATAATGAATTATTAATTAGAAATTATATATATATATATATTTATAGATAAATACACACACATACCTATGTAATTTTTTTTCTTTTATATAATTATACTTAATTATATATATTTGTGTGTATTTATATATATTTATGTAAATATAATTATATTTTTATATTTTTTTAAATATTTATTTATCTTTATGTATATTTATATATATTATATGGGTGTATAAATATAGACATAGGTAATTATATGTGTACATGTATATATTTATTTATATTTATATGTGTTTATAAATACATTTATATGTATACATATTATATTTAATTATATATATGTTTGTCTATTTATATGTAGTTATGTAAATTTATTTATAATTATATATATTTATTGATATTTATTTTTATTTATGTATATTTACTTATATTTATGTATTTATATATATATATATATAATTCGTATATATATATATATATATCTTTGTCGGTGTGTCTATTTATATATCTTTATATGTGTCTATATTATATAATATATTTATTTATATTCGTATAAATTTATTTTTAATTATATATATCTGTGTAATTATATATATTTATATATATTTATTTCAAAACAGTTGAAACTAAGAGTTTGGGGAATGAAACATTTTTTTATAATTATATATATTTATATGTATTTATTTATATTTATGTATATTTATATGCATTGTTTATAAAAGGATGAGCATAGAACCCCAAATCCTATATACATGCCTCTTATTAAAAATAAAAAAAGTATCAGAGTGAGGATTTATAATGTGACCAACCATCCAACCACAATTACATAGATAGAAAACATTGAAGAAGTAAGTAGACATCCCAATAAAGTGTACAAAATCCTATGAAGCAAGACTATAATCACCCATTATATTGAAAAATATAAATCATTGGATGAAACCACTTCAGTCCTTAAGGCATCCGAAAATGAATAAGATAGTCCCCAAAAACAAAGCACAAAAAAATAGACACAATCAAAACTCATAGGCCTAAAAAAATTGGAACATGCATAAAATTACTCTCCAAAATGAACTTAAAGAATAAAAACTACAGGCAGAATGGAAACAAAAAAAAGGCATAATATATTGTGTAATAAAATGATTGATTATCCTAATTATGGAAAAAACCATGAACTCCCTGAATATGTGGTTTTCCTCTTCATCTCAATTTTTACCATTTAACGAGGTCTGCCATGTTCATCCAAATCCCTTTAAACATCAACTATATTTATTTCATTTTTCCACATTTTATCTCTCATTTTAATTATCCACTAATAAAAATCAAGATTAGAGTAATGAATGGAAGAAATTTGGAAGTTGAAACCTTAATTTTCACCTTATTATTTTTTGAATCTTCTAGATAAGAAGTATAATTGAGTGAACCCATTTAATAGAATCATTTTTAGGGTAAAAAATTCCATATCAACCAATATTCCCTCCCGTGAGACATTTTTATGAGAAGAAGAGAATGTAGTACCTAGAGTTAGAAGCTTGTCTACCTTAGTGGGATAAAATATTTATTTATGTTCCCCCAATACTACTAAGAACATTCTTAAAACGATTTTCATTTACAATAAGGCTCAATACCAATGATTTCCAAAGTGATTTGAACCCTTTTCTTTATAGATTTATGTCAAATTACATAGATAATGTTCACATTCCACCGAGTGTTCTTATTTTTGTTAAATCCAATATCATTAAAAGTAGGAGAGATGGAGTACCCTAGTTTCATGGAATTAGTGGGAATGTGTTTATTCAAAACCTACATGGAAAAAAGAGATTCAAAAGTAGTCTTCATTTGAGTAATACATTTCTTGGTTAGTGTTCCAACTTCACCCTTATCTTTCTTGACTTATTCTAAAGGATCATGAATAGATAGAAATGAATGGGTTCCCTTTACAGACATTAATTTCATTAAAGAATCCATATTTATCTTTTTTTCTTTTTGAACCTTTTACATAAATCAAATTGTGTACTTAGAATAGATCCGAATTCAAACCCACTTGAGTAGAGAGTTCACAATTTGTTTGACCATAATTAGATTTATCATCAGATTTATCATCCAAAATACCTCTATAAAGCACATCATTAAAGGAAGAACTAAAATGAATAACTAAATTATCAACCTTTGAAATAATTCCAATATACATATCCAATAACAAATGAGATCAGGAAAGATCCATTAATAAAAATTATCTAGTAGAAAATAGAATCCTAGACCTAATAGAACTCTTGAATATCTCAGTATACTGCTATTATTCATTAATTTATATCATATGAATATACTCTAGAATACCCATATTGACCTGCAAATGGATAAGCAGTGAAGTACCTGCACCATCCTATGAATATCTAGTAGCTACATTGTCATAGGGGGTTATCTCCTATCCTTTCCCATCACCCGTAGGGCCTTCCAAAATATCTTGTGCACTAGAATATTTCATCTTATTCTTCTTACAAAAAATCCTTTCATCGTTCACTTGTAGGGAAGAAAAATAACATGTAGAGTCTTTGCAACAAGATACTTATAATTTTCTTATGTATTGACACAAATAACAAGGTGGGGGGATTCTTATATTTTATTTGATGATTACTTCCACCCTTAATAGTTGTAAGAATAACATTTTCAACCATACTGAATCTAAGGTCATCCTCAATATGAAATCAGAAAAAATATCAGAACTTTGAAACATAAGTTGATCTATCCATTTTAATGGGAATTACAATAGGAGAAGAAAGATAAAATAAAATTCATTAATTCCATATTATACAATTTAAACTACTAATTCTATCCTTGAACTATTCCCAAGTTTTATTTAAACTAATGGTATTGAAATTGGAACCCAAATATTAGATTTTCAAAATGCCAGACAAAATAGAAATGGATTCATGGCCCCAAGCTCTATTATTATACTCCTCTGATGAAAAAAAATATAAAAACAATATTTATAATATTGAAAGAATATCTAATATTATAATACATAAATAGAATATAGTTGAAAAATAAATTCCTTAGTGTTGGATGTATTCATTTCAAAAATTAAAACCATACACACTCTGATCAAGAATCTAAAAATTATAAATCTATCCTTTATCAACTATTTATTTAAAATTACATTAGAAATAAAATCGCTTCTTAGAACATTCTCTAGTAATGAATCCTTTAATAAAAAAATTAAATCTATTAGAATAATTATCTCGAGAAAAACTAGTGCAAGAAAGATGATGCATATCTTCAACCTTCCTTGAACAATCATTCAACCGAGGAAACTCAAAAATCATTCCTCTATCCTAAAGATCATAAGTATGATTTTTCAAGAAACCCCTGAACCACAAAAACCCTAATCACTATTGAGATCCCCAGACATGAGATCTAACCCACCATAATCACCCCCAATTATATATATATTATTATATATATATATCTATATTTATATCTATATATATTTATAAATATTACGAGGATATGTATATATATTTTTGTGTGTGTGTATATAAAATTATGTATATTTATATGTGGATATATATATATATAGATGTAATTTTACATAATTTTATATTTAAAGACACATAGACACATAGATATACGTATATTGAAAATGGTCAAGCAAGGATTCCAAGAACCTAGGTTCTTTCCCCTTTTATTGAATAAAGAAAAATAATGTTGACAGGGGTGATGATTTACATCACTACTATCACCCAACCAATAACAAGAGAAACACATCCCTAAAGAGAATATGTACAACAAAAAACAAACAAAAACAAAATATAAAAGAAGAAAAAATCAACTACATAATCTCAAATAAAGACCTGTTCCACTTTTCAATTATGTCGGAAACAAAATTCACATTAATCACCATTTAAATTTTTTGACCATGTCACGACCCGTCCTCGGGGCCCGTGCCGTGACTACCCCAAGCCCGCCTTCCATAGGCCAGGGGCTGGTGACTAGAACCAAGGCGTAAAATCCAAGTAAAAGGGAAGGCATTACCTTTGGATAGTATACAAGCACTACAGAGTAAGCAAGAGGAAAAAGTAAACACTAAGTAAAAGCTGGTACAATAGTAAGTGCGGAAAAGTAAAGGGGGAAGGAAATACAAACCCAACTGTAAAGTACAACTGAAAGGGGAAAAACAGCAACTGAAAAGTAAAGCTGCAACGTCGACCCGTCCTCTGGAAGTCCCACCTGAAGGGTGGGTACATAAAGCTTCCACTGCTCCTCGAGTCCAGCCTACCGCTCTGAGTACACCCCACCCAGTGGTCCACCTCCAGGTACCTTCTTGCTCCGCAAGCCTCCACCACGATCAGCGCTGTCCGTCGTCTGCAACCAACACAACGTAGTGCGGGCATAGCCCGTGCAGGGGTGAGTATAAGCTACTCAGTAGGGACCCCGAGACCCACGAAGGTCTCCCAGAATCCACAAAGGATAAACCACAAAGGAAAGATATAATCACGAAGTAACATCCGACACGGCTTAGGTATATGCCCGTACATATACCTAAGTCATCAATTCTCGCTCGGCTCCAACATCCGAGATCAAGTACAACCCAGTCCACACAGGAAAGCAAAACGTAAAATCCACACAGGATAGCTCAACACAATCCACAAAGGAAAGTAAAACTTAAATCCACACAGGATAGCTCAACACAATCCACAAAGGAAAGTAAAACGTAAATCCACACAGGATGGCTCAACACAATCCACAAAGGAAAGTAAAACGTAAATCCACACAGGATGGCTCAACACAGTCCACAAAGGAAAGTAAAACAGAGTTTCAGCTCACACATGTATACTTCTTCGAATGACGATAGAGATGATCACTAATCAATCTAAGTCGTCGGACCCACAAAGGATCGATAGGTACTAACCCCCGCAATAACCCACAAAGGATCTGACCCACAAAGGATCGATAGGTAACTAACCCCCGCAAAGACCCACACAGGATCGGGCCCACACAGGACCTGTAGGCGCTTGCTCACACAGAACCGCTGAGCGCTGACCCACACAGGATCTGACCCACACAAGATCGGTAGCACTGACCCACAAAGGATCTCTGAGTGCTGTAGTCGTCGCCGTTGAATCCACTGAGGATCTCTGGACAGTCGTCGTCGTCACAGTAGCAGTCGCAGCCATCTCTAGGGTTCCCGCACACAGCAAGCTCGTTCGGGAGGGTCCACTCCACGAGCTGAGAGGCTGATACATCAACTGACACATAGTCCAGAGTTGATGTATCCAAAAGTTCCGTATCGTCATCAGGAACTCAACGTCGCAGACGGCGCATCAATCAGACGCCCAATCTGAGAGTTATTGGCTTTTTCGTCCCAGGGGCCCGGTTGGTTTTTAAGGCAAAACCAACCCGACCGTACTCCACCTGCCTCCAAACCTAGGGTGGAGTATGCCAAAAGATAAATCTCACTTAGAGGAATTAAACAAAGTCGATGGGACGTTGATCGGACGTCCGAAGCTCAAGATATGAGCGTTTCCACTCCGAGGTCCCGGTTGGTTTCATGTACGAACCAACCCGGTCGAACTCAAAGTATCCCTAAACCTTGAGTGCGATATACCAAAACGACTGTCTCGATCCAAGGATCGGATCGCCGCTGACGGCGCATCGTTCGGAGGCTCGTAGCTCATGTTACGGGCAAAGGATTGAAAACGGTCCGAAGACGGGGGGTCTGGGCCCGAACCGACCCGGCCCCACCCCCCTGGGTCGGCCCGAACCGGGTGGACCCGATCCGGGTCCGGGTCGGACCCGGTCCGGCCAGGGCGCGACCCAGCCGGTCAGGCCGGGCCGGCTCGGCTCGGCCGAGCGGCCGAGCGAGGGAGCCGCGGGGTGGCACTGCCCCCGCGGGAAGAAGGTGCCGCAGCCCACGTGGGGCCGCGCTAGAGTCAGCGAACGCAACTTTGCCGCATCCCGTGCATGCTGGACCCGCGTTGCCGCGGGTCCGCTGGCCGCCGCCACCACGGCTTCAGCCGCGGCGGCCCTGTCCGGCGGCGCGCCGGGGCACCGCCACCTCCGGCTGCCGGTGCCGCCCCGCCGGCGACCCGCGCCGCCGGTGGCTTCTGCGGGCCACCGAAGTTGCTCTGGTGGTCTGATTTCCTTCTCGTCTGCGTCGAAGCTCCTCCCGGGTCCCGATCTTCACTGCGGAAACAACGGATCATCCCTGCGGCATGTTTTGTTGTCGCCCGCCAATCCGCGCATCAACGAAGAACTGCAGAGGGTTGTCGGGCCATGTTTGTTTGGCCCGCACCCTCCGTGTTAGATGATAACAATCGGGAGAAATAATCACACATAAAAACATAAAAAATATAAATTTTAATAAATTAAAATTGTTCTTATGAAACCGGGTTCTTTGTTTTAAAAGAAACAATCACGGGAATTAAAGGTTGTTCTCAAATAAAAATCCCTACCTTGTCAAGACGTCGCACGCGCGTTCTTCGCGGAATTGATCGCCGCGGAAGGAGGTGATCATCACGTCGCGAAAGGGCGTCTCGTCATCGCGGAAGGGCTTCGCGTTGTCGCGGAAGGGCATCGCGTCGTTGCGGAATACGGTGTCGCGTCGACGAACTCTGAGGTTCAAGAACATGTAGATTTAATTATATTAATTAAATCCATGATGTTGTTATAACCCACAAAGAGATTTAAAAGAAGAAACCCGAAATATCCTATCTCAAGCAGTTGGTTATCGGAGATCGTTGCAGGGAAGAACGTCTCAGAAGAAGTGTCTTCAATCTCCGAGGGTGACGGCATTCTTCGCGTTCTTCGCGAAGGAGGATGAAGGCACAAGATTTTTCAAAACCTCTCAACGAGAAATTCTCCAGAAGTCGTGCGTTGGTCTTATTTTATTATTACGCCAATGGATTGTAAACAGGTTAAGAAACGATTAAATTAATTCATAGAATTAATTCAATGAATAAAACCGCCCAATTAATTGGTGCGTTAAGAATTTAAGAAAACGCGTCAGTTGACTTTCATAATGACGGGTTTTCGCGGGTGCGTTACTTTGCAGAAAAGAAACGGTGGGGCTCGTGCGGCCCCACCTCACAAATATCCTACCAGGAGGGTAGGATATTTCGGGTTCTACCATATCCACTTCAACTCAGCTTAAGCAGCTTAAAGTGGCTTTTAAGTGGCTTTAAGTGAAATAAAATAAAGTTTGTCGTACCAATTATTTTATTTCATAACTTTAAGCCCAAAAAATTAAAAACCACACCCTAGAAAATGCAACTCCGGAAGAGGCGTTTCTAAGAAAATACCAGCGCTGCGATTCCATCAGTGCCCTTAGAGTTCGATTCCGAGCACCGGTTTAAAAGTTAGAAAAACCCGCTCATCTGTTCACTGAACGTACCCAAGCCAAACTTCGTAAAATGATTCCGGGCACACCGGGCCTCGGAATCAGGTGCCGTTAGAAACTGCGTTCTCGTAAAATTCGAAAGAAAATTAAGAAAAAAAAATTCCCTTGAAATTTACGGGTCTTTACATCACTCCCACCTCAGAGCTTTACGCCCCCGTAAAGATACATCATAAACTAGGGAAACAAATGTGGGTACTGAGCACGCATCTGAGCCTCCCGCTCCCAAGTGCCTCCTGGAGGTTCCCGTTCTGCCATCTGATGTGCACAAGAGGAATCGATCATCCACGTAGGACCCGCTCCTGTCGATCCTCGATCTCCACTGGGACCTCCGCAAAAGTCGCCCCATCATCCACGTCTATCTCCCCATGGTCAATGATGTGCTTCGGGTCGTGCACATATCTCCTCAGTTGGGATACATGGAAGAAGTCGTGCACCCGGTGCAACTAAGGTGGTAGAGCCAGGCGATAAGCCACCTCGCCAATCCTGCTGATGACCTGGAATGGTCCGATGAACGGTGCAGACAACTTGCCGCCTCAGCCAAATCTCCATAATCTACATCGATGTGAGACACACAAGAAGACGTGGTCACCATCCTCGAACTCTAGTGGCCTCCGCCTCCTGTTAGCATAAGACTTCTGTCAGCTCTGAGCTGTCCTCATCTGCTCCTGGATGACCTGGACCTTCTCTGTCATGGCTCGGACCATCTCTGGTCCCACAAGTGCTGACTCCCCAGGGTCTGTCCAGCACAAAAGAGATCTGCAAGGTCTGTCGTACAACGCCTTGTATGGTGCCATCTCGATGGTGGAGTGGTAGCTGTTGTTGTACGCGAACTCCACCAAGGGTAGGTGGTCCTCCCAGCTATGACCAAATTCGAGGAAACATGCGCGGAGCATGTACTCGAGAGTCTGAATGGTCCTCTCCGTCTGCCCATCTGTCTGAGGGTGAAAGGCGGTGCTCAGACGTAGCTCCATCATGAACGCCTCCTGCAACCCCTTCCAAAGCCGGGAAGTAAAGAAATAATCTCGATCGGAGATGATAGATGATGGAACACCATGAAGCAGTACAATCACTTGAACGTAGAGACGCCCCAAGCTCTCCACTGAGCCCTGCTCTCTGATGGGTAAGAAGTGAGCTGACTTGGTGAGTCGGTCAACAGTCACCTAGATGGAGTCGTGACTTCTGGAAGTGCGTGGAAGTCCAGTCATGAAGTCCATAGATATCCCGTCCCACTTCCACTCCGGGACCTCCAAGGGTTGTACCAAGCCTGCTGGTACCTGGTGCTCTGCCTTCACCTGCTGGCAGTTGAGGCATTGAGAAATGAACTCTGCCACAGCCTTCTTCATGCCTGGCCACCAGTGCTGTCGTCTGAGATCCTGGAACATCTTCACCACTCCAGGATGTACCGCCAAAGGAGATGTGTGAAACATTCTCAGCACCTCTTCTCATAAAGTGATTGGTACCATGGTATGTCCTCTGAAAAGGATGCCGTGCTCTGCTCCAAAAGATAATCCATCAGGTGCCTGTCCTGAGGATTACTGTGCACGCCGCGTCTCACAATCGGCGTCCCCACATTGTGCCTCTCTGACCCGCTATAGTAGTGGAGGAGTGACTGTGAGAGACTGAAGGAAGGATGATCCATCTCTATCCACAAAGGATATCGGCAAAGTGGCTAACTGCTCTGTCGCCTCCTCAAGTAGCTGAATGCTCGTCCTCCTGCTGAGAGCATCGGCCACCACGTTCCCCTTCCCAGGAGTATAGACTATCTCAAAGTCATAGTCCTGGAGGAACTCGATCCATCGCCGCTGTCTCAGGTTCAGGTCCTTCTGAGAGAAGATGTAGCTGAGACTCTGATGGTCATAAAATATTGTAAAGCGCTCGCCCATTAGGTAGTGTCGCCATGTATTCAGAGCGAAGACCACTACTGCTAACTCCAGGTCATGGGTAGCGTAGTTCTGCTCATGCGGCCTCAACTGACGTGATCCATATGCGATCACTGCTCGCTCCTGCATCAGGAAACACCCGAGTCCAGTCCCTGATGTATTGTAGTAGACTATGTACCCTACTCCCTCCTCAGGCAACCTCAAGAGAGGTGCGCTGGTCAATCTTTGTCTCAGCTCCTGGAAGCTCTACTGACATCCGTCTGACCACAAAAAGGGTTTCCCCTTCTTTGTCAAAGCTGATAGTGGTGCCGAAACTCTGGAGAAGTCTAGCACAAACCTCCGATAGTATCCAGCTAGTCCCAAGAAACTCCGCACCTCTATCACGCTCCTGGGTGGCTCCCAAGCTAGAACCGCCTCAATCTTCGCAGGATCCACTACAACTCTCGCCTCAGAGATGACGTGTCCCAAGAAGTGGACCTCATGTATCCAGAACTGACACTTCGAGAGTTTTCCATAAAGCTGGTTCTCTCGGAGTGTGTCTAGTACAACTCGCAAGTGGTAAGCGTGCTCCTCCTTAGTCGTCGAGTATATCAAAATGTCGTCGATGAAGACCACGACAAATCAATCAAGGTATGGCTGAAAGATCCTATTCATGAGGCCCATGAACACTTCTGGAGCATTGGTTACGCCGAATGGCATAACCAAGAACTCATAGTGGCCATACCAACATCTGAAGGCCGTCTTCTGCACATCCTCATCTCGAACTCTGAGGTGATGATAGCCTGACCTAAGGTCTATCTTCAAGAACCACCATGCTCCCTTGAGATGATCGAAGAGGTCATCAATCCTCGGTAGCGGATACTTGTTCCTCAGTGTCACCTGGTTCAGGCAACGATAGTCGACACACAGTCGCAATCTCCTGTCCTCCTTCTTGGCGAACAATATCGGGGAAGCCCAGGGTGAAACACTGGGTCAGATGAAACCCTTGCCCTGAAAGTCCTCCAACTGTACCCGTAGCTCTCGAAGCTCAGCGGGGGCCATCTGATATGCTGGAGTCGATATCGGGGTTGTCCCGGGGTACAGGTCGATATGAAAGTCTACCTCTCTGCGAGGAGGTAGCCTTGGAACGTCGTCGGGAAAGACGTCCGCATACTGATCCACCACTACAGGAAAACTAGGACTCTGCACGTCAACTGCTCCTAGGATAAGGCTAGCCAACTGATGAGTGATGGGTCGTCCTCTCCTCTGCGGAAGTCCATCCTGTGCTGCGAAGGCTCCCTTCTCGCCGGTGAAGGTTAACCCGCTCCCGTCGGTGCGTACACATCGCACCTTGCGCCTAATACAGTCAATCTGTGCATGGACTGTAGATAACCAATCCATGCCCAAGATGAGGTCGTCAGGCCTCGACGCCGCTACAAGAAGATCCCAGCCGAAGATCTCGCCTCCTAGAGTAAGCTCACACTGCCGGCACCAGTGTGTAATCATCGAGTCTGCTCCCGTAGGAGTCTCTAGCCGTAAGGATCGAGCCAACGACTCTGTCGGAATCTCCGAGCTCCGAACAAGGGCAGCGGCTATGAAAGAGTGACTCACTCTTGTGTCTATAAGAACTGTAACAAGGGTGGAATAGATACAGATCGTACCTCGAATCATCTCGGGCGCCGTGGTCGTAGGGATCTACTACCTGGAGTTGTGACTGTCTCTGCCCGCCAGCTCCCTCTGGTTGGGGTGGACCTCCTGGTGGTGGTGGTGGTAGAGCCTCAAAGCGTCGCCCACCACCTACAGCTCGGCCAGCTCCTCTGCCTCATCCGCCTCCACCCTGCGGACCGCCACGGTCGACCCTCTGCCTCTGCCTGGGTGGCCCCTCAACTGTCTGCTGCTCCTCGGCACGATGGGTTGGGCAGTCACGAGCCATGTGACCCTGCCTTCCGCAAGTGTAGCACTGCCTGCCTCTCGAAAGACTAGCTCTGCGCTGTGTGCCCCGCACTGCTGATCCAATGTCCTAAGGTTGTCTACGTGAGGGTCTAGTCTTCCAGGACCCCTGAGTCATCCGTCGACTTCCTGTTGCGGAAGACTCTGCTACGTGCCGCCTCGCGGTAGGTCTCGCTGCTGAAGAAGTCTCAGCAAGAAAGCTCTCGATCAAAAGGGCTCGCTCCAGTACTCCTTCCTGGGTCGGGATGCTGAGGGAGATCAGCGATGCCTGGATCTCATGTCTCAATCCCTACTCCAAGGTCCGGGCCCGGAAGAACGGGTCTCGTACCATGTCGGTCGAGTAGTGCGAGAGATCGGTGAATCTCGTCGAGTACTGGGCGACCGTCAAGCTGCCCTGCCGCATTTGAAGAAGCTCCTGGATGCGCACCGCACAGAGGGTGGCTAGGACAAACTCTGAGCTGAAGAGGCCCTCAAAGTCTATCCAGATGAGAGAGGCCTCATCGTGCACCTGGAGCATCAAGCTCCCCCATCGTCCTGCTGCTGCGTGCAGTAGGCTCGCTGCGAGGATCACCATGAGGTCTGTTGGTGTCCTCACTAGTCTGAAAACTCGAACAACTGCCTCCAGTCAGTCCTCAGCTGCCTGGGGGTCCGTCTCCCAGCGGAACCTAGGCGGTCACTGGCGCTGGAACTCATGCAGTGCACTGAGGCGATGTGCATCGTCAGCGGCTGGTGCTGGAAGAATCGGTGGCTCGACGGGTAGAGGTACCGCCGGTGCCTCTGCTATCAAAGGGCCCTTTACCGAAGCCTCGTCGCTCAGCGGGCTGTCGTCACGTACCACTCTCAGAACCCTAGATGGCTACCGTCGTGGGGCCATCCTGAAATGAAAAAGGTGCGCCACGGTCAGAACAGTATACCTGGTGAGCTACCATAAATTAATCACAAAGAAAACTTGAAACACACGTGAAATCAATGTTTTCGTGCATTAAGTCAGAAATCAGAAGTCAGGGTCCTGGTGTACGGATACGTCGGCCGCCACACCAACACTGGACTCCTTGGACTGATAACCACACCCAATACGCTAAAAACTATTGCTTCACATAAAATAAAGATCAGAGTCTGCGGCAGAACCGACCACCTCTGATACCAATTTGTCACGACCCATCCTCGGGGCCCGTGCCATGACTACCCCAAGACCGCCTTCCATAGGCCAGGGGCTGGCGACTAGCACCAAGGCGTAAAATCCCGGTAAAAGGGAAGGAATTTCCTTTGGAAAGTAAACAAGAACTACAGAGTAAGCAAGTGAAAAAAGTAAACACTAAGTAAAAGCTGGTACAACAGTAAGTGCGGAAAAGTAAAGGGGGCCGGAAATACAAGCCCAACTGTAAAGTACAACTGAAAGGGGAAAACAATAACTGAAAAGTAAAGACGCAACGTCGATCCGTCCTCTGGAAGTCCCACATGAAGGGTGGGTACAGAAAGATTCCACTACTCCTCGGGTCTAGCCTTCTGCTCTGAGTACACCCCGCCCAGTGGTCCACCTCCAGGTACCGTCCTGCTCCACAAGCCTCCACCACGATCAGCGTTGTCCGTCGTTTGCGACCAACACAACGTAGTGCGGGCATAGCCCGTGCATGGGTGAGTATAACCTACTCAGTAGGGAACCCGAGACCCCTGAAGGTCTCCCAGAATACAAAAAGGATAAACCACAAGGGAAAGATATAATCACGAAGTAACATCCGACACGTCTTAGGTATATGCCCTTACATATACCTAAGTCATCAATTCTCGCTCGACTCCAACATCCGAGCTCAAGTGCAACCCAGTCCACACAGGAAAGAAAAACGTAAAATCCACAGAGGATAGCTCAACACAATCCACAAAGGAAAGTAAAACATAAATCCGCATAGGATAGCTCAATAGAATCCACAAAGGAAAGTAAAATGTAAATCCACACAGGATGGCTCAACACAATCCACAAAGGAAAGTAAAACGTAAATCCACACAAGATGGCTCAACACAATCCACAAAGGAAAGTAAAACAGAGTTTCAGCTCACACAGGTATACTTCTTCGAATGACGATAGAGATGATCACTGATACATCTAAGTCATCGGACCCACAAAGGATCGATAGGTACTAACCCCCGCAATGACCCACAAAGGATCTGACCCACAAAGGATCGATAGGTAACTAACCCCCGCAAGACCCACACAAGATCGGGCCCACACAGGACCTGTAGGCGCTGGCTCACACAGAACCGCTGAGCGCTGACCCACATAGGATCGGACCCACACAGGATCGGTAGCACTGACCCACAAAGGATCGCTGAGTGCTGTAGTCGTCGCCGTCGAATCCACTGAGGATCTCTGCACAGTCGTCGTCGTCACAGTAGCAGTCGCAGCCAGCTCTAGGGTTCCCGCACACAGCAAGCTTGTTCAGGAGGGTCTGCTCCACGAGCCGAGATGCTGATACATCAACTGACACATAGTCCAGAGTTTATGTATCCAAAAGTTCCGTATCGTCATCAGGAACTCAACGTCGCAGATGGTGCGTCAATCAGACGCTCGGTCTGAGAGTTATTGGCTTTTTCCTCTCAGGGGCCCGGTTGGTTTTTAAGGAAAAACCAACCTGACCGTACTCCACCTGCGTCCAAACCTTGGGCGAAGTATTCCAATATCTGTCTCACTTAAATGAATTCAACAAAGTCGACGGCACGTCGATCGGACGTCTGAAGCTCAAGATATGAGAGTTTCCGCTCCGAGGGCCCGGTTGGTTTCGTGTACGAACCAACCCGGCCGAACTCAAAGTATCTCGAAACCTTGAGTGCGATATACCGAAAAGACCGTCTCGATCCAAGGATCGCAACGCCGCTAAAGGCAAGTCGTTCGGAGGCCCGTAGCTCAAGTTACGGGCAAAAGACCAAAAACGGTCCGAAGACGAGGGGTTTGGGCCCAGACCGACCCTGCCCTACCCCCCCTGGGTCGGCCCGGTCCGGCCAGGGCGTGACCCGGCTGGTCGGGCCGGCCTGGCTCGGCTCGGCCAAGCGGCCGAGCGAGGGAGCCGTGGGGTGGCGCTGCCCCCGCGGGAAGAAGGTGTCGCGGCCCACGTGGGGCCGTGCTAGAGTCAGCGGACGCGGCTTTGCCGCGTCCCGTGCGTGCAGGAACCGCGCGGCCGCGGGTCCGGCCACGGCGGCCCTGTCTGGCGGCGCGCCAGGGAGCCGCCACCTCCGGCCGCCGGTGGCTTCCTCGGGCCACCGAAGTTGCTCCGGTGGTCTGATTTCCTTCCCGTCTACGCCGAAGCTCCTCCCGGGTCCCGTTCTTCACTGCGGAAAAAACGGATCATCCATGCGGCATGTTTTGTCGTCACTCGCAAATCCGTGCATCAATGAAGAACTGCGGAGGGTTGTCGGGCCGTGTTTTTTTGGCCCGCACCCTTCGCGTTAGATGATAAAAGTCGGGAGAAATAATCAACACATGAAAACATAAAAAATAACAATTTTAATAAATTAAAATTGTTCTTATGAAACCGGGTTCTTGGTTTTAAAAGAAACAATCACGGGAATTAAAGATTGTTCTCAAATAAAAATACCTACCTTGTCAAGTCGTCGCACGCGCGTTCTTTGTGGAATTGATCACCACGGAAGAAGGCGATCGTCGCGTCGTGGAAGGGCATCGCGTTTTCATGGAAGGGCGTCGCGTCGTCGCGGAAGGGCGTCGCGTCGTCACGTAATACGATGTAGCGTCAACGAACTCCGAGGTTCAAGAACATGTAGATTTAATTATATTAATTAAATCCATGATGTTGTTATAACCCACAAAGAGATTTAAATGAAGAAACCCGAAATCTCCTACCTCAAGCAGTTGGTGATCAGAGATCGTTGTGGGGAAGAACGTCTCGGAAGAAGCGTCCTCAATCTCCGAAGGTGACGGCGTTCTTCGCGTTCTTCGCATTCTTCGCGAAGGAGGATGAAGGCACAAGATTGGTCAAAACCTCTCAACGATAAATTCTCCAGAAGTCCTGCGTTGGTCTTATTTTATTATTACTCCAACGAATTGTAAATAGGTTAAGAAACGATTAAATTAATTCATAGAATTAATTAAACGAATAAAACCACCCAATTAATTGGTGCGTTAAGAATTTAAGAAAACGCGTCAGTTGACTTTCATAATGACGGGTTTTCACGGGTGCGTTACATAGCGGAAAAGAAATGGTGGGGCTTGTGCGGCCCCACCTCACAAATATCATACCAGGAGGGTAATATATTTTGGGTTCTACCCTATCCGCTTCAAGTCAACTTAAGCAGCTTAAAGTGGCTTTTAAGTGGCTTTAAGTGAAATAAAATAAAGTTTGTCGTACTAATTATTTTATTTCTTAACTTTAAGCCCAAAAAATTAAAAACCACACCCGAGCAAACGCAACTCCGGAAGAGGCGTTTCTAAGAAAATATCGGCGCTGTGATTCTATCGGTGCCCTCAGAATTTGATTCCGAGCACTGGTTTAAAACTTAGAAAAACCCGCTCGTCCGCTCACTGAACGTACCCGAGCCAAACTTTGGAAAATGATTTCGAGCACACCGGGCCTCGGAATCAGGTGCCGTTAGAAACTGCGTTCTATTAAAATTTCAAATAAAATTAAGAAAAAACAATTTCCTTGAAATTTACGGGTCTTTACAGACCAACACTAAAAGCCACACAAAAAAGGAAACCAACACAAAATAAGATCCAATATCAGAATAAAATATTGAACCTAAAAGAATATGCACCCATGTACAAGAGAAAAATATAACTATAGAGATAAAATAAAACTGAGAATAAGCAAAAAATACAACATTTTGATGTACATCCCCACAACAAGAAAGTAAGTCTCATTACGCTTGTTAAAAGTGAAAACAAAAAACTTAGAAAATATATTCCAAATGTGAGAAAATTAAAAAATTAAATCATCCACTAATTATACATAGTAATGCATCATTTTAGAAAAGTGAAAACTCTAAAATAATACTAATGATACCAATGATATGCTACAATAGTGATTATTAAATTTGAAATATGAAAAAATAGCCACAAGATGAACTTCATTGTCTACCAAAATTTTAAATGCAACCCCATCCACCTTAATCAAATGATCATCATAATCTTCTATAATTTTTACTTTTTTCTATGGACTTTGGTCATAAAAATATGATTCCATGATTTCTCCATCCATTTTCTTCAGTGATCAGTTCATTTTAGAAATTTGTACTTATTATTGATGATAGTGTTAGCCAGTTGAATAACCTAATAAATAAATCAAAGAAAAAAATTGTACATATGAACCTATATTTTCACCATATTATTCATATCCATGCTCAGATAAGTGAGTCCCATATTTTAGGGACAAATATTATCCCCATTAAGAGGATAATCCTTCTTTGAGGCTATTTTAAATTTGGAAGAATAAATAGCTGAACCTGGAGTCCCTAGATCATCAAACATGTAGAAATTCAATTATTTTGATTTAATAGATCCATAATTATATGTAATTGGATAAATTATGACACGTTTCTTATAAAAATTATCAATAACATTCATTTTCATTTCCCATTTAAATTCAAAAACAACACCATAGTTAGAGGATGATTCCAAAATCAAGATGAATATATCCAACCCTATTCTTATTTCATGCCATCCACTAACATTATCCAATATAACCACCATCCTTTGGCATTAAATGTCACTATATTTAGAAATAGGTACATTTAATATTAAGATACTAACTTTTTGAAATCAATATTCCTATTCCAAAGCTTTTGGAATTATTTTAATTATTTTCTAGTTGAATAAAAATTACATTTTGTTTTAGAGGGTCTCTAAATTCAACTTCAACTTCTTTAGTTTTTTCTAAATTAGGAGTAAATCTAACCTAACTTGACCTAATCGAAATGACTCACTTCCTTGATTACATTGTATTAGATAAAGCAATAATTTTATGGAACCAACCCAATATTATATCCACTTGGCACCCAATTATACTTTCTATATGTCCTAAAATGGATTATAATCCCCATGCGATGTAATCTAGTTTCTAGTAATTATACGAATCAATTGGGGAATGATTCCTCCCACAATTTGAGATAAAAGGAAGTGAAAAATAAACTAAGAGTCTGACATGGACTTCCCTTACATTGTAATTCTATGTATAATTAAATGGAAAAAGAGAAAAATAAATAATCATACCAAAATGTCCACAACAAAAAATACAGATCTAACCCATTTCTAGAATAAAAAACATACATTGATACGAAAAAATTTATAAAAAGGAATTAAAAATAAACTATCAATAGAAAAATATAATTTTAGAAAAGGAAGAGAATTTTGGTTGATTCAATGCTAACAAAAAAAAATCAAACATGAGCCAAGACTAAAACAAATTCCATGCAATCTTCGGGCTCTCACTAACACCAAACTCATCCCACATCGCCTCAAGTAGAAAAACCTAAATCCAACTAAATTAACCAATAACCTAAAATATATTTACACGAAATAAAAATCCCAGATGTTCTCTACAACCCTCTAGGATAATACAGTTCATTTCATAAGGGAATTCATAAACTCTTGTTTGAAAATATAATTATAAAGTAATCTTTAAAGAATAATCATGTAAAAAAACTCACAAGTTCATAATTTTTTTTTTAAAAAGTTCAACTTTTCTTTCTTAAACTGAAAATGAAAACATTAAAAATAATACACACTATCCTAATCCACTTAAAACCACAAACTAATTTACACCTCTCAAATAAATCACTTGTTTTATTTAAATGATAAAAATATCTTTATAAACATTTCACCAAACAAATCCTTCATTATACCAAATCACCCATACTGAATTCTACTTTACAAACCCACAAAAATGTCTTTAAATTGAAAAAAATGAATTTAAAAACATATTTGGAATCCATTTTTGAGGGAAATGATCCAACATGCATATGATAAGAATAACAATATAAGAAACAAATGTCACAGAGAATAAAAATAAATATTATAAATACATCGGTTCCACAACAACATAAGTAGGGGAAACGATACAATAAAACACTAGATCAAGACCCCTAATGTCAATTACTAGACAAGAAATAGATTATTTAATGGGATCTACCCTAGGATACCTAATGTGATGCACATATAATCTAATAATATTGTCTACTCATGGACCAACTACCGACATATGATGAAATCCAAACCACATGTTATCCAACTAGTCCACACAAGCCTCCTTAAAATTACACTCCCTACTATCCCTAGTTCCTAGATTCATTTTAAGAAAACCACCAATGTGTGAACCAACTAGTGTAAAATAAATATATATCACATACTCAGAAATCAGGCTTCCACGACCTATAATGAACTGAGGTGAAAGAACATGAAAACCGAGATTAACACAAAATACACAAGAAATGACTATCCCTCTATCCAAATAATCTCAGAATGAATATCCACATATAACTAATGATTTTTATATATAAACAACTATACTTCCACTAAAGGGGTGATAAAAATATTACATAGTGATAAATGAGCCACACAGGGGGTAACAAATTCAAGGGGAAATAAAGTGGTGTCTTTAATAACCAACCTTTTAAAACCAAAGTTCCAAATGATCATTTATCATAAAACATGGATCAGATTTCCAAGCCCTTTAATTTTTCACAAAACACCATTCCAAAAACTCTCTTTAAACTAATGGAAATCACACTAACCATTTAAACAATTTCAAATCTACCCTTTAAAACATGTTATTTCCACTTTGAAATCAAAATAAGTCCAAATAGAATCCATTTCTATAAAAATCATTTTTAAATAGCCATAATGAAATTTTTTCAAGGGGTAAAATAAACATCATTTCCAATCAAAATTTCAAATTTATTAACAAACCCTATTTTAGAACAATTTGAGGTTAACACCAAACCTTGAAACAATGTACAATTTAAATCATCATTTCAACTCATTGAAAAAAAAACTGGATCAAAATATAGCACACAACATTAATACATTTTCAAAAAGGACATCCTAGGAATTTAATACAAGATTATAACATAAGAACATTCCATTTAAATCATGAAAAACATTGAATTTAAAATAGAATCCCATATTACCAAGGTAATAACAAATGAAATTGTTTTAAATCATCACATTGACATCAAATTTTTTCATAAATTCAATAATAGTAATTTAGAAAGAAAAATCACACCTTGAATTCGAAAATGAATCACCTGCATAGAAACACCTACCTTAAATTGGTGTAAATTGAGTCGCAACCCACTGGAACATATCATATTAAATAGAGACCACCCAAACAAAGATAGGTACAACATCTATAAAACCTAGACACCAAAAAACCCAACATTTGATCCACCAGAAACTCTTAAATTTGTCACAAGACTTCTAGGGTTCATGTGAGAATCCAAATCTAAGTGGAAAGAGAGTAGGAAAATAAAAAGAGAGAAATAGAGGATGATTTACCATAAAAAACATTAAAAACAAAAAAGTAAAGGTAAAATCAATAGGGGTGATTTTGAAATCCTTCCTTAGGCTTCTAATTGTGGACTGAATCACATGGATGAAGAATGGGGTGAAAAATATTTAATTAAAAATATGGGAAAAAGGTAAAATCACACATTAATTTATTCTTGGTAGGCTTTAAGGTTTGGCCACATGGGTTTTCAAACCATGCACTGACCACTAACCAGGACAAAACCAACCACAAGATTTTAAGCGTTCTCTAGATGGTTTGAAAACCATGTGAAGGCTATGAAAAATGGTTTTGTCACCATGAAAAAACCTATATAATGTCACTATGTTGTTACTCCAAACCATGCAGTGAAACCTTTGAACACCCATAATGCCTCAAAAATTAGAAAATTCCAGCCCAAAAATCACCAAGACTTGGAATAACCCAAGATAAGATAATATAGAGTAAAATAAGCTCCACTATGATATGATGGTTTCAAAATTCTCCTCACTATGAATATATTTACCCTTAAAAAGTCTATTTTTGTAAAAAGAATATGGGAGTGAATAAAAGATCCAAAATGGACCAAAAAAACCCAACCAAATGGTTTAATAATCAATATCCTAAAAATCAATATAAATGATCATCCAAAATAATTCTAAATACCTCCAAGAATAATTAAAATAATAAGCTCAAAAAGATTATCTAAGTAGAAATAGATACACATGGTGTCCCACCATTTAGGATTCCTTTAACATGGTTTTACAAAATGATGCTACCAAGACACATCCTAAAAAAACTGAGTTTCGATTATAGAAACCCACTCTCAAACTAAATAAAACATCAAAATGAATAATGATGAAAAACCACAAACAACCTCAAAGAAATGACGCAAGATTTGGGATCAGACCATAACACACATAGTTAAACTAGGATCATAAACTGGATCACCCCCATATGTTGGATCCCAAATTACCCAATCCAAACACTAGTTTATATGAAAACTCAACTTGATAATCACCCATCATAGTTAAAAAATCATGCACCAAAGGCCTTTCTCATGTCCCAAAAGCAATCAACTCAAAATATCAACACAAAAAACATGCATAATATTAAAATCAAAAAAAGTATATCCCATAAAATGTTGAAAAACTAAAAACCATTTACCGCCATCGATAAGGAATAATGAATTCTATAAAATGACATTCAAATCCATCCAAAAGAAACGTCTCAAGAAGTAACTATAAAATATATTCCAAACAACAGCACCAAAATATCTAGAAGCATGGAACAAAATAAAATCATTGAATTAAAGGTCCCAAAACAACATATCCACAAAATTTTCATACACAAAACTTATTTCAAAAAACCATCATATAAAATTTCTGAATAATACCTAAGTGTCCAAAGTAGAGGAAACTCTAAGAGACTTAAAATATGATGTCTTATAATTTCCTATAACACCACACTATAATCACACTAAATATATTTTTATCCCATGAGAGGGAACCTAAGGTTATATCTCTAGATCACCCCACTTCTACCCCTCACCCACCAGGTTACCCTTGTTCATACTGGATTGAACTAATGCATCACCCACTAGTGGATTCCTAGATCGATCGTCTTCTACCCAAATTTCCTCATTGAAAACCTCTTGAATGTATTTCAGGACAAATGAAAGTAAATATTGACCAACATTAGAGTAAATACCTCCTCTAAAAAAATGATATTTCTCAAAATCATTAAAGAACAATTTTTGGGAGAAGATGACTAACACTAAGAATTGATCAATTTACTCCATCACAGATTTATCACCCTAGTTGCGGCTCAAAATATCAATTTATCTATATATTTTTACAACCTTAATAGATAACCACTAGATAAAAAACATGTAAAAAACTATGTTGTAACATATTCATACATCTTATAAGGTATAATAGTCTCCCACCAAACTCCAATAGAACCAAAAAACAAGCTCATGACTTCTCTAACCCATGAGGCTTAAGGTGTACCATGATAATTTATGATCACCTAAATGATTTAAAACTACCTTATTTTCTTACATATAACGTTTATAACCAAAAAAATAGGTTTTATTTTAATTTAATAAGTCCTTATAAAAAATATTTTCAACTAAATAAATTCACATCACATTCATAAGAATAAAGGAATAATTTCTTTCAAAATCACGAATTTTCTCTAATGAATTGTGAAAAAGACCCCATCATGGAATATTCTTATAAAAAGGCCAAAAATTCTATGTAAAAACAGTACAACCTTAGTGGAAGACCCAACAATCAAATAAGGAATGTAAAAATTTTAATTTCAAAATTGAATGTTGTTTTGAAAACCAATCATTTAAAGTAGTCTAATTAAAAAAAATCCAATTTAAAAAAAATCCATTTTTTTATAAAAAAATACCCTTTTTGATTATGAAATTATTTCAAAACACATTTTTGGAATCAAAATCTTTTGATAATACCCACGGAAAAAATTTAAATCATCAAATTTTATCTGTTTTAAAAGTTTTCCAAAGACCACAATGGAAACAACCATTTTATAATTAATTTTGTGACAAATAATGTAATAAACCCTTCCCAAAGAATCACTAATCCTTGTTTTCATGTCAAATTTTCACAAAATTTAAATTTATTTCAAAACATGGTTTTAAATTCAAGTGTAACCATAGAACTATAGAAACATTTAAACAAGGTTTACAAGAACCACATTCAAACAACTTCAAAACACTCTTCATTCCACATCCAACAGGTGAGAATAAATTTGAGAGAAATCCTGAAATTTAAGGATCTAAAAAAATTTAAATGGGAAGGAAACATGAAAATTCATGGTTGGACCTCACGTGTTTGAAAATTGTTCACCGACCATGAAACACACTCTATGAAAGGGGAAGAATCCACCACATGGGAACCACATAGTTTCCCATTCTATGTGTGTTATTTATGCAACTAAATTACCTTCTTTTTTCACCTCAAAACCAAAAAATAATCAACAAAATCACCTACAACATAGAAGGGGATACAAAAAAAAACAATTCATATAAATATATATTTTAAAAACTAAAAAATACTAAAATTCACAATTCAAAACCCATAATCACCTAGAACATTGATGTTTGGGGAGGGAAATAACAAGCTAGAATCTCACTTCTATTACCTATTAGGAACCAAAAAATATAATCACTTTTCTAAAAGGATATTCCCAAATAGTAGAGGGATACTCAAGAAGTTTAGGATCTTACTAAAGAACCTACACTGATACCATTTTATGACCAACCTAGGATGTCATCCACTTGGCACCCAAATCAGTTTTACACAAGGCCTGAAGGGATTTTCAATCCCCATGGGATCGAAAATATTTCTCAGACATCACATGAATCCATTTGGTAATGATTTTCACCACAATCAGAGATAAAAGATATTGGAACGTCTACTAAGATTTGATCATGGATCACCCTTAAATTGGAGGACTATGTATAATAAAACGAATAAGCGGGGTAAATTAAGAACCCATGAAAAAATGGTCATAACCAACAATATTGATTTAACACATTTTCATAAATATAAAACCTTATTCTATAAGAGAAAATATACAACCAGAGATAAATAGATACATTAAAAATAAGAAATTGAAAGCCACCATAAAAAAGGTTGTCTTAGCCAATAAAAGGCTAACAAAAACTAAAACTAACTCGATCCAAAATTTGAACCAACTCCATGAAAACGTTAGTTTCTCACTACCACTCAAATATCCCACATCAGATTCAAAGGATAAAATCCGAGTCTAACTCAAGGAACCTTGAAACTGAAATATAGGAACTAGGTAAAAATCCATGTTGTTCACTACAAGCTACTAAGATAATGAAAATAATTTCCAAAGTATATTCATAAATTATAGTTATAAAACATAACCATAATGTAATATTTTAAATATAAGTATGTAAAAACAACTCAAAAGTTGATAAACACTTTTCAAAACATTACACTATTATTTATTAAGTTGAAAACAGACACCGTGAAAATAATACCCACTAGTCTAAGCTATTTTGAACCACATACTCATTGAAATTTCTCATGAAATTATCATTTTTATTATTTAAATGAAAAAAATCACTTCGTAATCATTCAACTGAATAAATACTTTAATAAACCCAGATGCTCATTTTCAAATCTACTTAAAAAACCCACACACGAGACATTAAATTAAAAAGGTCTTTTCAAACATATTTGTAAGAAATTTTCAATGGAAACAACCCAAAACACATAGGTAAAGCCTAATAAAGTAGGAAACAAATGTCATAATGTATATAAATAAATATGTGAATTATATGTGTTCCACAATAAGATAAATAGAGTAAATGATAAAATTTAATAGAATGTTAAATCCACTAGTGTAAATACCAGAGAAGAAATAAAATGGTTTATGGACTCTACCATAAGATCCCTAATGCGAGACCCATCTAATATATTAAGAGTCTCCAGTCATAGAAAAACTGCTGACATATATAGAAATCCAAACAAATAATCATCCAACATTCCCACATAAGAGTCATTGTGAGGACACCCACTCATATACCATGTTCCTAGTATGACTGGAGGGACACTAGTGTTGTGTGGGAAAATTAGTGTAACATAATTATAAATCTCCCACTAAGTACCAGGGATCCCATAACTAATAAAGAAAATAGGAAAAAAACATGAAAGAAAATATTATCATGAGAGGAACAAGTAATTACTATCAATCACCACCAATTCCCCTATAACAAATAACCCCATATAATTCACACATCCACCATATAAACAAACATATTCCCACTCAAGGGGAGAACCAAACATCGCGTAATGATAAATGACCCACACAAGGGGGAATTTCATGGGGGTAATCAAGAGGTGTATTTAACAACCAACATTTTAAAACAAAATTTACAAATTAACATATATCATAAATCAAGTCTCATATTTCCAATAACTTTCATATTTTATAAAACACCATTCCTAAAACATATTTTAAACCAATGGAAATCCTAATCATGTTTTAAATAATTGAAAGACTCATTTTGAATAATGGGACATCCTAGTTGAAATAAAACCATGGAAAAAGGCCATCCAATTCTTTCAAAAAAATTAAATATCTATAAATGAATTTTATCACGGGTTAAAAAAACACCCATTTGAAATCAACATTCTAAATTCATTAAATAAACCAGTTTTAAAAGTCTTTGAGGATAAAACATCACTATAAAATTATTTGAACATTAAATTTTTTTTTACTAAAATAAAACCGAAACCTGATTAAAATACGACACAAAACATTAAAAAAATTTCAAAAAAGAACCTCATAGGCATTTGATATATGCATAGTGCATAATAAAATTCCATTTAAAAAATAGAAAACATGGAATTTAATATAGAAACCCTTATTTCAATGCTAAATAAATAGTAAAATGGTTTCAAATCATCACATGTATATAACATACATTCAAAAATTGAATAAAAGTTAATTTAGAAATCATTATAACACCTTTAATAAAAAAATTAAACCATTTCTAAGAAACAACTACCTTAAAGAGGTTGGAATTAAATCAAATCCAACGGAAACATGTGTCCTTCAATGGATACCACCCCAAAAAATAGAGATTCATTATATAAACCCTATACACTAAAACCCTTTCATTATATCCATTAAAATACCTAAAATTATCCACAATAGTTCTAGGTTTTATGGTATAATTCAAATTTAATAGGAATGAGATAAAGAGTGGAAAATTTTCCCTAGAATCGCTTGAGAAACACCAAATCAGAGAAAAATATCAAGAGGGGAGGATATTAGAACTCATCATTAGGCTCCAAATGGTTGGATGAATAGTATGGGGGAATTAATGGGTGGAAAATTTTAAATTTTATGAAGTAAAAAGGTAAAATAAATCTATAAGTGATTCTAGGAAGGTCGTACAATTTATCTACACAGTTATCCAAACAATGTTCCAAGCGTGTAGTGGTTACTGCCTAGGAAAAACATATTTGATTATTTTTGGGAAACTCAACATTGTTTGAAAGATCATGTGGTTGTTATTTAAAAGGACTCTATCCTCATTATAGTCCCCTATGTATAAGCACCACATGGTTACTCCTAACAGTGTAGGTAAATTGTTCCACACCGATAAAGACTCCGAAATTCCAAAATCCTGACCCAAAAATCAATACAAACAATAATAAACACAGATAATATAAATTAGAGAAAAATAATATCTATAATGACATGTGGGTGTCAAAAAACCATATTCAATTTTTTAATAAGGTTTAGTATTTTTTTATTTTTTACATCCTCTATAGATGATGATCTATATCAGTATATGAAATATTATCACTATAAGATTGACCATATTATCATTCATTATCTATTTTATCATCTCTTATACAATTAGTTAGATAATCCCCAATTTTAATTCCGGTTGTAAATATAATGAAACAGACTTTTACATCTGAATCCTATTCTAAGAACATAATCATTCAATGTTTTCTTGATAACAACTGAATTAACAAAAATCTTAACACCAATAATTACAATGTCAGAAAAAATATTGAGCCAATAAGAATCCCAAATACCTTTTAGGTTTAATGTTTTTGAGAGTTAGGACAAATTCTAAAAAAGAAAACGTCACTTCTTTCTCATCAAATATAACATTTTCCAATATACCCCGATTTTATTATTCCATAATAAGTCTTTAGTGTCTCTTATAAAATTCCACGCACATAACAATCTTCTATAATTATCATTCATATTATTTTTATTTATAATCTGGTGAATGGAAACATAAGGAGGTTAACCTCAAATTCGTAGTAAGTTAAATCATACGACATAGTCTATCACGAATAAATAAAGAATAAACAATATTGTAGAGATGAAGAATAATAAAATATTCTACATAAAAAATATCATGAAAGGGGAATATATTCATTGATGACATAAAAATATAAATAAACACATAGATAAAAATAAATAGTTTCATAATGAAAATATGCATAAAGTCAGATATCATAATCTTACACTCAGTTACTCATGTCAATATATCATACATAAATAGATAAGACATATACCAAATACCCAATATAGTTTGTCCCATGAGACCTAATAGTGCATTGGGGGGAAAACTAATTTCAACCCCCACCCATCACATACTATGTTCAATGAATTCATTATATGAATAAATGAATAAGCATTAAATACATAATCAACATTTCTTAATAACAAAAATCCGTATTGGAATACTAGCATATTAAATTCAAATATTTCCCAATTACATAATCATCCTCCCCATGTAATCATTAGTTATTTGTAAAAAACTGACAAGTAAATATTTTAACATTTTTACCCAATTAATAAATGAGCTATCATTCTTGGTAACCACCACAATATGATCTATATAAAATGGGTTTTTTATAACATATAGAGTAATGAGTATATTCTTATGTAAATATTTAAACTGATGTTGAATTTATCTGTGATAATAAAGAACACAGATATGAAGGTGACTAGAAATTCATTATAAAAAGGTATTGTAGTAAAGATAATTCCCATGGGAAATAACAAGAAAAATACTAGAAAATAATTTGAAAACAATTTCTATTTAATATTTTGTAACATTGTTTCAAAAAATATGATGTTATAAATCAATTATAAACTATTTTAATGAGGGTTCAATCATAATTTTTAAATATAATTTATAAAATAATGTATAATAATATAATACTGAAAATAAACTATATTTATGTTAGAAAATATGGAGTGGAAGCTAAAAATATACATAAGTATAGTGAATCCCTTTTTAAAAATATTTAGGAAAATAAAAATATTTTCTTTTTAAAAATTCATATAATAATTGGATTAAACATTACTTTGGAAAAACATGGAAACTTGGAAAATATGTTAAATTATTAAGAAGGGTCACGATTTTGGGAAAATTCTTTCAAGATAAGAAAAAATTAATATGTAATATTTTCACACTTTTGTAGTGAATGTAAAAAAGGACATTTTAGGACGTTATTGAAATTATTCTTTTTAAAATATTTCATAAAAAATAAATGTCTGAAAAAATTAACAATAATAAACCATTCAGATATATAAAACAAAATTCTTAAAATAAAATAATCAATATGTATATGGAAGATAATTGTTCCTGACTAAAAATGATAGATAATATTATATTTTCTTAGAACATTCTCTCAATTTATTTGAGTACCAAAGGGAGAAAAAAAAAGGAAATAACACTTTGAAACCCCAAAACATTACATTTTAAAGGTAAATAGAATATTTTTAAGAGATAAATAACATATAATTCACCTAAAAAATATGGAAGCATAAGATATCCTGATTATAAATGAGATTGAAACATAAACCCTTATGACACTGGTAACATCAAAATCAAAGTCCATAAAAAGTGATAACATGATATGGAATAGTGAATGACATTAATGGTATCAATTTTTATTTTTAAATATATTCATGAGGTAGAAATTACACCATATAAAATAAAACAGAGTGTACAATATGAAATATGTCTCAAAGAATCAAAATTGATGCCATGAACCCTTATAGATATTCTAACACTTGAATAAAATACTCTTGAAGGAGTGAAAATAAAATGGATTGTTAAATAAATTTATTATGAATTAAAATGTGATATAATATTTCAAATAGTCATCATATTCACTATGAAATAGAAATCAGTGTGTAAATCAAAACATTTCTCAATGAAAGACAGTTGAGATGAGAAACCCTTACAAAGATCATAATATTTTATGTGAGAATAAATACATAGAGTGACTATGTAAAAAAATATTAAACATGATAATACAAGTTACAATGAGACCTAAAACAATCATAGGTCATTTCACACATAATCATGGAATAACATAATCAATAGAGATTTGATATAACCTAATAAAAGTAAGCCATGTTAAAGAAACCCATTACCTTATATTTCTGATTGGTTGAACATGTTTTAGCTTCAGGTATAATAATATTATATTAATTATATATATATATAATATTCATATTCATATATATATTATTGTATATAATTTATTTATAATGTCTTTTTACCCATTTACTCATAATTCTTTATTAAAATCAATTATTTAGGTATTAACTGTTATGTTTCTTAAACATGTTTTGATTCGAAGCCCTAAGTCGTTTAAAATTGTTCAAATTTTTATCATATATAGGGTCTTATAATTTTTATAATTATCACATTAAAACTGTTAATATACCTTTTGAACCATCAATGTAAGACAATCATGAAAATTGAATCAAATTGCTTCATGGAGGTGGCGGTCTTCACATATAGACAAGAAACATTATCATTTTCCAATGGATGGCATGGTAAGAAGGTAGAAAATATTTTACCTTTATAGAATAATGATTATTTCATAAATATCATATATTCCCAATTAATATATCTTTATAACCATTTTTTTAATTTGTTATGAAAATTAAAATATATAGCTTGATTGTTATGGTAGTCCATACGTACGCATGAATTTTTTTTCATTTTACATAAGATATAAATGAGATTAAAATGGTTATAAAATTAAAAAAATAACATATAATTATATGAAATATACATAATTCATTTTTATAATATAGTAATATAATATTTTCATGAGTTGGAAGAAGAAATAAACTTGAAATATATTGGTAAATATATTTTCCTCCTCATTGGTTATGATCTTTTAGATTTAACTTAAGTCCTTTGGAGGAGAGGTTTATGGTCATTATATGAGATTTTGAATGTGGTATGGGTGATTTGGAGTTGTATTTTTATTAAGGTTTTATAGAAAACAAAAACAACATATTTATTTGAAAGGATTATATTAAGTTACTTTTAATAAGTTTTAATTAATGGCTTCTTCATAAATACATAGCCATTAATGGACTTGAATGTAATTTTAAAATTAAAATTGGTTATAAAATGGAAAATAAATTATTGGATATAAAATTTTCAAATACAATTGAATAATTATAGTATTTTTATGATTTTTAATTAAATTTATAAAATATTATTTAACATTAAATATTATTAAGGTTATTTTCATATCTATTAAACTAATTTAGCATTAAAGTCATCATGAAAACAACATAGTTTCAATTTAAATATTTAAAAATTTAATTAAATTTAATTTTCATTCATAAAAATAAACAAATACAATAATTTATTTTAAAAAAGTAACTTATAACATTTTTAATGCTATTAACTTTGAGTTTTATCCTTCTTTCACAAACGCTTAATTGACGATGCATAAGCGTTCTCATTAATTATACCATCATAAAAAATATAATAAATATATATAACAAAAATAATTTATTCACATTCAAGGGAATCATTTAAAACCATTCATAAAACCATTTTATTTTTAATCCATCAAATTATAGATAGTAAAAGGAAGATAATGAAATTTTGTAAGTATTTTTTATTTAAACAATATAATGGTCATATTAGAAGCATCACGACACCAAATTTAAATATTTTCTAATTTAGGATGTGTTTTTTCAAAATAAATTCCTCAAATGAAATAAATTAATATTTTTGAGATATTGTTACACCTCATCCTATATTTTTAACTTCATTTAACCAATTTTCCCCTTTACTATGGTGAGAAACGTTTACCTTGGTTATCATTCAAGATGACCAAAATGAAATTGAAGTTATAAAAAAATTTATACATGATTAATATGAATATGGAAACAATTTTTTATGATTCAATTATATAAATTTTAAAAATTATTATTAATATATGTTCACAAAATCCAACAAAAACAACTTTGTGAAAAATGTATATTTTGAGAATACAAATTATTTTATATCAAAATAATGTATAATGTTTATTATTATTTAATAAATTGGATTATTTTATAAAAAAAATACTTATTTGACTTTAAATACAAACCAAAATTTAATGTGACATTTTGAAAACATGATTAAAAGAGAAGTGATGAAAATAGTTTTTATTTTAATAAAAACATTACTTAGATTTCCAAAAATTTCAATCATAGATTTATAAGTCAAAAATTATATTTAAAAAAAAATATAATAATTATTAATTATATATTTAGTCTATACAAATGTTTCAAAAACTTCCAAGTTATTCTAATATAAAGATAATGCTATAAAAGTGACAGTATATTCAAAATCATTTTTTTTATTATTCACCGAAAAATCAATTATTATTGAAAAAATCCCAGACACTAAACATAAGATAATTTTAATATGTTGATATGAAGGATGAATTAATTCTTATGAAATTAAATTAATGAAATTTATCAATTTTTTTAAATGAAAATAGAAATTATATAGAAAACTCATTTTTATAGAAAAATTGCACTTTTTAAACATTAGATGTTTTTAAACTTATATGAGTCCATTATTATAATAAAAAATAGCAGTTATTTCCTAATAAATAATAAATAATCTTTTATTAGGATAACCATTCTACATATATTTCAGAACATTATTACTCCTACCCATACCTTCCCATTCAACATCTTGGTTATAGCTGTCTATTTAAATAATAATTTTTCTGTAATATACCACAATTTATTTAATCTTGGTGTTCATATGGTATATTCCTTCTAAAATAGTATTAATATAAAGTATAACTATATACATAAATATTGGGGTGTCACATTATCCCCCTCTTATAGTGATTTCATCGTCACAATTTAAATTTGTTCTCACCAAAATGAACGTATATCGACATTAGTTTAATCTCAGATGTTGATTTTATCATGTTAATGAATTTATAAGATAAAGAGTGGAATCCTATTATCTTATAAATATTTATAAACCAAGTTAATTAAAATATAATACTTATACTTATGCATTTATTTCCAAAAGCATACCTTAATAGTTGAGAACTATTTTCCATATCAGACTTAGTAGATTTATTATAAGACCCCATCCTTAAACATTACTTAATTTAGAGATAAGTCAATAATTTTACATTAATTTACATCGAGTATCAATATAGTTTTAGTGATTTAGATAATTAGGTCATAACTTATACATAACATCTCAAATATTACTTGAATACACTTCTACTCACTATCCATTTTTTCATAAAACAAAAACCCTATATGATATCGTTTCATGTTTTAACAACATAACATCTCCTCGATCCCATCCTTAAATCTCTTCATCTTTATGTCTCATAAAAAACATTTGAAAACATGGGATGATCATAAAAAGATCTGTAAGGGATACATAATGAATGAAAACTGTTATTCTTGGGATAACATGAAAACCAATAAAACATTATCATAAGTAATACTTTTCAATTTTAATAAGTAGTAAATATACTTCACTTAATATAATCTCATTACTTACCATATTTTTATCGAAAATATTTCCATAAATTCCATATAAATCAACATATAACATATAAAGGTAACTTGGGACATAAACATAAATAAATGGAATAACCATACGGTCGACTTCCACACATATCACTAAATGTAATATCCATATGACCAACTTCTATACCCAATACATTTGACATTATAATGTAACCACCCTTCTATAGTTTGTCACAAAACTACCCATAATTTTTTTTATCATAAAACCACCCATCATTGGTTTATCACGTGACCACTCGTCAAATGTCTATGTGCCATAACACATAAAATATTCCAAATATCAACATTTCACAAATAACATTTCATTTTCAATCAAAAGAAATCATTTCAAGATATTGAAATTCTCAATTCATTTCAAAAACCATTTTCACTAACAAAACAACCAAAAAAGGAAAAATGGATTTCTTTTCCTTTTGAAAAAATTAAGGCTTACAAAGGAATCCAAATATCAAATATCAATTAAAGTGGTAGAGAGGCCGTTGTCACCGCTTATGTTAAAAATATTCATTTCGTTGTTTAGTAAAATGATTCGTAGAAGAAGGATTCCATTTGAATGAAATTAAAAGTCAAAGGGTTTTATTATACACCGTATAAAATAAGGATGTGTATATTATCAAACTATACCTAAATGAAAGTAGATTGAGTCAAAGTCCCTTACCTGGAGTATGATTCATCACGTATGTTCCTTATTCTTCCGGAATAATAAACTTTAGTTACTTTCTACTCACTTATGAACCTTTTTCAAGTTTATTTTTTCTTTTATATCACTTATTTCCATGTTATAAAAATTATATAATTATTTACGTTAATATCGGTCATTTTGTTGATATTGGGTACTTGAGTCGAAAATGATCTTGTTATAAATAAAAATTTTCCATGTGGTCAAAAGTAAATTATATAGAGAATAGTATTAATGATTTAAATATGTATTTATAATAGTCCATAACATTTGGAGAGAAGAAATTAAATTCACTGTTCATGGAGATGGTAAGACATACGTACAAATGAACGATACTTTCTTTTATTTTTCATATTAAAGAAATCAAAACTAAATGATACAAAAGTGTATTAAAATTACAGTATAATATCATATGATATATATTTTACAGAAGTTAACTAATTCAATCCATTATAAATTTGATTTATGTTATGAATGATTCATATCACATTGAGGGGGCGGTAGTCCACACTTCTTCAAAGGAAATTATCATATTTACACATCATGAAAAGAATAAAGGTATGATTGTAAATAAACATTACAGTATAATAGAGACAATATAAATATAATATATATCATATATAAATAATGTTCGATCATAATGGCCACTATGAGATAATGAAAGATATCAAGTAATATGAGTTCTTAAAATTATTTTATTGCATAAAAATTTTCAAAATAAATTTATTTAAATTTTTATAATGTCATTAATTTAAAACATTCATTAATAAGGTAATGACTACATCATCATTGTGTCAGGAATAAATTTATTTATTTGATGTCTAAAATTTATAAATAATATATCATGACTTGGGAAATATTATTATCTTTCTAATTAATATTTATAGTCAAAAATGTCAATTATATAACCCCATATAAAAATTGTTTTTCCAAAAGTTACATGTTTACGTTACATTTTTCTTAACTTTAAATTAATTCATTTAAAATGTTATTTTCATATCCAAGTGGATCCATGGGGTTCGAAAATCGACCCAAGGATTCCCATGGTCGGATATATCTCATAAAATAGGATTAAGACACATTTTAGGGTTGTTTAATATCATTATAATATTTTTTTTCCATTTTTACAAATTTACCCATTAACCATGGAAAATATAATAATTGCTGAAGTTACTATTCATAATGTATAAAAATAAAAGGTACCTATTTACACACTTTGTACCTCATTATTCCAAATATATAATCCATTTTTATTAATTCAAAACACATAATAGGCAGAAATTAGTTTAAAATTAATTCCCTTTGTCGAAACTAAAAAGTGGGTTCTTAAGAAGTAATAACTATCAAAAGATTGACATGTGTTTATGTACAATTTAAATGTTAAATTAAGTACAATGACCAATATTGGATTAAATGATAAAAATATAATCCAATTACACTTTGAAATTAATTTAATGTATAATCTAACTATATAAATAAATTAGATGAAAATGCAGTTTTGACTTAAAATGCGGTATTTTTTACTATTCATAAAAACAGAACTTTATCAGAAAACTACCAAAAATTTATCCAATGTAAATTTTTATATCCCAATTATATATACGAATATTATTTTTTTTAATAGAATATATTAAAGTGAAAGAAAACTATATTTAAAATGGGTTCTTCATCAAAGGCACTAAAACAACATATTTAGAGAAATACTTCGTTTATCTGAAAAAAAATTAATTTCTTCTTATATCATATCTAAAAACATATAAAATGTATTTAAAAAATTACCTAGAATAAATAATATAAAATTTTCATTAAATAAAAATCCATAAATAGTGATATGATTTTATAAACACAATTATTCTCTTTTATATAAGTTTTTATAAAAACATATCCTTTATATTCAATTAGTTTTTACTTCCATTTATAATAAATTTGGTAACCAATGAATCCTTATTTAAACATTTTTAAACAATATTTCAGAATTCACATGATACTATTCATTCCCTCCATTCCAACAGTTAGGCGTAAACTACCATTTCAAATAATATTAATATTATTGTATTATTTTTCAGTATAACTCAATGTTGTGTGCAACGTAAGATTTCGAAGAAACCCATTGTTATGCATCGAGTACGCTATAGGAAAAAGAATACCTTTAATGTAAAATTAATATCTTCTTCATAAGTATTAATAGAAATAAAATAGTATTATTCGATAAATACCAAGGTTGTTACATTTATCTACCACCTACTTGAGTTAAGGAATTAGTTTACCACCCAAATAGAGAATGAGAAAATTTACTTACTTGATTTATTCATAATACATAATATTAATTTTATCATTAAGTTTTGTTTTTATTATTTTTATACATCTTCTTCATCTCATATTCGTAATATACATGATGGTATTTTCATCCATAAATTATAAAAAATAGCTTTTAACGGATCACGATATCTGTAGATAGATGAGAAGTTATTTATCATGTTTCTATAAATTAAAAAAATTTATAATAATATCCAATATGAATAAAACTTTAGATTAAGTAATAATACATTAACCAAAAATGCCTAAAAAGTATTATTAAACCCCAGGTCTGCATGGGTGTTAGGAGTTGGTGGAAAGATCAAATTTTGTAATAGTGTATTGATAATTTTTTTTGAGATTTATAGATGAGTTTTTAGGATTGTAACACCTCAAGGGAGGTTGTTAGGACTTTGTTAGAGGCTCAAGAGTCATCATGGGGGCTTAGAGGAGCCTTAGGAATGGTTTTTTGGCTACTGATTCCAAAGCTGTAGTAATGGAACATGCTAGCCAGTGGGGGCATTTAATGGTCAAAATTACTCAAATTATCCTTGTAGTTTATGGTTGGTATCCACCTTATTTATCATATTATGGAGCATGCGGATTGGGGTATCCCATTCACTTCCCATATCCTCCCTTGATCAAGGGGGTGTTTTGAGGCCTTTCTTCAATGGTTTGAGGTACAAGTCCATATATGTTCATCTCCTATTTACCTATATTTCTCTTGGTTTTAATTTTGGTTTCTAAGTACATGGTGTGGGTTTTGACTCCACCAAATCATGGTGGAATTTACTGATTCTCAGGGGGATTTCATGATGCTTGTTTAGAGGATGTCCCAAGATGACATCTGCCCATTGTAGCTCATCGTTTCGTCAAGTTTATGTTGCGTCATGAATTTTTCTTTGGGTTTTCATTAAAAGTAATTTCACTAATTATAGATATGGTTCGGGTACTTAGATATTTTCCTCTTAATGGTGTCGGGAGTCCCAAATAGACTTACCATGGGAATTTGGCTTCGGTTATGATGTAATGAGACAACCTGGTGAGTTTTCACCAAATATTTCAATGTTGAGTTAAATTTTTAAATTTATTATTTATTTTGTAATTAACTAATCATTAATGTATATATAGATAATGTATTTCGAGTCACTGATATGAGCATGGTTGAGTTCAGTTTAGGTAGGACGGGCTAGGATGGGCCTTTACAAATATTTCAAGCCTCTTTTAAATAAATGTGGAAGGATTCTTAAATGTTTTTGGTCTCCCATACTAGCCCCATGGATTGTTACTTTTGATTATTTGGTATGAAATATTTGGAATCACAACTTACGGTGATTACATTTGGTTAAATTGTTTACATAGTTTAAATTTAAGGTTTAAATCATTTTTAAATTTTTGAATTGGGTTAAATCCATTAGATGACCATTCTGAAGTGCCAATTACACCATGGTCCTAGTGCATTAACATTGTGGCCTAGCCACCAATAAATGAGGTAGTTACTATTGAGTATTTGTGAATTATGGAACCCTTGAACGGGTTGGTCTGGTGTTTTGAGATACATAGGTCTTAGGGAATATACATTTTTTTCCTCCGAAAAGAGGTGTGTTGTGACTTGGGACAACTGAACCTAGAGGGATCAATGAGATATTTGAGATACATGGTGGCCTCCAAATCTATTGGGAGGTGAAGCCAGACCTAATTTGTCTTTTTTTTTCTATGTAATGGCCTATGTGGTAACACCTTAAGTATACTGGGATCAAGATGGATTAGCAGAACGACCTAGAGTGACCTTGTGGATAAAGTTGGGATTTTTCGCATCTCTTGAATAATGCCTCTGTGTTGATCCCTTATTTATCCAAAAAGGTTGTGAAAATCAATTAATGTTGAAATGGAAAATGACATCCATAGAGCATCGAGAGTTAACCTGAGACCCAATTGGGATCAAAGACCCTCGTGATGGTGCATATATTATACTAAGACCGATGGGACCCAGTGGGTTCCCCATCAATAAAACTACTAAGAGTGGTTGTATTTTAGATGGCAGTAGGTGTTACCTTGGAATCCAAACCGGGACAATGAGCCTGAGTGGTTGTGAAAACTAGGGTTGGGAATGGGTATTAAACTAAACCTTAACTTTATTTTGATTATGGTGGGTTATGGAATGCTCCATTTTATGAATATATGATAAGGTTAAGCTTCCATGGATATGGATCCTGGTACATGAATGGGTTTCAAGGACATGGAGCCGGGATATGGGTAGGAGCCAACACAAACATGGAGCTTGGTGGTCAAATCTACCTTTGAATTAGATCTCTTAAAATGGTTATAAATACAATGGATTTAGATCTAGATGCATGTGATGTCATGGGCCAGATCACTGGATCCTAGAGACTATATGATATGAATTCCATGGATTTAGAGCTGGATGTACACACTACCAAAATTTGGGTCCTAGAGTTTTGAGACCATGGTAATATATTCCAAGGATTTGGAGTCAAATTCACTCACTACCAAATCTTGAATCTTTAAAGTCGTGATATTATTGTAATGGGAGTCATGAGCTGGAGTCAAATGCATGGTTTATTGTCATGGTATTGGGATGTTGTGGATATAGAGCTAAGATTTTTGGACTTCAAGGGGATGGTGCCTTGGAGTCATGAGGATTGGATTGGGATGAAATAGATTTGGATCTCATAGTTTACATGGGTAACATTATAACTACGACATACTAAAAGGCACACTGACACTGGCTGAAGTAGGTATAGTCAATCGGGGTCATAAACCCAAGTATTTATGTTGGTTTTATTTTTCTATTTTTTGTAGTTACTATTTTTATTTCAGATGAGCATATCACATGAATAAATCACTGTATATTCTAGTTAGTAAGAGACCACATTGGTGGTTCCCTACTGATTTTTATACTCATACCTTCTCAGGATTCCACTGAACGTGGGTACCCTAGAAACTCTCACATGTCATTATAGAAACAGGTTGGGTTGAGGCCTACAATTGATTAATCAAAATAGATTATAAATTACTGTAGTTTAGGATGAGGTATGTATTAGGGATATCATGGATAAGATGTTTTGATTATTTTATTTATTTTCATTCTATATATATTCTCTACCCAGTTAGAATATACTGTTGTATATATGATATGGTTGTTTGGGACCCTACTATATTTCATTTTTATCTCCCTATTTTTATTTATTTTCTTCAAATTTATGTTTATTTTTGATATATGATTTTTTTATTTTTCCCATTATTATACACTCTGGTATATGGGGTATAGTCTTTCCATCATACCACCCTATACCGCCACTGCTAGTCAGTAGCCTCTAGCATATGGGGAGATGTGCCTAAGGTCATGCAATATTACACTGGTATGGGTTCCATTTAGAGGTATGGGGTAGTGGGGTGTTACAAATTCATAGAATAAAATTGATTTTATTTTTAATTACTAACTTTGTATTGATATACAAGATATTTAGGAATGCATCAAATCCTTTGATAGAGATCATGCTGGTACACCTAGAACACATGTTCCGATAGGATGTCTAGGTTACTGAATATGTAATTGGTTTTTGGACATGCATTGTAATGGTTGTATATAATTTTCACCTTTAGTATCTCAAATGTATATTTAATGTTCTTGATTCCAAATTATTTTTAGCTCTTTTCCCATTATTAAGATGCTAATGAATTGATTTTGACTCCTGGACTATGCAGGAAAGAGGTTTCCCATGAATCATACAAGGAATATAAGATTCACATGAAATAAAATCCTACTAGTTTGTATTTTTACTAATGAATAACTCTATGTTGTTTAAAGTGTTAACAACTACTCATATGAAATTTTCCTATATAATTTCCTCGTGTCATTTAACTAATTTGTTTCTAAAAATTATACATACTTTATTTTTATGGCATGTCATGTGAATCTATGATGAGATTCTTGATGATGATGATGGTACAAACCCATTTCCATAGGAGTTACAATGACACTGGTGGGTTGATATGGATTTGGATGCCTAATGTTGAATCCCTTACGGTTTTTAATTTAGGTTCAGTTATTTAAAGTTCTTGTAACAACCTAGAATATTTTTCCTATATATTTTGGAATGAAATTGTAATTAACTAAACATTGTGTCTATGTTACCCTTGGTATGGATTTTCTAATATGATGTCATTGGTTATGGAAAGAGTCAACTGGTGAGATGTAATCCTCTTGGGTATTTCTAATATGATGATGGTCGAAGATGATCAGTTCCCCAGTTATGAGCTATGTATTTGGAATGTGTGTTCTTGTGGGATGAGATATGAGTTTGTATAAAACCCTATAAACTATGACCTTCTATGATCTTTGACCGATGGGATAGGTTTTCGGACCTAGTGACCCTAATGTGATACATGATTGGATGGTAAAGGTGGGAAACCGAGAGGTCCTTATGTTTGGAACTAGCCCACAGTGATTTGGTAGTTATTATGATTTAGGGTGACCCGTCAAAGGGGTTATCATTGGTTGATCATTCCCTTGGATATAAAAGTACATATATGTGGTTAAAGGTATTATACCAATGCAAGAGAGGTGATCAGAGTGTTTTAGTGGATAGAACCTTTAGTACAAGTGTCTTGGTTATTAAGGTTCAGTTTTGAGGGAAGGATTTGGGTGGAAACTATCCATGTGTTTTTTGGTTTTTCTTTTATTAGTGTAGTCATACTGAAATTGGATTCTTGTTACTGAAATAGTTTCAATTGGTGGCTATTAATGTAGATGATATTGGCATTCCTTACCCAAAGTCTCACCACCTACATTTCAAGAATTATTTCATGAGGTAGGCGGTCATGTGACGAATCAAAACATGGGTAAGGTCCCCAATTTTTAAGAGAAGTTCTAAGGTATATCATTGAATGTGGAGACAAATGTTTCATGGTGCATAGATAGCATGGATTTGGTGTAGTGTGACTCACTAAAGTTTGATTCGGGTTTTAGAATTAGTAATGACCATGACTGGGATGAGTTATGATGGTAATCATTGATATGATTATAGGCATGGTGGCTTGGGGTTTGGAGTGACAATATGAGATGTCCCTAAATGGTATAGGGGACATGATTATAGATTGGGTTCCATGTAACGATCGACATGAGGGTATACCTTGACACACATTGACAAATAGATATGGTGTTATGATTAGTCTATTGCTGAGCATGGGTTAGGAGGATTAACACATGGTGATTAGGAAGGAGTGGGTTTTTCAGCACTAGTGTTAATGTATGGTAATTGATGTGGTGTGGGTTGCAGTGATTAGGATCTTTTTTTGGTAGTGTAATGATAAGTATTATCCTATGGTGGGGAGTGTGTTGTTGTTCACGAGAGTCTGACCCTCATGTGAGAAGGGATGTGGAAGTGTGACTAGTTGTATGGTGGTCATTCTGGATTTCTAAAGCTAGAGAATAAATGGGCCTATGTACTATTAGATTCCCCAGAAAATGATCGGTATGAACTTTCATGTGATGTTGGTGGATTCCAGGTGTTTTCTTCAAGCTTGGGGTAATTTTTTAAATATTCCAAGAAAGATTGGGTTAATAATGCATTGATATTGGTTTTTGAAACATGAAAGTGAAATGTTCGGATTGAGGATCTGACTATGGGTGTACATGAGAAGTCATTTTGAGGCATTCAATGGGTGTATTGTAATGATCTTGGGATGTGTATGGGGATAAAGGCATCATGAGTGGGTAATTCAAAGTGCATCGATGGGGGGTCTCAATGTGTTTTCAAGATAAGTGGGATATATGTGGTTTGACTATTATTTCTATGTTTAATTGGATGTAATTAGTGATAAATTGCATCGTGTACATCATTTTAAATATTACGAGAGTGTTTTTACGGTTTATCAAGGAGTTTCAAGGAAGTGCTTTCATGACTGGGTTTTGAACACGAATAGTTAGAGTAATACTAATTCAGAATAGAATAAAAAACTGGGATTTGCTTTCTCATGTGTGAACATATGTAGTGAGTTGTTAATCACACTGAGCATATCATTTGAATAACAAGAACATGTTTTGAAAGGAAATTCCAACAATTAAAGTAACTATAGCATGAAATTGGCCTTCTTTAGAAAGAACCTATAATGGGGTTCTATATGGGATGAGTGATGAATAATATGGTTATGTGATCATGTTATGAAATATATGGGATTAAGATAGGTTTGTCTCAGTACTTTGGTGGATGTTATGAGTGTTAGAAGCATGTTGGGTGTTCAAGGATGGAATGTGGGTATTTTGGTCGGACTTCAAGATTGATGTTGGACAATATATTCAGTTGGATTTCTACCAAGACTTCTCAAGGAGGAGAAGATATAAAATGGGGAGGTTGTAAAACCCCATGTCCATATGGACGTTCAGAGTTGGTAGAAAGTTTTAATTTTCAATTTGTGGTCAGGAAATTTTTGGATATTTATAATTGAGTTATAAGACTAATAACACCTCAAGGGATGTGTTTGGGAATTCATTAGAGGCTTCAGAGTCATAATGGGGGATTAGAAGTTCCTCATGAGAGGTTAGGTGGTTGCTGCAGCCAAAACTACACCACTATCACAAGCAAGATGATGGGGGTATTAAAGGGTCAAAATGACCATTATTCCACCATATATTTAATGGGGAATCCCCCTTCTTTCCATTATATGGAGAACATGGATAGAGGTTGGGACAACCTTATCATACCCTATACTCACTTGATCAAGGGGGTGTTTTTAAGGCCAATCATTAATGGTTTGAGGTATGTATCCACAATTTTGGTCTCCACATTCCCTATCCTTCTCTAATCTTAAATTTTGGGTTTTTTTTGAAGGGTTTTACTATTTATTCCATTAGATAATGTTGTAATTAACTTATTCTCAAGGATATTTCTTACTTATTTCGACGAGGTTGTCTCAAAAAGACATCCACATGTCGCGACACATCAGTTTTTCAAGGGAATATTTCACATTGAATTTTTCATTGGGTTTTCATTAAAATTAATCCTATTTAGTTATATAAATGATTCTGGTTCTTAGGTCATTTCTAATTAATGGTGTTGGGAGTCCTTATCAGATATCCCTTGGGTAACTTGCTTCAGTTCTAGTTAAATTTAATGATTCAACAATTTTTCACCAAATATACTGGGGTTGAATTGAATTATTTATTAAATTATAAATGTTATAATTAATTAATTATTAATATTTTTCTAGATAAAGAAGCTCGGGTAACATAGAGAGATCATTTAATCACGATTAAGACTATATGGGCTTGAATGTGCCTTTATAGCAGCTCTCAACCCCTTGAAAATAAATGTTGAAGGCTTGTTCTTAGTATGTTGTCTCACATATTGTTTCTATAACTTAATTTTTTGAGTATGTGGTGTATGATTTGAAAAAACACCATATATGGTGATTCCCTTTGGTTAAGTGACCTAGTTAATTTAAATTAAATGTTTTAATAAATTTCAATTGGGTGATTTGTGTTGAATCACTTAGATGATCGGAATAAAGTGCGTAGGCCACCATGGTACTAGTGCACTGACTTGATTACACAACCACTAATGGTTGAGGTAAAGATAGATAAGTGGTTTTTACTTTTTGATGCCTTGAGTGGAGTGGTCAAGCCTTCTGATATAAAGAGGTTATAAGACATGGACTTTGTATTTCCCCTAAAATAGGTGTTTGGTGACCTATGATCACTTTATCAAGTGGGAAAGATGAGACAATTGAGAAACCTAGTGTACTTTAGACCTCTTGATGCGTAAGGTTAGACCTAATATGTCTTGTTAGTATATGAACTATACTAGGTGAGAAAACCTTAGGTAGATCAGTATTGGGTTGGCTGCGTAGACCAACTCAGAGAGACCTTGAGAAACAAGATGGGTAAGGGACATCTCTTAATTATTACATATGTGGAGAGACCACATGTTGATGGAAAGGACATTCTAACATGTTAATGATGATGTGGGATGAAACATCCTTAGAGCATTAGGAGTTGACCTGAGACCTAATCAGGACTGAGGATCCATGTGTGGGTGCCTCTACTATACAGAGACATAGGGAACCCCGCGGGAACCCTATTGATAGGATGACCCTAAGTGATCATTTTTGACATTGTAGTGGGTGTCACCATAGAGATTTTACTAGACTAGTGAGCCTGAGGGGTTGTGGATAGTGGTTTTGGGCATTGGAGTTTGAATATCCATTATGTTTATTTTGATTATGTCTTGTTATGGAATACACATGTTGGTCAAATATGAAAATTTAGGGAGTATATAGATATGGATCTGGGTACATGGATGATATTCCATGATTTGAATTTGGGATATGGGTGGGAACTTCTATATACATGGAGCATTGTGATTGGAGATGACGTGGATTAGGATCTCGATATATGGTTATGGATTCTGTGGATTTTGGAGGTGAATGCACATAATTCCATTGGATTAATGCTTAGATATGTGAGACTATTATTATGGATTCCATGTATTTGTAGCTAAAGACATGAATTTATGAGATATGGGACCATAGATTCATGATATTACCATTATGGATTCCATTTATTTGGATCAATATGCTCTCACAATGTTAGGATGGGTCCCTAGAGTCATGATATTATGGTTATGGATTTGATGAGTTAGATTTGGACAAATAGTTAGTTGTTGTGGGATATAGAGGACTTATATTTAGATCTCATATGTTTATAAATTCATGGGATGGGACACCAGAGTAACAAATATTGTATGGTACTTCCATGGATTTGGAGCCCACATGTTACTTGGGATGAATGATCATTAGAATGTGCTTAAAGATACCCCAACACTAGAAAAATATGGTATGGTCAATTAATTTCATAGAATTAAAGATCAATGGTGGTTTTATTTATTTATTTTCTCCAGTTACTAATTTTTAGATGATAACATCACATAAACATATAACTACACATAATTGTTAGTGTGATACCACATTGGTGGCGCCCTACTGTGTTTTGTACTTACCCTGTTCTCGGCCCATCACTACACTTCAGTACCAGAATAACTATCACATGTCATTATAGCCACATGTTGGTCTCAGGGATGGGGTTGATCGAGCAGGATTACTCGAATGAGTACTTGTATTTTGAGATGATTTATGGCTTAGGTATGCTGATGAGAAATTTTTATTTTCATTTATATATTTGTGTTCTGTAGATATGGGGGCCTTGTGGGTGTCTACTATTGTATGTATAACATGGTTTTTTTGGGACCCTATTATATTTCATTTTTTTCACCTTATTTTATTTAATTTAATTCTGCGTTCATTTAACTTGTGATGTATGATATTTTTTTAATTAATCCTTTGTTGGACACTTTGATACATGGGTTATATTCTCCCCATATTACCACCCTAGACCTCTTCTACTAGTTACAAACCTCTATTATATGGGGATACATTCCTAATGTCAAGCAATGTTCTTCTGGTATGGGTCCTAAATAGAGGTCTAGGGTATTAGGGAATTAAAATAACACCCAAAGATCAACTTAAATCATTCCATAAATAACTAACTTTAAAATGATTCATAATATATTTGAAAAAATTGAAATCGGAAGATTAAAATGATTTTAACACATATTCTTCTGAGATTAACATAACATTTACCTCTAAAAAATAATTTCCCATAAATTCACATAGAAAGAATTTTTATATAATAATAATATATTATCCAAAATATGATAATATTTTCATAAAATAACATGAATCACATTGACATATAATAATAACAAAATCATTTTAACTTCAAAAATTTAACTCAAGCTTTATTCCTTGTATAATGTGAACCACTTAGACATAAATTCCCATACTATCCAATAATATACCATTTAACATAATCATATAATGTTACCAATATATTAAAATACTTCAAAATAACATTAATAACTTATTCTCCAAATCACTTATCAATCCCATGGTATTTTATATGATAAAACATATGATAAAAGAAAATTAATAACAGTTTATAACATCATAGATCATATTAACCTAAATGTTATCTATACCTTTCAGCATAAACCATAAAAAATATAATAAAATTCATACCAGATAACTTCACAATAAATCACATACTAAAACTAATGGTTATATCATGTGTTACCATAAATATATCCCAAAATATCATTAATCATTTAAAATTCTAGTCACATAAGACATTAATAGAGCATATATACCTTTGAACTTATTATCAACAACAATTTATTTAACCCATGATTATATATATAAATGTTAAATTTTCCTTAACCAATAAAATACTAACCTATACAATTATCTAAACCATACTTTCATACTAACTATAATGACCTAGACCTGTAAAGTCAAATCCAGTGCTAAAAAAATAATCATTAAAAGTTTTTTATACCAACTAAAGAGAAAAAATTTGATCTTTTTATTTATAATGTAGAAAAAATATTGAATCATTGAACATCCAAAAATTAGGTTTAGATTTTTATAGAGTTAAGAAAAACTATAATAAATAAAAATCCATATATTTCTTATCGCGTGGACATTTTTTCTACTATTACTAGATTTTATTATTCCATAAAAAGTCTTCCATATCTCTAAAAATATTCACCAAAAATAATAATATTATTGAACTATCATTCAGATTCTTCTTTCGCATAACCTCGGGAATGGAAACAAAAAAAGGGTGAGCTCAAATTATGAGTAATATAAAACGTACATTAAAAGATTTCATGAATACATAAGGAATAAAAAATATTTAAATGATAAATAAATAATCAAATATTCCATATAAAAATATCATGAAAGGGGAATATATATATGGATTATAGAAAAACATAAATAATCACATGGATAACAATAACATGGTTCATAATGATATAATGAATAATTTAAGACATCATAATATTACCATCAAATCCTAGTGTTAAGACATCATACATAATTAGGTAAGTTATATGATAAACACCCAAGCTAGTTTATCTCATTATAGCAACCAATGAATTGAGGAGCTACCAAATTTTGGGACCCACCTATCACTTAATAATTCCAATTATTTTTTTGTATTAATGAAATTAATAACAATTCAATATATAATTAAATACCATAATAATAAACATTTTTATTAGAAAAATAGCATATGAAATGTTAATATTTTCCTAGTATAGATTCAACTTTCCTTAGCAGTCAATAGTCACCCATAGAAAACCCAAATGTATAAGAATTATCAATGATTCTCCGATTAATAAACATGCCATATTTCATGGTAAACACCCAAAGTCTGGTTTATATAAAATTATGTGTTTAGATAATATATAGTAATCGGTATATGGCAATGTAAATATTTAAAAGGATGTAGAATAAATCCATGATAATAAAAAACATGTAAATGAATAAGACAATCAATTCATTTGAAAATAATGCATTGTAATAAAGCCATGTACCTTTGTAAATCGAAAATAAATTTAAAGAAAAACTTTTAAAAATAATTTCTCTTAAAATATTAGTAACATTGTTAGAAAAACAAAGTTATATACCACTTACAAACACTAATATTAATGATTCAATAATAATTTGAAAAAATATTTTACAATACTAAAATCTTGGAAAATATATATATATATAATTAAGAAAATTTACAGTGGAAGATAAAAATATATATAAGTGGAGTAAAATTACCTTATAAAACATTTAATAATATAATTAAATTTTACAATGAAAAAGTAATATAATAATGGGAATAAATATTAATTTAAGAAATCGTAAAAAACTAGAGATGAATCTAAAATAGGAAAAATGTACATAATAGTGAGAAAATTCATTCAACCAAAAAATAATTATAAAAATAGATTCTTTTCAAATTTTTGTAAAGAAAGTAAAAAAATAAATTGTTTGAAAAAATGTTATAAATATTAATTTTAAAAATTTTAATAGAAAGAAAAAGAAAAAAATTGAACTTTTAGAATCATTTAAGTATAGAAAAAATTATTTAAAAATAAATAATACAGATATAGAAGAGAAAGGTATCTCACTAAAAAGATGAAATAAGGTAATATTTTCTTATGGACATTTACTTAGTCGATTCTAGTATGAGAGAGAGAAAAAAGGGATAGAGTAGTTGAAATAAATATAAATTATTAGTGTATAGGAAGATAGATTTGGTTTAACTAAAAAGATAAAATAATTCCCTAAATATTATTTAAGCATAAGTAATCCTGATTAAAAGTTAGATTGATACATAAACACTAAAGGCTATGGTAACTTTTGAATAAAAGGTCATAAAAAGTTTTAACTAGATATAGTTATATAAATACAATGAATTATAAAAAATATTATTTCAAATTATATTTTTTGGGAACTCTGTACACCATATAAATGAAAACATGGTTCCTAATATGAAACATGTCTCAATGAATTGAAATTGTGAACAAGAACCCTTACAGGTATTTTAAAACCTGAGTCAAAACCACTTGAAAGAGAGCACTTGAAATGAAACATTAATTTACATTATTAAAAATTGTCTCATGATATATTATTTTCAAGAGGTATCTTATATACCATATAATGGAAATAGGTTCATAATTCAAAACAAGTATCAAAGAAGGATATTTAAGATTAGAAACCTCTATAAAGATCTACTACTTCAGATAATGATTTTATCAGTGCTAGAAAACGCTTTTAACATTGCTAGAGAAGAATTGTTAATCTTAGCAAAGATCAGGGTCCCCTTTAATAGTGCTAAAAAAGATATGATAAAGGGTGTCCTTTATATGCGCTAAAAAATAGATAACAAAGGACACCTCTTTCTACGCTATTTTAGAGCTGATAAAGGCCTAGATACCTATGGTGTGCTATTTATATAACAACACACCCATGAGTATCACCTGCACCTGCACATTACACACACACCACCTATACAAAATAGAACCTGCATAGCATACAAAAGAACAAATCAGTGCACACAAGGGTTTGGAAAACAATGTTATATACATTTCAAACAATGTTTTATATAATTAAATTTACAATTATCCAAAAATCAGTAAAAAAAATTGATGTTTCATAATTTTACATATGTGATCCCCTCTAAAAAAATGTCCGCCCATGGTATTAGTTTCCAAAATAATCATCCTAAATCAAGAAAAAAGTTCCAACTATATAAGAAAACAAATATTATGTTATTAATAATATAATGAAATAAATAAAACATTAATATGAAAGAATACAATAATAAAATGTCAATTTCTAATAAAAAATACACATTTGGAGTTATACAGGTCACATCATGTGTCATATTGAGGTGTGGTTCATTATTACATATCACAAATGAGTTATGGATCATTGTCCTAATATATCTAAATAATATGAATGGGTTTTATTGGTTTTGAGTATGTCCCTTTTTTAATACAATTAATATCAAATTTAAATGACACAATCGGATTTATACCAGTCAAATTTTTCATCAGATTGAGGTGTGTTTAATTCAAATACATCAAAAATGACTCATGGATCATTGTTCTAATGTATCAGAACAACCCGAATGGGTTTTCTCGGTTTTTAGTATGAAAATTATGGTTGTTTACAAAAATATCATTTCAAACTCGAAACACCCATTTTGAGTCATACCAATCGCATTGTGCATTATTTTTAGGTGAGAATACTTCATACATGTCACAAATGACATACAAATAACTCCCCTAAATTATGAAGAAAATAAGAGGGAGTTTTCTTGGTTTTCAGTGAGTGAAACGTTTTCAGCTAAAATGTCAATTTTAAACTAATAATGGAAACGTTTAGTCAGAATGGTCACATCGTGCATCAGATTGAGATGAAGTTGATTCATATACATCAAAAATTACTCAAGGATCATTTTATTAAGGTATCAAAACAATCCAAATGTGTTTGCTTAGTTTTCAGTATGTTTCTAGTTCTATTTACTTAAATTAATGTCAATTTTAAATAAAAACACATTTGGATTTATACCGGTCACATCATTCATCAGATTGTTCTGTGGTTGATTCTTATATGTAAGATATGACTCATGGATTGTTTTTCTAACATATCCAAACAATCAAAATTCATTTTCTCAGCTTTTAGTATGTCCGTTTTTTTTACTAAAATATCATTTCAAACAAGAAACACACTTTTTTAGACATACCGGTTACATAATTCATTGGTTTTATGTAAGAATGTTTCATACATTTCATAAAGGACATCTGAATAACTGTCCTAAATAATGAAGACAATTAGAAATCATTTTCTTGTATTTTAGTGAGTTACATGTTTTGAGCTAAAATGTAAATTTTAAACTGATAAGAGACACTTTTAGTCATACCAGTCACACAATTGGGCGGGTTGAGCCGCGTTTAATTCCTACGCATCAAAAATGACTAATGTGTCATTTTCCTAAAGTATCAAAACAATCCAAATGTGTTAGATTTGTTTTCAGTATCAAAATTGTTCTTTTTTACATAAATTAATGTCAATTTTAAATGAAAAGTCACATTTAGATTTATACTGGTCACATCATGAGTCGTATTAAGGTGGGTTTGATTCCTACATGTAATAAATGAGTCATGGATTGTTTTACAAAATTATCAAAACAATATGAATGTGTTTTTTTAGTTTTTAGCAGGCCAATTGTGTTTTTTACTAAAATTAATGTAAATTTTAAATTAAAAGAGACAGTTTGAGTTATATCGGTTGTACTATGCGTCAGATTGAGTTGTGGTTTATTACTACACATAAAATATTACTTATATATTCTTTTCATAAATTATATAAACAATATGAATGAATTTTGTTAGTTTTTTGTATGTCAGTTGTGTTTTTTTACAAAATATCATTTCAAACTGGAAACACACATTTTGAGTCATACTGGTCGCATAGTGCATTGGTTTGACATGAGACAACTTCATACACATCATAAAAAACTTATGATTCTTTTTCCTAAATTATTAACACAATCAGAGTGAGTTTTCATGGTTTTAAAAGAGTGGCATATTTTGAGAAAAAATTCCAATTTTAAATAGATAACAGAAACTTTTAGTCATATCAGTCACAATGTTCATCGGATTGTGGTGCGGTTATTCCTACATGTAAAAAATGACTGATGGAACGTTGTAAAAATTTTTAAAAACAATCTGAATGTTTTTTCTCAGTTGTCAGTATTTCACATTTTCTTTTTTCTAATATTATTTTCAATTTAATATAAAAATACACACTTAAAGTCATAACAGTCACACCATGTGTCAGATTTAGGTGTGGTTGATTCCTATATGTCACAAATAACTTATAGATAGTTTTCCTAAAGTATCAAAACAAACATGATGTGTTTTATTAGTTTTCAGTATGCCACTTCTTCATTTTACTAAAAATACTGACAATTTTGAATAAAAATAGACACTTCAAGTCATACTGGTCGCATATTCATGTTATCTTTGTACATTCTTCCATCAGGTATTCTTCCCATTATTTTCTAAAAAAACTACCTCATCTTGTGAATAAGAGTCCTTTTGAAAACCAGAGTAGTACTGAAAAAATATAAATACACAAAGGATTAATAAGTATTTTAAATGAAATAGTAATTATCTTTTAAAATACCTCTTCCAGGATTCTAGTTTTTTCATGGAATACAATCTATTTCATAAATTTAAAAACATAATAATCATTGTATTTATCATTTGTTTATTTTGGGAACTACTGAAACATTGAGGAAAGTAAATAATTTTTTTATGTGTCTGGATAGTGAAATCTTATTATTTATACCCTGATTTTTATGCAGTCATTATACTTGGGATGTTCCTTTCCATTTTTCCCAGGCCTCATTCCATGATGTAGATGATATTCACGCATCTCCCTATCATAACAGAACCCTCATTAAAAGATATTATAAATTATATAACTGGTTTTTAGTTGTAAATTTTTTGATATAGTGTATTAAAAATTGACAAACACCGTCATTTGTGGTCAGTTTGCTGTACATCCATGCCCTGAATCCAAGAAATAAATCATTGATGTATCCAACTTTACCAAAATGGGAATCCAATACTACTTAAAACAATAAAAAGGAAATAGTATAAAAGAAATCAAAATATATTTGATAGGATTAAATTGTATAGTTTTACACCTGTATCATTGGTATTGAGAAGAGTCTATCATCCATAATTTTTCAATTAAACGATTTGAGTATGGCAATGAATATTTGACCATATTTATAGGATTCTATATCTATTTGTTATGTAGAGTTGATTTGAGGACTAACAAGTCCAAATTTTATTATGGGAAAATCCCTTTAATTTATTTTCATATATATGCCTGCGAAAAATGTGAAATACATTTAGTCATAATTATCATAGTACCAGAAACATGAATCGCATAAACAACAACTGTAACTCCACAATTCTGCATGGTACTATCCTCATCATCTTCATTATTATAGAATGTATAATGATTAATTACATACGCATTATAAGATAATACATACAAACTTGGTCCCTTGACTATCCATCAAAGTCATTCTGAAATTGAGTCCAAATTTTCATCTGAATCCTTAAATATATGGTCCCAAAACCATCCTATAAACTATCGATTATGTGTATTTGATATCCATTTTACAACCCTTGATGGATTCAAATGACTAATAATTTATTTGTGGGTTTCGATATATGGATCAACCTCCAAAGTTTTATGAAAAACATAATGGTGGGTCTTTTACCGATCTATAATTTTAATTGTGACAACCTTTATTCCATAAATTCCTTCACCCAAAGCATCCTAGTGTGATAAGATTTAATTTGATGAATGATTTCCACACTGGACAGGTATTCAGTATAGAATTCAATATATTTCTCAAAAATATATCAGTCCACAATAAAACCATTTGAATAACTTTGATTTATGACATACCATTTTAAAAACATCATATACCATTCAATGAGGTACATCCATCTATAGTGTACAAGACCAAAAATTCGAATCTCTCCCACCAAGTGAAACATAAAATGAACCATAATATCATAGAATGTCGGTGAGATGAACATTTACAATTCACATAATATGATGGAAATTTCTCTTTCCATACTCGACAATTTTTCCAGGTCTATAACTCTAATGCATATAGCTTTGAAAAAGAAACATAGTTTTGTTAATATATAAAGGAAATTCTTAGGTAAAATTCAATTTAAATCTATAGGAATTAGATCTTGCATCAAACGTGGAAGTCATGTGATTATAGACCCTTTAAATTTAAATCGGTCATTGACATGATGTTCTTGATATTTGATGAATTCCCCTATGGAACCATTACATCATTCAAGAAGTTTCAAAAACTAATATATCTTCCTTATGGAAAGAATGTAGGAAAATATAGAAAGAAAATATTGTTTTTCACCATTCCCTAGTGCAAACTCTTCCTGTATTCCCATGACAACCATGTCCAACCTAGCCTTAATTACATCCTTTTTTTCTATCACATATAGTTTTTTCAACATGCATAACATCAATAATGTGTCTAATGTGCAGAAAAATCAAGGATGGTAATTAAAAAAACTGATCTCTTCTTCCAACTAGTTTTCGTAAGGTTTTTTTGAAAACGGTTTACCAAAAGCTGTGTACACATATTTTAATTTCTCAAATAGTTGATCACCAAGTAGTGGATATGGTGTTGTACAGTCTTCTGAACTTCCATCGAATGTTTTCGTCCAAGATCAGTACTTATGTCGTCAGGGTAGAAATCTGCGATGAACTAGAAACATGGTATTCGATGAGTGTTTCAACCTAATTGACTGTGTACCTTTTTTTTTGAGATGGGACACCCATAAATTCCTTTAATGCTATATCCTAAAAAATTACCTTAAGTAGGAATTTCATTTATCATCCCGTACTAAATGGATCTTAATGTGAAATCATCATTTATATAAGCATCATACAACATAACACCTAAATCCCACAATAATTTCAAATCCTCAATCAATGGTTCCAAACAAACATCAATATCATTAACTAGTTATTTCGGTCCTAATATAAGTACAGATAGCATGATGTGTTTTTTTCATTCATAACCACGGTGGAAAGTAATAGTTTACCAATATAAGTGACCATGTATTTTGAGTGTTACTTTGAAAACCTAAAGGATTCACTCCATCTGTAGATAACAAAAGACAAAGGTTTATCAGCTCGTTTCCAAATTAAGGATACTCGTGATAGATTCTCTTCCACTAAGGAGAGTCTGTCAGGTGATGTAGTTTCCCATCTTTATTTCTTCTGTCTACGTGCCATGTCAGTTTCCATGCAGTCTCCTCACTTCCATATAGGTGCATAAACCTTTGAATGATTGTAAAGTACCACACAACTTTTGTAGGACCATATTCATATTTCATGGATCTAAAAGAACCACACATTGGTAATCCTCTATGTAATTTGTGGTCCTTGAGAAACTGTATACAATCATTCAGCCAGTTGTGTATTCATTCAGAGATCATAAACAACAAACATAGTATTTGTTTGTTGTCTTATGTTCGGATCAAGATGTCATTATCTTCTGGGATCATGTCATTAAATAGAGAAATTAATTATATAAAATTTGTTTCACTCTATCCAATGAATGATTTAAAATTATATAGCTTCAGTATGGATGAAAATTATTTATATTTGGTGAAACCATAATACAATGATATCTTTTCACAACCCTTTAACTTCTCAGACAATTTTGGGAAATCACGATGTTCATCTTTGAATGTCCTTTTCATTTATTCAATATTATATTCATCATCATTCACAACTGTAATCATGCTCTCGATATGGTCTTCTTTATTTTCCCCACATGTAATCATATCAGATGATCCATAGAACACACCGTTATCCCAACCACTAGCTACATTCAATTTTTGTCTGTGTTTATTCCAACCTTTATAACTTTGATCTATTCTATGATAGAACAAGTGTTCTTCCAACACCTCTGGACTAACTTTTCTTGAATAAAAATAGTGTAAAGGCTTAAAAATGATTTTAGAAGGGTCATATACATGATATTGTGAAAACATGATGAACTCTTTCACTCCATATTCATACACTCTTGTCAAATAATTGGAATCCACCAAATCTTAATTCATATCCATTCTATTTGATTCAGTGATATTAATTATTAATTAAATTATTAGAAAAAATGTTGTTATAAAAATTAACCAAGGCTAAAAAAAGTTATAGAATTTATGTCTCCTTTGAAACCTATTTATAATATCACAGTTGAAATCCTATTAAAAACCAACGGTTTACACAAATTCCTCTTTAAAATAACACACCCTTTTTAAAATAAACAAATCAGTTTCAAATAATCTTTCTGAAAACCTCAATTCCTTTTTTATAAATCATTCAAAGAAACTTCATGACCCAATAATTTTAATCATTTAAAATGAGTGACAACCCTCTATATTTTACAAATTTTCATTTAAAACATCACACACCCCTTGTTAAAATAAATCCGGCCTTACATATGCTTTCAAAAAATTCACTTCCCTTTATGAAATATTACTAGGTGAGTTGAGAAACATTTCACATAAATCCTAATTCCATGGAAAGTGTTTAAATAATTTTAAATTTCTTTAAAAACAAAAAAGGTACGTTGAACACATTTTTCAAACAATTTTTTAGTGTATTCTAATAACACTTCAAGGAAAGAACAACTATTTCCAAATCTAGGACTGTATTTGGGAAGTTTATCTTATGTGTTATCAACAATATGGACACATAAGTAACCACATGACCATAATGGACTGGAACTCTTCAAATCTGGAGTCCTCATACATCACAATATAAGACATACTCATTACCCAGCTCATTTATTGTTGAGATTGGGGTTTTCATCAATCTCCCATTATAATCTTAGAAAGATCACTCATAAATATCTAAATACTCATATTGAGCTAAACAACTTAGGTTAAGTCTCATATAATTCCATGTGTATTTCAATGGTATTATTATAGAAGGAAATTTTAAGTTATTAGTTTATCCCTATCTCATATATTTCAAATCTAGTCTTGAAATCCTCCACCATCTCACATAGAGTTTTATCTATTGCCATTCCATATCCAGACCATAAATGTAGGGAGTATAACTAGCCTATAGAATATTATGTGTTGTAACAAAGGGTAGTGATTAAGAACCCACTCTAGACCAATCACCTGATTCCTAAAAAAATCATAACATATTCTTACTAAAATATCTTAAAATGAAAGTTAAAAGGGAATAAAAACCAAAATAACTCCAAAATAAACAATATTGACCATCGGTAACTCACCACATCCCATCTTCCAACCATGGAATAATATGAGAATCAAGAACAAAACAAAATAGGGCACTGAAAAAAGAGATATAAGAGTGTCATACACTCCCATCCATCAGTTTATATGTATGGTGTGAGTTAAAAATTCATTATATGATTTCATAAAGAATTAACATTGAATCCCTTCATAATATAGTTTATAAAGTGATAGTTTTAACATAAGGTACACAATATATTTTATCATAGATTATAACACAAGTGTAAAAACAATAAACTTACATATTTTCAAACAACCACCATGTTTATAATATAAAAACAAGGATGACTAAAAATTTAAAATGAAAATATCAAAAAATTGAAAGAGGACCTTTAAAACCATATAATACATGTCAAATCGTAATTTATCGATATTTTAGAAGATTTTATGAAAAACTATTTTTCATAAATAACCACAATGAGAATCCATTTTCTTAAAACTCATTTAATAAATAAATATATTTTCCCTTTTTAAATAAAACTTTTTATCCATTTAAATCAACCTATTTGAAAGTAAGAAAATACACACACGAAGAGAAACTGTGATCATACATAGGCACTAAGGAAATAAGTAAAGATAATCCAAAAATCAACCAAACGATGGTGCCATATAATAAGAAAAACTAGGGGAATACAATCCAGTTAAGAAAATAAATCATCTAAAGTGTCATAAGAATGATGTAACCATCATGTGATACTTCCTAAGACTCATGTATTTGGATCCTGGACTAGAGATGGGGAACCTAGATCGATAATATTTAACTATTTATATCCAAGTTGTCCTATAGAACTCACTAAGATCTATCACGATCAGGTGATCAAAAGAAACCCTAGTCCCTTCTAGTAAATTCTAGGGACACTGAAACATCTCGGAAAGTCACTATATATAACTTGGTCATTACACTATGTATCACACTCCTCACTATGGATTTCAATTAACGGGATCACTACCCATATCCTAGGACACCCATGACATTTAAATAGTGTAAGTGATAAACCAATGAAAAATAATATATCATCACATATAATATAATTTTAATAATTTGAAATTTTACCACTCCCCACCTCATACACCCTCACATGAAATAACCCCTTTCACATCCTTCTTTAAGCTTTAGAATAAGAATAATAATATAAAGAATCATCCCATGGGGTCATAAGCCACATTTGTAACAATAAATGTATAGAGATCAGTTGAGGGTCTCTCATATTTATAAAATAACTTCCTTTAAATTACCAACAAGGACTTTAAAAATGTAATTGAGAAGGTGATCCATTTTCACCCTATTTGAGAATAACATTTCAAATATCATCCAAATTTTATTTATCAAAAATCACTAGAATGTCCATTTGTAAAGCCAAAAATTTTCAATACAGAAATTTCTAAAATAATAATCCCTTTTATTTTTGAAGGAAGTATGTTATAAGAACACTTTTATTAAACATCAATATCCCTTTTAAAACATCTTAATCCACCATGAAAGTTAAGGGTCTAAAAAATTTAAATAGGTTGATGGAAAATTCAATTTCTTTTGAAAAATATGACTTTAAAATATTTCATATTCACTTTAAAGGAAAATTAATTATTAAAAAACCTTCAAAATATTTAATTTTCATTAAAAAACCCACTCGGGACTTTTACAAAACACTTGGCATGTGAAATAAGTCTATTAAAACTCTTTAAACCATTTTTAATCCAATTGAAACCCAAAAAAGTTATAACATAGGATTATAATTTCACAAGAAATCTTTTAAAAATATCCCTGAAATTTATAGCATGTGTTACTAGGGAGTTCCAAAGAAACATATACCTCACTTAAGAAAAATAGAAGCTAAAACTTGTCGACATTAATGGAGAACACATAAATATGTCACGTGACATACTAATCAACCCCTAACGAAATAACTCATCATCATTAAAAAGAAATAGTATGCTCTAGTGACATCACACTTCAAATTCATAACCAAGCCACACATAATCGAAGAAAAAAATATGAAGAGGAACACCAACCAACACACAATTCATTTAGTGCGCAAAAAAGGACCTCTAATGACCATGATTTTCAGCATGGCGTTTAGCCTGAACAATTCACAGTATACCATCAATATCAAACATTAATTACAAGTGAACAAGATGAAATAGATGATAAAGAGGGGAAACTCACTAGTAGAGGAGAGGCGCGTTGTGGAGGAGGGGCGCACAATGGAGGTGTGGTGCATGACGGAGGTGTGGTGCATGGCGGAGGAGAGGCGCACGATTGGTGGATCATGCACAGCGGAGGAGACTGTTATGGTAGATGAGACGTACACCGTTTTGGCATGTGGCGGAGGTGACGACGCATGGTGGATGTGTGGTTCATGGTCGAGAAGAGGTAGTGGGAGAGGAGGAGGAGGAGGAGGAAGAAGAGGAGGAGTCACAGCGTAGGGGTTAGCTTCCGCGAGAGCTTGAGGGATGCAAAAAATGAAGGAGACTATTCAGGTTTTTTTATAGAACCTGGTGAACCATTTATCAGTACTAGCTAAAAATCATTGATAAATGTATGTTTCAACAGGGATAAAATAAAAAGTGTTGATGAAACACAACATTATCAGTGCTTTTTTTGCACTAAAAAAGATGGAACTTTATCATCACTAAACAAGAGTTGATAAAGATATTATTTTAATAATTTATTTATATTAATATATATATATATATATATAATTATATATATGATATATATATATATATTTATTTATAATTATAACTATAAATAAATATATTTATATTTATATTTTTAAGATTATAATTTAAATAATTATAAAATTACATGAAATATACTTATTATATTTATAATCGTAGAATATATATATATATAATATATATTAATTATATGTAATTATTAGATTATATATATATACAACTATATTTCTTTTAATTTTATTATTATTTATATGAATAATTGTTTATTTATTATATGAATATTTTTTTTATTATATGAATATATATTTATTTATAATTATAATTATAAAAGAAAATATATATATTTAATTATTTAAATAATTAGAAAACTAGAAAAAATTAGTATTTCTAATTTTTATAATTTTATTAATTTATATTTAATATATTTATTATATTTTTATAGTTATTTAAATATATATTTATTTATTTATAACTATAACTATGAATATTATCATTTATTTATCAATATTTTAATATATTTATTTAATTATATATAAAATTATGTATGAAAATAATAATTATAAATTTTTTATAAATTAATAATTATTTAAATAAATAAATATTTATTTATATTTATAACTAATACATACATATTTAATTATTTGTAATTAAAAATTACAATAAATAGTTATTTATTTATAGTTTTAATTATATATATATATATTAAAATAACTATAAAATTATAAAAATTATATTTTTAATTTTATAAATTTATATAAATATATTTATTATAATTTTTTAATTATTTAAATATATCTATATTTATTTAGAATTATATTTATTACTATTTGTATTTATTTATAAATATTTGTATATAAACATAAATAATTAATATATTTATTATGATTTTTAAATATTTAAATATATTTATATTCATTTATGAATTAAAATTATAAATATTTGTATTTAATTATAAATATTTTTTAATTTTTATAATTATATTTCTTTAATTATATTATAACTTTATAAGTAATATAATATATATATTTATTATAATTTTATAATTATTTATATATGAAGTTATTTATTTTTATAATTATAACTATTTTTATATAATTATAAATATATATATAATTAAAATATATGTATTTATTGTAATTATAAAATTATTGAAATATATATATAGTTGTAAAAATAATTACAAATAAATAAATTTAAAAAGTTTTAATATATAATATAAATTTAATAATTATAAATATAATAAGTTTATTTATTATTCAAATATATTTAAGGTAATTTTATAAGTGTTTTTTAGAACATAATAGTACATATGGGTAACATGAATTAATCATATACCTAGTAAATATACATAATAGAAAACGACCCATCAATGAACAACATGAATAATAAGAAAGAGTGTGATGTATAAATGGACATTATGATACACAACATATGCACACATGATCAATATATTTATTGACCAAATTCATTCGAACATATATTTTTAATAATTAATATGAATAGATATATTTAAAAAGGTATATATATATATATATTTATTACAAATAAAATATTTATATTAAATATAAAAACTATAATAAATTAAATAAACTAATAAATTTATTAATCTAATAAATCTAAAACGAGTTGCTTCCCCCCTTTATCCGCGCATTCTTATTAGTTCTGATAAAACGAGGTGCTTCCCTTTACGTGTTTTGTGGTAGTGCACTATGTCGGCACAGAAAATAATATTCACATTTATCATGAAATAAATTAAAATTTATGTGTTTTTTGAATTATTTGTGTATGTTAGTTTTATTATATTTTCAAACATGTGTTTTTCCACATGTTTTATAAATTTATATATCAATTTTATATTATAATAATATCATAAAATCTATTATATCGCATAAAAATATTATTTTCACTATTCATCACAATTTCACTTTAAAGACAAAAATAAAATAATGGAACTAGAATATAAAATTTTAAAAAATTAATTAAATTCCATTTAGATCCATTAAAATCTTTCAAGTCCCTAAAATATCTAAAACAATTCAAATTTGAAACTTTTATATCTATTTACATTGATTTTTTTTACGAGTTGCACAAGAGCTTCATCAATGATGCATAAGTATTTTAGTTAATTATATAATAAAAAAATTAAAAAATAATAACTATAATAAATTTAAAATGTTTATACTCAATGTATTTGTTTGTCATTGATAACTTATTTTAATCCTTATGAAAATATATTAATGTGTAATACAAAAAAGAGTGACATTTTATTTTTATACATTAATTAAATAATTTTATGCATTGTAACCTTAAATTAGAATCAAATTGAAACATTATCAACACATATATGTATATGAATGAAATGAACTCATAAAATATAATCATGTCAAATTTTTTTAGTGAATTTAAGGTCTTACCCTATAGCTTAACATTTTTTTACCTATTTAACCCTTGCAAAAGTGATAAATTTTACTATTGTTGCCTTTTATTATAAACAAAACAAATTGGTACCTATTTAAGAAATTTGATCATCTTGATTCCAAAAATTTAAACTATTTTTTATAATTAAATTTATTTAAGTAGTATATACTTATTTAATAATCAAATGCAAAACATATCAAAAAATTATTTTTTTTAGAAAAATGTGTTTTTAATCCCAAAAAAGAACGTATACCAAAATCAGGATAAATATTTATCCAAATTAATTAATTCGATTACATATAGTTATTTTTTATTTGTGTAACTTTGAGATCAAATTAAAATAGTAATGATACTTTTTATATAAAATAAATTACAATTTTACTCCAAATGGTATTTTTACTATTCACTGGAAAATCAACTTTTCTGAAAAACCCAATATTTCACCATATGAAATTTTTTATTTTATAATTTCTAAAATAAATTATTTTTATATAAATAAAAATTATAATAGTTTCATGAATTAGTTATTTTTTCCAAGTTCAAAAATAAAATATAAAAAACATTTTTGAAACATAAAATAACATTACCAAAAAGTGGGAACTTATTTTCTATACATTTATCAATGAATTTGATATACATATAAATACTGTATGCACAGGTTTTATCTTACAATCATTCTTATTTAAACTATCCAATTCATTGGCTATGTTATAGCTATCACATTAGAATAATAATATTTAATGGTTTTCTTAAGCTTGATGTTTTGTGTTGTTTACACTATAGAATAATGGGTTCCGTTAAAAAAATCAAGGTGTCCCATACCCCCCCCACACACAATTTAATAAATTTTGTAATCTTAATTTCAAATTGAAATATGTAATCATTGGTTTTTCATTTGAAAACCCCATTATTAAAAACACACATCGTAAAAAAGGTTACTGAAACCTCATATATTGCATTAGGAATGGGAAATATGATGGTCATCTGGAGTAACACATAACTAGTTTTCACAATATGAATAATTTTAGTGAGAATTGAAAATTTATAGATGGAATAAAAAATAATATCCAAATAATTATGAAGAGTGATAGTGAAAATTGATCACTAGCTAGTGAAAGATCATGATATAGTTAATAAAAAAAATAATTGTCGATGCTCTCCAAATGAGCATCAGTAAGCTTAGAATTGAAAAAAATACAAGAAACATGTGTTTTATTTTCTCCAACAAAATAGAGTAATGGGAGGTGTCCAAATAACAAGGATTACATAGCCTTCAAAAGGACATGTGATTGCATAACCTTCAAAAGGTAATGTCAATTGATCATCTGTAGAGACATTACTTCCTATAATCCCTTAGATCCCCATTATCAATCACTCTAGTTCTTGTGAAGGTGACATGACATGTGCTAATGATCATGATAAGGCTTCTAGACATGTTCCTCCAATTATTCGATGTGTCAATAGTATAAGTCTTGTAAATCATTCAAATCCCCTAATAAAATAATGGTAGAGAAAGGTGAAAACCTCATGTTAAGGAGTGTTATGTTGTCCTTCATGCGACATACTCATGTGAATCATAATACCTGGAAAATTCCTTGGTGATATGTTGGCCTTACCGTGTGATAGCGTGTTTACACGCCACCTTCATTATGCGAAATACCATAAACATGTCTAATTGATTATGTGATGCATATTTGGATTAGCAGACAAATGGGGGGATTTTCAGTTACAATACTCGCACATCATCATGAAATCCAGCATTGATCACATGATGGAACACAGAAATACATCATTTTTTCAATGATAATGATTTCACACCATCATAAGAACTATCATTGATCACATGATGCATAAAAAACAAGCACATTGATTTTCCACGACAACATTTTATCAATATCAAGAGATCTCATATCCTTGTAAAATAAGGAAGGAAATAAAATTTCAAATTGAGGAATCATATCAAGAATATAAGATATGATTATCTTCAAGTAAACATGGTTATGCACCCTAGGTGATCACCATCGATCACACAAAGGCCCTTTGACAATCCATCTCAGTCTCATGAAAGCCCCTCAACAAGACACTATGAACTCACAAGAGGCCCCTGAAAAGTCATGTGGATCTCATGAATGGACTATGAAAATACATCCAATTAACATTAAGGACACCAAACATGTTTTCTTCAATAACACATGAGCCTTTATGTGGTAATCCTAATCTCACAAAATATGTCATACATATTATTTCAATAGTGAAAATAACTTTTGACATGTCAACATGGTTATGTGAAATCCCATTGATCGTTTGAGGTCTAATAAACATAAATATATACGAAAATTATTGTGATCACTACATATCAGGAAATTTATTGAACAAAACAAAGGAGGATCATATGAGGAACATGAAGAAAAAATCCCTCTATCTACTCTATCTCATTGTTTCCAGATATGTACCGCATAATGAGGCATATAACTGGGGTTGAGTGGCCTATTAATCCCCCCCTTAAAAAAAAGAGATATATGTCAATGAGTAACCTCTGGGAGTGCATAAGATAATACCTCTATGAGGGGAAATTCACATGATCATGAGAGACTTACATAAGGAACAATACATGGAATGAATTAAGGGATCATGTGGCATGAATATGTTCTTCTTACGGTATCCCTATAAATCACCAGAAAATCTTTTAGAAGTCCATCTAGATTGTGAGAAGTTGTTTTCTCATGTCAACTGGGTATGTAAAACCTGAAAATGATAATGCATGAAAAACATAGTCGCATATAGTACATAAAGACTCAATAAGATTGAAAAATATGGAAGATTTATTTTAAGTAAAATATTCTAATCTTAATGTGTTTGGAACACCCTACCAAGATCATGCAACAACACTTGGACATGACACTAAAATTATATGGAATCATAAAGAAATATAAGAGAGTTCTTGATGTATTAATCACGTGGAAAGATAATTGTCTATATTTGAGCACCAAGTTTGGGAATTGATACTAAACATGGTTTCAACAGGAAAATCCACTTCTATGTCAGTCTCCTCGTATTCTTTAATGATGGGTAGAGGAAGCCTGGATAAATGATATGTAATAAAACTTTCCATCCCTTATGTATCCTTCATCATGATGTTGAATTATTATAGTAGTAGGATCTAACTTATCATCCTAGGTTTGGCATCCTTTTTCTCATTAAGTACCTAAGTGCAGCGTGATCGGTATGTACAATTACATTGGATAAAACACGTTAAGAACGAAATTTATCGAAAGCATATAAAACATATAACAGTTCTTTCCATATAGTCATATAGTTTACTTGATCTTCATTAAATGTGTGAATCTCATAATAAATAGGAAAAAATATGTTTCCAATTCAATTTCTTAGAACATCACCTACATCAAGGTTGCTGGGATCACACATTAATCCAAATTCGTTATCCAAATTGGGTGAAATAAAAACTGGTGACACTATAAGACTTCTCTATAGTGTATTGAAATCTTTTAAACATTTCTTAGTGAATTAAAAAAGAATATCATTGAAAAAAAAACCAGTCAATGGATGGGTGAATTTTGAAAAATCCTTCACAAATCATCTGTAAAATCCAACATGCCCCATAAAAATTCGGATTCCCTTGACGGTTGAGGGTTCTAGTAGATACTTCATGAAATTTATTTTAGCTGGATCAACTTCGATTCCTTCCTCAGAAATTTTGTGGCTAAATACTTTTCCTCCTTGTACCATAAAATGGAATATCTCCCAATTCTATACTAGGAATTTTTCTTCACAGTGCTAGAGAACTAATTATGTATTGCTTAAGCAGACATCAAATGATCCCTCGTAGACTGAGAAATCAGCCATGAATATTTCTTTTAATTATTCATCCATTTCATCGAAGATATGTTTTATATATCCTTGGAATGTTTCTATATCATTGAACATTCTGAATGACATTATTCTACAATCGAAGGTACCAAATGAGCAAGTAAATGTGGTTTTGGGTAATCAGCGGGGTCGAATTCAATTTGATTGTATCTGGAATATCCATCCAAGAAACAATAGAATTTGTGCCCCACCAGTCTTTTTAGAATCTGATCCATAAATGGTAAGGGAAAATAAACCTTTCTAGTTACTGAATTTAGGCATCTATAATCCACATAAACTCTCCATCCAATGATGGTACATGTCGAAATCAGTTCATTTTCATTAGTTCCTTCTACCATGAGTCCTCCTTTCTTTAGAAAAACATGGAGGGGGATGACTCATTCACTATCTGAATGATGAAAAATTATTCATGCATCCATGAGCCTTAGAACTTCCTTTTCAATGACTTCCTTCATTAGTGGTGTGAGATGACTTTGAGGTTTTCATTTCAGCTTTATATTCTCCTCAAGTAGGATTATGTGAGTTCATTCAGTAGGGTTAATCTATTTAATGTCTTTCACTCCCTAGGAAATTTATTTCGTATGTATTTTTAGAACATTAACCAATTTATCTTTATGAGACTATGATAGTTCAGAGTTGATAATGATTGGAATTGAGGATGACACTCCTAGGTATGAGTACTTCAGTGTACTGTGTATAGGTTTTAATTCTAACTATGGTGGATGAATGATGGAGGGAATAAAAGGTGTCATGGTTTATCTCTTCAGTGGTTCATTGATTCTTACTTCTTCAAAATCACACTCTTCTTCCTTCCCTAACATTAAATATTTTCTTTCGTCCTCAATGTCCATGTACTCATATCATTCTTGGGAAAGAGAGATGTCATTGCAATACACATTATCATCTAAGTGTTGAGTTGCTTTAATCAGCTTGAATACTACATATTCATTTCTATATCAGAATATCAGATGCCTAGATTTTCATCTTCTAAATCCTTTCTTGTGGCTAGTAATGGTCTTCCAATTATGATGGGGACTTCACTTAATCCATCCATGTCTAGTTCTAAAAAGTCTTCTAGAAAGAAATTTTTTTAACTTTGAACAAAACCCCTTTGAGAATACTCCAAGGGTACTTTACTAATCATTTGGCTAGATTTAGTTCTACTCTAGTTGTTTTTAATTTTTTGATTCCATGATTTTGGAAAAAAATCATCGAAATTATGTTAATGTTGGCTCCAAGATGTCATATTTCTCTTCAAAACATACATTCTACTATAGAAAAAGGAATTAATAAACTTATATGATCTATCATATTTAGGATAATTTTCTACTGAACAATAGTAAAGAATTCCCCATTCAAATAAGTGACTCCTAGATTTTCTATTTTCCTCGTTATTCATTGCAGATCTTCAAGAAATTTGTCATAAACGGGGATCTATCCAATTGATTTTGAAAATGGTATATTGGTGTGTAGTTTCTTGAACACCACTATGAACTTCTTGTATTGTGACTCCGGCCTACATTGTCTTTATCTCTCTGGGCTGGGATGATGTGGCTTATATGGAGGTGGGGAAACATAAAAAGGTTTAATTTTCTATTTAGGAGTGTGGTTCTTCTCATCTGGTGCTTTTTATTGAGGTGAAAGGGGGATGGATGTATCAACTTATCCAACTGTTAATGGTTACTTATTATTCTCTTCCAAATTTCATTCCTCTTTTACACTAGGTTATTAGAAGTCTAAAACTTTCCCACTTCTCAGCACTACCACATTGGCTTCTTCTCTTGGGTAAATCTCAGTGTTGCTAGGTAGAGTACTAGGTAATCTATTCGAAAAGGTCTTTTAGGTTTGACCCATTTGAATCTCAATATTCCTTAAAGAGAATATTTGGTTCTTAATTTTGGTTTCTTGAGTTTTTATTCATTTTTTTGACTTTGGAAAAAAGTATCCATGAGATTCTCCATGTTATATTTTAGTTGGTGGAGTTGGTTGTTGTGGTCGTGGATGAGGTGGCTGAAATTGTTTTTGAGGTCTTGGTTGGTACGACTGTTGTTGGAAGGGTTGTGGTTTCACTTGTTATTATGGTCTATGAAAATTTTTATCATTGGATACCTTGGTGGTCGTTGATTGTGGAATTATGCCTAACCACTTCGTGGATGATAATAGCCATGACTGTTCTTAGGTTTCTGTTGAGAATTCCTCTACTGATAATATTACTATTATTGTTGAAACGACTGGTTCTCTTGATTGTAATAAACATAATTAAAATCATGTTATTATATATACCCTAACATGAAATCCTAGTAAATATGTGGGCCAACACACATCTCGCCTGATTGAATTTCCATGACTGTAGGAGGGAGTTGAGTTTGAAGTTGTGTAAATAGCCTCAGAAAAGATTCATGTTTTTTTGAGTGCTTCCACTTTTGTTGCTAATTTGTTTATTTCATCAATTTTTTAGATACCATTCTATAGTGGTCCATGATCACTTTTACGTAGGTTTTAATTGTGTGAAACTTCATCTATAATTTCTCATCTAGTGTCGGGGGTGTCAAACATCAATCCTCCATCAGTGGTATCATCGACTACAGTTTGGGTGGCTGGATGGAGTCCTTGATAAAATTATTAAAACTGAATCCAAGTATCGATTCCATGATGTGGATACTTCATCATAAGACCCTTAAATTGGTCCCATGCTTCCAACACATATTCTCCATCTTCATGAGAATTTTTTTGAAAATCATTATGGAAATTCAAGGTCTGGATTGGTGGGAAATCTATGTCAAAAAAATTCATGGAAATATTGTCCCAATTCATTATTGACTTGGGATATTGGATTTGAATCTATTCCCTTGATCTATCTCTTAGAGATAATGGGAACATGTATAGTCTTATGGAATCTGAAGATACCCGCTAATTTTGATAGTTGACCAAAACTTCCATGAAGTTTGAAATGTATTCATGTGGGTCTTTGCTCTAGAGACCACTGAACTGTCCCATATTATGGATCATGTGAATAAGTCTAGGATTGATCTCGAAGGCGTGGGATTGAATTGGGGGATGAACAGTGATTGGGGTTGCGCCATGGATTGTTGGAAAACAATAATCCATGATTTTCTTTTCAGGATTTATCTGGTGTTCTCCCAGAATTATCTGATGGGGGTATGGCGGGTTAGGTCCCCCTTGATTGTGTTGCTCGGTCATTGCTAACCGAAGATATTTAAACAGATAACTTTCAGTCTTATGATTGAAGGTAAGGGGTTCTTTCGACTCAAGGTTCCTTGAACTAGTTAAGGGACCTTGGTGCACGTACTAATTTGGAAAATAGAGATGCAAGGGTGTCTTTGAAATAATAGATGAAAAGGGGTGAGGGAAATGTACTCCTATATCTTATAGTATAGTTACATAAATGAGACATCGTCCCTACATGGAAATGGTTCCAAAATTTGGTCACAACTACATGAATCATTGGGTTTATATAGGCACCGATCAGATTAGAATTGTGTGTCCCAGACTTTACCTACTACAAGGGCATAGTATAGTAGAAGTGCGAGGTCAATCCCATGAGGGGGGAGAATTATCTATAGAAGATCACAAGATAGAGACCCTTATATGTTTCCTTTAATGTTACTATGGTGTTTTGGAGTTTTACTAAATCTATGGTTGAGAGCGTCTTCATGTAATTACCAATGGGTCAGGATCCATTTTGAGTATCTGGGTAAAAGATGATCTTCATTATAATCTTGGGACAGACTTAAGGCTTAGGATTCAAATCAAACAGTGGACACTAGTTGACTTTTTTCTAGCCACCTAGTTTATCCTTGGAAGTGACTATTATGTGATCAGGAGATAGTAACATCCTAGGTTCTTTAAGTTTAGCTTCTTTGGAAGATATTACCCTTGGATAGTGATCGTAGCCTAGTCTAATTCAATCATGATAGGGTAATTCGATTAAATATCCCATGGTCATGGATGTTAACATGAATGGGGTAGACTTTGGTTATTTATCCTAACTAATAATCCATTGGGATTTCCAATCTTATAATTAAATTTTAATTATTTGTTCAGATACATATACTCTTGATCTATACCCTTAAGATGTTTATCTAGTCATAGAACGTGGATATATAATTAATGAAGTAAAGGAATTCATGTTTGACATGATATTCGAGGTTAACGAATTGAAAATCATGCAATAGTTTAGAATTTTAAAGGGAACTAACATGATATTGGCTATAAAAAAGATGAATCAAAACTTTAATAATTTTCTTACTTGAGATAATAAATATAAATGGATCTCACATGTGTTGTTGGAATTTGACGATGGACGATGTAAAAAGAGGTAATGAGAATTTGATGGTGTTGAATATAAATATATCCACATCTATTGAATTGAAAATAAAATCTAAACAATGAATAAATTTTGAGATTAAATGGAAAACGGTATAGGAAACTCAAAGGGGGTGAAAACAAAAGAGGAATATGTCCAAGAATTCATTTAAATGCTCTACTGAAGATCTGTATATATAAGAAAATTTGGTCACATCGTGTACCCTTAGTCCACATAGATTTCCATGGGTTTTAGAACTATTTACTATCTCATTCATATTAATACGATATATGATGTTTTACTGACTACACATCATGTACTGAGTGTTCAGAACAGGTAATTTCCTCTAGTTGTTCCTCCAAGTAGATTTCTTATGGATTTCTAGCTCATCTGTTTTGACTGAAATAAGGATGTCTACTTAGACTTCATGACTTTTACAAACAATTTCCTCTTCTGTCTTCATAGATAGTTCACAGCTTGGCTCATTTCTTATCACACATTGTGAACTCATACTACATGACGTGTAATAACAAGTGATAACGTTTAATAGGCAATTTTTTCAATTTTTTCATTTATTCCTCTAAATCCTGTGAATCATTATTCCTAAAAAATTGATCATAAACCAAGTTTATTATCATGTAAATCAATGAAAATACATAAAAAATGACATTAAATAGTGTAAATAAATTTGGATTATCAGGTTAGAAAGCATAACATAATGATATAAAGAGGCATGGTACATGATTAAACATAAGGAATCATAACATTTGGAAAATGGGATCATATATTAATGGAATCATGTTAATGTGGAAGAAACATAAAAAATGATTTTTTAGGATTCATGGATCATTTCATATAGATTAGAATGAGTCTAGGCTAACCACCAGGACCATTGCACATTGAGCACAAGTCAAGGCTAACCGCAAAGACTGTTACCCAAAACATCTCTCAGAATAAACTATACCCAATGCATTGGAGTGATGTCTGGGATCACCCAACATAATATGTTCAGTAATATGTTTTACACATAAAGAATCATTCATAATCAATCATACAAAAACATATGTGTACCCATGGAAAGAAATGGGTATCATAATCATGTCAAAAAGTATAATAAATTGCCGTATCATACAAGTGTAAATGAAATAATGGAATAAAAAAATACATAAAAATTAATATGTGGGGGTAGGATTATACTAGGGTAAGTGATTTCAAACAGAATTGATAACTTGTAAATATAGTATTTAATAAATTTTGAGCATTAAACATTTTCGTGTGGCTTCAAGAAAAATACTAAAGAAAATTTAAAAAACAAAAGGGCATAATATTTTATATAAAACAAGAAATGAATAATAAATGTTTTCAAAATAAAAATAAATATTTTATAAAAACAATTGTGGATTAAAAATTATGATACAATGAACTTGAAATTTTGTAATAATTTGGGAAGTTCCCTTAAAATGGGCTCACTTATTGGGATGAATTTAGAAGGGAACCACTTAAAAATATTTATTCCTCGAATGATAATTTTTAATGGATATTGATAAATGATTTTGGAACATATAAATATAATTTAGAATATCTAAATAAAAATAAAATATAACTTCATTTGGGTAAAATGAAATATAGAGCAACCTGAAAGAACAATGGATGTTCGGGTAGAATCCCTTACCTTAAGTCTGGCGGTGTTTTTCACTTGATATTAATGTCATGGATAATGAAATAAGATTCATTAATTATTAATTATAGAACCTATTTTATATTTAAATTATTTAGTATAACCTTATCATGTTCATTCATGTCTTTTTTATGGGTTAATAGGTTCAATTTCATTGTTTGGGAGCATTTTTTTTCCTTTGTTTTCACGATCGGTTTACTTATATAAATGTACGAATAATCTTGTAAGATGAGGATTGGTTTTATAGAATGGAAGTTATAATTTATTATAGATATTTAAAAATATTAAATTTTTATGAAATTTATTTGGTTATTTGGATTAAGTATGAATCATTATATAAAATTTTAATGATAACTATTTGGGTTAATTGGTTGTTTTTTATCACAATAAACTTATTTTGATTTATAAATTAAAACCATTTGTAAAAAATGATTCCATATAATTTAAAAGGATATATTACATTCATAATAATCTATTTAGACCATAAAGATGGTTTCATGTCCATAATTTAAGACGGTAATAGAAATTGAAAACATGTCCTCCTTAAATGTGATAAATTAACACATCTCAGATGGTGTATCCATTTCTGGTATAAAAGGAGGGAAATGAGAAATGATGATGAATTATTCAATTATCATATAAAATTTACATTAACATTATGTTAAATTATTGTTCACAACATTTTTATTAGAAGATGTGAGGAGAGAAAATAATACAACGGAACATGAAAATAAATTGAATGAAAATGGAGTGGGGTTTTACCTCTTGATTCCTTCCTCTTGAGAACCTCCTTAAGGGAATCCTGTTTGGAATTTTTTTACGGAAAAAAGATATTGGAAATGGGATATATTATTAGGTAGATATTTTATTATAATTTGTATAATGAAAAAGGCTTGAGAGGTATGAGGAGAAGAGGCGGTGAGGGTTAGTTTTTATAGTTGGGGAGATGGGAGTATTCTTAATATTTAATTCATTCATTTATTATTTTTATCAAGACACAAAATAGTGCTGATTATTGGGATGAAAAAAATTTATAATTATATTTGAGTTCTTACCAATGGAAATTTATATCATATATGAGGCAATAATTATGCAAAAAATCATTTATTTAGCATATTTCATAAATTATCGAATTTCACTATTCACCAAAAATTCATGTATTTCAGAAAAATACCAAAAAGTCACTCTAACCAATTTTCTATTTTTAAAATCCAAAAATTAACTCCATTTTATGAAAATAACTCTCTAAAGATGAGAATTTTAATATTTATTTAAAATCATAATTTACTTGAAAAATACGAATTTTAAAATTAAAACTGCTTTTTTAAACACAATGAAAAATTAATTAAGGACTCATAAAATTATATTATAATAATAAGACATTAGAATAATATTTTTATGAATAAATTTTATGCAAATAAATTTTCATTTAAATTATTAATTTAATCATAAAATTGTAATTAAATATTTATGGCTTACCAAAAATACCAACTCTATCATATTATCACTTATAAAATTATAATTTTATTTATACTTTCATAGGTAAGGTTAATATTCACTTGGATGATTTGCTATTAAAAAGGGTCATATTACTATTCATAAGGGTAATGTTACTATTCACAAGGGTATGTAACTATTTACCAAGAATTATGTTTGTCCTATTGGACTCGAACATCTTACTAATCGAAAACCGTGTATGTAAAATTTTCAAAATTCAAATGGTAGAAGTAGAAAAATTATTTTTAAAGGTAACATAGTATTTATTAGTTCATTTAAGAATGATGTGGCATTGTGTTGTGATTTTATGTGTTTATACTATATCACATAATTATAATAATGGAATTTCCATTGATTGAACTTTGGGTCGTTAAATTTTTCCACACTTATGAAATTTCTCCCTTGAAATTTCATTTTACATTCTAATATGAAAATAGGTGTGGGTAATTTTCTATCATCGATTCTTCTAGTTCCTGTGTCACCTCTTCGTACTTATGGTTCTTCCATAGTACTTTGATTAGGTGAGTAGACTTGTTACATAGAAATTTATCTCTACTATCCAAGAACATCACTGGATTCTCCTCATAAGAAGGATAATTTTCCAACTGTACCACCTCTGAAGATAATACATGTGAAGGATCTGGTATTTACTTCCTCAATAGGGATGCATGGAAGGCATCGTGTACTTTAGATATGGTAGGTGGAGGTGCTAGTCGATAGGATGAAACTCTAACATGATCAAGAATCTCGAAGGGGATGATATACCTGGGGCTTAACTTTCCTTTCTTCCAAAATCTCATGAAATTATTCTATGGTAATATGTAGAGGATTACCACATATCCATATCTAAACTCAAGGTCTCATCGACAATTATCTTCATAGATCTTTTTTCTACATGGGGCTACCTTTATGTGTTACGGAATGGTTTTCACCTTCTCCACCATTTCTTTAACCATTTTAGATACTATTATCATACACTCACTGACTTCATCCCAGAAAGAGAGTTCTCTGTGCCTTTTACCATAAAGGGATTCATATGGATCCATTTGGATGCAAAATTGAAAACAGTTTTTGTGGGAGAATTCATCCAGTGGAAGATGTTGGTCCCATCCTATTTTTAATTACATAGAAAATGCTCTCAACATGTCTTCTAGTGTCTAAATAGTTTGGTCAGATTGGCCATTAGTTTGAGGATGATAGGTTGTGCTAATGTTCAATTAAGTTCTTAGATCATGATGGGGTCTTTTCCATAATTTCAAGGTGAATCTAGAATCTATATCCGATATAATAGATAGTGGTACTCCATGCATCCTTACCACCACTTTTATATCTATCAGTGAATGTTAATCAAATGACAAGTCCTATCAAATGTTGAAAAAGTGAACTTTCTTTGTAAGATGATCCACACCGACCCATATAGTACTGTTTCTTTTGGATGTCCTTGGAAGTCTAGTGAAAATGTATATGGTGAGGTTCTCACATTTCCATTTTGGTTTGGGTAGTGGTTTCATAATCCCCTTAAACATTTTCCTTTTATCCTTCACTTGCTAACATAGCTAGAACTTTGATTTAGACTCGACAATCTCCTTCTTCATATTGTCCCACCAATAATTCTTCCGTAGATATCAATAAATCTTTGTGCTCCCTAGGAGAAAAGAGAAGGTTGAGCATTTTGGGTCATTCAAAAGCTCTATATTTATCTCTGGATCAGATGGAACAAATAATAATGACCTGAATCTTATGAATCTATTATTTTTAATCTTGAACTCAGAGGATTTACCATTTATGATAGCTTCCTCCCTTTTCTAAATTTCCATATCATTTCTTTGAGAATCCATTATGTTATCCATGATGGATATTTGAGAAATAATTTGAGAAAGGATTCATGATGTTCCTCCCTTGTTTATTCTCATGTCCATCCTCTACAAATCTAATAATATTGGATGTTTTTCAATTTTCATCATTGATAAAGATGCATGATTTTTTCTACATAGAGCATCCTCCACCTTATTTGCCTTACTAGAATGGTAGTAGATTGAGAAGTCATAATCCTTGATGAGCATTAATCATATTTTCTAGTGCATAATAAGCTATTTTTGTGTGAATATATATTTGAGACTCTTGTGATCAGTATATATCTCACGCATCTCCCCATAGAGATAATGCTGCCAGATTTTCAATGTAAAGATAACAACCACCAAATCCAAATCACATGTGGGATAGTTTTTCTCATGTATTTTTAGCTGTACATAGGCATAGGATATCACATTATAATTTTTCTTCATCACACATCCTAATCCCTTATATGAAGCATCACTATACACTAAAAAGAGTTCTCCACTTATCGAGAGTGTGAGTATTAGCACAGAGATAAACCACTTTTTGAGCTCCTTAAAGCATTCCTCACATTCTTGAGTCCAGAAAAAATTCACTTCCTTTCATGTCATCTTGGTCATTAGGTTTGAAAATCATGAAAAGTTATTCAAAAATTAGTGATAATACAAATATAGACCATGAAAACTGTGGATTCTTTCTACGGATGTTGTCATGGGCCACACTATGATTGCCTTTGTCTTGGAAGGGTCCACATGTATTCCTTTTATAGTGATAAATGTCCCAATAATGATATTTCTTTAATCCAAAACACACATTTACTATACTTTGCATAAATTGTATCCCTTCACAAAGTCATCAGCACAATATTCAAATACTCTTCATGTTCCTCATTGCTCTTTGAGTATATCGTAATATTAATGATAAAGACTACCAAAAATTTGTTAAGGTAATATATAAAGACTCTATTAATTAAATCTGTGAATATTGTTGGATCATTAATGAGTCTGAAGGGAATCACTACAAGCTTATAGTGTCCATAACTCATTTGAAAGGCAGTTTATTGAATATCTTCCTTCCTCACCTTTAACTGGTGATATCTCAACCAAAGGTCCACCTTAGATAAATAACTGTCCCCGCATAGCTGATTAAACATGTCATACCTCTGAGGTAGGGGATACTTGTTTGTTATCGTGATTTTATTGATCTCACGATAATCAATGCAGATGCACATTTATCTATCCCTATTATTAATAAAGAGGACTTGTACACCCCATGGCGATGTACTCGGGCATATAATAACCTCTACAGATTCTCCTGTAACTGCTTCTTCAGCTCTTCTAGCTCGATGGTGTCAATTCTATAAGGTTTCATTTATATAGGTAGGGATCTGGGAATAAGTTCAATTGAGAACTTAAAATCTCAATCATAAGGAAGACTAGGAAATTCTTCATGGAATACATCACTGTAGTTCCTCACAATGGGAATATATTTGAGAAGTATCTTCTCCTTTGTATCAATAATTTGAATAAGATATACTTTCTCAAAAGGAAATATTATCCACACTAGATACATTGATTATGAAGTAGATTCATCATCCTACTTACAATTGTACAGGATTAGAGGAAACTCTAGGATGTAAAGATTGATCTATATTTCCGAACAGTTCATGTGGGATTTGTATGAAGATAGCCAATACATGCCCAAAATAGCATCAAAATCTACCAGAGGTTATATTAAAATATTCGCTGGGAGGTTCATTCCACAAAAATTTACTAGGAAGGAGTTATAAACCTTGTACTCAATAATTTCCCCATTCTATATAATCATAGATAACTCGACTACTAGATATTGAGTTGGTAGCTGAATAGTTCTACTAAATTTTCATGACATAAAATAATGCATGGAACCAGAACCCAATAGTATGTTCTCTGTTCTTGAATGAATAACAAGTGTACCTATCACCACATCGTTGTCAGACTCCACCTAAGTAGTATAGATAACTCAAGACCTTTCTTGTTTCCTTGGGTTTTATTGTTGATTGCCTCCAACAAACCTTGGCCTAGGGGAATTTTTCTAATCATGCTCATGTTTTTTGTAGTTGTAACGCTACACTACCGACTGAATGTTGATATGAACCTTCATTTCTTCTTCCACATTAGTGTAATTATTCATATCCATATTGTACTTATTAGAAATATGTACCATTATTATAGATTTTAAGAACTTCTTGATTCCCTTTAGACAATTCTGTGGATGCTTCTTCCCATATTTTTAACATGTGGGATGTTCAGTCTTCTTTCCATCATGGGATTTATTTTATGATCCACCCACATTGGACTCTATTTTCCTCTTTTTCATTGGGACCATGATACCATTGAGTGTCTTAGATCTCCATTTCATTCTTGAGGGAACAACGTACAATATCCTCATAACCATCTAAGTCTCAAATCACCAATTCTTTTTGTAAACTTGGATTTAGTCCGCTAAAAAGTGATCCACCTTGATTTCGGTGTTGAAGACAAATCAAGAAGCATATCTAGAAAGCCATGTAAATTTTTATTTATAAAACTCGATAGAATCATCCTTATTATTTATATGTCTGAGAAAATCTCTTTCCATCTTGAGATAGAGGGTTTAGGGAAAATATTTATTGAAAAAAATTTTCTTTAATTCCTCCCAATCCATGGAATCAATTTCCTCCAAGGACTTCATATACTTGATCAATTTCCAAAAATGACCAGCTTCCCCATCAAAACGATATACCACTATCACAACTTTCTCTTATTCTGGGTAGTGGAGGATAGAGAATATCTTTTCAATGGAGTTACTCCACTTCTCCATGAGGAGGGGATTATAATATTCACTAAACATGGGAGGACTTTTTCACATAAAGGATTCGATGAAAACATGGTATTTTTATGAAGGAGGAGGTTGTTCCAAATGATTCAAATTGTTATTCATAACTTGATTAATTTGATCAGGTATTGTAATGATGTTTTGATCACCTATTACCATCATATTTGGCATATCATTAGGGAAATATTCCCATTCCATATCACATCGATTGTTGGCATGTGTTCTTCTATTTCCTTTCACTAACTAAGAAAATCAAGTCCAATTAGGGGGTTTGAATACTTATCTAATTACCCTAAAAGGAATCTTTGAACATAAACTGATAAAATTTTAAAGGAAAATTGTATCCTAAGTTGTGATTCCCTTATCACAAATATAGGTTATACTTGATATGTTTCTTAACATATATTTTAATAGGATATTTTTTTTGATCCCCTAAAAATGGTTTGTAATGTGCTTATTTATTTTCCAAATCATATCCACCGGGAGTGTCAAACTAGGAACACAGTAATGCCCATTGTTGTGTACGAGTTTACCCTGATTCGGTATTTGAACACCTTGTCAGAGTTGTTACTCCTAGGGACATCTTTTACAGATCCATGTCCACTTGTATTATAAAGACATGGATGTATTTTCATGATAAACCACTTACTCTATACTAACCAAAATATAATGATGTTTTCTTATACTTAGTCTTATCCATAAGGTTCTTACTAAAGTGATATATTACTAATCTCCAAAAATAACTAGTCCGTCATTGGATACCAACTATAGAGACCCTAGACTTTTACCCATGTCATTAGAAGATTTTAAGAATAAATTAACATCAAATTACGGGCCAAGGATCATCAATTATAGTGTCATCGAAGACTATATACATAATTAAACATCATAAAATAAACTTTTATTTAATATCTATACTGATCTCCTAAATTACATTGTACTAATACATCAACATAGGACATCCTAGGGATAACATGAACAAATGGATGATCTAGTAGAATAGTAAGGGAATAAAAATAATAATATAGCAAGTGCATGGGTTATAAGGCATAACATAAAGATATAAAGTGGCATGATACATGATTAAACATAAGGAATCATAAAATTAGGAGAATTGGATCATAAAATCATGGAATCATAGTAATGTAGAAGCAATATAAAACATGAATTTATCACGATTAAAGGCTCATTACACATAGAGTAACACGAGTCTTGGCTGACCACTAAGACCATTGCACATGGAGTACGAGTCAAGGCTAACCGCCAAGATTGTTTCACACAACATCTCATGAGACTAAAATTTAACAAATTAATTAGAGAACTATCTGGGTACACCAATCATAAAATGGTATTGAATATTTTTTCCACATACAGAATTATACATAATCATTCATACTTAAACATAAGGGTACCCATTGAAATAAATAGGGGTCATATTCATGTCATAAATGATAATAAATGGGCGTATCATACATGTGTACATGAAGGATTGAAATCAAATTATACGTTGAAATTCATAATTTAAAATAGGAATATATCATCATATGTGATTTCAAATAGATGTAATAACATGTAAAAAGAGTATTTATGAAATTTTATCATTAAAACATTTTTGTGAGTTTTATGGAAAATACTAAAGAGCATTTAAAATTGGAAAGGGAATAACATTTTATATAAAACCAGAACTGACCAAATAAGGATTTTATAATAAAAATAATGATTCTATAAAAACAAAAATGGATTATAAAAGATAATAGAGTGCAGTGTAAATTGGGTTATAATTCGGGATGTTCTCTTAAAATGGGTTTGCTTATCGGAATGAATTGAGAAGGGAACCACTTAAAAATATGTATATCCCAAAAATAGAATGAATAATGGATCTTTATACATGTGTTTGTAACATATAAATATGATTTATAATATTTACATAAGAAATAAAAGATAACTTCATTTGGGTAAAAAGAAATATAGTGAAATCAGAAAGAATAATGGAGGTTCGGGTAAAATCCCTCAACTTAAGTCTGAAGGTGTTCTCCACATGATCTTAATGTCCTGTATAATCAAATTAGATTCACTAATTAATAATTATATAACCTATTCTATTTGTAATTGATTTATTATAACCTTATATAGTTCATTCATGGCCTTTATGATGGGTTAAGATGTTCAATTTAATTGTTTGGGAGTGTCTGTTTCATTGGTTTTCATTATTGGTTTATATATACTTGTGTGGATAATCATGTAAGATGAGTAAGATTACACTTAATTAAATTTATATGTTATTATAGAAAATACATAATATTAAATGTTAATAAAATTAATTTGGCTATCTGGAGTGAGTGTGAATCATTATATAAAACTTTAACGACAATAGTTTGGGTGAATTAGTGGGTTTTTAACACAACAAACTCAATTTGTTTTATAAATTAAAACAATTTTTTAAAAAAAATTGAAAATTAAATAGGATATAATAAATACATAATAATCTAGTTCAACCATAAAAATGAATCCATGACCATAATTGAAAATGGTAATAGAAATTTGAAACCCGCCATTTGTGAATATGATAAATTAACACATCTGAGATGGTATTTCAATTTTAGTATAAAAGGAGGGGAAATGAGACATGATAATGAATTATTCTATAATAATAATAAAATTAATGTAAATATATGTTACTAGAGTTATAACATAATTTGTATGAGGATAGTTGAGTATGAAAAAGAATACAAAGGAACTTGAAAAGAAAATAAAAGAAAACAAAAGAGAGTTTTACCTCTTCATTCCTTCCTCTTGAGAACCTTCTTACGGGTTTGGTTTTTTGGCCTTTTGTTATGACCAATATCTCTTAGATGTGGGATATAGTATTATGGAGTTATTTGAGAATAATTTGGACAAGGAACAAGGATTTATAGGTGTGATTACAAGAGGTGGTGATGGGTAGTTTTTATAGTGGGGGACATGGATGTTTTCTCAATATTTAATTCATTAGTTTATTATTTTTCTCAAGATAATAAATAGTTCTGGATATTACAAATAAATATTAATAAGTGCATGTGAGTTCGAAAAAATGGCCATTTACATCATACATGACTCAAGCATGACGCAGAAATTCATTTATTTAGCTTATTTCTTAAATTATCAAATTTCAATATTCACCAAAAATTAAAGAATTTCAAAAAAATCCAGAAAACTCACACTAACCATTTTTTGATGTGTAGAATCGGAAAATAAAATATTTTTTATGAAAATAATTTTATAAATATGAGAAATTTATTTTTTAATAAAAATCATAATTTACTTGAAAAATACAAATTTTATTATTAAAACTGCTTTATTAAACAATTTGAAAAATTAATGAATGTATAATAATTTTTTTCTAATCATAATACATAAAAATATAATTTTATGAATAATTTTTTTTTGAAAAAAAGTCATTTAAATTATTAAATTAATCATAAAATTTTAATTAAATATTTATGACCTATCAAAAATAAAAGCACTATCATATTGTCAATTATAAGATAGATAAATTTAATTTATACATTCATTAGTAAGGTTACTATTCACTTGGTTGATTTACTATTCATAAGGGTCATATAAATATTTATAAGGGTAACATTAATATTCATAATGGTAAAATATTATTCACCAAAAATTAATTTGGTCCTATCGGACTCCAAACATCGTAGTAATCACAACCCAGTATGTCATATTTTCAACATTCAAATCACAGAGGTGGAAAAATTTTATTTGAAGGTCACATAGTATTAAGTAGTTAATTTAAGCATGATTTTGCATTTTGTTGTGATTTTATGTGATTATACTGTATGAAATAATTATAAGAAGGGAATTTCCATTGATTAAACATTGGGTCATTACATCACACCACTCTAGTTGACTATAATTCATATAACATACAAGTGAGTTAAAATTTTATTTAATGGATATTTTTTATAATATGCCTCGCAATGGATAATGTGAGATAATGTTTACCCCTAATTGGGTAAGTGTGTGTCAAGTGGTAATAAATGGATGAGATTCTATGATCCATATGGACTCTAATAATGTATGGTACACGAGGGACCTTTTCATTTAGATTTTATTTGGTATTAGACATATATATCCATTTTTTATTTATATTGTGATTATTCAGAGATTTGGGTAGCATAAATATAAAATCAACTAAGGATGGTGATGTCAAAATTTATGGGTTTGGGTCCTTATTTTGGTTAACACATTCTATATTTATTATAAATGTTTAATTTTTTAACATGAGGATCAATATGATATTTTATACTACTAATTTGATTATTATTTATCACCCTTGTATGAACACATACATGTCCTTACTCTTGAGTTCATTAAAATTTGAATATACTGCTGGGATGTTCATTAGAACATTTGTAGAATAGTTTTTGAGGGTTCATGTGTTTTAGTTTATTTATATTCTTTTGTTGTGATTGGGTATTTATTTTTTGGTTTTAATTGGATTTATGTCTTGTAACATATTTATGTGATGTATGATATTTATTTGTAATAATAATTTTAAAATATTATATTCTTATTTTATAAGATATAAATATGAATATGTTTTTTAAAAAGAAATTGTTATTTAATTAGTGTCATGCCTTATATTTTTAGTGTAGATACCCATATACCTTTTAATTATACTCTAACCTTGTGAAGGTAAACCTAGTGAATTCACTTAAATACATGATTGGTTCACTTGGGTGGGGACCTAGATAGTTTAGAGAGTCATAAATTGTAATTAGAGAATTAAAATCACTTTTGGTTCCCTTGGGTGGGGCCTTATCTGAGTTAGAATGTGAAAACATGGAATTAGAGAATTAGGTTATAGTTTGGAGCATGAATATTTTGAATTCTGTTAGGATGACATAATGAAATGGTACTCTGAAAACATGGATTAATTTAATCATCTTAGATGATTGATAAATAGATTTGGGAGGTTTATATATTCCCACATGAGTCTCTAATTGATGTTTTTTTACAAAGAAACTATTTGGAATGATTAACTATGTATACAAGAAGGAAATATGAAATATATAGATCTAGTTGACGATTTTCTCCTTGATTAAAATAAAATGATTTGGGGTTTATTATTGGGTGAATATATATATATATATATATATATATATATATATATATATATATTATCCATATTATATATCTTAACGTTGAACTACAAATCGACAGAAATTTTTTCTATGCATAGTTATACATATTTCATTATAAAACATGTTTTTAACATTTGAGGTGGTTTAGACGGTGCTTCGTGAAAAATTGTATATAATAAAATGATATATATTTCATGTGAATCAACCACCAAAGAATGCAAGATGTAGATATTAACATGAGATAAATAAGGAATTATAGGCTATAATATGGAGAGTTTATGATTATGTTGTTATTGGGAACACATGGGATGTAGTTCTAACATGATTCTATACAAACGGGTTTATGATATACAAATGAAGGGACATCGATGGAGAATGAAATTAGTTGATTAAGGAGGAAGAGATTTCAATCCTAACATTATTCACCATATTAGAGTATCATGTTGTTTTTGGTGGTTAGTTTACATTTTTATACAATCGGTCTAAAGTTGTTATAAGACTATGGAGATGAAAAGGAGTTAACAATCATGTACGAAGAGTTATAATCTCTCCCACACATAGTTTTTTAGTGACTGTTCACGTAGAAAAATATTATAATATTTTAGATATTTATGATGGAGATTCTATAGTATGATAGTTTATAGATGAATTTTCTCAATTGGTCTTTTAAACTATTAAAATAATGGTGAATGAAATGAAGAACGTGACATGATTTTTGGAATCCTTGTTATAAGAGATATTCAAATGGGTGAATTTCGACACTCTTATTATTATTCAAAGGTCATATAATGAAATTTGGTAAGATCCTAGGTTTTTATATGGGGTACGAATATTTTTTTTAGTTTAGATGCTTTTTGTGGCGTATTGTGACTACCTATTGAGGTCCTGAGTGTTCCAGGGGTGTATGGGTCTTTGTCGGATCCCAAAACCCTACTATAAGAGAAAAATATTTGTTCTACATGGTTAGGAGACACTGTGAACCCCAAGCTACATAGTCTGATGAAACCTTTTTGGAAATGGACTATGGGATGGAGGATCCCACATGGTCTAAGGAAACCATGCAGATGGATTTCCATGTCAATATAGGAGAACCTACTCGTTTTGATAGAGATGTTTTGAACTATTTGTTCATGGTTAGACAAATCGCGTACATTGATAATGCGGGTGCCCCCTTTGGATAGAAGCAAACACAGGGTTGGAACATGGTTTGGGAAAATGTGTGACCAATATATGAGAACCATATTTTTGAGAAAAAATGAAATTTTTTCCCTTAATTTTGGTTATAACAAAAAAAAACCTTTTTCATTCGCCTCTGTGGACAACATCACACCTATTGAAACCTCCTCCTTGAGACAAATTCTAGGAATTTCTACCATTATTTTTTTCAAACTCAGAATATAGTTATGTCGATCTCATTGGATTCACACCACTGTCTAATCAATTCATTTTGTTCCATTGTTCATTCTTATTGGTATCCAAAGATTTATTTAGGTGCAATCTAATATTTACTATTTTTAGGTTCATCAAATGTTATTTATTTTTCATCTAATCCAAGTCAAATTAAAAGAAAATACTGGATGAGAACTCTACTATGGACTTATGGTAGCTGGTCTATATTTTTCCCTAGTGGTATGATGACTTATAGAGCTAGTTACCATTGTTCTTCCTACTGTAATTTCCTACATTGCCTCGAAAATTTATGGAATAATATAATTGAAGATAACAGAACTAGTTATGGATGACCTTTAGTTCTAATAAGATGTGTTCAAGGTTTTTACACTAACCAAGGCCACCCATTGGGCATTCCATGTGAAGTTTCATTGCCAATTACATTGTTAAGATACCCATGCGGTGAGTTAGTAATTTCTATGTTAGAGGAATCCCTGTTATAAATAAATTGAATAAAATTGATTAGTTAGGAGATGATGATGCCTCATTTTCCAAGTGTTGAAATTCCATACCTTTCTTGAATATATGGAATGGTTTATATGGATTGTATATGAGTGATTATAATCATTGAAATTTAATTATTGTAAATTGATGAATGGAATGATATGTTAATTAAAATGGTATTGGTTGTTTTGGTTAGTATACCATGAGCCTTGATTCCATTTAGATGTTGTGGACTATTCACCCATGGTTATTTGTTTATGGTAAAATATTACATGGACCAATATTCTCCTTGGATCTTGATTCCACAAAATTCCAAGGGAATTTATACCCCTTGGATCAGCCTATTGGACATGTATTAGACAATATCTATCGAGATGATTCTTCAACTCCCCCATTGTTGTATCTGAGTATCCGTTGAGATGCTATTTGGACTTAACAAGGATTCTTTGGTCTTCTATACACATGATTCATCCCTTAATATTTTGGAACCTCTAATTATAGGGTATATCTATGGTAAATTTGATATTATTGACTATATGACATGATCATGATAACTGAGACACTTATGATTATATGGCTCGGTCATGGTTGATTTGGTATATAGGTTATACAATGTGGCCATATGTGAATTGATATGTTTTTTACACATACCTATCGTGGTTATTATTTATGTTTGTTTGTAGATGAATTGTTATAGGATATTGACCCTTATTTTGAAGGGAGACTTGTTGGGCTATGCAGTATCACTTATTATGTATCATACATTTGATGGTAACTTTATATTTTATTACTTCTTACTCATGATATAAATTTTCTTCTACTTTAGCCTGTAATACAAAGCCAGGATATGTTATAGACACTTTGGGTGATGACCTATTAGTATTGTATCTCAGAACTTTATAGGAAAATGTTGGGTACTCAAACAGAATATATGGGTGCAGGAAGGGAATTGAGAAAGCACCCATAGTTTGATGCTTGATTTTTTCCGTTCTTAAGTGCAGTGGAGTACAAGACCGAGCTGAGTCTCATGATTCTATCTAGATATTGTATATTTTGGAGTTTTTGGTATTTTGTTAAATGTATTATATTGACTGTTGTATATTAGTTTTTATTCCTTGTAGATACATGAAATGTATAATCATCATTTTTATATGGGGATAATTCTAGCAGTGTTTATATATCTATCTTCTGAATGTTTTTCTATTGTCTTCTTGATCTTATGCATTCACTATTTATTTTTTTGAGTTCTACCACTATGTTACACTTTGATAAGAGGTAATAATATCCCTATAGGAACACTATAGGCCCTTATTTCTATTTTGAAGGCTTCTACATTTTTTGAGATGTGTTTGAGGTCTTGTGACAAACCGGGCTTGGGCACCATTTAGTGGAGCCAGGGTCTAGGGAATTATAAAGTCATATCAAAGGATTTTAATTCCTTTTTTATTATTTAGAGACAATATATAGGGATTAGAATCTACTAGAATTTGGTAATGATCCGTGTTAGGGAGTATCTAACCCACATATGAGAAAAACCAAATTTAATTTAATAGAAATTGGTGTTTTATGGATTTTACTATTATAGTTGATTTTATTCACCATTGGGTGATGCAGATGAATTTTGATGTTATCATTGATATGGTTGAGGGTTATATTTTATTGAAACCTGAGGAGATGAGGGTATTCCATCTCATGCACCATTTTATGCAGTTTCATGGAATCACATTCCACACATTATACCATACCATATAATATTGATTGCTTGTTTTCATGATGTTGTGATAGGTGTCATGAAAGATATACATGCTATTGTGATAGTAATTTTGTGCCTGGAATTGGGATACATGGTTCGTTCTTATAGTTACTTCCATACCCAAATATCTTTTCCTAATTAGGCTACAATAGACACTCTATGAAGACAATTATGACACGTTGTATCAGAACCATGAGTTACATGGATTGGAACTTGTTTTTTTGTGGATTATGTGGAAACCATATTTTAGCTAATGAGGAGTATAGGATCTTTTGGATTTAATGTGACATAAAATTTGGTTATACATTTAAAATGGAATTTGAAATGAATATGAATTCAAATGGAAAACTGAATTGTGAAATAGAAAAATCGACCTAGACCCAACTTTTGAGTGGGAAAGAGGTAGTGTCTCTGGTGTATTTTTTGACTGTATCCCATCACCAGTCCTACCTTTAGGAGAAAGGTGTTTTGTATGAATTACTTATAAGAATTTCTTGACCTATCCTATGATTTTATGCTGCAAACTTTGATATCAATCATTTTAGAGGTTTCTTTTTTAGCATTGTAGATACATTTCAACACGACAACCCCAACTGTATACCATGAGGGTGGAAATGGAAAAGCTCTAAAGGTGGTGGTCTATGGGATACAAAAGGATCCTCCATTATTGAATGTTGAATAACCAACTTTTTTATTGGACACTATTATTTAGGAAATGTTTACTGAGGGGTTTTACCAATTTATGAATACTTTTCAGGGAGCATCAGAGTCTACCTCATCTATGGATGATCTAACATATGTGTTCCAGTATCATCATCATCCCATATTTTTTAGTAATGGATGTCAATATGATTTTTATTTGTGTATTGATACAATATTTTCAACATTTGAGCATCTTGAGAAACCTCCGAAGAGTAAAGTGATGCTCGTGACCTATACACTTTGAGGAGAATAAAGGCACATGTGGGATATTTTAAACTAGGATGATATACTATTTTATTTGGTTTAGAACGATTTCCAAACTAGATTCTATGAATAGTTTTTTCCTAAGACACTATGGGAAGAGAAAGCTCGTTATTTCATGAATCCTTATCAGAGTGCCATGATATTTATGTAGTATTTATCATGCTTTATAGAGAATCGGTGTTTTGCATTAATATATCTTGTTGATGAGGCTTCTAGAGAAAGACACTTTGAGGAAGGTGTCTAACATGTTTTTTGATATTAAGTCAATGTCTTTATGTTGATAAATATTACTGAGATAGTAAATTAGGTTCTAATTAAATTGAGAAACCTGAGGGAAGATGGGGGAATATAACATAGAAGTACAGTCTCTCAAACCAGTGGGTTAGCATATTCTGGAAGGAAGTTCCATTTCATGATTTTCTGGGAGACATGTACCAGCTAGGATGTGAGTAGAAGTCTCTCAGATTTCTGTCATCTGTGTGGAAGGTGGGGATACATGAGGAATCAATGATATCATGACCCATTCCAGTGCTAATCTTATGGTCAGATTATCCACATGAAGCATATTTGTAAGAACATTCCCCTAGAATTTAGAGGAAGGGGGTCAGTACCAACACTGGGTTCAGGAGTAGGTATCAAAACTCTGCATCAGGATAGGATATAGAGAGGTACTAGTTGTTCTAGCTGAAGTGGTGTTCATGGATGAGGCATCCAGACACTCGTTGCACTAAGACAACATATTGGGCTTTATCTAGGTAGTGAGGTCGTGTCACATGGCAGTAGTTTAGGAAGGATTTATTCTGTAAAACCTACACTTGAGGAGAAGAGCGTCAGACTATCTATGGTGATAGGTATGACTGTAGTGTCATCTACTCTTATATATTATCATTTTGATATAGGTTCATCACATAGTTTCATATTTGTCCATTTGGTGGAATTATTTGGGTATATTGTTCAGTTTTCTGAGGTCGTTATGATGCTAGAAAATCCATTAGGGATCAAAAATAAGGATTTACTCAGTATAGGGAGTTCCTCCTTATGGTTGGTGTGTTTTACTTCCTTTGAAATATTTTTTTCCTTGAGATGATATGGTTTTATGTTATTCTCAGGATGGAATGGAATGTTTTTTTACCAAAATATTATTGATTTCTATCACCGATGGGTGACTTTCAAATCAAAATAAGGAGTAATTTATATTGAAAAAATTGAATGGGATATCCATGTGAGAGAAGATAAAATAGATCATCACAAAATGGGCGAGATGATATCCCCAACAAAATGTTTTTATCTAGAAGTTCAATGGGTGCATCAGGCGGGCATTCCCCCAGTGGTTTATTATTTCAAGGACATTTTCTGAGATGGATATTTTAGGTTGAGTTATCTATTGAGATAGTGCAAAGAGATTCAATGATATCCATTCCTCCTTTTAGGATGGCTATGTTGGAGTTTCAGGATCTCAAGAGGAAGCTAGAAGATTTTGATGAAAAGGTATTCATTTGACCCAATACACCTCCATTGGGTTCATTAGTCCTTTTTTAGAAGAGGGAAGAGGGTACCCTTAGGATATTCATCGATTATCTAAAAATAAACCAGTTGACGGTTATGAACTGGTATTGTTTTCCACAGATAGATGAAATTTTTGACCATCTTTTAGGATCTTGGGTTTTCTTGAAAATTTATTTGAGATATGGATATCATCCTATGCATATTTGACTAGGATACATACATTATAAAACATTTCGAAGTAGGTATGGTCTATAAGAGTATCTATTTATACCATTCAGTCTCATACAAACACAAACGGGTTTCGTGGAAGTAATTTAACAAGTTTTTATTCCTTATTTGGATTCATTTTTGGTGCTTTTAGTTGATGATATCTTGGCTTATTAGTAAATTTTACATGACCATGCCAAACCTCTTAAGAACATTTTAGATACACTAAGAGAGAATATGTTATCTGATAATATTACAATGATCAACTTATATATGGATTTGATTCACATCCTGGGTAATATTATATCAATGATAGGAGTATATATTGACCCAGAGAAGGTAAGATCTGTATTTTCATTGGATCAGCCCAAGAAACTATTTAACATATGGAGTTCCTTTGGTCTATGGAGATATTATAACAATTTTATAATGTAACTCTATATTTTAGTAGCAAAATTGAAGGTCTTTACTAAGAAGGGTGAAAATTTTGTATTACCAAATATCTATGAGAAAGACTTTCAGAAGCTAAATGGAGATAGGCTTCAACATCAGTTCTAATTCTTCCAAAGTAGGGAATACGTTGAACTTTTTTTATGAAACATCAAGTATAGGTATTGGAGCAGTTCTAATGCAAGGGGATATAATTATGGAATATGGGTCTCAGTAGTTGATGCCACATGAGAGAAACTACCAGAAACAAGCTATTGAATTAGTTTTAGTTATTAATACATTGTGTTCTTGGAGACACTATTAGTGGGGATAGTGTTTTGTGGTGTACAAAGACCACAAAAGACTCAAGTACATATTTATAGTGTATGATCTGGATTTTATGTAGTTAAGGTGGGTTTAGTTCCTACTATCTTTCAACTTTTACTGCAACTATAGGCTTGGAAAGGGAAATATAGTCACAAATTATTTAAGAAGGAGGAATCATATAAAATCATTTCAGAGGACCAGTAGAGAGTGGATGTTTAGGGATTTATTCTCTAAGATTCATTTGGATTTGTAGTAAAATCAAGGTAAAAATTTTCTTTCAGCCTTAGTTGTGTCATCTACCATACTAGATAGAGTTAGGTTGAGGAATATATGTGATTCAGAGGGTATATTCCTATGATAGGGTGTGGCATTTGAGGACCCACCTTAATGATGGACCATAAGAAGGAATACGATCTTATGTATCCATGGTAATGTTTGGGTTATAGGTGACATACACAAGGAGTTAATGTGGGAGTTTCATGCCTAATTTTTAAAAGTGCATCATTGTTTCACAAAATACTCCATGACTAAAGTCATGGGTAATGGTGGATGGGGATGAATCAAGATATAGCTAGTTTTTTTACAAGGTGTTCTACCTGTCTGCAGGTGAAGGTGGAAGATTAGGGACCAGCCTGACTTTTACATCAGTTAAATATTATCAAGTAAAAATGGGATAATTTCATGATGGATTTTGTACCATTTTTTTATGTCTCATAAAGGTATCAATTTTGTGTGGGTTTTTTTGACAGACACATGAATGTCTCTAATTTCCCTTTGATCAAGGAGATATTCTCCATAGATGAGCTTGTGAGGTTTGATATCGGTGAGATAATACAACATCATGAGGTCCCCCATTATTTCATTTTAGATAGATAAAATCAATTTATGTATCATTCCTTGTATATTTTATATAGGCCATTGGGTAAATAGGTGTTCCTTAGAAAATTATTACACCCTAAAACTGATGGCCAGTCATAGATTCTGATATAGATGCTTGAGGAAATGTTGTGGGCATGCATCCTAGATTTTGGGGGCTCCTGGGAGAGGCATATAACTATAGTTTAGTTATCATATAATAATATTTATTAGGGGAAAATAGAGATATAAATCTATAAGAAATTATATAGTATGAAATGTTGAACATCCCCATGCTAGTATGAGGTAGGTCATGTAGCTTTATTGGGACCGCATGTCGCGTAGGATAATTCTTTGCTGACTCGGTTAAATAAAAATCATATGGATACTAAAAATTCTCAAAAGAAATATTATATTGATCACCACATATGGAATATAGAATCAATGTTCAGGTATCTAGTCTTTTTTCCTATTTCACCAAGGTTGGGACACAAATGGACCAAGAGATAGGGAATGTTTTCAAGATGAAATTTCATGTAATTTGAGGTTTTAGAGATAGTTAGGCTGATAGCCTATCAATTTCAGTTTCCTATGAGTTACCAGGTCATTCACATTGTATTCCAGATATCATAGCTATGTAATTACCATTCAAACACATCTCATTATTTTCTACTCAATGTGGTCGACTTACAGATAGATGTATCCTTTGAGAAGAATCAAATTCGTATCGTTGATAGGGTAAATAAGGTTATGTGAGGCATGATAGTTCCTCTATCATTGGTTATATTCTATTACTTCCATTTATAGGATGAGACTTTGGAGCAGGAGGTCGTTGTGTGTGTTTAGTGGCTATAATTATTCTCAAGAGATTCTCAACCACCATTGAGATTGAATCACATGGATGAATTACATTATGGGGGAATATTTTATGATCCATAGTTTTCATATGGGGTATATATCTTATTGTTTTTAGTTTAAATTCATGTTGCCGGATATTTTGAGCAACCATTGAAGGAATGGGTATTCTGGGGCTATACAATAAGATTTCGAATATTAAAAACCAACTTCAATATAAATAACGTCGTGTCGCATAGTTATAGGAAACAATGAGACCCAATCCTCATGGTTTAATGAAACTGCACAGGCTAGATAGTGGGATAGTGAATCCCATTCATTTTTTGGAAACCTTATAGATATAGGTGCATGCCCATGTGGTAAAACCAATTGTTTTTGACAGATGTGTTTTTGGGGATTTGTACACGCCTAGTCAAACCATGCACAATGACCATGTTGGTGCCCCTATAGAATAGTATATGGTGAATGGTTGGAGCATGGTTTGGAAAACCATACAAGAAAACCATTCCACCCATATTTTTGAGTAAAAATGAAAATTTTTCATTAATGAAGGTTATAACTGAAAAATAATTTTCATTCTTCTCTTTGGATATAAGAAAACCCATTAGAAGATCCTAATTGAGCTAAATTGTAGGCTTTTATACTATTATTTCATACAAAACCCAAATCGACATCGTCAGTTTCATTGGATTCACGATGGTTTATACTCAATTCAATTTGTTCCATTATTCTTTCTTCTTTGTATAAATGAATTTATTTAGGTGAGATATAATATTCTATATTTTTAGGTTCTTTTCCTGATCTTCGTTTTTCTTTTGATACAAGTCGAATCAAAATATGATACTGGATGAGAACTCTGCTGCATACCTATAGTATGTGATCTATACATTTTCCGAGTGGTTTGATTATTTTTAGGGATAGTTTCTATTGGGTTTCCCAAAATAAATTCTTGAATGGAACCAAAAATGAATGAAATTATTTAATTGAACAAAATGGAACCTATTATGGATTCCCTTTAGTTCCTTTGATTTTTTATGGTTTTTACCCATCCTAAGTCCACACATGGGGGTTTCCTTGTAAATTTTCATTTCCTTGCCTTTTTTAAAACCACCAATGGGATGAGTTAGTGATTTTCTAATAAAATGAATCCATTTTTATATATATATTTAGTTTATTTGATTAGTTAGGAGATGATTATGCCTTCTTTTCCATTTTTTTACATGTTATGACTTTCTTGAAATGAATGAATGGTTTATATGGATTGTATATGAGTGGGTATAGTCATGGAACCTGAATGCTTGTGAATTGATGAATTTAATTAAATTTTAATTGGAATGGTAGTAAATTTCATGGTTTTTATACCATGGGTCTAGATTTAATATATATTTCATGGATGTTTCACCCATGGGACATGATTTAGGGTAGAAGATTCACTAGAAATATATGCTCCATGGATCAAAATTCCTTTAGATACTAGGATAATTGACTTAAATCTGGATTTCTGGACTCTCATTGGACATGATATGTTTAGATGGTCCTTAGAATCCCCATGTTCTATTACTAATATTATATCTGGATGCTCCAGGGACTCGACAAGGATTCCTTGGTCTCCTATACCCTGGATCTGGCCCTGTGTTGTATGAGTATTCAGATTATATAGAACGATCGTGGTAAATTTGATATGATTGATTAAATGAATTATTCTTGGTAATTGTGATAATGATTATTTTACGGCTTAGTTGTGGTTGATTTGATATTCATGTTATATGGCATGGTCATGGGTGATGTTATATATTGTGTCTACGACATGGTCATGCTGTTTAGTTCCTTTTATTTGTAGCTTACATGTTATTAGAGCTTGACCATTATTTTGAAGGGAGTCTTGTTGAGCTATACTGTATCACATGTTAAGTACTATTCATTCCATGGGAACATTACTTTTTATTATGGATTATATATGATATAAATTGAACTCTACTTTATCTTCTATTTAATATCCAGGATCATTTATTGACACATTGAGTAGTGAGATACTGGGATTGTATCTGACAACCTGTTAGGGTATTTTTGAGGTATCATAACAGACTATACAGACGTTGGTGGGGACCAGGGAAAGAATCCATAGATTGAGGCATGAATCTTTTCAACTCATAGAAGCTTGGGAGAATGGGACCAAGATGATGCTTCTGATTCTATCTAGAGATAGTACATTTGTGGCATTTTTTATTTTGATACCAATATAATAATAACTATTGTATACCTATTTTGGATGTTTTGTAGGGATATGGAAGGTATCATCATTATTTTTATTAGTGGTTACTTTTTAAATTGTTTATATATCTATCTTATGGATGTTTGTCTATTGTCCGATTGAATTTTTTCTTCCTCTAGTTATTTGTATGACTTTTACCACTATATTTCCCTATAATAAGAGGGAATATCCTCCCCACAGACACAACCTAGGTCCTTGATACTAGTCGATAGCCTCTTGGATTTGGAAAGATGTGATTGTGGGAATCTGACCAATTGGGACCGGGGCACTATTCAGTGGCATCTGGGTCCACGATGTTACACAATTAACAGTAGACATGCAACCCATGGGGATAAAAGGACATTAGGAAAGTGAATAAGGGAATATCAATGATGGACCTTATCATGGATTGTCTTATACATGTAGTCATATGAATTTCTCTATAGTAATAATATGATGTAGGTATTATTGAATAATTCTATCAAACTATTTTTTATCATACACTATCACATAAATCCATGGAATTTAGATTTCATAATTTTGTATGATCATCTCAAATGTCATATATTTCATGTTTTTATTCTAGTGGAATGTGACATTGATAGTTTGAGTATCATATGACTGAAAAATATCAGCATTGACCCACGTTGAATAATATTAATGATTGTCTACAAGGATAGGGAAAACATATTAGATGGTGGTAACATATTGGTAGAAGATTTTGTAGATATCCATGTTAATGACATGTAATAATAATAAATGTGAGTAAAAATCCATATTTCACTACTAATTATCCACCAATTAATATAGGATATAGGAATTAATGTGATGGTGGACCACATTATTATATATATAGTGATTGGTGTGGATAAGGAAGCGAAAAATCAGTTCAAGTTCTGTTGCATATATTACAAGTGAAATTGATATAGGAGGTTATTGGATCCAATGTTGGTAGAGGTATGGTGAATATAATTTCAACATTAAGTTTCATTTTTATCGACATGGGATATTTATACTCTTTTATTACAACTTTTCTCATGAAGGGGTTTGATCGACATATGATAATGTTGTATAGAACAACAACATCATCCCCACTGGTTGGTGGGATTTGTTTTTTTTTGTATGGGTATTGTGACACAATTATTTTAGTACATGGTATTGAAAAGATATTATGATACCTTATCCTATTAATAATATAATCTTGTGATTTTATCTTCTTCATTGATTAGAAAAAATTTCGCTGATCTTATGTTGATTATTTTTTGGGAAGTGTCAATCAAATTAGTCTTAATGGGGAGTTTTTAGTGGTTATTATAGATATAGATTACTAATATTAGATGAGTAACCAAGTGAAAAAACCCTCACTACTCAGTTTTAATGTATGGTATTATACACGGTGGATGTATAATCTTAGGACTTTTTATTTTTTGTGATTGAATTTTTTATTCCTTAACTATGAATATAGTGATATTTATACCATTATTAGTAATTGATTTTCGTATTGACATATTCTAAAGGGGGTTTCCATCATATTATATACTTACCATATGGAAATATCTAAACACTGAGACATGAGGGTTTAATATTTACTCAACCATTCATGTCACCATGGGGTCCCCCTATTTGATCGGTAAGGAAGGCTAATAAGAGCTTATAACTTTTCATTAAGTAACATTAGATGAATCTATTGATGATCAAGAATAAAAATCTATTCTTATATACTGTGGAATTGTTATAAAATCATAAGGGTGGTCATTTATTCTACATAATTGACCTTAGGCCATGTTATCACTAATTATGAATTCAATAGTAGGATATTCCTAATGTTCCCGAAGGATCATGAAATCACACATCACACAAAGGGAGGGGTGAATTATGTGTATCTTTCTTACTGATTTATCTTCATTTCAATTATCTCCATCAATCCCATATCACCAATTAGTATGATTGGATCCTATATGTAATGTAAAAATTAAATGCAAAAAAATACAATATTTTTACAAGGTTCAATACTAAGTCATACTCCTTATTGAAAAAAGTTACACCCAAAATTTCAGATACACCATTATTGGATGGTAATAAATTAAAATGGTTTTAGAAGAAACATGTTATAAAGACTAGTAGTAATTCTTCCAATTGATCCTAGTTATTAACCCAAAAATCCATCCCTTATACCTTGGTAGGTCAGACCCCCAACCATTCAACTCGTTGAACCCCTAGTATCTTGATCATTTTTAGAAACTGGTTAGACCCATCAGTCATACGATCCTTTATATTATAGTCAATCCTATAGTTTAAAGTACTCATTCTTATTTAGAGTGATCTTCCACCAACAACATGCTGGATCAACTCTGCCTATGTAAAAATTCAAGTACCTTTAACAGCCATTGATCATGTATGTATGTATTTATTGATAATTTTCATCACCAATATATGATAGGTTTCTTACCTGAAACTATGATTGGGAAATTGGTCAATCTATTTGATTAAGTTTTAGCCTCACTGACTATTAATTGATCTCAAAATGATATGAATGAATCTTAATACATTGATAACTCAGATATGATATCTTTCTAAAAACCTTCCCATCATAGCCACAAAATAACCACACACTAGTATTAAAAGTATATCACATGCTCATTTCTTAAAAAATAATGCATTTATATTGCACATATTCATGTAAATTTTGTGTCATTCATGTTTTAATAAGAATAAATGGTTTTCGTGATAACATTTTATGAACATCTCTCACTTCTTCATCATGAGAGTTTCAAACCATTCTGAAGAATCCATCAAACTATTATAATGCTTCCCTATTTAACTCAAACTCATGCATCATAATATCCCATAAATGTATTTTTTTCATGATATTTTAGTTTCACTAAAATATTTGTTAAGAATAACTAATGAAAAGATTGAAACTCATGTAATGTCACGACCCATCCCTCGGGGGCCGTGGCGTGACTACACCAAGCCCGCCTTCCATAGGCCAGGGGTAGGCAACTAGCACCGAAGGCGTATTCCCTAAAACTGGGAAGGAATTGCCTTTATAACCTGTAGCTCACACAACCAAGAACACAACAGGATACATACTCAAGTAAACTAAATAGTAAAAAGAGTGAGTATAGTAAGTAAAAGGTCCAGAATTCAAGCCTAATTGGAAAGTACAAGGAAAAATATAATGTACAGGACAAATGATAGGTGAAAATTATCTCCAAGATCTTCCATCACATATCGTACCTGAAGGGTAGGTATAGATCTTGAATGGTTGTCTCTATGGTACACCTCGTCTACGTCCTCCTCTGAGCTACCTCCTGTCCTGGTACTCACGTCCTTAGTCAGTGTTATCCGTTATCTACACCAAACACAACGAGGTGCGGGCATAGCCTGTGCAGGGGTGAGTAAAACGATACTCAGTAGGGACCCTGAGACCCGCAAGATCTAAAAAAAACACAAAGGATAAACAAAAAATCAAGAAAAAAAGTGTCATCCCTACCTAGGTATATTCCCATACATATACATAAGTTATCAAGTAAACCCATCTCAATCATGAGAAAACACATGGCCCTACTCATTATCCCAAAGCTCAACTATTCCAAAATGGAAGGAATACCACTAAGGTAAGTACCACACATGTACGGAACATAGAAGAACACCACCAAGGTATTACCATGAAAGAAAATACCACACAAGAACGGCTCAACTCACACCAGGTATAACATAGGTAAAATAGTAGATATGATTAGATGTAACTACGAAATCATCTTACTCTGTTAAGAGTCATACCCACAGAGGATCCTAAATCATCATCAAACCCACACATGATCTCTAAGTGCGTACCCACATAGGATCACTCAGTGCTAACCCACACAAGATCACTCGGAGCTAACCCACACCGGATCCCTCGGTGCTGACCCACACATGATCGCTAGGTGTTGACCCACACAGGATCGCTCAGTGATGACCCACACAGGATCGCTATTCATTATTCACGTCATAACCATCTATAGGGTTCCAAAAATAAGCTTGAACATCTCTGGGAGAGTCCGATCCTCAATCCAATGTTCGATACTCCAACTTCCACGAAGTCCCATGAAGATTTATATCGAAGGACCGCAACGTCAGAGGGCTCTCAACGCAACAGACGGTGTGTCAATCGGACGCCGGGTCTGTGAGTTATTAGCTTTTTAGTCCCGGGGGCCCGGTTGGATTCATCCTCAATCCAACCTGACCATAACCCATCATAATACAAATCTCCAGTGGGATATACTCAAAGGGACCATCTCACTCCAAGGTTTCTAGCACCACTGATGGTTCGCCAAATGGGCGCCATGGGCCAAATTTATGGCCCATAGAGAGAATTTGGTCGAAGTTGGCCCGGGTCTGGTCCGACCCAGTCCGCTGGGACTGGCCTGGCCTGGTGGGTCTAGCCCAGCCCACGTTAGGCGGCCCGGTAGGCCGCAAGGAACACGAGGGTCCGCCGATGGCCGCAGAGGCTGTGAGGGCGGCGTGAGGCCGCGGGAAGGCCGTGAGGGCGGTGTGAGTCTGTGGGGGCCGTGAGGGCAGCGCGAGGATGCAAGGGTCCATGGGGTGGCATGTGGCCGTGGGGGCCGTGAGGGAGGCGCAAGGCCGCGAGGTGGATCGGAAGGCCGCAGGGTGGCACAGATGGCAACGGGGTGGCGTGGGTCTACAGGGCGGGGGAGGCCACTGTGCGTGTTGGCCTCGGGGTGGCGGAGGTTCTGGGTGGTAGAGCGTCGTGGGGCACGGAGGCCGCAGGGCGGAAAAGGCTGCAGGCAGCGGAGGCCACGGGCGACGGAGTGTCGTTCCTTCGCTGGCAGGCGGCTTGATCGGACACCCTTCGTTTGTTTCCTTCGTCATGGTCGTCGATGGTGCCGGATGCCGTTCTCGTGTCCCACAGATTTTGGTTCCCGTCCACCTCCATCACGAAGAACACAATAATTTTTCACCATAATTGCAGAGAGGTTGGGGCATGTTTGTTTGTCCCGCACTCTCCGCATTAGAGCAGTAGAAAATGACTATAATACCTTCCTAATTTATGATGAATTGGAAAGAATGAGTATGGGGAAGAAATTCAAACAACCACTGTTCCTTGAAGGTTCGTTGATGTTGGTGTGAGAAATAATTCGTAGATGTCGACGTTTGTCGCCCCTGCCACATGCCTGCAATCCTGAGCTCGTTCGTCAGATAAACTCTCTTAGATGGAGGTGGTTTTTTATTGTTGAAGATGTCCATCGTTGGAGGATGTCCTGAGGAAGAATTCGATGTCTTGCATCAGCGTTCTTCATTGTAGGAGTGTTATTCATTGGAGATGAATAATTCCTCTAAGGTTCTTTTGCAATTTCCCTTTGCCAACACTTCCCCCAATTCCACAAAAAAGAAGAGGTACACAATATGATATGTTTCCCCAATTTAATTGTTGGAAAAAATTAAATTGGAATCATAATTACATAGAGGTTGGCATAATAAATTTTGGGGAAAACTAAAGGTTATCTCCCTCATTAAAGAGGTATTTTAAAAGGTTTCTCACATTAGGAGGGTCCGAGTGGTCCCCACCCTTAAATTCAAATTGGGGGGGTTTTAGGTTCGGTGGTCCCCACCACCATAACCTATTGTGGGAGGTTTAGTTCTGGTTTTCCCCACCACTTAGCACTCAAATGGGAGTTATAGTTCTGCTGGCCCTACCTCTTAACAATCTAATGGGAGTTTTAGTTCTGGTGTCCCCACCTCTTAACATCCACATGGGTGTTTCAAATAAAAATGAAATGTTACACAATTTTATTATTATTTTATTCTTTCCTAAAAAGAACATAAATTATTGTTCACCCATGACCCACTGCGGTCGAGGTAAAGGTCTCCTGAAGAGAATATCAGCAATGCGAGTTCAACAGTGTCCTCAGATTTCAATTTCGAGCACCGGTTCAAAAGATACAAAAACGTGCTCACACGTTTACTAAACATACCCCAAAAAAAGTTTAGAAATTCATTCTGGGAACTCCGGGCCTCGGAATCATCTATCTTAAATTGTTGTGGACTCATAAAATTTCCATATATTTCCAACAAATTACATGGAAATTATAGGTTCATAAATTCTCCCCACCACAGAGCATTGCATCCCCATAACCCACAACTCAAAGTAAGGGAACACATGGGGGTACTGAGCATGCCTCTGAGCCTCCTGCTCCCATATGCTCTCCTCTAGGTTCTCATGCTTCTAGGAAACACACACTAGAGGTATCAACCGCCCAAAAAGGACACACTCCTATCAATCCTCAATCTCCACTGGAACCTCCATAAAAGTCATGCCATCGTCAATGTCCAGCTCGCCGTGGTCGATGATGTGAGAAGGGTCGTGCACGTATCTCCTCAGTTGGGATAAATAGAACATGTTGTGCACCCGGTGCAACTGAGGTGGAAGAGATAAGTGGTAAGCCACCTCAACAACTCTACTGAGGACTTGGAAGTGTCCTATTAACCTCAGAGATAACTTTTCACCTTGGACAAATCTTCGCAAAACTCATCGAGGTGAGACCCGTAGAAAGACGTGGTCGCCATCCTTGAACTCCAGAGGTCTTCGTCTCATGTCAACATATGACTTTTTCCTGCTCTGTGTAGTCTTCATCTACTCCTAGATGATCTACACCTTCTCTGTGGTAGCCTGAACCATCTCTGGTCCCACGAGTGCTGACTCCCCTAGGTCAGTCCAGCCCAAAGGTAATCTGCAATGTCGCCCATACAACGCCTCAAAAGGTGCCATCCCAATGGTGGAGTGATACACTATTGTAAAGTTCACATATTCCAATGGTTCTAAACCTTTGGAATAGCCTGTGAAACTCTTGGGATACGATATCGTAACAGTTTCACAAAATGTTGGTATGCAGGCCATTTCAATTGCCCTATACCAATGGTTTTTAGAGAACCGTTGGTATATGCGGTGTGAAATTAATCTTCCACAATGGTTTAAGTAAAACCATTGGTATATATACCATCCATCATAAATAAAAAAGATTCAAAAACCATTGGTATATATTCTATCCCAATGGTTTCATTAAAACTATTGGGATATATCTAGAATTTGAATACCAATGGTTCTATGAACCGTTGGAATATGTTTCCCATGATATTAAATACCAACGGTTCTGTGAACCCTTGGTATATCATATACTCCCCATATTAGCATAGACCACATCAAAGAAGCAAACCTACACGTGCAACTCTACTCCCCAGCAAACATCAAAGCTGGAAAGACCTGAAAGCCCACTTCGAGCATGAAACTTGCACATCTAAACCTCTAAAACCTAAGCTTAGAAGACCTATAAATCCACTTCGAATAGTAAACCTGCACCACTAAACCTATAAAACCTACACCTCTAACAAACTTCCAAAGCACACTTTAGACCTATAAACCTACACTAACTACAAACCTGCACCTCTAATAGTCTTCCAAAGCACCAATAAATCTGCACCACCATTCACCTAATATGGAAGTAGTTTCACATGATGAGTGGGAAAATTCACTAGTTTTTTTCCATATCGGTTTAGACTATTCAGAGTCTAAATTTTTTGAAGAAGATGCTGGAGAGCGTAGAGATGCTCTGGGTGGTTTTACCTTGGTAGAGGATGAGGTATCATGTAAGGGGGATCCCTCCACTGGTTCCAAATTGCCTGGACTATTATATCAAGACTAGTATGGAGATAGTGATGGTGATGACCACAGTATTCCACCAAATCATGGTAGACCTACTGTCTCATTTGGATTTGGGAAATATCCTAAGGGATCCTTAGTTAAGAAGATTGACCAAGCAGGTGAGCTTTGGGATTTTTCCTTAGATGTACCTAACAAATCATAACCTGTAAAGGCTGAATTACCTAGTGTTAATAGAGATGTATCCCCATTTCCTTCATATTTTTTATCCATAATATATTTATAATATTTTAGAGAAAAAATTGTTTTAGATTTCAGTGGAATTTTGAGTTATCAGGAACCTCCTGTCACTCATCTTAGTGAAGCTGATGCTAGACACCTTTTTGAGATGTTTGTATGTCATATTCATCCAAAGATGAGTTTTCATATTTCGGATGTTATGATTTGAAATTGAAGGTTGGACAATGAGATAGAAACCATTTGATCTGTTGTGGAGGAAATGAGGACCTCCTTTGTTTCCAGTCAAGATTCCTTATGGAAGAGATTAGAGAATTTTCATATTGTTGCATATATATCTAGTGCTCCACCTCCCTCAAATTTAGTTGATACTAATTCGATATATTCTATAGTAAAAGTGTATCTGAATTTTTGTTATAGGTGATGTACATTCATCTCATCAGGATTAATTGAGGTAGATTCTGTAGAATGGGTTTTCAAGGAATAGGTTGACCAGTTTAATGTGATGACAACTCTACTCAAGCTATTCATGGAGGAGAAGAAATATTTCTTTAGTAGAATGAAGAGATGAGGAAACATTATTAAGGACTTTTTGAATCTTATGAATCCTTTCCTATATGTATCCAATACTATAGTGGCTTCTCCAGAGGTGATTCCTGTGACATCCTTAACTTCTAATTCTTCTTCTGATCCTCTGCCTCCTTAATTCTAGCCTTCTGGTATGTCTTCAGTTGAAGATGTCTGGAGTCTCAAACCTATTGTGATTCAAAAACATCCTACCTCTACATCTATACCTACATCCTCAACCTTAGGGCCTCCTGCTTCTGTAAAGGGAAAGCACCCTACTGATCACCCCACCTGCACCCTGTCCTGCAGACCCCCCCAAACAGCCCTTTGACACCCCCTGGACAGCCCCTCCTAGACAACCCACCTTCACCCTCCCCCTACCCTGTGGACCCCCCGACACCCCCCGAACATCCCTTGGACACCCCACCTGGACAACCCCTCCTTAACACCCCACATGCACCCTACCCTGCATACCCCCCGGACAACCCTTGGACACCCCCTGGACAGCCCCTCCTAATAATCATGTTACCCAGGAATTATTTTGGGGCTACCATATAGATTCTATGGTTCCTAGGTGTGCCTTAAAGATCGATTTATTCAATGCTTTTGCTTTGGTTAGGTGGGACTTCTTATGGGAATCTTTCGATCTGCTCGGCTTTCCAGCTAGGTTCTCATCTTGGGTTAAAATATTTGTCCTTACCCCAGTGTTCTCGGTGAACATTAATGGCAGTTTACATGGCTACATTTTGGGGAAAAGAGGGATTGGGAAATGGGATCCCCTTTCACCTTTCCTTTTTGTGATTTGCATGGATCTTTTCTCGCGCATCCAGGACTCCCTTATTTCATCTTCATATTCTTACAAGTTTCATTGGTGATTTATGGGTTGGAATTCAGGTTGCAGGGGGATGGAAGGGGGCTGGTGCGGGTTGGAACATGTGGTATGAGGTTGTTTTGTAGGTGGAAGGGGGTTGGTGCAGGCTGGAATGTAGGAGGATGGGGGCTGGTGCGGTGGATGGTGCAGGTTGGAGTGGCTGGTGCGGGTGAGAAGGCAGGTAGCAAGGGGATGGAAAAGGGCTGGTGTGGGCTGGAATAGGTCGAAGGGGGCTGGTGAGGGATGGATTGCATGTGGATGGGGGCTGTTGGTCATGTGGCCGGGGCTAGTACGGGCTGGGATGGAGGAGGTTGGGCCTGTTGAGGGCTAGAACATGTGGCTGGGGATATTTTACAGGTGGTAGAGGGCTGGAATGAGGGTTTTTCATGATACTGGGGGTGGGGACTGGTGTGGTGGCTCGTTCGGTCTATATTGCAGGTGGCAGGTGGCTGGTGCGGGCACGAATTCAGGTGGAAGGGGGTTGGAATGCTGGTGGAAGGTGGTGGGGGAATAGTGTGCGAGCTGAAATGAAGGTGTAAGGGGGCTAGTGTGGGATGGATGTGGCAGGTGTAGGTTGGATTGTGGTGGTTGATGGTTCGTAGGTGGACTGTGGTGGCCTCCTTCTGTTGGTGGTTGGGAGCATGTGTTTGTGTGGTTGGGGCGTGCGTGTGTTTTCGAGTGTTGGAGAGTGTGATCTCCGTGGGGTCGGTGTGTGGGTTCGTGTGGGTGGGTGCGTGCATTTTCATCTTGGTTGGCGCTTACGTTGAGTGGACCTTGGTGGTTTCATGACAGTGGGGTAGTTTCGTGTGATTCTCGGGTTTGTGGTTGGATGTTCGTTTGATGTTCGCATGTTTCTTCTGTGTCTCTTTGTGTGGAGGCCCCTTCTTTGCTGCTGGTGGCGGGATGATGGTGGTTGTTGTGGTCTAATCCTGGAGCAGGGCCAAACCATGGCATTACTGAGGCGTGACCGCGGCGTGACCACGACATGACCGCGGCGTGACCGCAGCGTGACCGCGCCGTGACCGCGGCATGACCACGGCGTGACTACGGGGTGACCACGGGGTGACCTCGGGGTGACCGCGGTGTGACATCGGCGTGTTGGCCCGGTCCAGCAACATCTTCATGGTAGCATCTTTTGTCTAGGAGCGAAGGGAGTGGGAGGAGTTGGGGAAACATTACAGTCGTCACCTCCCTCCCCATTAACCATGGGTGGGTAAGGTATCTAAAACTCTATATAGGTATCATACATCAAATTCAGACCGGACTGCGAACCGCTGCAGGGTGTCATCCTAGAGCAGGGCCAAATCACGACATTACCATGGCTTGACCATGGCATGACCACGGCGTGACCGCGACGTGACCGCGGCGTGACCACGACATGTTGGCCCAGTCCAGCGACATCTGCGGGACAACATCTTCCGGCTAGGAGCGAAGGGAGAGGGAGGAGGCATGTACACATTTCGTCCATCGCCAACCTCCCCATTAATGATGGGTGGGTAATGTATCTAAAACTCTATCTATGTATCATAAATCGAATTCCAACAGGACTACGAACCACCGTGGGGTGTCGTCCTGGAGCAGGGCCAAATCAGAGCATTACCGCGGCATGACCATGGCGTGACCACGGTGTGACCACAAATTGACTGCGGTGTGATGGCGGTGTGACCACAGCGTGACCGCGGTGTGACTGCGGCATGACCGCAGTGTGACCATGGTGTGATCGCGGCATGATCGCAACTTGTTGGCCCAGTCTAGCAACATCCGCGGGGCATCATCTTCCGTCCAGAATTCCGAATAGATCCTAATAGTTGTCCTTCACATTATAGAAACCAATCTTATATTATAAAAAACAGTCTCTTGATTCAGGATTGTGGTATGATAAATATATATATTTTATATTCGTTGTTTTTAAAAGTGGTACTAGGTAGTTGAAACTACTGATTGAGAGTTCAATTATGCAGGTGTATTACTTATCAATGGTATATTCATTTCTTGGAACTCTAATAATAAAACATCAGTCGCCTTGATAACAATAGAATTTGAGTATGTTTTAACATCTCAGGATACAACACAAATCTTATGGGAGAATTCATATATGTAAAAAATCATATGTGCATCGAGGCCAAGAAAACACCCCAAATGGTGTTATGATGAAGCTTATGGTGGGGAGAACCATAAGACTGATAGGTGTTAAACAATGACACCATCAGTGTTTTTAGATATATAGTCTTGGGTAAACACCCAAAGGGGTGGCCAGGAGGCCAGGAAAACACCCGAAATGGGTTTCCCCATAAGATAAGGTCACAACGGACATGATAGAACAAATAAACTATTTAATATGTTATAACAAGAGATCGTCGGAAGGTTGTAGAGAGCGGCACAATGATGCAACTTCTAAAGGGAAACAAAATGACAGAAAAGAATCCTACACCCTAAACTATCACTGTGATTTTTCACAGAAAGCGCACCTCCGTTGGAGGGGTTTTATTATTAAAACATGACTTTATTTATCAAATGAAACAATTATATTAAAGAAAACTTATTCTGGATATGCAATTCCATATAATTAAGAAGAATTAAGAAAGAAGCTAAATTCAATTTAAATAATTCTTAAATTAAAGAGGCTACGAGAGGGACTCTACCTCAAGGTGGAACCAAGATGTCCATTTTGGATCTTGGAGCTTTCTAACTAAAATTTGTTTCTCCTCCACTGGGTATACACACCTTCACACACATGCTAGGACACCTATCCCCTATGAACATACCCGCATGGTCATGATCATGTGCAAGGGGACCCTTTCACATATTTTTATATGCATATACCAGTCTTCACTCACCTATGTATGCATTTATATATATATATACATGGGAACACCTAGCCCCATATGTGCATAATCACTTCCATGGGTGACTATACACGTAACGGGGGAACCCACATACATATACTTACTTACTTATGCACACTCAGGTGAGTCGCCTGTGACTTGGTGACTCGAAACCGACGAGCATAGATCAACAAAATACACAAAGGATATTATGAACCTTAAAACACATGAATGACGCTACATAACCAGTGAGAAACTAAAAAATGGCATTAAAGCCTTACCTATATTGGCAGAGCAGAACCAAATCCACCCGAACCAACAAGAAACAATCCAAATCCCTACCGAAAAAATAATATAGAGTGAAAAACACTAATGCTCCAAATACATTAGGTGCGAGGCAAGTAGTAACCATAGAATCTTACCTCGGATCAAAGCCGATGGATTGAATCAATATAAACTCCTTCTGGACCCCTTGGCATAATATTACTATCCTTTTTCCATAGAAAGAAGTCAAAGATCTAAGTGACCAATGCGATAAAGAAAATAAAATAAAAACTGAACTAAGACAAACCTGTCTCCTGTGACTATACATGTCACCTCCAAACAAATAAGAACCACATCACCCCATGGGTCATATAATGTTCCTGAATGCAAAGGGGAAATAGATCAATGTTTCAAATGATAATATCAAATAGTACATTCCTATTAATTAAAAATTGCTCTTCCTATTAATGGTATATAATCAATTTGGCCCTAGTTTCAACTTAGTATGGTTTTGTTCGATACAAGGGATGAGGTCTTATTATTCTTGGTTTTTATGTTTACACTTAAGATATTTATTTAAAAATGATTCATGTATTTGTCATTATTATTTATGGTTTTAATTCTTAGAATGTTTCCATGGTGCCTGTCCACATGAATAATTCTTGGAATGTAGGGTTCAGTTGACATTTATGCGCTTTAATGTGATTGATTTCACTAACGATGAGGATTTAGATCAAATAAAATATTCCTAAGAGTAATGGTCCATGTAGTGATAGGTGTGGCAATTGTAAATATCATGTTTCATGAGGAAATACTTATGAGTATAGATTGGAATCATGGTAGGTTCTTAGAGTGGGATGGTCCCTCCGAGTATATAAAATGTATTATGAATGGTTTTACATCATTTAATGATTCAAGAGTTCAACTAAATATATGGAGGATGAGATGGTAGTGTGGGTATTGGGTATTTTTGGATATATTGGCATTATAATGCCAAGATTCTTGGTGTTATTTAGCTTAGGATGGAACCTGGTTAGTGGGGTTGGGTTATAATACATGATTTTGATGAGGTTCTTGACCGGATTATTGAGAATATAATGTAGATGGGTTCGACATGGTGTGCTTTTGTGACTAGGAAAATCATAAGGTGAATAATCCTATTTGTCTAATTAGATGATGATATGTGCATCGAGGCATGGGATAATCCTCAAGAGATGTGTCTAGACTTTGTGACTGAGAGGATAGACAAGGATAGGTTTGACAGGATTGGGTGAGTGGCCAACCCATGCGAGGATGATATAATGTATGGAGACACTTGGAGACACTTGGGGTTATTTATACTATCTCATGGAGACACTTGGGGTTATTTTATGATTCCAACATACTCCAGAAATGATCCCATACAATGTTTTAGAAAAAAATTTCCATCTCAAGGAAGACCCCAAGGCTCCTTGAGCTTCCAATTTTTCCTCACAATCACACCTCATGGTATTACAGTATACAAGTGATCTACATCAACTAGTCAGGATAGCATCACTACCCTCCGTCCATATAAAGAAGTAAAATATGTAAGTGGCCAATGCGATAAAGAAAATAAAATAAAAACAAAGAAAAAACATACATGTATCCTTTGAATATACATGTCACCGCCCAATATATAAGAACCACAATGCCCCATGGGTCAAATCATGTTCCTGTAAGCAAGGGGGAAACAATTCCATTTAATAATCTCTTCAATTTTCATTATGATCTTTATATAGAATATTGTTGGAAACACCATACTAGTACACTTATCCATTGAATATGCACTTATGCTACATTATTTGAGTTGAAGATTTTTCACATAACCCTCTTCACTACGGAAAGAACCTCAGAGAGACCATAATCAATGTTTAGTAGTTGATCCTACTCTTGAACTTGGTTGGGCACCAGTCCATGAACCAGATGGTCTAATTGGTCATGAGGGTGTAAAACATTTCATTATTATATACTATGAATAAAGGTGTTGGTTTCTTTTCTACCACCAATGGGAATTTATCAAGGATTTAGTTCCAATCGACTTAATTTCCTATGTTATTGGCCTCTAAACTATCCGTAGATGTATAGGGGTGTCTCCAATGGGTGTCTTGTGGTGTGTAGTGTCTATCTATAATTTCTACGGTGCTTTTGTATTGTGTTAAATGTGTATTTCATGGAAAGTTTAATAAATTCATTGCTTAATTGGAAAATACACCCATAATCAATATAGATATACCCACTTTTGATAAAGAATACCATCCAAATAACCAACTCGGAAATCTGAGACCAAAATTTTACTTTATCAATTCAAATTACAAAAATTATTTATCACCAACTTATGATTTATGAACCAATCAATTAAAGGGAAAGAAACTCCACACAATAACCCATAAAATCTCATATAGCATCACTCACCTCCAATTAACCACATGATTGCAAATCTTAATGATGATACAACCTCATCACATATATATCATGATTAAAAAACAAAATCCAACATAATATAAGGTCTAATAGAAGTCTATATAGGAAAATATTAGGTTTTTAAAAAATCATGAACTTTTTATTGAATCCACTATTCGATGGAATGGAATACAACCTGTGAATCTAACCCTACATTTCGAGAAGACTCTATTTTGAAAAAATTATCAATTTACCCAATAATTAACCACACCATGAGTTGGTTACTTCCCAAAAATCTAGAAAATGCACGATTAATATGAATGGTTATCCTTAAAATGAACCTAACAATGCATTACTTATTGCCTCATTTTTTTTAAAAAGAAGACTAATTATTACATTGATGTACCGATCAAGAACCTCGACCGGAGGAGAGGGAGTCGAGAGGGGGGACGTCCCATGGGGTGTTCGGCCATGGTGGGTCCCGTGCATGACTAGAGAGGGGGTCGAGGGACATCATCGGAGGAGATTGAGCTAAGAGGGGAAGGGGGTGTATCTAGGAGAGGGAGACGAGAGGGGAGGGGGGAACGTCACCAGGAGACGAGAGGGGAGGGGGGTTTCCTCGTCAAAGAAGGAGCTAAGATGGGAAGGGTAACATCGCTGGAGGAGAGAGGGGGGCTGGGAGGTGGAGGCAGAGGCTGGGAGGTGGAAGCAAAGGCCAGGAGGAGGTCGAGGTTGGGAAGGGGAATAGTGGGTCAAGAGGTGGAGGGAGGGTTCACATGGGGATGAAATGTTGGGAGGGATCCCTAAATTGTGTTATTTTTTCCCAACGGTTAATAAAAACCATGAGTAATAGTTTTATTTCCCAATCGTTTTGTTAAACCATTGGAAAACTACAACATTTAATAGCCTATACCAATGGATTACTACAACCATCGGAATAGGTTCATTTTTTCCATTGGTTTTTCTAAATTGTTGGGAAAAAGTGTTGGTATAGGATGGATTTACACTAGTGATAGCTGTTGTTGTATGAAAACTCAACCAAAGGCAAGTGATCGTCCTAGCTGTGACCGAAGTCGAGGATGAAAGCATGCAGCATATCCTCGAGGGTCTGAATGGTCCGCTCTGTCTGGAAATCCGTTTGAAGATGGAAGGAGGTTCTCAAACTAAATTGCGTCCCGAAATCTTCCTACAACCCCTTCCATAGTCGGGATATAAAATGTGCATCACAGTCGGAGACAATCATCAAGGGTACTCCATGTAGTCTCACAATCTCCTGCACATAAAGACGTCCCAAACTCTCTACTAAACCCTTATCTCTGATCTATAGTAAGTGGGCCGACTTGGTGAGTCGGTCGACGATCACCCAAATCGAGTCATGTCCCTTGTATTTACATGGAATTCTTGTCACGAAGTCCTTGGATATCTCATCCCACTACCAGTCTGGGACCACCAAAGGCTGAACCAAGATTGCTGGTAACTCATGCTCCACCTTCATTTACTGAAAAGTGAGGCCCTGAGAGAAAAACTCTATAACTTCATACTTCATTCTCGGTCACCAGTGCTCTCATCGGAGATCCTGGTACATTATCACCACTCCTGGATGCACGGAAAGAGGGGGTGTGTGGAACTCCTTCATCACTTCTTCCCAAAGAGACACTAGTACCATGGTATGTCCTCTGAATAGAATGATATGCTCCCAACCTTCAAAAAATCCATCAGGTTCCATTCATGTGGATATCTGAGCACGTCGAGTTTCGTAGTTAGTGTTCCCACACTTCACCTCCCTAACTAACTGAAGAAGTGGGGGAGTGACTGTAAGAGACTGTAGAAAAGTATCTCCATCTCAATCCACAAAGGAAATCTGCAAAGTGGCTAGCTGCTCCGTCGCCTCTCCTAGCAGCTGTATACTATATTTTCTACTAAGTGCATCTACTACATCATTCCCCTTCATAAGAGTATAGACTATCATAGAGTCATAGTCCTGGGGGAACTCAAGCCAATGCCGCTGTCTCAGGTTTGGGTCCTTCTGAGAGAAGATATACCTAAGAATCTTGTGATCTGAGTAGACTGTAAAATTCTCTCCCACCAAGTAATGTTGCCACATCTTCAAGGAAAAGACCACTGCAGCTAACTCAAGGTCATGGGTAGTGTAGTTATGCTCATGTTGTCTCAGCTGTCGAGAACCATATGCGATCACTGATCACTCCTACATTAGAACACATCTGAGCCCGTTCCCTGATGTGTCACAGTAGACTACGTACCCTATTCCCTCCTCTGGAAGCCTCAAAATGTGAGCACTAGTTATCCTCTACCTATGCTCCTAAAAACTCCACTGGCATCTCTCCGACCACACGAAGGGTTGACCCTTCTTTGTCAATGCTGATAGTGGTGCTGCAACTCTGGAGAAATCTGGAAAAAACCTCCGGTAGTATCTAGCCAAACCCAAGAAACTCCATATCTCCATCAAACTCATGGGTGGCTCCCATGAAAGTACCGCCTCAATATTCCCTGGATCCACTGCAACTCCAACCTCCAATATGAAATGTCTCAGAAATTGAACCTCACGGATCCAGAACTGGCACTTCGAGAGCTTACCATAAGGCTGGTGCTCTCGGAGTGTGTCCAAAACTATCTTCAAATGATAGGGATGCTCCTCCTAAGTAATCGAGTAGATCAGAATTTCATCGATGAATACTACTACAAAGCAATAAAGGTATGGATAAAAGATCATGTTCATAAGTCCCATGAACACTACTGGAGCGTTGGTCACACCAAATGGAATAACCAAGAACTCATAATGGTAGTACCGACATCTGAAATATTCCTTCTGTACATTCACGTCTCGCACTCTGAGATGGTGATAGACTGATGTGAGGTCTATCTTCGAGAACCACTATGCTCCATTCAGCTGATCAAAGAGGTCATCAATCCTCGGCAGTGGGTACTTGTTCTTCACGATCACCTGGTTCTGGTGCCGATAGTCAACACAATGTCTCAAGCTCCCATCTTCCTTCTTGGTGAACAAAATCAGGGCTGCCCAAGGAGAAACACTGGGTCGGATGAACCATTTCCCCTATAAGTCCTCCAGTTGTACCCAAAACTCACGAAGCTCTGTGGGAGCCATTTGATATGCTGGTGTAGATATCGGTGTCGTCTCAGGGTACAAGTCATTATAAAAGTCCACATCTCTGTGAGGAGGTAGACCCGAAACATCATCAGGGAAAAAATCCACATACTGGTCCACCCCTAGAGGATAGCTCATACTCTCCACATCTACCGCTCTAAGGGTAAGGCTAGCCAACTAATGAGTGATCGTCTGCACCCTCCCCTGGGTAAGTCCATCCTACACTACAAAGGCTCCCTTCTCTCCGGTGAAGGTAAAACTGGTCCCATTTTTTTAGGACACACCACACTTTTCACCTAATATAGTCTATCTGAGCATGGACTGGTAATAACCAGTCCATACCCAAGATGACGTCGTAAGGCCTCGACGCTGCTACTAGGAGATCCCAGCCGAAGGTCTCTCTTCCTAGAGTAATATCTCGCTACTGGAACCGGTGTGTAATAGTTGAATCCACTCCTGTAGGAGTCTCTTTCCATAAGGATCGTTCCAACAGCTCTGTCAGAATCTTCGAGCTCTGAATGAGGGTACTGGAAATAAAAGAATGACTGACACCTGTGTCTATAAGTAATGAAGCTAAGGTGTACTAGACATAGATCGTACCTCGTATCATCTCTGGAGTGCCATGGTCATAGGCCTCAACAGCCTGGAGCTGAGCTTGCCCCTATGCACTTTCTCTTAGTGGTCGGGGTTGATCACCTAGTGGTGGTGGAATTAACATCTCGAATCGTTTCCCACTGCCAGCTACATGACCTTCTCCTCTTCCATGTCCGCCTTCTCTCTATGGACCACCTCGATCGATCCTCTATCTCTATCTGGGTGTTCCTTCAACCGTATTCTAATCATCCATACGACGGGTTAGATAGTCATGAGCCATGTGACCCTACCAACCACATGTGTAACACTGCCCTCTCCTGGCATGACTAGCTCTGCCTCGGGTGCCCCGCACAACCGAACCTGAATCCTGCGGCCATCCACTTGTTGGTCTGGTCCTCATGGAACTCTACGAAATATGTCTGCTTCCAGCTGCAGAAGACTCCTCTACGTGACGATTGGTGGTGGGTCTCACTACTCGTGACTACTTAGCAAGGAAACTCTCCACTATGAGGGATCTCTTTAACACCCCCTCTAGAGTTGGGATGCTGAGTTAGATCATCGAAGCCCTGATCCCCACCTGAGTCCCTGCTCAAAGGTCTAGGCCCTGAAGAATGGGTCTGGCACCATATCAGTGGAGTAGCATGAGAGGTTAGTGAATCTTTCCAAGTACTGAGCTACAGTCATGCTACCCTGTTTTAGATGAAGCAGATCCTTTATGCACACTACATGAAGAGTTGCTGGGAAAAACTCTTCCCGAAACAGGCTCTCGATGTCTTCCCAGAGAATCATCACCTTGTCGTGAAATTGGAGTATCAAGCTTCACCATATTCCTGTTGCTTCCTATAGAAGGATGAAGACAAGGATCACCAAGAGATCAGCTGGTGACCTCACCAGTCAGAAGACTCTCACTACGGCCTCTAGCCAATCCTCTACCGCCTATGGGTCCATCTCTCCCCTAAACCTGGATGGCCTCTGGAACTGGAACTCGTGCAACATGCTCAAGAGACGTGCAACCTCTTCTACTGGGGAAGGTGGCATCAGTGGTCCAGCAGGTAATGGTACCGTTGGTGCCTCCACTGGTGCCACTACTGAAAGAGATCCCTGAACCAAGGCCTCATCACTCAGTGGGCTAACAGTGCGTACTACTCTCGGAACCCTAGTTGGCTGTCTACATGGAGGCATCCTGAAAAGAATCAGGTGCACCGCAATCATTAAGTTATACCTGGTGAGCTAACTCAAGAGATCAAAAAGAAAAATCTTCAAAACACACATGCAATCTGTGTTTTCGGGCACCGAGTCAGAAATCAGAAGTCAGGGTCCTCGTGTAGGGATACATCGACCACCGCACCAAAACTGTATTCCCTAAACTTATAACAACACTAACTACACTTAACACTATTGCTGTTAAAAATATCAGAGTCAAATGCTCTATAGTAGAACCGACTCCTCTGATACCAATTTTTCACGACCCGTCCCCTAGGGCCCATGCCGTGACTACCCCAATACCACCATCCATAGGACAGGGGCTGGCGACTAGCATCGAAGGCATATTCCCTAAAACTGGGAAGGCATTGCATTTATAACTTGTGACACACAGAACTAAGAAAACAACAAGATAGGAACTCATGTAAACTAAATAGTAAACAAAGTGAGTATAGTAAGTAAAAGGGGCCAGAACACAATCCCAACATGAAAGTACAAGGAAAACAGAAAGTAAAAGACAAGTGATAGATGAAAAGTCGCTCCTGGATCGTCCACTATGGATCCTACATGAAGGGTAGGTATAGATCCTGAACAGTTGTCTCTACGGTATGCCACGTCTAGGTCCACCTTTGAGCTACCTCCAGTCCTGTTACTCTCATCCTAAGTCAGCGTTGTCTATCGTCTGCACTATACATAATGAGGTGCGTGAATAGCCCGTGCAGGGGTGAGTATAACGATACTCAGTAGGGACCCCAAGACCCTCATGGTCTCACAAAATCCACAAAGGATAAAAAAAACGCATGAAAACAACTGTAAACCCTACTTAGGTATATGCCCATACGTATACCTAAGATATCAAGTAAATTCATCTCCATCATGAGGAAAAAAAGGCCCAACATATTAGCCTAAAGCTCAACTATTCCACAAAGGAAGGAGTACCACGAAGGTAAGTATCACACAGGTATGCCACACAAAAGAATACCACCAAGGTATTACCACGAAGGAAAATACCACACAGGTATGACTCAACTCACACCGGGTATAACTTAGGTACAGTAATAGAGATGATTAGATGTAACTAATGAATCATCTTACTCTATTAAGAGGAAGACCCACAGAGGATCCTAAATCATCATCAAATGCACACATAATCTCTAGGTGTTGACCCACACAGGAGTGCTCGGAGTAGACCCAAACACGATCGCTTGGTTCTGACCCACACAGGATCGCTCGGTGTTATCCCACATAGGATCTCTAGGTTCTGACCCACACATGATTTCTCGGTGCTGACCCACACAGTATTTTTATTCATTCTTCACATCATAACCAGCTACAGGGTTCCCGCACTAAGCTTTCTAGTCTCTGGGAGAGTCTTCTCCTCAGGCCATTGGTCAATACTCCAACTTCCACGAAGTTCCATGATGAAGTATATCGAAGGACTTCCATGTCATAGGGGTCTCAACCCAATAGACGGTGCGTCAATCGGACGCTCGGTCTATGAGTTATTATCATTTTAGTCCCGGGGGCCCAGTTGGATTTGTGCTCGATCCAACTCGACCATACCCCATCATAATCCAAATCTCCAGTAGGGTATACTCAAAGGGACCATATCGCTCCAAGGATTCCCACGCCACTGATGGTTCCTCAAACAGACGCCCAGTTCCAATGTTATGGCCCATAGAGAGAATTTGGTCGAAGTTGGCCCAGTTCTTGTCCAACCCGATCGGACCAACCCGGCCCGTTGGGTTTGGCTCGACCCGCGTTGGGCGGCCCGGCATGCCGCGAGGGCCGCGGAAGGCTGCAAAGGCCACGGGGGCCGCGAGGGTGGCGTGAGGTCGTGGGGGGCCGTGAGGGAGGCATGAGGCTGCAAGGGGGGCATGAGGGCGGTGCGAGGCTGTAGGGGCTGTGAGGGCAGCGCGAGGCCACGGGGCGTTATGGAAGGCCGGGGGGCGGTGAGGCTGCGGGGTGACCTGGACAACCGCGGAGTGGAGAGGCCACAATCGGCGTGGGTCTGAGAGGCATCGGAGGCTGCGGGGCGGCGAAGGCCATAGGCGGAGGCCTCCTTGCCGCACGGAGGCTGTGGGGCATTTGAGGCCGCGAGGCGTCTGTGGGCGTGGGTGGCAGAGCACTGTGGGGCGTCGTGACTTCGCCGGCAGTCGACTGACCAACCTCCCTTCGTTCTTTGCCTTTTTCCCATCCAACGGTGTTGTCAGAATCTTTTCTCGTGCCCCACCAATGTTAGTTACCATCCTCCTCCATCGCGAAAAAACACAACAATTTATCACAAGAATTGTGGAGAGGTTGGGAAATGTTTTTTTGGCCCGCACTCTTCACGTTAGAGTGGTAGCAAGAGAATATAATCTCTTCTAGATGTACGATAAATTGTCAATAACGGGTATGCGGAAGAAAGTAAAACAACCACCCTACCTCGAATGTTCGTTGATGTTGGGGCGATAAAGAATTTGAAGATGTCGACGGTCGTCACTCCCTCCACACGCCTACAATCCCGAGCTCGTTCATCAGATAAACCCTCATCAATGGAGGTTGTTCTTCATTGATGAAGATGTCCACCATTAAAGGATATGTCGAGGAAGAATTCAAAGTTGTGTGTCGGCGTTCTTTGTTGTAGGAGTGTTCTTTGTTGGAGAATAAGAATTCCTCTAAGGTTCTCTCCCAATTTCACTTTGCCAACAGTTCCCCCAATTCTACAAAAAAGAAGGGGTAGCCAATATGATATGTTTCCCCAATTTAATTATTGGCACAAATTATATTGTCATCATAATTATATTGAGGTTGGAATAATAAATTTTGGGGAAACTTAAAGGTAACCTCCCTCATTAAAGGGGGAGTTCAAGAGGTTTCTCACATTAGGAGCGTCCGGGTGGTCCCCAACCTTAAATTCAAATTGGGGGTTTTAGGTTCGGTGGTCCCCACCTCCATAACCTCACATGGGAGGTTTAGTTCTGGTGGTCCCCACCTCTTAACACTCAAATGGGAGGTTTAGTTCTGGTGGTCCCCACCTCTTAAAATCCACATGGGTGTTTCAAATAAAAATAAAATGTTACACAATTTTATTTTATTTTATTCTTTCACAAAAAGCACAAAAATTATCTTTCACCCTCAACCCACTATGGTTGAGGTAAAGGTCTATTTAAGCGAATACCAGCACTACGAGTTCAACGCTATCCTCAGATTTCAATTCTGAGAACCGGTTCAAAATTTACAAATACCCACTCGCATGTTTATAGAACGTACCCGAAAAAAGTTTAGAAATTCACTTCGGGCACTCCAGGCCTGGGAATCACAGGCCGTAAATTTTCACGGACTATTAAAATTCCCATATATTTAAAAAAATACATGGAAATTCAGCGTATTTACATGTAACACGTCATAGATTCTTCAAATAAAAAAGGTAAATAACACCACATCATTATTCATGTATTTATATCTTCTCATGAATGCATCTCAAACATCATTTCATAACATTATATGTGGGATATACAATTCACAAAGCTTAAAATATCATCTAAATCATTAACATTTTAATCACATAACAACTTCAAGTGTGAATACTACCTGTGAAAGTTCATGTAACTCGAATCATCATCAAGTGAACATGAAGGCTTTAAGAAGAAGACCATGAGTTCATGAATACCTTACTTGAATGTAGAACATTCACAATACTATGTTTCACTCTCAAACCCTATTGGATTTGATTTTCTCTTGTACCACAAAATTTAATGTGGTTTGTGGTATTTATCAACAACACTCCACCACCTATTATTGTGCACACTAACGTACTCCTCTTATTATTCTGACCTCCTCAAATCATGCATTGTGATAATGAAAAAAAACCATAACCACAAAACAAATATTTCATTTGACGATCATCCATTATTGTTTATTTACAACAGAATATACTATTAACATTTTTTTATGAGACTGAAAAATATCATGATTTCGTTTGATCATCTCCATGGATTTCTTGAGTTCAGGTTGATCTCTAGACATTATGTCATCTAGATATATAATTTCATATAAAACCCTATGGCAAAGGAAGAATATGAACTAATAAAGGGTTAGAAAATGTTGATAAAATAGATCAAGAAGACCGTGTTTCATGTGTATGTTTTAAATAGATTAACAGCGTCTTCATACAACCTTAAACCAAAATATTATTCCAACTATTATAGAACTCTTTAATAAGTTTTTGTGTTTCCTCCAACATTTAAACAAGCACATGAGTTAGAACATGGATTCTGAAATTCCCCAACTCCCGTTACCCAGAGTCAATGCATTATTACATAATATTGGAAGGATCACAAGGGATAAAATCTCAAAACACTGATCAGTTTAGTAGCCTTGGAAACACTAGATATATTCATAAGTCATACATTACATCATAAAATGAAATACAACAACAAAATCGTTCCCCCTTTTCACACACTTATCCCTTAGACTATCCCTGCAAGTCAATCATAATATACTTCTTAACATCCTGGGAAAAATCAAACATTGAAAGGGGTGAGCTCAAATGCTCAGTAAGGATAAGAATATAGCAAATACTTTCATAAATAAACATAAACATTTAAGGCAATGTATAACTAAAACAAAATCCTTTAAAAATTGAACTTCAGCATAATATGGAAAAGATAAAATTAAATAATTCCATTTACTTATTCACATGGATATTCTACTAGTCGAATAATCACATGCAATATCAAATAACCACTTTCATAATAATGGAATGCATAATGCCGGACATTCTGAAACACTTTGTCAAGGCCTCGGCCAAGACGTCTAAAAATGATTAAGGCCTCGGCCAAAACCATAAATAAAATTGGAAAGGGTCTCGGCCAATTCCATGTCTAGTTGTCTAATGAGACCTACTGATGCATCGAGGAGCTATACCGGCCTCCACCCATCACATACTAAGTCCAATGCATTTCAAATATGAAAAGGTTTAAAAATAACATAAATATTCATATTAAAACTAGCGTACGAAATGTCAATACTTTATCCATAAACCATGAATGGTATAAAAATAACACATCCACAGTCAAACATATCAAAAAACCTTTAATACAATATGGAAGTTTTGTATCATAATAAGTCAACATCAAATAAGCTTAAAATCCATCGAAGGATGTTGACATGGATGAAAGAAAAACTATTTGAGAGAAATATCTCCTTTTTGAAATCATTTAAAAGTCACATTATTATAAAATAAAACCCCTATTTTTAAAATACTCTTATAAGCTTTTATGGGAAGCTTTGAAGATTTTATAATGATGGAATATAGTAACACCCACCGTATAAGTTAAAAAAACATTCTTAACTTAATTTTGTCGAAAAGGTATAAAAGTACCTTGTTTGGAAAATGACGAAAAGATTCCTTTCAAAAATGTATAAGGTAATATAAGGGTATAAATGACTTTAAACCATTGTCTATTAAATAACAAAAATGTTTTGAAAGAAATTTTTAAGAAACTTGGATGTAGATGATAAAGAGGTCCCAGTAGATACTTACGTAAGAACAACCTCGGATAATAAAGAGGTTGTGAATTAACCCTTACCGCTTTGGTAACTTATGAAACATACAACCCATGAAAGAAGGGTCATACAATGAAGATGTAAATACCCATAAGTTAAATTATATTAGACAAATAATACAATCATGGTCAGTACATACACCATATAAAAGGAAATTGTGGCAATTATAGGATGGATCTCATGGGAATAAAAATGATATGAAAACCCCTTACCTTGTACTTTTCCTTAGTCGATGGTATGTTAACCTCCGGTATAATAGTTAAAACATTGTTGTTAAATTTTACAAGAACCATATACATAATTATGATATCATATATGATCTTCTAATATTGCTTTGTTAATAATATTTTAGTATTATCGTCGTTTCAGGTGTTAACTGATTCGTTTTCCTTTATATGGTTTGTTACATAAGCCATATTTGTTATAGATAGGTTGTATCTTATTAATATCCAGAATTATATCAAGTCCTTAAAAATTATTTTTAATTATCAAATGAGATTTAGTCTTGAATGGATATGATGGGGAATGAATCTTATCGCGTTCGTGGAGACGGTATTCCGTATGTACGCACGAGCGACAATATCATTATTTTGATATTAAAATAATCTATAATTGGATGGTATATCATATATACAGAATCATAATCATGTTATATTCATGATTTACATCAATTACACATCAATATCATACCCATCCAAATAATAATTTTTTGAATAACAATTACACCACGACGTGGAGATGGTAAGCCGTATGTATGCATGTATGGTGACATGTCAATCAAAGGATGGATAGAATACTGAATATGGGTGTACCATATTTATAATAACATCACAGTATATAGAATATACAGGAGTTATTATTTTATAATGGAAATAACAATGAAATAATAAGTGGAAGAAGAAAAGAACATGAAAGAGGGTGGAGAAATCATTACCTCTTCTTCGGGTTCTTCCTTTTGATTTGATCAAAAGGGATCCTTAGGTTGGATTTTTGATCAAAATAAGGCCTCTAGGATGAAGGGATGGAAGTTGAGAGAGTATTTGGGCAGGGTTTGGCCCAGCCAAATGGATTTGAAGGTGTGAAATAAAGATAAGGGGGAGTTCCCTTTTATAAGAGGGGTGAGGGGCACCTTAGGAAAAGCTAGAAATATTATTTTATAATAAATTCATTTTCGGTTTCTAATGGCTCAAAACTAATTTATTTCTAGGATATGGTGGGCATGGGACGAAAACAACTCAAACAATAGTATTTATACTGGTTTGGGTCACTAAATTGGCCTTATCAATTATATTTAACTCTTAGTTAATTAGTTTGACATTTACCATGTCTCTTTGTATTTTTATATTATATGGTTAATAAAGTTACTATAAACATAAAAGAGAACCTAAAGTGGTTCATTAATGTCATATATAACAATATTTAAGCCCTTTGTCCAATCCTTAGTTTTTTAGGAATATAATATCAATTAATAATATAATTGTTTTTAAAAACACTTTTATGTCAATTTTGACACTATTTGGAAAATTGATTTTTGTGAAAATCATAAAAAATGATTTCTTCAAAAAAAAGTTAATTAAATCAATCCTAACATGTCATATTAACATAAAAAATTATTTTAATTTACAAAAAGTCTCAAATTAAATTTATTTGGGTGTTTATAAAATCAATTATTTTAATATTTCATTAAAAAGGTAATGAATACATCACCATTGTGTCATAAATAAATTAAATAATTAAATGTATATAAATTATAAATAAAATATCATTATGTAGGAAATAATTTTTTATTTCTAATGAATATTTATAATCGAATTTATCGTATGTATAACACTATATTAAAAAAAATATAGTCACAAAACTTTGATTTTAACTCTTTTAACTCTTCTTTGAATTAAATAATAATAAATGTCCTAATCTACTCCAAGTGGACCAAAGTGGCTCATATTTTATTAGTAAGGTTGTTTTTGGTCAGATTATACTTATCCAATAGAATTAGGACATGTGTTAGGGGAAAAATAATATCATTTTTACCTTTAATTACCCTATTTACTTTTAACCGTGGTAAATAATGGTAAAATGTTACTATTCACCAAAAATTATTTTCATCTCATTGAATAAAATTTTACTTACTGATATCAACCATGTCTCTCAGATTTTTTAAATTCATCTCACAGAAGCGGTAAAATTATGTTTTATGAAAAATTCAGTTTTTTAACTACCACTTAGTGGTTTCACTATTCATAAAAAAATGACGTTATTCAGAAAAATACCAAAAATTCTCCCTAGGCTAATTTCGATATTCCAAATCCAAAAATGAAGTCTATTTTGAAAAATAAATTTTATAAAACATCAAAAAGTGGGTATTACTATTCATAATGTCTAGTTTGATTGGTTTTGGTGTGTTAGAACTCGAAGTTGCGTACAACACACACTATTGTATTATTCAAAGGGAAGCGTACCGTGGAAGCTTGGGGTGTTACATTCTCCCCTCCTTCAAATAATTGTGTCCTCTCAATTTCTAGAATATTACTAAATAAAAAGACTTGGGTGGCTCTTCATCATAAGTTCCTCGGGTTCCCATGTTGCCTCCTCCATCTTATGGTTTTTCCACCGAACTTTTACCAGATGAGTCGTCCGATTTCTCAGCACTTGTTCTCTGGTATCAAAAATCTTGACGGGCACTTCGCAAGAAGACAGATCGGGTTCAAGTTCTAATTCCTCATAGGTGAGTACATGCGTTGGGCTAGACATGTATTTTCTCAACAGTGATACGTGGAACACATCGTGAACTTTGGAGAGACTTGGCGACATTTCCAAACGGTAAGCTACAACCCCAATTCATTCTAGAATTTCGAAAGGTCTGATGTACATGGGACTCAATTTACCCTTCTTACCAAAATGTATAACTCCCTTCCACGGATATACCTTCAAGAAAACATGATCACCGACTTGAAGTTCTAAATCCTTCCTTCGATTATCAGCATAGCTATTCTGCCTGCTTTGAGATGCTTTGATGTGGGTTTGGATCACCTTCACCTTTTCCATCATCTCCTCCACATTTTCTAGGCCTATAAGTTTTCTTTCACCAACATCATCCCAACAAGTTGGTGTGCCACATCTCTTTCCGTATAAAGATTCATATGGTGCCATCTGAATACTTGAATGGAAGATATTGTTATAGGAAAATTCTACCAGAGGTAAATATTGATCCCACATACCCTGAAAGTCAAGTGAGCAGGATCTCAACATGTCTTCTAAGGTTTGAATAGTTCATTATAATTGTTCATCTGTTTGAGGGTGATAAGCAGTGCTCAAACGAAGTTCAATATCCAAGGCCTTCTAAAGAATTTTCCAGAGTCTTGATGTGAAATGAGGATCATGATCAGAAACAATCGATAGGGGTATACCATGAAGTCTTACAACTTCATTAATATACAGTCTTGCTAAATGTTGAAGTGGTAGATCTTCTCTTATAGTAAGAAAATGTACTGACTTGGCAAGACGATCAACAATGACCAATATTGCATCGTTCCTTCTAGGAGTCTTTGTTAGTCCCATGACAAAGTCCATCGTAATATTATCCCATTTCCTCTCAGGTAAGGGAAGAGGTTGCATGCCTCCTCCAGGATGTTGCCTTCCAACTTTCACTTGTTGAAAAACCATACATCTTGACACAAAATTAGCAATCTCCCTCTTCATGTTGTCCCAGCAAAAATGTTACTTCAAATCTCTATACATCTTAGTGCTACCAGGGTGTATAGAGAAATTGGAACTATGAGCATCATCCAACAATTCTCTTTTTAGACCAGGTATTTCAGGAACACAAAGTCTCTTCCCAAATTTCAAAATTCCATCTTCATACACAAAGTCACTCAATCTCCCATCATTCACAGCTTTAATCTTCTTTTGAAATTCTTCATCATCGGCCTGAGAACTCTTTATCTTCTCAAGTAAAGATGGTTTGGAAACCATTTGAAAAAGCATTGATGTGTCACCTTCCATGGTTATTCCCATATCTACCTTTACTAGATCCATGAAAATATGATCCCTTTCAACTCTCATCTTGTTCAAAACTCCATGATCCTTCCTACTCGAAGCATATTCCACCTTATTTTCCTTCCCCAGGTGGTAGTGTATCATGAAATCATAATCCTTGATTAGTTCAATCCATCTCCTTTTCCTCATGTTGAGTTCCTTCTAAGGGAAAATATACTTCAAACTCATATGATCAGTGTATATCTCACAGTTTTCACCGTAGAGATAGTGTCTCCGAATATTTAAAGAAAATATTACAGCTGCTAACTCAAGATCATGAGTACGATAGTTTTCCTCGTGAATTTTTAGCTGTCGTGATGCATAGGCAATAACCCTATCAGTCTGCATAAGCACACATCCAAGTCCTTTCATTGAGGCATCACTATAAATAACAAAACCATCATTCCCTAATGGTAGAGTCAAGATAGGATCATTGACTAATCTTCTCTTTAATTCTTCGAAACATTCTTCAGACGATTTTGTCCAAATAAATTTAACCCCTTTACGTGTGAGCTTCGTTAATGGGTTAGCCAATCAGGAAAAATTCTGGACGAAACGTCGATAATGACCTGTTAATCCAATAAAACTGCGTTCCTTGGTTATACTAGTCGGTGCTGGCCATTATTGGATTGCACTTGTGTTAGAAGGATCAACAGAGATTCCATCCTTAGAGACAATATGGCCAAGAAAATAAATCTTCTGAAGCCATGATTCACACTTGCTAAATTTCCCATATAATTCATGTCTTCTAAGAGTCCTTAGAATAATGTGCAAGTGATTTTCATGAACTTTCCTAGATTTTGGAGTATACCAAGATATCATTGATAAATAACACAAAAAATTCATCAAGATATTCCTTGAAAAATCTATTCATTAGATCCATAAAGATAGACGGTGCATTAGTCAGCCCAAAAGGCATCACTGTAAACTCGTAATGCCTGTACCTAGTTCGAAATGCTGTTTTCGGAATATCTTCCTTCTTCACACACAACTGATGATATCCAGATTGAAGGTCAGTCTTTGAAAAGTATTGAGCTCCATGAAGTTGGTCAAATAAATCATCAATACGAGGAAGGGAATACTTGTTCTTTATTGTTATAGCATTGATCTCCCTGTAGTCAATGCACAACCTCATAGATCCATCTTTCTTCTTAACAAAAATAACAGGTGCTCCCCCTGGAGAAACACTAGGGAGAATAAATCCTTTATTACTCAATTCCTCTAGTTTTTTCTTTAATTCCACTAATTCCATAGTGGAAATTCTATAAGGGGTCTTCGATATGGGCCTTGAACCAGGGATTAGGTCAATGGAAATCTCAATTTCTCATTCCGGAGGATGTCCAGGTAAATCCTCCGAAAAAACATCAACATATTATTGCAGAATAGGTAAATCCTCTATTAGAACATTTCTTTCCTCACCCATAGTAATTTCATTCTCTTCCTCCCAAATAATTGAATTTATTTGAGCTACAGGGGGTGGATCTAGATAAGAATTAGGTGGTGACGTTTCTGCTCTAAAGATAAGGTGTTCCTTTTCATTATCATCAAAAATAGTAACCTCTTTCTTCTTACAATAAATCTTCGCATCATGGTCCGAATGCCAATCCATACCGAGGATTATATCAAACTCAATCATAGGTATGATGATGATATCAGCATATAAAGAACATTTATATGCTCTAATGGGAACTGATTCATAGAACTTTGTAGCAACGATACTTCCCTTAGGAGTTTTGACTGACAACTCCCTTGTTAAATCAAATTGGAAATATCTAATTTTCTTAGCAAACTAGGAAGATATGAAACAATGTGATGATCCAGAATCAAATAAATCATTTTTTAAATGTGAGGAAACCATTAAATTACCTTCCACCACGTTTTTAGGAGCTTCAACCTCAGCAGTAGTGATAGAAAAAACTTGGCCTTGATCCCTTGGCCTCTTCTGAGGTAAGTTTCCCTAATGCTTAGGACATTCATTCGCATAATGTACCATCTCCCTGAAATTGTAGCACTGAACATTGGTAGCTTCTTTCTTCCACTTTCAATCACCAGTAAGATGGACTTTCTGTCCACATTTGTAGAATACTCTTTTTCATTTTATACAGGAACCTCGGTGCTTCCTTCCAAAATTATCACATGGTGGAAATTCAACCCTTCCCTTCGTCCCTGATTCCTTATTTCCTTTCCTAGAGTGTTCAACATATCTCTTCTTCTCTTTCTTTTCTTTAAAGTCATAAGACTTATAGAATTACTTTTCTGTCTTGATTGCACATGAGACAATATCTTCGTACGATGAGAAGTATTGTGAGACTAGTGCTCGATGAAGAAATGGTTTTAAACCATCAAAAAAACGATCAATCTTACTTCTTGGGTTATGTATATAATCTGCTGCATGCCTCTCTAACCTAGTAAATTTATCATCATACTTTGCGACATTCTCATCCTCCTTTTGCCTCAGACTCAGAAATTTCCTTTACATATCTGCTTGATGGTCACGAGGAATGTATTTTTCTAGGAAAATATCTTTTAACTCCCTCCATTCCATATTTGATACTTCATCGTCTTTCTTCGTATTTTGGATCAATGACCACCATTGATCAACATCTCCGGTGAGGTGAGAAACTTCCATGACAACTTTTTCCCTTTCACTACTCCCCAAGGCATAGAATATTTTCTCTAAGAAATTGATCCATTGCTCAACAACTAGTGGATTCGTACCCCCATTAAACATTGGTGATTGTTGCCTCATGAAGAGATCTAACATTGATACTCTATGTTGCAGATCTGGGTGCTCCAGATGGGTAAGGTTATTATTCATAACCTGAGTGAGTTGTCCCAGTATAGTGATGAGCTGATTAGCACCAGTTGTACCCCCAGATCTACTATAATTATCTTGAGTAGGAGGGAAATCCCTATATGGAGTCCGCGAATTGATACATTTTCCATTTCTTCCACTAGGCACCATTTCAAAGAAATGGCATAAACTAGATTAGTTTATGAATTGAAATACATAATTCTATACTTGTAAAACACTTAACATAAATTGATCATTTTGTGGATATAATGCATAATCATAAAAGTTTTTCTTCGAGGAAGTATATACTCATTACCTTTCATAATGGTTTGTAAAGAAAATGAGAATTATCCTAAGCATACCCCCCAGGAGTGTAGTAACCAAGAGTGAAGCAAGGCCCGTTATCAAGCACCAATTCCAATTAGAGTCTAGCTCAAAGCGGTGTTTTCGGGTTTTAACCCTATGTACATCTGTGCCAGAGCTGCCTCTACCTGCTCGTATCCAGACATGGATGTATTGCTCAGAAAACTCACAAAATCTCTAAAATACCATTATTATAGGAAGTTCTTCTATACTAATCCTTAAATTCCATCTTAGGGCTATGTGCTCCAATCAAAGTTTACCTAAATCTAACTTCCAAAGTTTATTAATAAACTTACTATGACACCAACTGTAATGCCCCAACCCCAGTTACTCAGAGTCGGTGCATTATTACATAATATTGGCATCATCACAATGGATCAAATCTCGAAATACCGATCAGTTTAGTAGCCTTGGAAACACTAGATATATTCATAAGTCATACATTACATCATAAAATGAAATACAACAAAAAAATCTTTCCCCCTTTTCACACACTTATCCCCTATACTATCCCTGCAGGTCAATAATAATATACTTCTTCACATCCTGGGAAACATAAAACATTGAAAGGGGTGAGCTCAGATGCTCAGTAAGGATAAAAATATAGCAAAAACTTTTATAAATAAACGTAAACATTTAAAGAAATGTATTACTAAAACAAAAGCCTTTTAAAATTGAACTTCAGCATAATATGGAAAAGATAAAATGAAATAATGCCATTTACTTATTCACATGGATATTCTACTAGTCGAATAATCACACGCAATATCAAATAACATCTTTGATAATGATGGAATGCATAATTCCGGAATTCTGAAACATTTTGTCAAGGCCTCGGCCAAGACGTCTAAAAATGATTAAGGCCTCGGCCAAAACCATAAATAAAATTGGGAAGGTCCTCGGCCAATTCCACGTCTAGTTGTATAATGAGACCTACTAATGCATCGAGGAGCTATAGCGTGCTCCCCCCGTCACATACTAAGTCCAATGCATTCCAAATATGAAAAGGTTTAAACATTACATAAATATTTATATTAAAACTTGCATACGAAATGTCAATACTTTACCCATAAACCAGGAATGGTATAAAAATAAAACATACATAGTCAAACATATCACAAAACCTTTAATACAATATCGAAGTTTTGTATCACAATAAATCAACTTCAAATAAGCCTAAAATCAATCGAAGGATGTTGACATGGATGAAAGAAAAACTATTTGAGAGAAATATATCCTTTTTGAAATCATTTAAAAGTCCCATAATTTTAAAATAAAACCTTTATTTTGAAAATACTCTTATATGATAGTAAGGGAAGCTTCGATGATTTTATAATGGCAGAATATAGCCACACCCACCTTATAAGTTAAAAAAAACATTCTTACCTTAATTTTGTCGAAAAGGTTAAAAAGTACCTTGTTTGGAAAACAACGGAAAGATTATTTTAAAAAATGTATAAGGTCAAATAAGGGTATATAGGAATTTAAACCATTGTCTATTAAATAGTAAAAATATTTTGAAAGACATTTTTAAGAAACATGGATGTGGATGATAAAGAGGTCCCAGTAGATACTTACATAAGAACAACCTCAGATAATAAAGAGATTGTGAATTAACCCTTACCGATTTGGTAACTTACGAAACATAAAACCCATGAAAGAAGGGTCATACAATGAATATGTAAATACCCATATGTTAAATTATATTACAGAAATAATACAATCATTGGTAGTACATATACTACATAAAATGAAATTGTGGCAATTATATGATGGATCTCACGGGAATAAAAGTGAGATGAAAACCCCTTACCTTATACTTTTCCTTAGTCGATTGTATTTTAACCTCATGTATAATAGTTAAAAAATTGTTATTAAATTATACAAGAACCATATACATAATTATGATATCATATATGATCTTCTAATATTTCTTTGTTAATAATATTTTAGTATTATCGTTGTTTCGGGTGTTAACTGATTCGTTTTCCTTTATATGATTTGTTATGTAAGCCGTGTTTGTTATAGATAGGTTGTATCTTATTCATATACAGAATGATATCAAATCCTTAAACATTATTTTTAATTATCAAATTAGAATTATACTTGAATGGATATGATGGGGAATGAATCTTATCGCATTTGTGGAGACAATATTCCGTACGTACGCACGAGCGACAATATAATTATTTTGAAAATAAATAATATACAATTGGATGGTATATCATATATACTGAATCATAATCATGTTATATTCATTATTTACATCAATTACACATCAATATTATACCCATACAAATAATAATGGTTTGAATAACAATTACACCACGACGTGGAGATGATAAGCCATACGTAGGCATGTATGGTGACATGTCATTCAAAGGATGGATAGAAGACTGAATACGGTTGTACCATATTTATAATAACATCACAGTATATAGAATATACTGTAGTTATTATTTTATAATGGAAATAACAAAGAAATAAGAAGTGGAAGAAGAAAAGAACTTGAAAGAGGGTGGTGATATCATTACCTCTTCTTCGGTTTCTTCCTTTTGATTTGATCAAAAGGTCTCCATAGGTTGGATTTTTTCACAAACTAAGTCCTCTAGGATGAAGGGAGAGAAGTTGAGAGAGTATTTGGGTAGGGTTTGGCCGAGGAAAATGGATTTGAAGGTGTGAAATAAAGAGAAGGGGGAGTGCCCTTTTATAAGAGGGGTGAGGGGCACCTTAGGAAAAGTTAGAAATATTATTTTATAATAAATTCATTTTCGGTTTATAATGGCTCAAAACTAATTTATTTCAAGGATAAGGTGGTGATGGGTCGAAAACAACTCAACCAATATGATTTATAAAGGTTTGGGTCACTAAATTAAACTTATCATTTATATTTAACTCTTAGTTAATTAGTTTGACATTTACCATGTCTCTTTGTATTTTTATATTATATGGTTAACAAACTTACTATAAACAAACAAGAGAACCTCAAGTGGTTCATTAATGTCATATATAATAATATTTAAACCCTTTGGCCGAACCTTATATTTTTAGGAATAGAATATCAATTAATAATATAATATTTGTTTTAGAAACTCTTTTATGTCAATTTTGACACTATTTAGAAAATTAATTTTTGTGAAAATCATAAAAAATGATTAATTAGAAAAAACATAATTAAAGAAATCCTAAAATGTCATATTAAGCCATAAAATTAGTGGAATGTATAAAAAGTCTCAAATTTTATTTATTTGGGTATTTATAATATCAATTATTTTAATATTTCATTAAAAAGGTAATTACTGCATCACCATTGTGTCATAAATAAATTAAACTATTTAATTTATAAAAATTATAAGTAAAAAATCATTATGTATGAAATATTTTTTGATTTCTAATGAATATTTATGTTTGAATTTATCATATGTATAACTCTATATTAAAAATGTTTTAGTCATAAAACATTGATTTTAACTCTTTTAACTTTTCTATGAATTAAATAATAATAAATGTCTTAATCTACTCCAAGTGGACCAAAGGGGTTCATATTTTATTCCTAAGGTTGTTTTTCATTGGATTATACTTATCAAATAGAATTAGAACATTTTTTAGGGTAAAAATAATATCATTCTTACCTTTAATTACCCTATTTTCTTTTAACCCTGGTAAATAAAAGTAAAAAAGTTACTATTCACCAAAAATTATTTTCATCTCATTGAATCACATTTTACTAACTGATATCAACCGTGTCTCACAGATTTTTGAAATTCATCTCACAGAATAGGTAAAATTATGTTTTATGAAAAATTCAGTTTTTTTAACTACCACTTAGTGGTTTCACTATTCATCATAAAATGACATTTTTCAGAAAAATATCAAAAATTCACCCTAGGCTAATTTAGATATTCTGAATCCAAAAATGAAGTCTATTTTGAAAAATAAAATTTATAAAATTTTAAAAAGTGGGTATTACTATTCATAACGGCTAGTTTGATTAGTTGTGGTGTGTTAGAACTCGAAGTTGCGTACAACCCACGATATTGTATTATTCAAAGAGAAGCGTACCGTGGAAGCTTGGGGTGTTACAGATACACTACACACCACATAGGCTTCATGAAGATGCACTTACCCATGCATGACCACTAGAATATTCCATGCATTACCACTCGAGCACATTCCACATTAGCACTATACAACGCACCCTATGGGCTCTATTCACTCCCATTTTCCACTATGTGGTTTACCAATTTGACTATGTTTTGCACAAAAATAGTGGTTACATGGGTCCTTTAATATCCTGTAGTTGGGTTATTTTTAAAATAAAGTAAAATACAATATTTATCGAGTCATAAATTCCAACATAAATGGAACTCCTTAGACTCATAATTCAAAATAAATATTCAAGGGCTTCTTTTTATACTGTAAATAATTAGCGTTATCTCAAAAAACTCTTAAACATTTCTCGGACATTAGGACCAGTTTCACAATCACCATAATTGAAAAATATTGACATTTTATCTCCATGTATTTTTGAAAATAAATCCAATATTATTAAAATTTTAATAAATGACTTGAGTTTTTCAATCCCCCCTTTATATTTTTTTTCAATACCAATACCAATTATAAATTTAATGTTATCTTCTCCCCCTTATTAAAATTAAAACCAATGATATATGTATAGAAATGAATTTCTTTCTCGATCACTCAACATTTAATAACATCTTATCTACTTTTAACTCTTATATTCTGATTTTACTTTATGGAAGGATGGAATAACCAAAAACATAGTAATGATGTAAAATTAATCAAATATAACTCTACATTAACCATCATCAGTGTAAAAAAAGATTTGTAAAATTTAACATCAATACAATCAATAAATTTATAGAATGTTATACCAACGCTGAAACCTTATTTTGAGGGGTTCTTTAAAATATTTTCATCAATTCTCCTATATTCATATTGAAAACATAAATAAAAAAATTGGTGTGCAAGAGTATAAATACCCTTTCTCATTTCTCATGTTAATTTTCCTTTCATCAGAAATTAATCAATGTCTCATTTAGGGTTGTATTTTTCATAATACACATAAGAACATTAGCTACTGTTTTTTAAGCACTCTTTTGGGAGGAAAAGAGAAGATATGAGATGATTGAAACCGATTCCCCCCGATTGGTGAGGTCAAAATGACTATGATAAATTCATGGGGCTGAATGGGAGAGAAACATATTTCTCCCCTATCAATGTTTTTTTCATTTTTGGAATCATCCCAATATTAGGATGATTCAGAGAGAAATGCTCTTACTTTTGAATTATTTTTTAAAATTCAGAAACTTATCCTTTGTTGTGTATATATAAACAATCATAAATAATTTTGAAATAATAAATTTGAATTAATAACTATTTTTAATTAGTAATTATTTTGAATTAAAAATTTTGAATTAAAAATTATTTTGAATTGTTAATTTTGAATTTATAATTTTGATTACATTGAATTAATAATTTTGAAATAGTAAAATCTATAAATAAATTTTATTATCTTTAATTAATGTTTATAAAGTTTAAAATTTGTTTTAACATCTTTTTGTAGTTTAATTTTTACCTAATTTTGGTGATATAAAATATGATGATTTATTAAAATCAAAATTATTATTTTTATTTTTTATAAAAAAGGTAATAAAAATACATTATATTAAAAAAGTAATTTATGTCATTTAACATAAAATGTTCATGTTAGGTAGACATGGTGGTTGTGGTGTCTGTGGGGATATAATATATGGTTTTTTTATCTTGGGAAAGTATTCCCTTTAATCCTATATGTGTGTTTTATTTTTTTTAACAAGGATTATTTTTGTTATTTTCATCAAAATAGTTTCATTTAATTTAATTTAAAAAATTTCACCAAACATGATGGAGAGAAATGCAAATCATTTCTTTTTCTTACTAGGTTATTGATCCAAACACAAGGAGGGAAATCAAAATCATTTCTTTTCTTTTCTTTTCTTTTATCAACTATCATATCATTTCATTTATTTTACTAAAATCTCACCAAACACATGATATAGGTGGATAATGGATCTCTTTTGTCCTGAATGAAACAAACCACAAGTGCTCGTTCAATTTTCAAATCATATGTCTGTTGAGTAGTATTCATCATCAGTGAAGTGAAATGTTCAATATCCGATGATAGTGGTCTCATCATAGGTTCTCGTATAATCATTACCCATTTTTTATGCTCCTGCTGAGTTGGTTCGTGAGCATTCTCTTCAAAACATCAAGATGTTTTTGGATGGTTCTTCTGGTTTTGTAGATCAGATCAGGATTCTTTTTACCCCATGGATCATCATAGCTCCCCATTTCTTAATGAGGGTGGAAGGGATCCTAATGGTTAATCTGTCAATGTTAGAGATGGGGGAGGATGAACCGTATCATAGATGGAAATTTGTGGAGATATTCAATTATCAGAAACAAGAGATATATTTATTTCAAGCTTTGGTTTCATTATGTAATTTTAGTCATCACCCTACAGTGTCTTCCATCTCACAAAACTCATTTTCTATCAATTTATTCTTCTGTGATGAATTTCTAAAGGCCTAGTTGCAATAGGGGGGAGTGTGTGGAAGATGGAAATTTTTTCTTTAAATATGGACATGGGATGAAAAAAAATGTATGGACTCATGATTTGAGGTTTTTTGGGTGATGCTACATAGGATTCATTTTCCTTTCTTTAATCCTTAGATCCTTCAAATAACGGGTGATGACGAATGTGGATTCTTGTGTACCGATGGTTAAACCAAAAGTCATCAGTCTTATTTAGCTCTAATTTTTGTGGATGTTAAATTTTCACCATCTCTTTTATATTGCATTCTCTTAGTGTAAGAGAAGATTTATAATGGTTGAAATACATCATATTTTAGTATCCTCCTATGTACCATGTGTTTTTTCACTTGTAGGGCCATTCCGTTTCTATTTGTAGGCACAACGTTAAGTATACAAGGAGGCCTCTTCTGTACAATGATCAGAAAGTTTTGATTTTCATGGATGTGGCAACCTCATGGTATTCTGATCTTCTAGGTGATAAGGATTCCATTATCTATTTTGATCTCTCGGTCTCTAAGAATGTTGCAGACTCTTGTTGGAGGTGTTTTCATTATGATATGGGGAAGGAATATACTGGTCTAGGTGATAGTTCTAGATATATTGATGTTTTTTTAATCCCTACGGCTGCCATGGAGTTGGGGTAAGTTGAATAGGCTGGCGAGCCTACTGTTTCTAGCATGGTCAATGCACCACCTCTTCTCCTAACATATTCCTCGAAGGAAAGTTCATATCCTAAGAATGAATTCTCTAGTTTTGGTTAGGGTTATGTATCATTGGGGATTGATGTTGGTCTTCTTTCTAATGTTTTGGAGTGTGTATAAAAGGCACCTTTCCCATCAGGTGATATAGTTTCAGTTATTTCTAATCTATCTGCTATCAAATTTGGTGCTAAAACCACTCTAGAAAAGCCTTTTGTACACTCTGATGGGAGAGTGATAGATGGTCAAATATTGTTTCTTTTCATTCCCAACTACTTTGAGGTCTTATTTAATTCTGACTAGGATGATAATAGGCCTATTGATGAGGGGTTGATTAATCATACTTGTTCAAAAAATGATCTCACCTATGAATATGAAGGCATAATCACTCTTTTCATGTCATGGGAGGCCTCTAGGTATTCACTACTAGTTTCTACTTACATTAGGTAAAACTATTAAAAGGCTAGAGTTACATTTTTTAATTTCTTGTATTATCAAGGGGAACGGTATGAGCATGGGTGCATGGAACCAAATTTCCTTCATGGTCAACAAGGTCCAGAAGAATCAAGTTTTCATCTTATCCATTTTGGGACCAAGGTTGAAGGGGGATTTGTTAACAATTTTTACAAGGAGTCTAGGATTTTATCACATCATGCATGGGAACCCATGAAACACCCACATTTTTAATTTTTTTGAATAGTAATGCCATTTTAGAAAAATTGGATACATGTCACTAACATATCACAACAATAATTTTCTTGGAAAGCGCATATTTCTTCTTCAACATTACATATTCCAATTTTGATATATAAGAGAGAAACAATATGTGGAATAATATAGCCTCTTTTCAACCAGGTAATCTTGTGTGGTTTTTTGTTGGAACTTTAATAATATATGTGATAGGTCAAAATATAAAGATTTTATGATTATTTCTCTAAATCAATGTAGGAAATTAATAGATTTCTAGACATAGTAAGACTCATTGATATGGGTAATCATGGAGATCGGTTTATGTGGTGAAAAAAAAACAAATAGATATAATTTGGTGCATATTGGATTGGTGCTTATCGAACCTCCAAGGTGTTGACTTATTTCCTCAAGCTATAATTAATAATTTATCACATATCCTCTCTGGTCATTCCCCCCTCCCATTCTAATCAATGGGGTATGGAACACTACCTAATGTTGTGTTCTTAGATATGTAAACAGGAGTGGAGGATTTCCTTAAGATTGTTAAAAACTCATTGGACCGATATGTGAGTGGAATAGAATGTGATGGACTTGTTGACCATTTAAAAATACATATATGTCACATATAGAATTGGATCCCCTATAATACAATAAATAACTACTCCCTCATTGATATAAAATAGAAAATTGAAGGGATATGTGAGAAGATACAGGAGAGTTGGGATGATAGCGTGTTTGATTTGATGATAGAGAAATAAAACACTCTTTCTAGGAAGATTTTAGAAATAGATAGATTGTACAATGAGAAAAGTAAGGGCTCTATGGATAAGGGAATGGGATGAAATCATATGGTACTTCCCTGAATGCTTGAAGGAGAGGATGTCTTTGAGGAATATAAATCTTTTTTAAAGAATGGGACATAAACATGGGTTCTGTACATGGATGGAAAGATAGAAGAAAATAATTTTTATAACCTTATGAAGGGTCATAGTTTAACTAGTGATATATTAAGAATGAGAGGCCCAGGTGATGAGAGTTTTCTAAGAATCATTTCTAGGTTAGTTAAGGATACTTATAATGATCAATTAGAGGCTATTCCAAATGATGAATAGATCATACATGCTGTCTTTTCTCTGAATGATGAGCGTGAACTAGAGCCGGATGGATTTTTGGGGTCCTTTGTTTCCACTTGGGAGATAATATCCCATGTTTGTATGAAGCGGTGCAATACTATTTCATACGAGGACATCTCCCAAGAGAATTTTGTTATTCCAAGATGGTTCTGAATCCTAATATGAACAATCTAGTTAATATCAATCAATACATGAGGATATTTCTTTTCAATCTCTCTTAAAATACTCTTACTAGTATCTTAATCAAGATATTGGGTTGGGTGATACCATGGATAAATATAGATTAATATCCTGGGTACATTTAGGGAAAGAGTGCTCAGTGCACGTTGTCCATTGACCATGGCATAGTGGGTGATATGAACAAGAAATATATTGGTTCTAATATAATTACCAAGGTAAACATGGAAAAATATTTTGATAAGATGTAGTGGGGTTTCATTATGAACTTTATGACTAGATTTGGTTTCATAGGATGGTCATGTGATCTTTTTTTTCAAGTGTTATGCTTCATTTTGGATTACTATATTTCATCTAGGATGGAACATTGGTTTTTTATATCCGTTTTAACCTTTTTGACCAAATTATGGTAAGAATGCCCTTTTTAACATATACGGAGGGGTGCAGCTATATTCCACCATTATAAAATCACTGAAGCTTCCCTTACAAGATTATAAGCGTATTTTCAAAATAAAGGTTTTCTTTTATAATTATGTGACATTTAAATGATTTCAAAAAAATACATTTCTCTCAAATAGTTTTAATTTCATCCATGTCAACATCCTTTGATGGATTTTAAGCTTATTAGAAGTTGATTTATTATGATATAAAACTTCAATATTTTATTAATGGTTTTGTGATATGTTTGACTGTGGATGTTTTATTTTTATACCATTCATGGTTTATGGATAATGTATTGACATTTAGTATGCTCATTTTAATACGAATGATTATGTTATGTTTAATAATTTTCATATTTGGAATGCATTGGACTTAGTATGTGATGGGTGGGGCCCACTATAGCTCCTCGACGCATCGATAGGTCTCATGGGACAACTAGACGTAGAATTGACTGAGGCCCTTCCCAATTTGATTTATGGTTTTGGACGAGGCCTTAATCATTTTTAGACATCTTGGCCGAGGCCTTGACAAAATGTTTCAGAATGTCCGGCATTATGCATTCCATCATTATGAAAGTGGTTATTTGATATTGAATTTGATTATTCGACTTGTAGAATATCCATTTGAATAAGTAAATGGAATTATTTCATTTTATCATTTCCATATTATACTGATGTTAAATTTTAAAAGGCTTTTGTTTTAGTTATACATTACCTTAAATCTTTATTTTTATTTATGAAAGTTTTCACTATATTGTTATCCTTACTTAGCATCTGAGCTCACCCTATTCAATGTTCTATTTTTTCCAGGATGTGAAGAAGTATATTATGATTGACCTACAGGGATAGTCTAATTGATAAGTGTGTGAAAAGGGGGAAATATGTTGTTGTTGTATTTCGTTTTATGATGTAATGTATGACTTATGAATATATCTAGTGTTTCCAAGGAAACTAAACTGATCGGTCATTCGAGATTTGATCCCTTGTGATCATGCCAATATTCTGTAACAATTCACCGACTCTAGGTAACTGGGGCTGGGGCGTTACAATTGGTATCAGAGGAAGTTTAGTAATAATCATTGGAAGCTAGATTTAGGTAAACTCTAATTAGTGCACATAGCCCTAAGATGGACTTTGAGGATTAGTATAGAAGAACTTCCTAGAATCTTGGTATTGTAGATATTTTGGGAGATTTCCAAGAAATACATCCTTGTCTAGATATGAGCAGGTAGAGGCGGCTCTGGCATAGATGTATCTAGGGGTAATACCCGAAAACACCGCTTTGAGCTAGACTCGAATGAGAACTGGTGCATGACAATGGGCCTTGCTGCACTCTTGGTTACAACACTCTTGGGGGATATGCTTAGGATAATTCTCATTTTCTTTACAAAACATTTTGAAATGTTATGAGTATATACTTCCTCAAAGAAAACCTTTTATGATTATGGATTATATTCATAAAATTTTCAATTTATGTTAAGTGTTTTACAATTATAAAATTATTTATTTCAATTCACAAAATAATCTAGTTTATGCCATTGTTTAGAAATGGAGGCTAGTGGAAGAAATGGAAACTGTATCAATGCACGGACTCCATTTAGGGATTTCCATCCTGCTCAATATAATTATAGTGGAGATGGTGATACAACTGGTGTGGATCTGCTCATCACTATACTGGGAACACTCACTTAGGTTATGAATAATAACCATACCCATATGGAGCACCCTAATCCGTAGCGTGGAGGATCAATGTTAGATCGCTTCATGAGGCATCAACCACCAACATTCAAGGGGAGTATAAATCCATTATCATCTAAGCAAAGGATATGTTTCCTAGAGAAAATATTTCAGGATTTGGGGAGTAGTGAAAGGGAAAAAGTTATCATGGCAGTTTATCACCTCACTGGAGATGCTAATCAATGGTGGTCATTGATACAAAACATGAAGGAAGATGATGAAGTATCAAATCTGGAATGGAGGGAGTTCAAAGAGCTTTTCCTAGAAAAATACTTTCCTCGGGACCATCAAGCAGATATGGAAAGACAATTTGTGAGTCTGAGGCAAGAGAAGGATGAGAATGTCTCAAAGTATGAGGATAACTTTACAAGGTTAGCGACGAATGTAGCAGATTATATACGTAACCCAAGAAGTAAGATTGATCATTTCTTTGATGGGTTAGAACCATTTCTCTATCGAGCACTAGTCTCAAAATCCTTCTCATCATATGAATATATTGTCTCATGTGAAATCAAGACAGAAAAGGAATTCTATAAGTCTTATGACTTTAAAGAAAATCAAGAGAAGAAGAGATCTGCTGAGCACTCTGGGAAATGAAATAAGGAAATAGGGAAGAAGGGAAGGGTTGAATTTCCAACATGTGATAATTGTGGAAGGAAGCACCCAGGTGCCTATCTAAAAAAAGGAGTATGCTACACATGTGGACAGAAAGGACATCTTACTGGTAATTGCAAGGGGAATAAAGATGCTTCCGATGTTCAGTGCTACAATTGCAGGGAGATGGGACATTATGCGAATGAATGTCCTAAGCGTCCAGGAAACATACCTCAGAAGAGGTCAAGGGATTAAGGCCAAGCTTTTTCTATCACTACTACTAAGGTTGAAGCTCCTAAAGATGTTGTGGTAGGTAATTTAATGGTTTTCTCAAGTTTATAAAATTTTTTATTTGATTCTGGATCATCACATTGTTTCATATCTTCCCAGTTTTCTAATAAAATTAGATATTTGCAATTTGATTTAACAAGGAAAATTAGATATTTCTAATTTGATTTAACAAGGGAGTTTTCAGTCAAAACTCCTAAGGTATGTATCATTGCTACACAGTTCGGTGAATCAGTTCCCATTAGAGAATATAAATGTTCTTTATCTACTGATCTCATCGTCATACCTATGATTGAGTTTGATATAATCCTCGGCATGGATTGTATTTCAGACCATGATGCGAAGATTTATTGTAAGAAGAAAGAGGTTGCGATTTTTTATGATAATGATAAGGAACACCATATCTTTAGAGCAGAAACATCACCACCTAATTCTTATCTAGATCCACCACCAGTAGCTCAACCAAATTCATTTATTGGAGAGGAAGAGAATGAAATTACTATTGGCGAGGAAAGAAATGTTCAAATAGTGGATGCACTTATTGTGCAAGAATATGTTGATGTTTTTCCGGAGGATTTACCTGGACATCCTCCAGAACGTGAAATTGAGTTTTCTATTGACCCAATTCCTGGTTTAAGGCCCATATCTAAGACCCCTTAGAGAATGTCCACTATGGAATTAGTGGAACTAAAGAAACAACTTGAGGAATTGAGTAATAAGGGATTTATTCACCCTAGTGTTTCTCCAGGGGGAGCCCCTTCTCTTTTTGTTAAGAAGAAAGATGGATCTATGAGGTTGTGCATTGACTATAGGAAGATCAATGCTATAATAATAAAGAAAAAGTACCCCTACCCTGAATTGATGATTTATTCGACCAACTTCATGGAGCTCAATACTTTTCAAAGATTGACCTTCGATCTGGATATCTTCAGTTGTGTGTGAAGAAGGATGGCATTCCGAAGATAGCATTTCAAACCAGGTACATGCATTACGAGTTTATATTAATGCCTTTTGGATTGACTAATACACCATCTGTCTTCATGGATCTAATGAATAGAGTTTTCAAGGAATATCATAATGACTTTGTAGTGGTATTTATTGATGATATCTTGGTATAATCCAAATGCTATGAAGATCATTAAAATCACTTGCGCATTATCCTGAATACTCTTAGAAGAAATGAATTATATGGAATGTTTAGAAAGTGTGAATTATAGCTTCAAGAGATTTCTTTTCTTGGCCATATTGTCTCTAAGGATGGAATCTCTGTTGATCCTTCTAATACAAGAGCGATCCAAGAATGGCCAGCACCAATGAGTATAACCAAGGTACGCAGTTTTATTGGTTTAGCAGGTTATTATCGACATTTCGTCCATAATTTTTCCCAATAGGCTAGACCATTAACAAAGATCACATGTAAAGGGGTTAAATTTATTTGGACAAAAGAGTGTGATGAATGTTTTGAAGAATTTAAGAGAAGATTAGTCAATGATCTTATCTTGACTCTACCATCGGGGAATGATGGGTTTGTTATTTATAGTGATGCCTCAAAGAAAGGAATTGGTTGTTTCCTTATGCAGAATGATAGAGTTATTGCCTATGAATCACGATAGATAAAAATTCATGAGCAAAAATATCCTACTCATGATCTTGATTTAGAAGCTTTAATATTTTCTTTGATGATTTGGAGACACTATCTATACGGTGAAAAGTGTGAGATATACACCGATCAAAAGAGTTTGAAGTATATTTTCACTCAGAAGGAAATCAACATGAGGCAACTGAGATGGCTTGAACTACTCAAGTAATATGATTGCACAATAAACTACCACCCGGGGAAGGAAAATAAGGTGGCAGATGCTTTGACTAGGAAGGATCGTGGATTTTTGAACAAGATGAGAGTTGAAAGGGATCCTATTTTCAGGGATCTAGTAAAGATGGATATGGGAATAACCATGGAAGGTGAAACATCAATGCTTTTTAAAATGGTCACCAAACCATCTTTACTCGAGAAGATAAAGAGTTCTCATGCCGATTATGAAGAGTTTCAAAAGAAGATTAAAGCTGTGAGTGATGGGAGATTGAGTGACTTTTTGTATGAAGATGGAATTTTGAAATTTGGGAAGAGTCTTTGTGTTCCCGATATACCTGATCTAAAAAGAGAATTGTTGGATGATGCTCATAGTTCCAATTCTCTATACACCCTGGTAGCACTAAGATGTATAGAGATTTAAAGCAATATTTTTGGTGGGACAACATGAAGAGGGAGATTGCTGATTTTGTGTCATGATGTATGGTTTGTCAACAAGTGAAAGCTAGAAGGAAACATCCTGGATGAGTCATGCAACCTCTTCCCATACCTGATTGGAAATGAGATAATATAATGATGGTCTTTTTTATGGGACTACCAAAGACTCCTAGAAGGAATGATGCAATATGGGTCATTGTTGATCGTCGTACCAAGTCATCACATTTTCATGCTATAAGAGAAGATCTACCACTTCAACGTTTAGTAAGACTGTATATTAATGAAGTTGTAAGAGTTCATGGTGTACCCCTATTGATTGTTTCTGATTGTGATCCCCGTTTCACATAAATATTCTGGAAAAGTCTTCATAAGGCCTTGGATACTGATCTTCGTTTGAGAAATTCCTATCACCCTCAAACAGATGGTCAATCAGAGCGAACTATTCAAACCTTATAAGACATGTTGATATCCTGATCACTTGACTTTTGGGGTATGTGGTATCAATATTTACCTCTGGTAGAATTTTTCTATAACAGTAGATTCCATTCAAGTATTCAGATGGCACCATATAAAGCGTTATACGGAAAGAGATTTTTTACACCAACTTGTTGGGATGATGTTGGTGAAAGAAAACTTGTAGGCACAAAACTTGTTGAGGAGACGATGGAAAAGGTGAAGGTGATCCAAACCCACATCAAAGCAGCTCAAAGCAGGCAGAAGAGCTATACCGATAATCGAAGGAAGGATTTGGAATTTCAAGTCGGTGATCATGTTTTCCTAAAGTTATCTCCATAGAAGGGAGTTATACGTTTTGGTAAGATGGGTAAATTGAGTCCCAGGTACATTGGACCTTGCGAAATTCTAGAATGAATTGGGGTTGTAGCTTACCATTTGGCATTGCCGCCAGGTCTCTCTAAAGTTCACGATGTGTTCCACATATCACTGTTGAGAAAATATAGGCATGACCCAACGCATGTACTCACCTATAAAGAATTGGAATTGGAACCCGATATTTCTTATTGCAAAGAGCCCATCAAAATTCTTGATACCAGAGAACAAGTGCTGAGAAACTGGACGACTCGTTAGGTAAATGTTCTGTGGAGAAACCATAAGGTAGAAGAGGCAACGTGGGAACCCGAGGAACTTATGATGAAGAACCACCCGAGTATTTTTATGTAGTAATATTATATAAATTGCAAGGACGCAATTATTTGAAGGATGAGAGAATGTAACACCAAAGGCTTCCACAGTATGTTTCTCTTTGAATAATACAATAGCGTGTGTTGTACGCAACTTCAAGTTCTAACACACCACAACCAATAAAACTAGCCGTTATGAATAGTAATACCCACTTTTTGAAATTTTATAAATTATATTTTTCAAAATGGACTTTATTTTTGGGTTTGGAATATCGAAATTAGCCTAGGGTGAATTATTGGAATTTTTCTGAAAAAAACGTCATTTTTTGATTAATAGTGAAACCACTAAGTGGTAGTTAAAAAACTAAATTTTTCATAAAACTTAATTTTACCACTTCTGTGAGATGAATTTCAAAAATTCAAGAGACACGGTTGATATTAGTAAGTAAAATGTGGTTCAATGATATGAAAACAATTTTTGGTGAATAGTAACTTTTTACTTTTATTTACCACGGTTAAAAGTAAATAGGGTAATTAAAGGTAAAAATGATATTATTTTTACCCTAACACATGTCATATTTCTATTGGATAAGTATAATACAACCAAAAACAAACTTAGGAATAAAATATGAACCTTTTTGGTCCACTTGGAATAGATTAGGACATTTATTATTATTTAATTCAAAGAAGAGTTAAAAGAGTTAAAATCAATGTTTTATGACTAATTTTTTTTAATATAGAGATATAAATAAGATAAATTCTATTATAAATATTCATTAGAAAGATAAAAATATTTCCACCATAATGATATTTTATTTATAATTCTTAGAGATTAAATAATTTAATTTATTTATGACACAATGGTGATGTAGTAATTACCTTTTTAATAAAATATTAAAATAATTGATATTATAAATACCCAAATAAATATAATTTGATAATTTTTGTAAATTAAACTAATTATATAGGTTAATATTACATGTTAGGATTGATTTAATTAACTTATTCCGAAGTAATCATTCTGTTATGATTTTCACAAAAATCAATTTTCCAAATAGTGTCAAAATTGACAAAAAAGAGTTTTTAAAACAAATATTATATTATTAATTGCAATTCTATTCCTAAAAATCTAAGGTTAAGAAAAAGGGATTAAATATTATTATATATGAAATTAATGAACCACTTGAGATTCTCTTGGATGTTTATTGTAATTTTATTAACCATATAATATAAAAATACAAAGAGTCATGGTAAATGTAAACCTAATTAACTAAGAGTTAAATATAAATGATAAGGTTAATTTAGTGACCCAAACCTGTCTAAATCCTATTGGTTGAGTTGTTTTCAACCCATCCCCACATTAGCCTCTAAATAAATCACTTTTTAGCCATTTGAAAGAGAATTTGAATTTATTATAAAATAATATTTCTAGCTTTTCCTAAGGTGCCCCTCACTCCTCTTATAAAAGGGCACTCCCCCTTCTCTTTAATTTACACCTTCAAAGACATTTGTCTCGGCCAACCCCTTCCAAAATAGTCTCTCAAATTCCCTCAATTAATCATAGAGGCCTTATTTTGATCATAAATCCCACCTAAAGAGACCTTTTGAACAATTCCAAAGGAAGAACCCGAAGAAGAGGTAATGATTTCACCACCCTCTTTCAAGTTCTTTTCTTCTTCCACTTCTTCTTTCTTTGTTATTTCCATTATAAAATAATAACTCCAGTATCTTATATATACTATGATGTTATTATAAATATGGTACAACCATATTTAGTATTCTATACATCCATTGAATGACATGTCACCATATGTGCGTTCGTACGGCCTACCGTCTCCACGTCGTGGTGTAATTGTTATTCAAAACATTATTATTTGGATGGGTATGATATTGATGTGTAATTGATTTAAATAATAAATATAACATGATTATGATTATTTTATATATGATATAACATCCAATTATATATTAATTTAATATCAAAATAATGATATTGTTGCTCGTGCGTATGCACGGATTACCGTCTCCACGAACGCGATAAGATTCATTCCCCATCATATCCATTGAAGACTAATTCTCATTTAATAATTAAAAAAAATGTTTAAGGACTTGATATCATTATGGATATGAATAAGATACTACCTATCTATAACAAACATGGATTACATAACAAATCATATAAAGGAAAACAAATCAGTTAACACCCGAAACGATGATAATACTAAAAAATTATTAACAAAGCAATATTAGACGATCATATATGATATCATAGTTTTTTATATGGTTATTTTATAATTTAATAAAAATGTTTGAACTATTATACAGTAGTTTCACATAACATCTACTATGTAAAAGTACCAGGTAAGGGTTTATTTCAGAATCTCTTCCTTATCCGAGGTTGTTTATACGTATTTATCTTCTAGGACCTCTTTATCATTCACATCCATGTTTCTTAAAAATGTATTTCGAAACATTTTTAATATTTACTAGACTATGGGTTAAAGTCATTTATACCATTTTTTGACTTTTTATAAAATGGTTTGAAAGGAATCATTCTATCGTTTTCCAAACAAGGTCTGTTTTATCCTTTTCGAAAAACTTAAGGTAAGAATGTATTTTTTAACTTATACAGTGGGTGCGACTATATTCCACCATTATAAAATCTCCAAAGCATCCCTTACAAGATTATAAGAGTATTTTCAAAATAAAGGTTTTCTTTTATAATTATGTGACCTTTAAATTATTTCCAAAAGAGACATTTCTCTCAAATGGTTTTAATTTCATCCATGTCAACATCCTTTGATGGATTTTATGCTTATTTGAAGTTGATTTATTATGATACAAAACTTCCATATTATATTAAATGTTTTGTGATATGTTTGACTGTGGATATGTTATTTTTATACCATTCATGGTTTATGGATAAAGTATTGACATTTCGAATGCTCGTTTTAATACGAATGTTTCTGTTATGTTTAAACCTTTTCATATTTGGAATGCATTGGACTTAGTATGTGACAGGTGGAGCCCGCTATAGCTCCTCGATGCATCAGTAGGTCTCATGGGACAACTAGATGTGGAATTGGCCGAGGCCCTTCCCAATTTGATTTATGGTTTTTGCCGAGTCCTTAATCATTTTTAGACGTCTTGGCCGAGGCCTTGACAAAATGTTTCAGAATGTCCGAAATATGAATTCCATCATTTTGAAAGTGGTTATTTGATATTGAATGTGATTATTCAACTATTATAATATCCTTTTGAATAAGTAAATGGAACTATTTCATTTTATCTTTTCTATATTATACTGAAGTTCAATTTTAAAAGGCTTTTGTTTTAGTCAAACATTGCCTTAAATGTTTATGTTTATTTATGAAAGTTTTCTCTATATTGTTATCCTTACTAAGAATCTAAGATCACCCCTTTCAATGTTTTATTTTTTCCAGGATGTGAAAAAGTATATTATGATTGACCTATAGGGATAGACTAAGGGATAAGTGTGTGAAAAGGGTAAAAGATGTTGTTGTTGTATTTCATTTTATGATGTAATGTATGACTTATGAATATATCTAGTGTTTCCAAGGCTACTAAACTGATCGGTCTTTTGAGATTTGATGCCTTGTTATCATGTCAATATTATGTAATAATGCACCGACTCTGGGTAACTGGGTTCGGGGCGTTACAACTACGACCATAAAAGAAATAGAGTGACAAAAATAAATATTTTTCTAGAAGGAAAGATAAAAACTTATTCAAATATAAAATAAGAATATTATTGTGTAAAGATTATAAAGAAGAAGCTAGTGACATTGAATAGAAAAATTTTGTTGAAAAATTAGTGAATAATTTTATCTCAATAGTTAATAATAACGTGTTAAAATCATCAGTTATTAATTAGAAAACCATGATTAAAATAAATTATGAATAAATAGTTGAAATAATGTTTTAGAAAGATTATAAGGCTTGAGAAAAAAACATGAAGTTGGTAAATAAAAATTACTCATAAAACAATCAATAAGTTTTTCTAGATGAGAGTGTCAAGCACTTTAAACACATTGATGATTGAATAACTCTTTTGAGAAAGAAAATAATCACAATGAAAATCTGGATGTGAAGCTAAAGGGAAAAAGAGTTGGAACATGTCCAAAAAACATTCTAGATGGGAACAGAAAGGTACAAGTTTCAATAAATATATATCTAAATTTAGTGAATGTTCTAGTGAGAAGAAACCTGAGAAGAATCAAAAAAATTATCCATCAACGGTTGAGAATAAATATATAATTTTTTCTAAAAATAAGAATGCTTGAAAATTTATGAATATGGAAAAGACCAAAATAGTTAGGAAATAAGAAGTTACTAACCATTCTATGTTCAAAATTTTATTTATTACTTCTTGTTACGATAAGGATAAAAAGAAAACCAAGATGAAAAAGAAGATTCTTATTTATAATAAATACATTATTGGTTCATAAATTTTAGATAATAAAGAAAAGAAGGTTTCTAAGAAACAAGTTCTCAAGAACGGTCAGTATAGATATTTAAGATGAAATTATTGTTTCTATGGATATAGATGGAAATGTGGTGTCTTTTGGAATATGGGAAATATTTATTAGTTAAACCAAAAACATTACAATATTACCCAAATTAATGAAGTTAATTTTGGTGGTAGATTCAATAACCTTGATGGAAGAAGTCTGAAAATGATGTTTTGATAAAAAATGAGAAGGTTGGAGTAAAATTTGAAAATATGTCCCAACACCAAGAAACTAGTTGTGAAAGATTTGAATATCATAGACTCCATACAAAAGTATGTATTGTTCTGTTAGCAACACACAATTTTTTTCTTAATTTCTGAATATGTAGATGAATAATGTTAAAGGAGAAGTAAAGGATATTGTTGTTGGAATTGCTCTGAGAGGTAAAAAAGTTGAACGACATCATATTATTAATATTAGGTGTTATTATCATATGATAAAAGATTTAATTTTTTTTGGAAAATGTGAAAGAATTTAATGAAGGGACACTGAAATTTGGATATGATGAATCCTTGAGAATAAAACGTGTTGGGTCAACCATCGTTGAGAAGAAATTTTTAAATCCAAGAAATATTTGTATGTTGGTGGGCTAAAACACAACTAGCTGAGTTTATCACCACATTTTGATAAGGGTAACAATGTTATCTTCAAAAGATATGGGTTTTTAATTAAAATTTTGGAATATGTTATGTTAGTTACAAGAGGCTAACATACAAAAGGAAACTCATTCCAAGTTGGTGAAATACAAAACTCATGTTAGTTGGGTGTAGTGGATGAAAATTAATTATTGCATAAAAGGCTAGGAAACATGTGTTAGATAAATTGGAGAATGATTTCAAAGAAATATAGTGATTGTGATATTCCTTATATTTCAATAATAAGATATTAGTGTTTCACTATTTGTTATAAATGAATTATTACGAACTCAGTACACAAGAATGTTTATATTTGTTCAAAACAACCCCTAGATGATATCCATTATGATATTTATGGACCAATGATAAATCAATAAAAAATGGAGATAATTACATCATCTTATTCATTGATGACTTTAATCACAATTCTTGTGTTATGTATAAGAAACATAAGTTAGATTCTTTAAAAATGTTTAAAAGTATTAGGAGGAAAGATGAGACGAAATGTGAGGATTTAGTGAAGAAGTTGAGAACTGATAATAGTGGTGAGTAGAAAAATTAATAATTTGAAATTTATGTTGATAAGAATGGAATTTTTCATGAGTATAGTTCCCCATACAATCAAAAACAAAATGGGGTAGAAAAAAGGAATATCATATGGTTTGGTTGAACTGGGGATAACTATGTTACCAGAACATGGTCTTTCTCATTACTTTTAGAGGAAATACATGGTTACTTCTATGTATATCAAAACTAATCTTTATATAGGCCAATTTCAAATAAGTCTCGATATGAAATGTTTTATGATAAAACTCCATGTTTGAAACACTTAATTTTTTTGGGTTTCCGTGCGTTATAAATAAGAAAGGTGGGAACCTGGGTAAGTTTGAGAAGAAAGGAGAAGATCGAATTTTTCCTAGCTACGCTCTAAAAGGAAGAGGATACAAATGTTTCAACTAAGAAACCAAATGAATTATTTATTGTTTTGATTTTAATGTTATTAAAAAGGCTAAGGAAGATAAACATACTCAAGTTGATAAGGATGTTGAGATGGATAATGAATGTTTCGTTAACATTTCCGACAAGGATAAAAAAAATTGTAATCCTAACCAATAAGAATAATTAGACTCCACTATTTCCAATGATGAATAAGTTTCAGGAAACTCTCATCCCAGGATGAGAAAATAAGTGAAATCTTATCACATTACTGGTAATCAACATCAAAAGGTTCAGAAAAGAAGAATAAAAAATTCTATTACACATACTTCATTGTATTCAAAAGTTGACATCAATGATGTGAAAGAATCTTTTGAGTATCCAGAATTGGTCCATTCCATGAATGAAGAGATGGATCATATAAAAAATAATAATACATGAGAACTCATACCTAATCCAAATAATGAAAATGTTATTGGTACAATGTGGGTTATCTAGAATAATCTTATAGAAGATAGTGAAGTGATAAGAAACAAGGAACTATTAATATGAAAATGTTACTATCAAATTAAAGGTGTTTATTTTGATGAAACATTTTCTCTGATGGAATGGTTAGAAAAAATAAGAATTTTTATTTCTATTACTACACAATGAAGTTACAATTTTTTTTGAAATGGATGTAAAGACTGTATTTATGAATGGGAATATTGATGAGGATGTTTACATTAAACAACCTTGTGTCTTCTTTGTTAGGAAAGATGAATGTTATGTATGTAGATTGAAGAATGACTTTTATGGGATGAATCAAGCACCGAAGGTATGGTATTCCAATCTGTATACTTTCTTAAGGAAGATTAATTTTAATAAATAAAGAGTTTATAGAAATCAATACATCAAATAATGTAAGATGTTTTCCCTCATCATTATTGTCTATGTTAATGAAATTATCATTGCTGGGAATGATGAATGATATTTTGAATGATCTACTAAATGAATGAGAATGTTGTTTGATATGTCCATTGTAGGAGAAATAAAATTCTTTCTTGGGTTAACTTTTTAAAAAAATGAGAATAACATTTTTCTTTATCAGGAAATGTATTCTAAGGAAAATATTATGAAATTTAGAATAGAAAAATAAAAACCTGTTTCCATAATAATTTTATTGTGAACAAAGTTTTATAAAGATGGAAAAGGCATGAAATTTGATCAGAAAGAGTTTTGAAATCTAGTTGGAAGTTAATTTAATTTGAAAAAATAAAGACTCAACATTATTTATGTTGTCACCTTATGCGCTGGATTTCAGAGTCCTCCTAAATAATTTTATGTATGTTATTGGAAAATGAATTCTTAGAATTATCACAGGCACAAAGAATCTCTGAATCATGTGTGATAGCTCAAAAAGTATTGACTTGTTTAGCTGTTTAGATTCTGATTGGGAAGAAAATTTTGATTATTAAGGATTCACTTATGGTGGAGTTTTCTTTTTGGGGAAAATTAGTGTTATTTAGAATACAAAGAAATATAACTTAGTAACTCTTAGTAATTTTGATGCTGAGTATGTCGATAATAATCAATCCGCTACCCAAATTATGTGGATAAATACTTAGTTAAAATATTTACTTGTTGGAGTGAAGTTACCCTTGCTATTTAGTTGTGATAAAAAAAGTGCAATCCACCTTAACATGATCCCAGTACAATAATGTAGTTCAAAACATATTGATATCAAACATAATTTCATCAAAGAGCATGTGGATAATAATGAATTTATGGTGGAGTATGTTCCAACATTAGAAAAAGTTGATGACATTTTCATAAAACCTTTTTCGAATGAACCATGTTCTAAACTGAGGTTGGACATGGGAATCCAACCTCCTTCTAATCAATGTTCAGTTTTGTCTTTTTCCCCCTATCTCATCATATATTTGGATAGCATTTTCTAGGGGTGAATTATTTCATAAATCTATCCTTAAATAAAGCATGTATAAAGGGGTAGTTCTGGATAATCTTTGAATCTAACAATGTATGTGTGTGAACTATTATAACTTTTTGATGGAGTGGTTGCAGGAAACAAAAACATTTTTAAAATAGGAATGTTGAAGAGGTGGAAAAGAAAAGTTTTGTTACATTAAAATTAAAGTAAGAGAAGAAAGTTGTGATGAAAAGTTAAGGAGGATTTCATGATAAATTATTTCGGACAACATGGTTTTGCTATCAATAATTCTTGTTTCCTGAAATGAGTTAGCTCATGTTGTCTTAGAATTATTGATAAGTAATCCGTATCTGTAGGATAAAAAGATTAGTGATTTACGAATCTTTAATTGAAAAAAATCACATAGGTGGAGATTATTAGGACTAATATGACAAGGATAATTATCAAATTTAGGAATTGTATTTTTCTATTAAGAAAATATCAATGAAAAATCACTTGAGTTTATTTCTAGTGAAAATCAGAATAAACGTCATATTCCAAAAATTTAACTCACAATACATAAATATTCCATTAGATTGGGAATACGTTTTGTGGATGAAAAGGTTCATTAGATTCACCTCAGGTCCGGAATAGAAGAGCAGATCGTAAGGAGGCGTAGCTTTGGATTCTTCCTCACTTTGATGAAAAATATGATGATCATTTTCTATTTTGTTTTTCTCACAATTAATAAGTAATTTGTAAAACTTGTGATACAATCTTGATAAAATAAAGAGGGATAAAATGTGCTTCCTATCGTATTCAGTCCAATTATATTCAAGTCAAACATTATCAAGTGTGGATTGTAATAATGCATCTAGGAAGTTACAATACCTTCCCTGGTAAGTAAGATGATTCTAAAGCTGATCTTTAATGTATTCAAATTCATGAAGGAATTAAGGATTCCTTAGTAAAGTTTGAAGAGTAAAAAATTTGGCGAGGATTGAGATTTTTGGTCTCAAGATCATCATAATTAGTTTAAAAGACACAGATTTGTTAAAAGGCTGAGAAGGTTGATCGTAATGAAGGTTTCAGATTTTAGTGAGACAAAAAACCATAATATTTAATTCTTAAAATAGAGAATTTGATGAGGATTATAATAATAAAATAAATAATTTTTTTAATTAAAATATGTGGATACGATTCCATCAGATTCTGTATACCATCGTATTAATTGAAGAAAGATTTATTTTTATTAGGATATGTTGGGACGGATGATAAAGAAAGGAAGTTGAATTTATTAGATACAATTCAAAAAGAAAATTCAAAGAATTATCATCAATTTAGTCAAAAAAAAATTAATCACCGTGATTTTTTGGCTGTTTTATAAGTGGGATGAGAGTAAATAAGAAGAATAGTATACTGTTTTATATTTACATTCATCATAATGAGCCAAATCGTAATGATAATCAGAATCAGAATTGGAATTTATTTTGGTTGTAGTTTTTTAAATATTTATTGAATATTTTTAAAGAGATACATATTTATTTTCAAGGGGTAACTTGAATATTAAATAATATTTTTGTTTTTTCATCATTTGGTGTAGAGAATCATAGTGAAATATCTTCAATTCTGATTTGTTTGCAAGTAAGTCAAGAAAATTAGAGTGACCAATGCCATTATCTTAGTAGAGAATCATAATTAGAGAATTAGAATAAAAAATTAAAATCATATTGAATATTTTTCAAATAATTTAGAAGAGATATGAAGTTATTATAGACTCTAGAAGGTTCAGGAATAATTTCAAATCATTTAAGAACTTATAAACGCATGTAGAATTCAAGTGAAATAGTGATTTGAAAAAATTGGTTGATCGGGAAACAATTTCTGAATTCCACTCGAACCACATTTAGGGTGACTATAAAAGAATATTTACTTTTTTTCTTTCCTAAAATAAGTATTTTAGATATATAATATAAAACTTTTAAGGGATAAGATTTTTCTGGATTGAGTTTTCATGATGAATTCATATCGGCCAGAAGAAGAAATGAGAAGAGAGAAGATTGAATTCAGCTGATCATTATATTCAGATGATCATTGTATTTATATGGTTATCATATTTGTATGGATAATCAGAGTTTGAAAATAATATAGGGATTTTTGTATTGAATAATAAGTAGTCTATAATTTTGTTAGCAGTATCCTTGAAGAGCTATATATTTTCTAGATTGAGAAATCAGTCAGGGAAAATTAGACTCGGAAATCGGAGTGAGTATCATTATGAAGTCCATAATGTTATTACCAGCTTTAGGGTAAGAATGTGAATAATTGTTTTGAAATAACATATTTATTAATGTTGATCAAGAAGGACCATAAAATATTTATTACAAAAACATTCATATATCATTTTTTTCTACATGATTCACATGTAATATTGTATTTATCAGAGTGCTACACGAGTGTAAGGGAATATCCTACTAATTGTATTACACAAAAAAGTATTATTTTAAAGTGGATTTTGTGGTATGTGATTTCTTACTAACCATACAAAGGACTTATATACTCTTATTGAGTGTTGAATATTGTAAATTATTCTATTCATGTGGTTGTGTGTTTCAATTTATTTTAGTTGGGAAAGAAATCCTTAACATGAGGTTAAGGTTGTTCTATAAGAAATAAAATATAAAATAAAAAGATATCAATACATAAATCCCTATAAATGTCAATGATAAAGCTATATTTTTTGGTAAATTAAATTTCCATCATAATTCCCAACCATGATAGGTGGTAAAATAAACAAACAATCTCATTTCATGAGGTGGTATCTCACCATATGCACGAAGGATAAGTTCATTTCCCATAAGATGGAAGTTCATGTAAGTGTAGTTTGGAACCTTATCATAACAATATATTAGTATAATGGGGGTAATGTTTTTATTATGTATTCATGGAATAAGAATAATTGAGGTAGTGGGGAAAGAAAATAATGGAAAAGAGCTCGATGAAGGATGTTGCCTCTTCTTTGGGAAACTCCTTTTGGTTTGCATGAAAGCACTCCCTTGGTTGAACTTCTACACAATTAGAGGATTCAAGAATGATGGTAGGGATGTTAGGAACATAATTCAGAATATTTTGGATTAATTTAAGTTATTTTAGATGTGTGAAGAAGGGTGAGATGTGGTGGCCTTTTATATGGGACGGAGGGTACATACTTGGCATTTTGGAAAACAAGTTTGGTGTACCCATGTTTTTACCTTACGAAGTCAACAAACACCAACCAAACTAATTAATAGAAGGTTTATAGGATAAATACACCCATTAAATGGGTTCTTTACTAGTTTATAGGTCATTTTTCCCTTATTATTAATATTTAGACCCTTGTTATGCATAATTTTACCCCAATCGCTATAATTACATTCAATCAATCTCACTAATTGTTTGGGAAAAAATTAATTTGATCATAGTAGAATGTAAATATTAATCTAATTAAAACATTTTATGTACATGTTTCTAAATTTAGTTTATATAATGTACAAAATTATGTTAAACTCTAATACTGTAAATGAGGTGAGAAAGTGGGTTTACAATGTGAGAATATTCAAATCTTCATTAACCCTTTATATCTAAATTCAATATAAAAATTGTTCCAATGACAAAAATTATATTAATAGATGTATAATTGATCTATTGTGACTTTATAATCAACATAAAATATAATTTATCTATATAAATATATTTAAAATATGGGTTTTTTTGAATTAAATATAATTATTTTTCACTATTCATCCAAAAAAGAAGTTTCCCAGTAAGATTAAAAAAATTAATCCTATTCTAGTTTTGAAATTCTAAATTCAAAAATGAATTTTATTTTACCAAATTGAATTTATAGAAGTTTCTAAAGATAAATTTATTTTTTACACATATACATAAAAAGAATATCATTGAAGAAAATAGTATTTTAAAACATATAGAGACTTTATTAGAAATTTCATGTCTTATTATCAAAATAATTTATTTAGATAAAACCATTATAAATAATATTTAAAATTTAGTTATAAATATTCATATTACTATGTTTCGTGGATAGGTTATAACAATCTCCTTTAAATAATTATAACAATAAAATGATGTTTCATAGAAACTCAGTGTTGCATGTAACACTATCCATGTCAATGTTTCATATAATTAATGTTTTAATTAGTGTAGATTGCAATGAACTACATCAAATAAAATTAATTTATTCAAAAAAGTGTTCAAAGAAACATGGTGTGTAACATTCTACCCCCCATAAGATTAATTTCAAAATCTAAAATTTTTATTATAATACAAAAAATGAGGATACATATGCATAATCATATCCTAAAGTTACCAAATAGCTTCCTCTAACAGCTGATTTATCCAAAAACCATTGACAAGGTGAGTGGTCTGTTTTCGTAGAGATATCTTTATACGATCCAAAATTTCATCTCATTGTTCCTCATAAAAATGATCTGACTCCAATGAGTTATCCTATGAGTTCAGTACATGTAAAGGATTAGGTATTTACTTCCCCAAGATATATACATGGAACACATCATGGAATTCAAATATATTTATATGATGTTCAAAGTGATAGTCTACCATTTTGATATGATCAAGAATCTCAAAGGGGCCGATATACCTAGGGCTTAGTTTCCCATTTTTTCAGACCCTCATAAACTTAATCCATGGAGAAATTCATAGAAACACTGTTTACCCAACTTCAAATTATAGGTTACACCGATAGTTATCATAATAAATTTTCTATCCACATTAGGATGCCTTAATATGCTGCTGAATGAATCTAACCTTCTCTTCCACTTCTTCAGCTATTTCAGGTCCCAATATCATTCTTTCTCCAAAAACATCCAAAAAAGATGGAGCTCTACATTTCTTCTTATAGAGGGATTCATAAGGATCCATCTGAATTATTAAATGATTTATATAGTTTTAATAAAACTAAACTAGAGGAAGGTGTCAGTAACATCCACCTTTTAAATTCAACTAGATAGATCTCAACATATCATATTGGGTTTGAATTTTTATTTTAGACTGTCCATCCATCCGAGGATGATAATTAGTGCAGAAAATAAATTATGAATCAAGTTCTTGCTGATGGATTCACCGGAACATTGAGGAAATCCTAAGATCCCGATAAAATAAAATAGAATGTAGTATTCATTGAAACCTTAAAAATTCTTTAATATATATCCTATAAATCTAATCTAGAGATAATATTTCTATGATAGTGATTAATTATGTTGAATTAGTAAGTCGATCAACAACCACCCATATATAATTTAACTCTTTAGATATTTTAGGGAGTCCAATGGAAAAATTTATAGTGATGTTCTCCCATTTCCATTATAGAATGGGTAATAGGAGAAACATCCCAATTAATTTTATCTTTCATTCTTGACTTGTAGGAATACCATGCACCACGATACAAATTCAGTGATATCCCTCTTTATTTCATTTCACCAAAAGTATTCATTCAAGTCTCCATACATCTCCATACTTCTTGGATGAATAGAGAATGAAGAACTATGAGATTCCTCTAAAAAATAATTCTTCAAATATGGTATGGAAAAGAAAAAAATACCTGGTTCCTAAACCATATCATTGCATCCTAATCAAGTACTTTTTTATGCTTCTTTTATAGCTCTACATCTTCCTTCTGCACCTTTTAAATTTTTACATGGGTAGAGGGTTAAACATTAAATTGATCAAGATAATATTTCTAAAATTCCATCAGTATTTTTATATACATCAATTGAAAATCCAAAAATATTGGATCTTTTGTGATCCTCATCATGGATAAGCTAATATGATCCTCTCGACTCAAATCATCGACCAACATGTTTGGTTTCCCCGAGTGGTAATGTATTGAGAATTCCTAATCTTTTATCAGATCTAACAATCTTCTCTGGTGCACATTAAACTCTTTCTAATTGAATAAATATTTTATAATTTTATGATCAATATATATATCACACTTTTGTCTATAAATATAATTCCTACATATCATTAATAAAAAATTACCACTTCTAACTCAAAATAATGAGTTTTTTAATTTTCTCATCGATATTCAACTGTCACAAGTCATAAAAAAAGCCCATGTTATTCTACATAGGGGCACATCCAAATACATTCTTAGATCCATCAATATATATTACAAAACATTATCTATTACAAGTTAATGTAATAATGGGATATCTCAATAACTATCTCTTTAGTTCCTTTTTCTTTTCCTCATATTCATTTTTCCATTGGAATATGTCATCCTTTTATTTTAACTTAGTCAGAGGATTCAATAATCATGATAAATTATCCAAAAAAATTCAATAGAATCTATATAGTCAAAGAAAACTACAGATCTCAGTCACTGTGGTTGGTCTACGTCAACACTCAATAGCCTCCATCTTTAAAGGATCTACTTTTATACTATCTCTTAAAATTATGTGAACCGAAAATGAAAACTTTTTCAGAAAAAATTTTCACTTTGTGAATATTTCAAAGATTTTCTCCTTCCTCAGAGTCTTTTGTATAGTTCTTAATTTGTCTACATGATCTTCCTTTATCATTTATTAGATAAGAATGTAAAGTATATAGACTAACACAAACTGATTGAGGTAGTCTCTAAAGTCTCTATTCAAAAAAACCAAGAAAATGTATGGGGAATTAGAAAAACCAAAATGAATAGGTATATATTCATAGTTTACATATGTTTTACAGAATATATTCTTCGATATGCCCTCTTTTTTGACCCTCAATTGATGATATTTAGAAGGAAGTTCAAACATGGAAAAGTATTGAGATCTGTCCATTTGATCAACCAATTCATCAATTTTAACACCCTGATATTTTATGAGAAATATTTTTTTTGTCTTATGTTATGTGCAAAACCAAAGGAAGCTTCCATTACAGGAAACACTATCATGGCCTGCATTACACTAAAGAGCGGCCTTCCTCGATAGTGTGTGTTGTATGCAATACTGGGTTTCACTAAACAATGATATATTATTATAATATTATTATGAACTAGTTGTTATGAATAGTATTGACTACATTTTGAATTTTATATCATTATTATTCATCCTATACATTTTCTAGACCATGTTATAAGAAGAAAATAATATTTCAAGTAAAATAAGTATTTTTCAAAAAATGCAGTTTTGCCGCCTTTTGATGGCGCACCCACTTTAAATATAGTGTTTTGACATTTTTATAAGTTCAATTTGATAAAATAAAATTTTTATTTTGAATCAGGATATAAAAATTTACTTTGGATAAATTTTTAATACTTTTTTGATAACTTTCATATTTTGATGAATAGTAAAAATACACTAAATTTTTAATTAAAAAGAACTTTTTTCATCAAGATAATTTATATGGTTAAATAATAATATTTAATGGTTTTAAAGTATAAATATAATCTATTTTTACCATTTAATATAATGTATATCATTACCCTTAATTTTACCTTAAATTCATAGGAAAAAACATTTCAATCTTTGGCAATGTTTTAACTTTTAAAACCCATTTTCTTAACAACGGTATTAATTTTAAATTAATTACTAAAACTTCTGTGTTTTGAATTTCAAAAAATGGATTTCATATTTTGATTCAGTGGGTCCAAATTATGTTAATAGTCTACTTTTTATTTTTGGGCATTATGAATAGTAACTACAGAAAATATTATTTACCATAATTAAAGGTAAATCTGGAAATTAAGGGTAAATATAAGATTATAAAATTACCCTAATACCTGAAAAATTCTATTGGATGACTAAAAGTCGATCCATGTCACCTAAGGGTCGGAATAGATTCATTTTATGGACTTTTTTCCGTGAAAATAATTTAATTATTATTAAAACCAAAGAAAGTGGCAACATGTCACTCTCTTAAATCTTATAAGTATAATAATTTTAATTTAGTGATAAACATCATGAAACTTAGAAAATAAATAGTCTCCAGAAATATAATAAAATTATATACAATATATGAATTTATTTAGATTTTTTTGGGATTAAATAAGTATCATTAATTATGACACAATAGTGATGTTGAAATTATTTCATTGATTAAAATATCAAATAAATGGTTTTAAAATTATTAAAATAAATAATAGATGAACTATTTAAGGCACTCCACTAATTTTTTAGATAAATATTAAATGTTATTAATCTCTTAAATCTTTTATTTTGAAGATATCTTTTGTTTATATTTTATGTAAATTCAAATAAATCAATAGTGTCAAAATTGAAACTATTGTTATTTTATAAAAATAACATATTATAAAATTGTTTAAAAATCAAAAAAATATTTAAAAATTATAAATTAAAATTTTTATGGTATAAAACGTCATGAAGTATAGAATTATGGACAGTTCATAACATATAAGTAATTATTTATAAAAATTTAAAATCTAGAATATTTTTTCCACAAATAAAATTAAATAGATTAAATAAGGATAAATCAAATTGATAATGTTTAATATAATTTCCCAACATGTCTTAATTTTATTGGTTTATGAGATTAAAACCATATCTTATCTATTATTCAGATATGAGTCATTTTTGGAGGTTTTTTAAGTCAGGTTTGATTTATTATAAATTAATATTTTTAAGATTTCCAAAGGTTCCCCTCTCCTCCCTTATAAAAGGGAACCTCCTCCCTCTCCTCTTTACACAACTTTTAGACTTCATGCTCAGCCAAACCCTGACCATTTACCTTATAAACATCCCTAGAAACATACTAGAGGTCCTGGTCTTCTGTAAAGACCAATTTTAGTGCCCTAAAAGGAGGTTTCAAAGAGGCGTGTCGAAGAAGAGGTAATATCCGTTAACGATTCTCTCAAATTTCCTCCTTCTTCTACTTCCTTTTATTTAGTTGTTTCATTATTAAGTAATAACATCAGTATCAATCATATACTGATATGTTATTATAAATATGAAACAACCCTATTTAATCTTCTATCCATCCTATGGAAAATGAAATCACCGCGCGTGCGTACGTACGTTATACCGTCTCCACACCGAGGTGTAATTTGTTTTCCACCACCACCTTACTTAGATGAGTATACGAATGGATGAAATAACTATATATGATTATTTTAAATTTATATTTATTCTAAAATATTATACACCATACACTTAAATACATTTCCACAATCATGGGAATGATATTGTCGCTCGTGCGTACGTACGGCTTACCGTCTCCATGATGCGATGTTATTCGTTCTACAAGATCTTCATTAAACTGTCATTATATAAATGAATTGAATCAATAAATATGATATATATTATACTAATACTATTATGTACATTATTTATCTATAACCTCAAAGGTAGGAATAAGAATTTATTCGACAAAATACGCATAAGAACATAAAGCAATAAACACCCAAATAATAAGTAGCAATGAAAAATTACTAAATGAAGATAAGAATATGACCATATATGATATCATAACAATGAATATGATTCTGTAATAAGTCAATGACATTGTTTAAATCATTATACAGGAGGTTCAGATACGTACAAAGCGTATCGGACCTAAGGTAAAGGAAAATATCGCAATCTCAATTTTTATCTGAGATTGTTTACACTTCGGTATTTACTGGTGCATATTTATCATCCACATACATGTTATGTCAATATGTAATATTATTTGTATCCTCCTACATTTTATTAAATCAAATTTTACCTATTCATTAATTTTTAGTAAAAGGTGTGAAAGGAATCTTTTGTCGTTTTCAGTATGAGGAACTTTTTGATTTTTCCGGCCAAAGTACAAGAAGAATGTTTATTTTTAACTTATACGGCGTGAATGGATTTCTATGAATTCATAGAACATTATTTACACGAATCTTCCTTTACAATATTTCAAGTTTATTTTCAATTAACATCTTTTAGTTTAATATTGTATGACATTTTGAGAATGGAAAAATGTTTTTGAAGAAGAAAGGATATTTTCCTCAAGAATTGAGTTCATGTGTTTTATAAAAAATATTTTACATCTAAGATAATATAGGGTTCTATTTCTTTCCCTATTATTACGTTGATTTGATTATGTTATGATGGAGTTATTTTTATTAAGTCCTTCTTTTAGATTATGTAATGACGACATGATGTTTAAGAATCCCATTTTTATTACATGGGTTATGATATGATGTATGATTTATGATTTTGTGGCACACATAATAATGGTTTCATTATAAGATGGGTGGGACCTATATCTCCCTCCAATTCATTGGGTAAAGATTTATATCTCATGAGATAGACATGGATGGAACGACAAGTTAATTCGGTTCAGTGATACATGACTGGAACGAGGAGTGAACTCGGTTCAGTAATGCTCTTTGTCCGCTATGATGGTCTTGTCTATGAGTCCTGACTAATATGAAATGATTTTATATGATTATGTGTGTATGCCATAATGTTTCATGTTTTATGTTATGATTATTGATATTACATTTCACAACTATGACTTATCCCATGACATGATATTATGATATCTTTTGCAGGATAAGATTTTCAAAGTGTTATGTTCTTATGAATATGATATGATTGATAATTCCTTTGTTTACCCTTTCTGAGAATTTGTGCTCACCCTTTTATATGTTTTATTTTACCCAGGTCTGGAAGAAGGGTATTAAGTAGTATATGCCAAAAGGGACTCTAAATATGATGAAATAAACAGGAGACAATGTAGATGATCTATGAATCAGTTGTTTATGTTTCCCAGTTTCTAAAGACACTATACGTATATGGTCCTTTCATGGTTTTGTTATATGTTGTAATAAGTATGCTTAAATTTTGATGTAATAACCATGTATGTAATGTATGGGTTATTATAGTTGGTATCAGAGGAAAGATATAGTCAACCTTTAGAAACTAGGATGTGGAAGCCTTAGTAAGAACCTGAAGGATATGTCTTAGCATAGAACACAATATTAGTGTTTTACAAATGGATATGAATAACCTATGATAAGATCTAAAGTGTAAAATTCTATTCTTGATTATGTGGTTTTCTTCTTATGATTAGTGTTTCTCAAACTATGATTTTTGGTTTTAGTCAATGGCTAGAACCTGAAGGAACCGTGTTAATGCTGAATGCGATGGGAAATGCAATGATTGTCCCCCTGAGAAACCAAATGTTATGGGAGCTCGAATGAAAAATCTTGTAGCCATGCTCACACAACTTTCTCAATCTATGAATAATGCAGGACTTCCAAATGAGAAAAGGAAGGAGAAATATTATGTTGAATCCTTCATGAGGCAGCGTCCTCCTTCATTCAGCGGGTCTTCTAAACCACTAGTGGCTGAACAATGGATCAGTACCACTGGAAAGATATTTGCAGTCATTCAATTTTCTGAGCATGATAAAGTCATCTTGGCAGTATATAGTTTAGAAGGTGAAGCTGATCAATGGTGTAATCTTATCAAGAATACGAGGCAAAGAGATTAAATTGAGTCCATGTAATGGGATGAGTTCAAGAACTTATTTTTCAATAAGTACTACCATTGTATTCTTCGAAAAAAGATGGAGAAAGAGTTTCTTGAACTGAAGCAAAAGGATGATGAATCCGTTAGTACCTATGAAGAAAATTTTACAAGACTTGCAAGGTACACTTCCAGAATTATTATCCAACCTGAGAGTAAACTCGATCGATTCTTTAGTGGCTTAAAACCAAGTCTTCAAAGGGCGTTATCCATAAGGGACTTCAATAGCTACGAGGAAATTGTTCAATGTGATCTTAAGGTTGAGATGCGTATTGGAGTAACCCATTAGTCATATGGGTTCGATAAGAAGAGGAAAATGGAATTCAAAGTAAAATATAAAGACCCCACTGAAAAGAAGATGAGTTTTCCCTTATGCCCAAATTGTGGAAAGAAACATGGAGGGAGTTGTCTTAAGGGGACAAGAAAATGTTTTATGTGTGGAAAAGAAGGTCCTCGGGCAATTGATTGTCGAAATAATGGGAAGAAGATGTCTAATGATGCGAAAAAAGAAAGGGATACATAGAATGCACCTCATACACTTCAATGTTTCAAGTGCAAGGAGATGGGGCATTATTCCAATCAATGCCCAAATCCAAGGGTTGTTGATGATGATCGACGTCAACAAACTCTTAAGGCCAAAGACAAAGGAAAGTCACATGAAATTACTATCGGCGATGTGGAGTACGATAACAAAGTGGTGAAAGGTACACATACCATCCACTCTGAAGGAGAAAATGTTTTATTTGATTCTAGATCCACCCAATCTTTTATTTCTGAAGAATTTTCTAAGGGTATCATCATATTACCTCAACAATTAGATGTTGAGTTAGCTGTGACAACTCTTAATGGCACAACAGTTGCATCAAAAGTTTACAATTCTTCTCCGATTGAAGTTTGTGGGAAAGTGCTTCCTGAAAATCTTGTGATCCTTCCTATAGTGGAATTTGATGCGATTCTTGGCATGGATGGGCTTTCTTTATACGGAGCTCATATCAATTTACAAAGAAGGGAAGTCACATTTAATATTCCCGATCAATCTATGATCATCTATCGATATAAGGATGAACATAACCTTCTAGTGGAAATGTCTTCCATCTTATGGGTCATGATTCCACTCCATGAAGGTTATTTATCTCAAATGGTTGGCGAGAAACTCATGATTAAGAATACACCCATTGTACGGGAGTTTGATGATGTCTTTCTAGAGGAATTTCCTGGTCTTCCACTGAATCCTGAAGTTGAGCTTGCAATAGAACTCATACCAGGTGCTATACCTATTTCAAAGACACCATATAGAATAGACCCAATTGAGTTGCAGGAATTTAAGAAGCAACTCCAAGAGAATATTGATAAAGGATTCATACGCCCTAGTGCATCACCTTGGGGAGCACCTATTCTATTTGTTAAGAATAAATATGGATCAATGAGACTCTATATTGATTATTGATAACTTAACAATATCACTATCAAGAACAAATATACTCTCCCGCGCATTGATAACCTATTTAACCAACTACGCAGAGCTCAAAACTTTTCCAAGATTGATATTTGTTTAAGGTATCATCAATTTAGTGTAAAAAGGGAGGATATAGAAAAGATGGATTTCCATACAAGGTATGGACACTATGAATTTATAGTGATTCCATTTGGTCTTACTAATTCCCCTGCTATCTTCATGTATCTAATGAATAGAGTCTTTAGAGAGTATCTTGATTAGTTTGTGGTAGTCTTTATAGAAGATATTATTTTCTATTCAAAGAGCAAGGAAGAACAAGAAGATCACTTTAGAATTGTATTAAAGACCCTAATAAAGGAGAAAATTTATGCCAAATTTACCAAGTCTGAATTTTGGATTCAAAAAGATTCATTTTTTGGTCTCATAATCTAAAAATAGGGGATATCTGTGGATCTAGAAAAAACAGGGGTTATCGAAATATGGTTGAGACCAACAACAGTAACTGAGATCCGATGTTTTCTTGGATTGGTTAGATACTATCAACGTTTTGTGAATGATTTTTCAAGGTTATCTAATCCACTCACCAAATTTACTTGAAGAAGAGTTAAGTTTGTTTGGATGGAGGAATATAAAGAGAATTTCAAAGAGCTAAAAAAATGTTATCCATTGCACCTGTGCTCACACTACCTTGTAGTGGAGAAAGGTTTGTGATCTACAGTGATACATCCATGAAGGGACTGGGGTGTGTTCTCATGAAAAATGATATGGTGATAGCTTATGTGTCACGACAGTTGAAAATCCATGAGAAAAAATACCCAACTCATGATTTGGAGTTAGCTGCGGTAATCTTTGCATTAATGATTTAGAGGCATTATCTTTATGGCGAAAGGTGTGACATTTATACTGATCACAAAATTTTAAAGTATATTTTCACACAAAAGGAGCCGAATATGTTCCAAAGAAGATGGTTGGAACTGATTAAATATTATGACTGCTCAATTCAATACCACCCTGGGAAAGAAAACAAGGTAGAAAACGCATTAAGTTGATAAGACCATGCAATATTATCTATGATGAGGATCACAAAAAATCCAATATTTATGGATTTATAGTGGTTGGATCTTGGAATTTTAGTGGAAGGGGAAAAATATTATCTTTCTCAAATGATTGTTCAACCATCTATTCATGTGAGGATAAAAGAGGCACAAAAAAAGATTTAGAGTTACAAAAGAAGGTGAGAAATGATCCTGAATTCAACCTTGATTGTGATGGGATAATAAGGTTCAGGAATCGGGTTTGTGTTCCTCCCATCCCAGAATTAAAGAAGGAGCTTCTGGATGAGGCTCATAGTTCTTCATTATCTATTCATCCAAGAAGTACAAAGATGTACAGGGACCTGAAAGAGTACTTATGGTGGGATGGAATGAAAAGAGATGTTGCTGAATATGTCTCTCGATGCTTGGTTTGTAAGCAAGTTAAATATGAGAGATAGAATTATAAGGGGATTTTAAAACCATTACCCAGACCCGAATGTAAATGGGAAAAATCACTATGGAATTTGTCACTGGACTTCCTAAAACATCCAAAGACAATAATACTATCTCGGTTATAGTTGATCATCTCACGAAGTCGTCACACATCATTTCTATTAGAGAAAAATTCTCTCTGGATCAACTTGCCAGAATATATGTAAAGGAAGTGGTAAGATTGCATGAAGTACCACTTTACATTATATTTGATCGGGATCTGAGGTTTACCTCGTTGTTCTGGAGAAGTCTTTAGCATACTCTAGATACAGAGTTGAGTTTCAGCACTGCTTATCATCCTCAGACGGACGATCTGTCTGAAAGAACAATTCAAACTCTAGAAGACATGTTCAGAGCTTGCTCTATTGATTTCAAAGGTGGTTGGGATCAACACCTATCTTTGGTGGAATTTTCTTATAACAATATCTTTCACTCCAGTATTGATATGGCTCCATATGAAGCTCTCTATGGGAAGAAATGCAGAACTCCAACTTGCTGGGATGAAGTTGGGGAAAAAAAGCTATTAGGTACTGATCTTATTGATGAGATGGCAGAAATGGTCAGATATATTCAACAACATATAAGAGCAGCTAAGTGTCGACAAAAAAGTTATGTCAACAACCGAAGAAAATACCTAGAGTTTGAAGTGGGTGATAAAGTTTTCTTACGAATATCTCCCTGAAAGAGAGTAACGAGATTTGGAAAGAAGGGAAAGATGAGCCCTAGGTATATCGGTCCTTTTGAAATACTGGATCGTGTCAGGAAGGTAGCATACCAATTGGCGCTTCCACCATATCTCTCTCAATTTCACAATGTGTTCCATGTATCTCTCCTGAGAAAGTACATACCGGATCCTTCACATGTACTAAGCTCAGAAGTTGTACTGCTAGAGAAAGATATTTCTTATGAAGAACGACCGATAGAGATTCTGGATCATAGTGAAAATGTTCTACGGAACAAGACCACCCTCTTGTTGAAAGTTTTATGGAGGAACCACCAATTAGAAAAAGCTACATGGGAGCTCGAGGATATGATGAGGGAGAGGTATCCTCATCTGTTTGTTATGAAGTGACGAATTTCGAGGGAGAAATTCATTTTAAGGGGGGTAGAATGTAACACCCTGATATTTGATGAGAAATATTTTTTTATGTCTTTTGTTATACGCAAAACCAAAGCAAGATTCCATTTCAAGAAACACTGTCATGGCATGTATTACACGCAAGAGCGGCCTTCCTCGATAGCGCGTGTTGTACGCAATACCGGGTTTCACTAAACAATGATATATTATTATAATATTATTATGAACTAGCCATTATGAATAGTATTAACTACATTTTTAATTTTATAGCATTATTATTCATCCTATACATTTCTTAGACCATGTTATGAGAACAAAATAATTTTTCGGGTAAAATAAGTATTTTTAAAAAATGCAATTTTGCCACCTTTTGATGGCGCACCCACATTAAATCTAGTTTTTTGAAATGATTATAAATTCAGTTTGATAAATTAAATTCTTCTTTGGAAGAAGGATATAAAACATTACTTTGGATAAATTTTTGATTCTTTTCTGACAACTTTCATATTTTGATGAATAGTAAAAATACGCTAATTTATATTTAAAAACAAATTTTTTCATTGAGATAATTTATATGGTTAAATTATAATATTTAAAGGTTTTAATGTATAAATATAATATATTTTTACCATTTAATATAATTTATGTCATTACCCTTAATGTTACAATGAATTCATAGGTAAAAACATTTCAATCGTTGGCAATGTTTTAACTTTTAAAACCCATTTTCTTAACAACAAGATTAATTTTAAATTAATTACTGCAAATTCTGTGTTTTGAATTTTGAAAAATAGATTTTATATTTGGGTTTATTGGGTCCAAATTATGTTAATAGGATACTTTTTATTTTTTGGCATTATGAATAGTAACTACGGAAAATTTTATTTACCATAGTTAAAGGTATATCGGGTAATTAAGGGTAAATATAAGATTATAAAATTACCATAACACCTGCCAAAATATTATTGGATTAATAAAAGTCGATCCATATCACCTAAGGGTCGGAATAGATTCATTTTATGGACTTTTTTCCATGAAAATAATATTATTATTATTAAAACAAAATAAAGTGGCTACATGTCACTCTCTTAAATCTTATAAGTCTAATAATTTTAATTTAGTGATAAAGTTCATGAAACTTAGAACATAAATAGTATCCAAAAATCTAATAAAATTATCTAGAGCATATGAATTTATTTATAATTTTTAGGGATTAAATATTTATCATTAATTATGACACAATAGTGATGTTGAAATTATTTTATTGATTAAAATATAAAATAAATGGTTTTAAAAGTATTAAAATAAATATTATATGAACTATTTAATGTGATCCAATAATTATTTAGATACATATGACATGTTATGAATCTATTAAATATTTTAGTTTGAACATATATTCTGTTTATATTTTATGTAAACTCAAATAAATGAATAGTGTCAAAATTGTGACTATTGTTAATTTATAAAAATAACATATTATAAAATTGTTTAAAAATCACAAAAATATTTAAAAATTATAAATTAAAATTTTTATGGTCGACAATGTCATAACATATCCAATTATAGAAAATTCACATCATATAAGTAATTATTTATAACTATTTAAAATCTAGAATATTATTACAATAAATAAAATTAAATAGATTAAATAAGGATAATTCAAGTTTATAATGTTTAAAATAATTTCCCAACAAGACTAAATTTTATTTTTTGATTATATTACACCCATATCTCATCTAATATTCGGATATGAGTCATTTTTTGAGGTTTTTTAAGTGGGTTTTTATTTATTATAAATTAATATATTTTAGATTTCCAAAGGTGCCCCTCTCCTCCCTTATAAAAGGGAACCTCCTCCCTCTCCTCTTTAAAAAACATTGAGCCTTAATGCTCAGCCAATGTAACGCCCCGACCCCAGTTTCCTAGAGTCGTTGCATTACTTCGTAACATTGGCATGATCACAAAAGACCAAGTCTCGAAAGACCGATTAGTTTAGTAGCCTTGGAAACACTAGATACATTCATAAATGTTACATTACATCATAAAATGAAAAAATACAATAACAATGTCTCCATAGTCCACACTCATATCCTCTTCTGACAATCCCTGGAGGTCATTCATAAAATACTTCTTCACATCCTGGAAAATATTAAAACATTGAATGGGGTGAGCTCAGATGCTCAGTAAGGATAACAATATAGCGGAAACTTTCGTAAATAAACATTAACATTTAAGGCAATGTATAACTAAAACAAAAGCCTTTTTTAAAATTAACTTCAGCATAATATGGCAAAAATAAATTAAATAATGCTATTTACTTACTCACATGGATATTCTACTAGTCGAATAATCACATGCAATATAAATAACAACTTTCATAATGATGGAATGCATAATGCCAGACTATCATAACCACGTAGTTAAGGCCTCGTTCCAAGACCACAAATAAGATTTTGTCAAGGCCTCATGCCAAGACACTAGTTTGTCTCATGATACCTACCGATGCATCGAGGAGCTATAGTGGGCTCCACCCGTCACTTATTAAGTCCAATGCATTCCTCATATGAATAGGTTTAAACATATCATAAACCATAACATAATCGTATCACATAAAACATGCATAAAGGAAACATAACATTTCCACATTTCAATCACAAGATATGAATACAACACATTGATATAATAAAAACACTTTCAAAACCATTTTCAATACCAAAATAAATTAAAGTTAAAACTTTGTATTTATTTTTCATTAAAAAAAAGTTATGGCTTGTAGAGGAAGCCGAAACACAAATAATGGTCACGGAGGTGGAGAAGTCGTTGTCACCGCATACGTAAGACAAAAACATTCCTTTTGTCGTTTAGTAAAACGCTTTGTAAAAAATATTCCTCTTTGAATAAAAGTCAAAGTCAAAGGGGTTTATACACCGTATAAAAGAAAGTTGTGTATAAAACAAAATATGCCTCAGTGAAAGGAGATTGAGACGAAGTCCTTACAAAGATAATTTTTAAAATAAAATAGATCTATTATGTGTATTCACTATAAGTACACATAAAGAAAGTACAAATAAAAGATATGACATAATAATATCATGACATAATTTGAAAGTAGGAGATTAACCCAAAGAATGGAAATTGGGTTAAGAAATTCCCTTACCTCGTGTCCGACTTGACTCGACCGCTCTTTAACCTCCTGAATAATAAACTAGAGTTAATCTCTATCTTCTTAAGAACCTTTTTCAAGTTCATTATTCATTTTATATCACTTATTACCATGTCATAAACATTATTTAATTATTTAAGTTTATAATGGTCGTTTTGTCGATCTTAGGTACTTGAGTCCAAAACAAACTTCTTATAATTACACTTTGTTCATGAGGTAATATATCCATTATATCCATAATTATATTCATGATGTATATCTCATGTAGATCATATATATCCAGTATATACATTCATTTATAATATTACATAACATTTAGAGGTAATAAATGAAATGCACCGTTCATGGAGACGGTAAGCCGTACGTACGCATGAACGCTACATTCATTTCTATTTCGTATTTAATGAAATCATAATGATATAAAGGTATATTATAATTCCAGTATAATATCATATATAATATCATTTACTCCATCCTTTATACATCACACATATGGCATTAACGATTCAAATCACTTTGAGGGGCGGTAGTCCACACTTCCTAAAATGAAGATATCGCGTTTACCCATAATGGAAACAATAAAGGTATGCCATAAATGAAAAATACAGAACCTTAAGTAAAAGATAAACATATTATATAACATATATAAATATGGTGACATCTTAATGGCCACCTTTGTAGGTGTTATAAGAGTGTTGAACAATCATCGTTTCGTGAGGCAGAAATTCGCCATCCACAGAAACTGTATGTTCTTTAACCATTATATGTAGGTGTGTGAAACTGTATCTCAAATAATTCATATAAAAACATCCTAGTATATTGAGGATACTGGTGTTTTTACAAAATATATGATTAAAAAGAGTTTAGGGGGTTGGAGAAGCAAAATAATACAAAATAACATAAGTGAAGACATTACCTTAAAATCGGGTAACTATTTTTTCATTTGAGTCAAAGGATTCCTTGGAAAGAATTATGACCAAATTGAGGCTTCTAGGAGTAATATAGGGATGTTTAGAGAGTATTTGGGCAGAGTTTGGCCGAGCCAAATGGCTTGAAGGTGTGAATAAGGTGGGAGTGGTGGGGGCCTTTTATAAGAGGAGAGGAGGGGCACTCTTGGAAAGTAATGAAATGTTACTTTATTATACAATGATTTTCGGATTATAAAAGACCCACACTTATATAATTGGAGACTAAGGTGATAAGGGTTCTAAATATACTCATCCAATAGGTTTTTTACATGTTTAAGTCTTAGAGTTGACATTATCTTTTCATTTTATTTAAATCGTTAATTAATGAGGTAATCGCTGCATCATCATGGTATCATAAATAATTTAATTTATTTAATGTCTAAAAATTATAAAAAAACTATCATGATGAAGAAAATATTTTTATCTTTCTAATTAATATTTATAGTCAAGCATATGACTTGTATAACCCCATTTAAAAATTGTTTTAGTAAAAAAACTTATGTTTGTGACATTTTTATTTTAACTTTAAATAAAAGTTATTTATGTCATTTTACTACCAAAGTGGCTCCATGGGGTCCCCAAGTTTACCCATGGATTTTCTAGGTATGCCATGACTCATCCAATAGGGGTAGGACAAGTTTAAAGGTATTTTCATATTTTTATAATATCATTTTTACCTTAAATTTCACTAATTACCTTTAATCATGATTAATTAAACTAAAAAGTTACTATTCACCAAAAAATTATTTTAATCCCATTGAACCACATTTTACTTCATAATGACAAACATGTATGTTGGATTTTTGAAAATCAAATCACATAAGTGGTAATGTTTCATTTAAACAAAAAATCAGTTTTTTAACTACCACTTAGTGGTTTCACTATTCATCAAAAATTAAAGTTTTTCAGAACAATGCCAAAATTTCACCCTAAGATATAATTGATATTCCGAATTCAAAAATGATGTCTATTTTAGAAAATTACAAACATATAAGTTTCATTAATTAATTTCATAATTAATTCCCGCTGTCACAACAAATAGCGTGTTTTTAAGAAACAATATATATCAAATGATTGACAATTGTTTATGTCCAATTTCAAAGTGAAATTAATTCTAATGACCACCATTGGATAAAATGGTAAAAATATATTATAATTATAATTTAAAACCACTCAATATTATAATTTATCACTATAAATTATTTTGATTAAAAAAGTCGTTTTTATGTATTTTTCGCTATTCATAAAAAATTGGAAGTTCTCAGAAAATTACAAAAAATTCAACTTTGGATAATTTCGATATTATGAATACAAAAATGAAGTCCATTTTCAAATATAAAATTTCTATAATTTAAAAAAGTGGGTATTACTATTTATAACTACTACTTTGATTGGTCACGGTGTGTTAGAATCTCGAAGTTGCGTACAACACACGCTACTGTATTATTCAAAGAGAAGTGTATCGTGAAATCTAGGGGTGTTACATTCTCCCCTCCTTCAATAAATTTAATCCTCGTAATTTGAAAATGTTCTTCAAAAATAAAATGTTGAAAATAGAAAATACCTTTTTGGAAAACCCACATCGGAAATAGGGTTAATAAAAATATAACATTAAAAGAAAGAAAGAGAAGTACAAAGGTCACCCGAGATAGCCCATACTAGTATTCTATGAAAATATGGATATGGAGGAGAAACAAACCATCAAGGTATGATGGAGAGTTGTAGAAAACAGGATTAGGAGAAAGTTAACCACAAGAAAATCACAAACTTGTGGTTGGTTAAAAGGTCATTGAATCCCCAATTGGAAAAGTTAACCGACAACATTTTTGGTTTAGGTTACCTTTTATAAAGTTGAGGAATTTATTTAAGAGATTTTCTAAGAATGTAAGTAAATATACTTACTTGTCATGTAGGATTTCATTCTTTAATAAATTTTTACCATGAACCCATCTTTCACTCCAAATGGTAACATAACTAAAAAAATATTCAATTTATCCTAATTGTATAAGGTTCAAAATATTACCACATACCATTTATATTAGGAAAACTATTTTGTAATAACTAGGGACTTCTTGTAGGCTAGTGGTAGGTAATAAAGGCCTGTCGCACTATGGTTGTGGGTTCGATTCCTGCAGCTTTGTCCGACGCGACGGGTTTCCCCCATCCTGCTGGTTTTCCTTTTCCTAAAACTATAGTATCATAATATTCCAAAAATAATCTTCATAAATGTTTTAAACATAAACAATACTATCCAAAGTTCAACTTAATCCATTCCAACCTTTATAGTTATCCAAAATACCTCTTTTCAAACTTTCTGTAAAAGGTCTCTAATTTCCAAAATCAATTGTAACATCAGATTCCCCAAACAAATTAATGTTTCTCTTATTGTGACATTATAAAAATATGATTACCTTCATCATATTAAAACCATAATGAAAAAACAGGTATTGTAGTACAACCGTTATATATATCACATTATTCTTAAAACCAGAATATAATCCTTGAGTCCAAAAGCACCAATACATTAATTATTTCACTTCAACTGTAGTAACAACATAAGATTGTCCATGATCCCTTGGCCTTTTCTGAGGTATGTTTACCTGACGCTTAGGACATCATTTCCATAATTCCCCATTTCCCTTCAATTTTAGCACTCAACATTGATAGCCTCTTTCTTTCCCTTACAATCACGAGCCTGGTGACCTTTTTCCCCACATTTATAACAAAATCCCATTCCTTTTAGGCAAGTACCAAGGTGATTCTTCCCACAATTATCACATAATGGAAAATCCTTCTTTCCCTTTTCCCTTTATCTGTGTCTTGTTTCACCATTCTCTTCTTCTCTTGCTTTAATTTATTGTCATAAGATTTAGAGAATTCCTTTTCTGTCTTGATAGCACATGAGACAATATCTTCGTATGACGAGAAGGATTGTGAGACTAAGGCTCGACGGAGAAATGGTTTTAACCCATCAAAGAAATGATCAATCTTACTTCTTAGGACATGTATATAATCTGATGCATGCCTCCCTAACCGTGTAAAGTCAGACTCATACATTGCGACATTCTCATCCTCCTTCTGCCTCAGACTCAGAAATTGCCTTTCTATATCTGCTCTATGGTCACGGGGAAAGTACTTTTCTAAGAAAATCTCTTTGAACTCCCTCCATTCCATATTTGATACTTCATCATCTTACTTTGTAATTTGAATCAATGACTACCATTGATCAGCATCTCCAGTGAGGTGGTAAACTGCCATGATAACCTTTTCCCTTTCACTACTCCCAAGGCATGGAATATTTTCTCTAAGGAGTTTATCCATTGCTCAGCTACTAATGGATTTGTACCCCCATTAAATGTTGGTGGTTTTTGCCTCATGAAGTGGTCTAACATTTATCCTCCATGTTGCGGATCAGGGTGCTCCATACGAGTAAGGTTATTATTCATAACCTTAGTGAGTTGTCCCAGTATGGTAATAAGTTGATCAACACCAGTTGTATCTCCATATCCACAATAATTATCTTGAGCAGGAGGGCAATCCCTACATGGAGTGCGTGCATTGATACGGTTTCCATTCCTTCCACTAGGTGCCATTTCTAAACAACGGCATAAACTAGATTAGTTTATGAATCAAAATACATAATTCCATACTTGTAAAATACCTAACATAAATTTAACTATTTATGGATATAATCCATAATCATAAAAATGTTTTCTTTTAGGAAGTATATACTCATAACCCTTCATAGTGGTTTGTAAAGAAAATGAGAATTATCCTAAGAATATCCCTCGGGAGTGTCGTAACCAAGAGTGCAGCAATTCCCGTTGTCATGCACCAGTTCCCATTTGAGTCTAGCTCAAAGCGGTGTTTTCGGGTTTTACCCCTAGGTACATCTGTGCCAGAGCCACCTCTACCTGCTCGTATCCAAACAGGGATGCATTGCTCAGAAAACTCACAAAATCTCTATAATACCAAAATTCTAGGAAGTTCTTCTATACTAATCCTCAAAGTCTATCTTTGGGCTATGTGATCTAATCAGAGTTTATCTAAATCTAGCTTCCAAGGTTAGTACTAAACTGCCTCTCATACCAACTATAATGCCCCGACCCCGGTTTCCTAGAGTCGGTGCATTACTTCGGAACATTGTCATGATCACAAAAGATCAAGTCTCAAAAGACCGATTAGTTTAGTAGCCTTGGAAACACTAGATACATTCATAAATGTTACATTAAATCATAAAGTGAAAAACTACAATAACAAAGTCTCCGTAGTCCACACTCATATCCTCTTCTGACAATCCCTGCAGGTCATTCATAAAATACTTCTTCACATCCTGGAAAATATTAAAACATTGAATGGGGTGAGATCAGATGCTCCGTAAGGATAACAATATAGTGGAAGCTTTCGTAAATAAACATTAACATTTAAGGCAATGTATAACTAAATCAAAAGCCTTTTTAAACTTTAACTTCATCATAATATGGAAAAAATAAATTAAATAATTCCATTTACTTACTCAAATGGATATTCTACTAGTCGAATAATCACTTGCAATATCAATAACCACTTTCATAATGATGGAATGCATAATGCCAGACTGTCATAACCACGTAGTCAAGGCCTCATGCAAAGACCACAAATAAGATTTTGTCAAGGCCTCATGCCAAGACACTAGTTTGTCTCATGAGACCTACCGATGCATCGAGGAGCTGTAGCGGTCTCCACCTGTCACTTATTAAGTCCAATGCATTCCTCATATGAATAGGTTTAAACATATCATAAACCATAACATAATCGTATGACATAAAACATGCATAAAGGAAAAATAACATTTCCACATTTAAATCACAAGATATGAATACAACACATTGATATAATAAAAACACTTTCAAAACCATTTTCAATACCAAAATAAAAGAAAGTTAAAACTTTGTATTTATTTTTCATTAAAAAAAAGTTATGGCTTGTAGAGGAAGTCGAAACACAAATAATGGTCATGGAGGCGGAGAAGTCGTTGTCGCCGCATATGTAAGACAAAAACATTCCTTTTGTATTTTAGTAAAACGCTTTGTAAAAAAGATTCCTTTTTGAATAAAAGTCAAAGTCAAAGGGGTTTATACACCGTATAAAAGAAAGTTGTGTATAAAACAAAATATGCCTCAATGAGAGGAGATTGAGACGAAGTACTTACAAAGATAATTTTTAAAATAAAATAGATCTATTATGTGTAGTCAATATAAGTACACATAAAGAAAGTACAAATACAAGATATGACATAACAATATCATGACATAATTTGAAAGTAGGAGATTAACCCAAAGAATGGAAATTGGGTTATGAAATTCCCTTACCTCGTGTCCGACTTGATTCGACCACTCTTTAACCTCCTGAATAATAAACTAGAGTTAATATCTATCTTCTTAAGCACCTATTTCAAGTTCATTATTCCGTTTATATCACTTATTACCATGTTATAAACATTATGTAATTATTTAAGTTTATAACGGTCGTTTTGTCGATCATAGGTACTTGAGTCCAAAACAAACTTCTTATAATTACACTTTGTTCATGTGGTAATATATCCATTATATACATAATTATATTCATGATGTATATAGCATATAAATCATATATATCCAGTATATACATTCATTTTTAATATTACATAACATTTAGAGGTAAGAAATGAAATGCACCGTTCATAGAGATGGTAAGCCGTACGTACGCATGAACGATACATTTATTTCTATTTCGTATTTAATGAAATCATAATGATATAAAGGTATATTATAATTCAAGTATAATATCATATATAATATCATTTACTCCATCCTTTATACATCCCACATATGGCATTAACGATTCAATTCACTTTGAGGGGGCGGTAGTCCACACTTCCTAAAATGAAGATATCTCGTTTACCCATAATGGAAACAATAAAGGTATGACCTAAATGAAAAATAAATAACCTTAAGTAAAAGATAAACATATTATATATCATATATAAATATAGTGACATCTTAATGGCCACCTTTTAAGGTGTTATAAGAGTGTTGAACAATCATCGTTTCGTGAGGCAGAAATTCGCCATCCACAGAAACAGTATGTTCTTTAACCATTAGATGTAGGTGTGTGTGAGTGTAGCTTTAATAATTCTTATAAAAACATACTATTATATTGAGGATACTGGTGTTGTTACAAAAGATATGAATTAAAATAGTTTAGGGGGTTGGAGAAGCAAAATAATAGAAAATAACATAAGTGAAGACATTACCTTAAAATCGGGTAACTCTTTTTTGATTTGAGCCAAAGGCTTCCTTGGGAAGAATTCTTCCCAAAGTGAGGATTCTAGGAGTAATAGAGGGAAGTTTGGAGAGTATTTGGGAAGAGGTTGGCTGAGCCAAATGTCCTGAAGGTGTGAATAAGGTGGGAGTGGTGGGGGCCTTTTATAAGAGGAGAGGAGGGGCACTCTTGGAATGTAATGAAATGTTACTTTATTATACAACAATTTTCGAATTCTAAAGGTCTCACACATATATAATTTGAGGCTAAGGTGATAAGGGTTCTAAATATACTCATCCAATAGGTTTTTGACAAGTGTAAGTCTTATATTTTACATTATCTTTTCATTTTATTTAAATCGTTAATTAATGAGGTAATCGCTGCATCATCATGGTATCATAAATAATTTAATTTATTTAATGTCTAAAAATTATAAAAAATATATCATGATGTATGAAATATTTTTATATTTCAAATTAATATTTATAGTAAAAAATATGACTTGTATACCCCCATTTAAAAATTGTTTTAGTAAAACAACTTATGTTTGTGACATTTTTATTTTAACTTTAAATAAAAGTTATTTATGTCATTTTCCAACCAAAGTGGCTCCATGGGGTCCCCAAGTTTACCCATGGATTTTCTTGGTCGGCCATGACTCATCCAATAGGGGTAGGACAAGTGTAAAGGTATTTTCATATTTTTATAATATCATTTTTACCTTAAATTTCACTAATTACCTTTAATCGCGATTAATTAATCTAAAAAGTTACTATTCACCAAAAAATTATTTTAATCCCATTGAACCAAATTTTACTTCCTAAGGACAACCATGTATGTCATATTTTTGAAAATCAAATCATAGAAGTGGTAATGTTTCATTTAAACGAAAATTCAGTTTTTAAACTACCACTTAGTGGTTTCACTATTCATCAAAAATTGATGTTTTTCAGAACACTGCCAAAATTTCACCATAAGATTTAATTGATATTCTGAATTCAAAAATGATGACTATTTTAAAAAATTCAAACATATAAGTTGGATTAATTAATTTCATAATTAATTCCCGCTGTCACAACAAATAGCGTGTTTTTAAGAAACAATATATATCAAAAGATTGACAATTGTTTATGTCCAATTTCAAAGTGAAATTAATTCTAATGACCACCATTGGATAAAATGGTAAAAATATATTCTAATTATAATTTAAAACCACTCAATAGTATAATTTATCACGATAATTATTTTGATTAAAAAAGTTGTTTTTATGTATTTTTGACTATTCATAAAAAATTGGAAGTTCTCAGAAAATTACAAAAAATCCAACTTTGGATAATTTCGATATTACGAATACAAAAATGAAGTCCATTTTGAAATATAAAATTTCTATAATTTTAAAAAGTGGGTATTACTATTTATAACTACTACTTTGATTGGTCGCGGTGTGTTAGAATCTCGAAGTTGCGTACAACACACGCTACTGTATTATTCAAAGAGATGTGTATCGTGAAAGCTTGGGGTGTTACAACCAACCACTGCCAATTTCCCTTATCAAATTACCTAGAGACATACTAGAGGTCCTGGTATTCTTCAAAGACCAATTTTAGTGCCCTAGGAGAAGGTTTCAAAGAGGCGTGTCGAAGGAGAGGTAATATCCGTTACCGATTCTTTCAAATTTCCTTCTTCTTCTACTTACTTTTCATTAGTTTTTTCATTATTAAGTAATAACATAAGTATCAATAATATACTGATATGTTATTATAAATATGAAACAACCCTATTTTACCTTATATCCATCCTACGGAAAACAAAATCACCGCCCATGCGTACGTACAGAATACCATCTCCACGCCGTGGTGTAATTTGTTTTCCACCACCACCTTAATTGGATGAGTATAATAATGGATGAAATAACTATATATGATTATTGTAAAGTGATATTTATTCTAAAATATTATACACCATACACTTCAATACATTTTCACAATCATGGGAACGATATCGTCGCTCGTGCGTACGTACGGTTTACCGTCTCCACGGTGCGATGTGATTCGTTCTACATGATCTTCATTAAACCATGATTATATAAACGAATTTAATGAATAAACATGATATATGTTATACTAATACCATTATGTAAATTATTTATCTATAACCTAAAAATAGGAATAATAATTTATTCAACAAAACACGCATAAGAACACAAAGAAAAATAAACACATGAATAACAAGTAGCAATGAAATATGACTAATAAGAAGATAAGAATATGACCATATATGATATCATAAAAATGAATATGATTCTATAATAATTCAATTAAATTGTTTAAATCATTATACAGGAGGTTCAGATACATACAAACCATATCAGACCTAAGGTAAGGGAAAGTCTCGCAATCTCAATTTTTATTCGAGATTGTTTACACTTCGGTATTTACTGGGGCATATTTATCATCCACATCCATGTTCCGTCAATATGTAAAATTATTTATATCCTCCTAAATTTTATGAAATCCAATTTTACCTATTGGTGAATTTTATGTAAAAGGTATGAAAGGAATCTTATTTTGTTTTCAGTACGAGGAACTTTATGACTTTTCCAGCCAAAGTACGAGAAGAATGTTTATTTTTAACTTATACGGTGTGAATGGAATTTATGATTTCATAGAACATTATTTACATGATGATTATTTTAAAAGTTTTCATGTTTATTTTCAATTAACTTCTTTTAGTTTAAAATTTTATGACATGTTGAGAAAGGAAAAATGTTTTTGAAGAAGAAAGGATATTTTCATCAAGAATGGAGTTCAAGTGTTTTATCAAAATTATTTTCCATCTAAGATAATATAGGGTTATGTTTCTTTCCCTATTATTACATTTATTTTATTATGTAATGATGGAATTATTTTTATGAATTCCTTATTAGGGATTATGTTATGATGGCATGATGTTTAAGAATCACATTTTTATTACATGGGTTATGATATGATGTATGATTTATGATTTATGATTTTGTGGCACACATAAGAATGGTTTCATTATGAGATGGGTGGGACATATATCTCCATCCAATGCATTAGGGAAAATATTTATATCTCATGAGATAGACATGGATGGAATGGAAAGTTAATCCGGTTTAGTGATATAGGACTGGAACGAGGAGTGAACTCGGTTCAGTAATGGACTTTGTCCGGTATGATGGTCTTGAATATGAGTCTTGACTAATATGAAATGATTTTATATGATTATTTGTGTATTCCACAATGTTTCATGTTTTATGTTATGATTATTGGGATTAAATTTCACTACTATGACTTATCGCATGACATGATATTATGATCTCTTTTGTAGGATAAGATTTTAAAAATGTTATGTTCTTATGAATATGATATGATTGATACTTCCCTTGCTTAACCTTACTGAGAATTTGAGATCACCCTTTTGTATGTTTTCTTTTCCCCAGGTCTGTATGAAGGGTATTAAGTAGTATATTCCAAAAGGGACTATAAATATGATGAAATAAATGGGAGACAATGTAGATGATTTATGAACTAGTTTTTTATGTTTCCCAGTTTCTAAAGACACTATACCTATATGGTCCTTTCATGGGCTTGTTATATGTTGTAATATGTATTCTTCAATTCTGATGTAATAACCATGTATTTAATGTATGGGTTATAATATCAATACTAGGAATATGACACCTTTTCTTGATTGTGATCCTATTCAACTCCTGATAGTCAATGCAGAGCCACATTGATCCATATTTATTTTTCAAAACTAGGAAAGGTGCACCCCATGGTGACAAACTTCTCTAAATGAATATATTATCAAAGTTTTCTTTCAATTTTTTCTTCAATTTCTTCAACTCAATTGGGGCCATTATATAGAGAGTCTTGGAAATTGGCGTGGAACCAGGAATGAGTTCTATCAAGAACTCAACTTCAAAATTTTGCGTAAGGCTAGGAAACCCGTCTGAGAACACATACAAAAATTATAGAACAATAGTCATATCATTGTGGTCATGTTTTTCCCCAACCATTTGAGAAAAACACACCTTCTGAATGGGAATTAATACTCATACACTAGATGTAATTTCCCTAATAAGTTCATACTTATCATTAAATTAATATATGATCATAGGTTAGTTTTAAATATGAAATGTATCTTCCTTTCATTGACAATTGATGTGGGATTTAGGTATATAAATCCAATCTATTCGTATCATTACATAAAATTAAACCAAGGGAGTAATTTCATTATTTAGAAGAAGTACATTCCCACACAATTCAACCAGTGATGAATCATAGACATGAGATTCAATCATCGTACCATTAGGATTTTCACAGTTAATTATAAATCTAATGACATGAGTGGAATCATAATATCCTTATAAAATTCATTAGATATGAATGAGTGTGTAGATCCAAAATCAAAAATGATAATAGATGTTCTAGAGTGGATGCAAAGTGTAACTTTCACCACATCATTATCACACACCTCATCTGAAATTGAGATCCCATGAGAATTTCCCTTGTCTCTTGGTTTAATAGGTTTCTATTACTGATCATCATAAACAAACCTTGGGTTTTGTCATTGGATAGCATAATACCCATCTTATATACACTTAATGAACTGATGTGTGGAGGTTAATTTTATGAAGCATTTCATTTATTTGTATCACTGGAAAATTCTTCCCATCAGTGTAGAAACAAATTCTCTAATGGACTTCCCTTACACATATAAAAAAATTATTAGACCCCATAAGACAATTACATTTATGATTATTTCAAAAAAAATTAGCATAAAGAAAGTATCATCTTCTTCTCTCAATGGTTTTTAGATTTTCTTTCCAACTCCATCTTTATTTTCATGTTAAAACCAAAAGATTGATATGTAACACCACCCACCATTTGATATTTTGTTACAAAATTCAAAATATATTTTAGCTACTAATGTATCTTATAGATAATTCATTTATAAGACCTTTCATTAAGACACTGATGAACTTATCAACATTACATTTAGGTTGGATGCTAATTTCAGGAGCATACCTCGCCGGTCTTGTGAAAATTTCCTTGTAAGTACATGTAGATTCATTATCATTTTTCATGAACTCAAGGAACTCATTTTCTATCTTTTTAAAAAGAAAATGTGAAATTAATTATTTAATAATTTGTTTTGAAACTCTTACCAATCCATTTAGTTAATTTCTTCTTAGTCCTCATATTCTTGATTAGAGTCCACCAGTGGTCTATTTCACTTTCTTACCAATAAACATCAAGAATGATGTTCTCATGAATTGAAAATTAGAGAATATATAATATCTTTTCAGGGGTACTAATCCAATGATCAAAAATAATTGGATCATAAGACTCTCTAAAATAATGTGTGGATTTCCTCATGAAGGACAAAACATAACATTATTCCCTTCTTTACTTGTTCAGATGCTCAACATGATTCATAGCTTGATAAAGTAGTGTGACAATAGAAATGAGGTTTTCAATCCATCTCTCATAGAATTAATATTATTATGAGAACAATAATTTCCTTGTATTTCGCAATCACTGTTAAAGAGGTTCCCTCAGGTTCCATCCATTGACGAAAACCAAAAAAAACAAGGTGTAAGAAATAGTTTTCATAGTGTGGAACCACATAATCTTGAAAAACAACAAAAAAAATATCTAAATTATGTCACCTTCATTAATATATGACACCTGATTTTTATCATAGGTTATTCATATCAAACATATTTTTAAATCATTCATGATGGTCCATAAAGAGATTGTTACTTCAAAAAGTATATCCACTGAGAGTGTCAAATCTAGTGTGTCATAAGGTCCGTTGTCAAGTACTAGGTAATACTCGAGTCAGGGGAGATGCACCATGTATGAGTTCTTACTCCTAGGTACAACTATTATAGAACAAAATCCACATTTAGTATCCATACAAGGATGTATTTCTACAAAACCACTCACTATATCGTTTACCAAAAATCCAGTGCATTTTCCTATACTTTTCCTCATACTTAGACTTGTTCATAGGTATGTACATAGGGTTATCACAAATGTTTTATCATACTTGTTTATAAATGTTAAATAAACCTTTTCTGTTATACTAACTAAAACAACCATTACTTTCCATACATTATCATTACATCAATTTTGTGGAATACTTAATACATTACACAAAACAGACGCCCAAATACCATACTAGTATAATGCCTTTGGAAACATGGAATCATAAACAATGGTACAAAAGTGAGGTATATTTTCTCCCAATTGGTAATTGATGACTAGAACCCTTCTATGAAAAATCATAAATAATAAATATCTTCATATCCCAGGGAAGGACAAATAAAAAGGGGTGATTATAGATGCTCGGTAAGGATAAAAAAAGAATATAAGTAAGAATAAACATGAGTATAAGTGTATGAGAATATAATCATGACATTTTAAGATCACACCCTGTGTATGAAAATCATAAAATTAAATCTTTTAATATATATTAGAAGTTCATAATGCATGAATAATAAGGGAATCAATAGGGTGATCCATGAAATCATAACATTGGAATAAGTCATGGAATACACCTGAACATTTAATATCATTCCCTACAATTCAGGACACATTTCTAGAACCTATAATGGAACTTCATGGTGACTATAACTAATTGGAGGGACACTACACCATCCCCAATCAGAAAAGTTTCCATGTAAGGGATCATGCTTCCCCATCATCTCACAGATGATCAGGTTTCCCTATATTCTCATAGTGTATGAGTTCTCCCCATATTCCATCTTCATGGTGACTACACCTACTGTATGGGACTCAATGTCATCCCCAATCGCAATCCTTTACTTGTAATGGATCATGTTTCCCCATACTCCCATAGTGGATCAAGCCCATGGAAATGATTCCCATTATTATCTCACGATATATAAATCTTTTACCAAAGCATTGGGGGACATTTAGGTCCCACAAATCTCATAATTAAATCATTCATACATGTTTGACAAGATAATAAAACATTCATCATATCATGACCCATAAAAGATATGGGTTTCATAAACATCATATCATAACCCTTGAAATAAAACAGGTATCATAAATTTCTTAGCACATCATAACATATAAAAAATAGATAGGTTTAATAATCATTTCATCAAATAATGTCATGTGAAGGGAAGTAGGTTTCAGAGACATATAACCCATGAATAAGAAATGTTTTTCATAAACATGCAACCCGTGAAAGAGAAAAAAGTTCCATAAACATGATTCCATCAAAACATAAACCATTTAATGAATTAATATGAATGGAACATTTGTATCATTTCCTATATAGGCGTGAGAAACATCAATAGATGTCATCATATATAGAAAAGAATTTTGAAATATATTTAAAAAAATTCATAAATTAAATATCATTTCTTTATTGAAAAGTATTTTTAAAACAATTTTTTCTCAAACCATTTTTTTAAATTAATCGAAAAAATATAAATATTACTTGAATTTTATTTAAATCCTTTTCCCTTAAAATCATATAAAATGATCTTGAAAATCTTTTGAAAACCTTTTTCATTGATAATACTTTGGAAAATTATAAAAGAATCATGAAAACCACAAAAAAAATTAAATTCATTTTTCCTTGATAATGAGATTCAAATAAAATTTTTGACAACTTTTTTGAATACAATGTTTTTGAATTTCATGGAATCTGTGACAAAGAAGGAAAATATAGGACAAAACTACTTTATCGATTGGGTAAATTTTGAAACAAAACCCCTTGAAAGAGATATAATAAAATGGATATTAAAATACCCATAAATTTAAATATAAAAATCATATAATATATTCGTGGTTATTATATACACCACACAAAATAAATGAGTGTTGAATAAGGTGTAAATCTCATGGAAACAAAAGTGAGACTAAAAATCCCATTGATTTATCTCTTGAATGTCTTCATACTTGTACAAACCTCATGTATAAAAAATATAATTTTATTATATTTCTTTTATAGAACCATATTATTATATCAAATACCATATATGTTTTGATTAGGACTTTTTATTACCCTCTTCTTAAAAATTCCATGTTATGTTTTTTGTTTTGCGTAATATCCACTTTGTGTTTTTCATGTGTCTTAATTTGTAATATTTTTTTACATATACAAATATCATGATTTAAAAAAATATATACCATAATATAAATATAATATATATTTAGTATATATTTATTTATAATAATCTATAAAATATGATATATGAAATGAAATAAACTATTCATGGAGATAGTAGGCTGGATGTACGCATGAATGTTGTTTCTATTTTTATCATAATGAAATAAAAAAGTAGATAAAATATATGTATATATATATCAAATAATTAATGTAGAATTATTATTTCAGATAATCATATATTATCACTAAACCCATCCTTAATATATTCTGTGTAGTGTGTGAATGTATCACATCTCTTTGAGGAGGTGGTAGTCCACACTTCTCTAAACAAAATTACAATATTTAAACTAATAGGAATCCAAGAAGGTATGTGTTATATAATATCCCCAGAGTCATAAATACAACATATTTATCATATATATCATATATAAATATAGTTTCTATTATAATTCCCCACCATTAGATGCAGTATTGGAAAAAGGAACAACATAATTTTACGATGTGGTAATTCTCCAAACACAAGAATGATATGATCATTTCCCATTAGATGTAAGTGTGTGTAAGTGTAGGTAAAAACCATATAATAAGAAAATATGTGTATATTTAGAATACTGGGTATATTATGTATTTATGGAACAATAATAATTGAGGTAGTGGACAAAGAAAATATTGGAAAGGATCTTTAGGAAGGATGTTACCTATTCTTTGGGTAACTCGTTCTGGTTTGCACCAAAGGGATTCTTTGGTGCGATTTACATCCAAAGGATGGATTCAATAATTAATGGAGTTATTTTGTAAGGTTAATTGGGTAGATATTGGCCAAAAATACATGGTTTGAGAGGTTTGAAGAAGGGGGAGAGGTGGTGGCCTTTTATAAAGGAGGGAGGGGAAACACTTGGTAATTTTGAAAAACGTTAGTTGTACCCACCTTTTTACCTAAATAAGTCATAAAAAACCAAAAAAATAAATAATGTAAGGTTTAGGTAAGAAAAATGGATAGAAAATGGGTTTTGAACAAGTGTATATGTGATTTTGGCCCTTAAGATTAAGGTTTAGGGCCTTGTTAAGCGTATTTTTACCTTAATCACTATAATTATTTTTAATCTCTTTCACCAATATTTTTCTATCAAAAATTTATATGAAATTTCTAGAACATAAATATTATACTAATAAAAAAATTTAAGTCTATTATTTTATATTTAGTTAATAGAAGTGACAAAATTAATGTCAATCCCATAGACGTGGCGAGAAATCAGGTTTTTAAAGGAAGAATGTTCAAATGATCATTAAGATTTTATATCTAAATTAATATAAAAATGATCCCAATGACCTAAATTGGATATATATATGTAAAATTTATATATTTTTAATTTGAAATGAACATAAAATTATAATTTAACTATATAAAAAAATTATACAAAAAATCAGTTTTGAATTAAAATTTAGTATTTTTCTCTATTCATCCAAAAAACAAAGTTTCTCATAAAAAAACAAAAAATTTACCACAATATTTTTTTACATTATGAATTAAAAAATGAAATTTATTTTATCAAATTAAATTTCTGAACGTTTATAATAATCATTATTTTTTAGTAGAAGGATTATAAAAAGTAGTTCTTTTTAATAAAATATATTTTTCAAACATGTAATGGATTTACAAAGAAATATGTCTTATTATCAATATTTTTTATTTATATAAAACCATTATGAATTATATTTAAAAATTAGATATTACTATTCATATTACCATGTTTAATGTATAGTCTATAACTATCTCGTTTAAAAATTTATAACAATAAAATAATGTTTTGCAGAAACTTAGGGTTGGGTGTAATGAAATCCAAGCTAGTTTTGAGTATAATGAAAGTATGAAATAGTGTAGCATTCAACATATTAAATAAATAAAAACAATTTTATTCAAAAAAAATCACAAGAACTCAGGGTGTTAAAAGTTGTGCATCATTACCATTCATATATGTATTCTATAGTTTTTCCAATGCATTGATAACTTATATAACAAACACTTTTATGTTATATTCCCCCCTAAACTTAACTTTTAATTATTCAATAACATCAAAATATATTTCATTGAAAAGAGAGATTGTTTCAACCCTTTATATGATTTTTTGTGGGAGGGTTTCATATTCCATCATGTTTAACCAATGCATCTTCTATAGCATTAGACCCTCCTTCTTGATATAGTTTTCATATGGTTGTTCTGTGAAAAAAAATACTATAAATGTGACATCTTATTTGAAAATGTATTTAGATTCTCACTGATTTTAGAGTTAAAGATATATTTATCACATCTTTAAAGTTATTCATAATAATTATAATCAAATGATTCCATTTTACAATAACCAATTTGAGTTCCTTCTTATAGCAGTTTATCTTTATTAATCTTCGAGCTGTTCTTGGTCCTCATTCCACTCCTTTATTAATACATCAATGAGACTTTACTGATTCCTATTCATTTCTAACATTAATATTAGAGGAAGGATTTTCTATTTGTATCACATTATAATCTTATTAAAACAAAAATTTGAACATCATATAATTCTGAACTAAGGAAATGTAAAGTAAAGTCTATCCATCTAGACGTTGAACATTCCCTTCAAAATCAATTGAAGTTCCCAATGGATGATATAGTCACACTGAGATGGGGGTGAATTATGTGTGAATTTTTTTAATGAATTTTTTTCTTTTCTTTTACGGCCTATCAAAAAAAATCACCGATTAGTCTGATTGGATCCTATATGTAATACATAATTTAAATAAAACAAAACACATGATATTTGTACAAGGTTCAATGCTAATACATAATCCTTCTACTCAATATGTTATACCCCCTGATAAAATGTTCTCTAATATAATATTGTTATCAATAATACTATTTTCTGAAGAAATGATTTTTAAACATCAATATTCATTCCTTCAATTGTTCTTGGTTATACCCCCTAATAATCTAACTCTTCTACCTCAGTTGGTTAGACCCCCTAAATGTTAAAATATTAGAACCCCAATATCTCATGACTATTTAGTAAATTTTTACACCACCATTAACAAAATATTTATTCTTATTCAATTAGATATTGTAATATAAATTCCTCTTTCTACTTTTGATTGATCTTCCTCCACAAGTGTAGTAGTTTTTCTCCATTTCTATAAAACTTCAAGTACTTTCAATTCCACTGATTAGTTCTTCTAGTATTGATTAATATGTATGATCACTTATATATGATAAATTTCCTTAGTGAAATAAAGATTGGTTATTTCTAACTTTTATATAATTAATTATTGGACTAACTAAATAATCATAGATCTCCAAATGATCTAAAATGATCTTTGTACCCTGATAACTCAGATACAAAAACTTTCGGAAAAAAATCCCAGTTTAATCTCAAAATAACTGCACGCTAGTATTAAAATTATATCTCATGTGAATTAATTCATACATAATGCATGTATAATGCACATATTCATGAAAATTTTATATCATGCATGTTTTATAAATAGTCCATGCATCACATGATCACATGTGTTGAATATTTCGCACTTTTTCTTCATGAGAGTTTCAAACCATTCTAAAAAACCCTAAATCTCTCTTATTGATCCATAATTTAACTCAAAATCATGCATGAAAAATATTCCATGCTTTTAGTTTTTCATGATAATTATATATCAATATAATATAATATAAACAATGCTTATGAAAATAATTCATCTCATTTAACAATCAATATATTTTTCATGTAAAAAAAGTATTTTTCAACATAGTGTTTTTAGTGAATTCATATTATCACAGGCTTGATGGTTCTAGGTTCAAAAGAAGCACTAGGTGGGTAATAGACCAATATGTGTTTTTTCAATTTGGTGAACCATTTATTTATTATGCATGATGTTAACGATTTGACAAATGAAATTTTACAACAAAATATTGACATAGAGGAAAACCTGAAACTATGAGAGGATCATTGCATGTAAAATTTATAATTAATTAATTTATTAATAGAATAAACAATTTGATCATTATATAACATTATTCAATGATTATTTTGATTTTTTTTGTAAAAAAATTATCAAATTACATTTATTAAATTATGAGGATCCAAGTGTACAATCCATCTAGCGGTGATCCATACATTCCTCTTTGATCTATATGTGACGCCAATTGAATTCTAGTTAATATCATAGGGATCCAATTGCCTTGAATTTTTCATGTTTACCACATCTATTTCCTTCGATATTGTAGGAGTCTATCTAGTGCTTGTCGTTCCCTAGAGGAAGATTGGGGTAATGAATTGAGGGGGAATTAAATTATGTGCAACGATTGTATTATATTTATTATGTCTTCCCAATAGACATAACAAAATATTTTTAGAGATAGATATGATGATAAAATATTACTATTTGTGCACCATCCATTAAATAATATAAGAATAATTATCACACCCAATTCTATATTATAGTAATAATAATGATATATTATAATTATTTTTTCATGGTCTCTAGCTTTAATAATGATAAATATAATTTATTAGATTGTAAATAAATATTCATTACTGGACATAATCTTGGTCTGATCCATCTCCCCAACATTTATTAGATACCCGAATAATTATTTAATTAAATATTTTAGTCATTAATAAATTAAATAAATATTTTATTCACAATCAATCAAATAATTTTTTATTACATATTCACATAATCAAATAACTTATTAAATATTCAATAAATAATTAGTTATTATTGAATAAATATTTATTTATTACCCTATGAATATTACCGATCACTAAAACAAGAATAAAATTAATCATCACTCTTGGGAAAAAACATTATTCAAATTTATAAATAAAGATTGAATTTAATCTATATCAATGAAATAACTTAGTGGGTGACCCTTTAGGATTCTTCCACGTTGGTATTAAGAGAGATTTACTAATGTCCAAGATTACTATATAGTAATGGGTCGAGGCACCCAAGTGAATTAAATTAGTATCATAATGTTGGAAACCACATAAGAGCACTAATTGTGTAATATAATCACTTTTTCACAATATATAATCATGAAAGTTCCACACTCGTGTCACCAACCTATGTGATTAATATTTCCTTCATTGATTTGCTGAAATAAATATGTTGTTACAGTATGGCCATGGAATTCAAGGTGGAAGCTATAATCCAATCAAAGGGTTGACATATCAACTTCAAAAAGTTTGAAGGGAAAAATGCTTCCTCAAATTACAAATTAATAAAATTCTATTTATTAAGAACCCAACATAACCTAATTTAAGTGAACATTTTTCCTCATAGTTTTTTGTATGAAAATAAATGTTCATGTGTAAAGGCATGCATGACTGATAATCTTATAGTCCAAGACCATTACAAACTTTTGAATTTATTAATATCCAATAAAACCAAAGCATGAAAAAATCCTACTGGTGGATTTGTTATCATAATCTCTCATCATGGTGACTATAATGTTATAACATTATGATAATAATCCTCATCCTCTTATGAGTATCACACCTAACATTCTGCAAACTATTTACCATATTATAGTTTTTATCCGACCATAGAACTATATTTAAAAATATCGCCATGAAAATTTGATATTCTCAACATAGAAGGGAACATATATGACCTTATCAATGTGACGTATACCATAATAAATTGTTACAATAATTTCATATATAATAATAAAAAACATGTAATAATTTGTTTTATTAATATAAAAATGTTCAAATATACATGTAATCAAAGTAAAATTAGTTTTTTCTAAAACACCAACTCCAAAAAGCTGTCACATGGACTATAGTCAACAACCTATAGCTTTTAGTCACTATACCACACATGATAATCATGTTTTTGTTGAGTTAAGTATTTAATAATGTAATTTCTGACATTGTCTCCCTTTTAAATTATTTTAACAACATCTCCACATCTTTGAGAAAAATCCATTAAGAGATTGTACTTTCAAAGTATATTGTCATCTATTAGTGTGACCTTGGGGCCTTCATGATGGTCATCACTGCAGTAATATCAAAATTTAGTGTGATAGGATCATTCATTCTAGGTACCACATCAAAGTCATTGATGAAGATGTGATTCTATATATCTTCATTAGATACCTCATAAGCTGAAATATGCTTAGAATCAACAATAGAATCTTTGTCCATAGGCTATTTTGAGTTCTTAAAAACTCAAAAAACATCCATTCAAAATGAAGATATATCTGATCTATGATTTCATATTATCTATATCTATTTTTGAAACATTAATATTCATATCCTCTAATGACCACTTAATCATCTCCTCCAAATATGTGGAACACATCCCAAGAAGGAATCAAATACTTAAGGATTCTCATGACCTTCGTGAACCGGCTTGGATACCATGGTATCCCGATAACCGAGCAGACACCGACATGGTCCAAAGGGAATTCCCAATCCCCATGGGATGATGAATAGCACCTGACATCATACAAAATGAATGTGTGTACTATTTTGGCACAAACATTGTGGAATGAAGATAAACTAGTCAGTATGAATACAAGAAAAAAACTATAGGGAGAAATGTACCATAATTCAAAATGGTAAACAACCCAAAGTACTATAGAAAAGTACCTGAATAAAGGATAAAACCCAAGTCCCAATAGAAAAAATACTCAAAGACAGAAGAATCATAGATACTACCACTTCCAAGTGGCACATTACCCTCTATCAATCATAGAATAATATAATCTAAAATCACCTGAAAGAATGGGTACGGTGTGAGCTAAAATCCTAGTAGGGTCTCAACAATGATTCAATAAAATATTCAAACATTTAATTAACCAAATATTTCATTCAATTTTTATTAAACATGTATGGAATTCTAAAATAATATTTACAAAAAAATAATTATTTACATTTAATAATATGGAAAATACTTTAATAAATAACCATAAAAATCAATTTATAAAAAATAGTATATATAAATCCACAAGGAATGTGTAAAAAAGATTACAACCAATGGGATACATATCAAAATAAAATAAGTGATCAACATGGTCATATGTAGAATGGTATGATAGTTCCAGGATATGGGATCTCACATAATTGAATGTGATCCTGGAAATATGTGTATACATAATTCCATTTTACACTATCCAAAGAGTACTCACCACCATTCGATCAGAGATGTGGCCTACTGCACTAGATTTAGTATTATTTTTAAAGAATCAAATATAGTAATATCCCGATAATCCACTAACTACATAGGATTTTATGTTATCTAATAAGAATTCGTGATATGAAATTTATTTCAAAACATTTTAAAATACAATTCGACACATTCTTCTATTTCAAATATGACAATTTCCATTTAAAAACAAACAACAAGGTTTTTAAATCAAAACATGCCTTTTTTCACAACATAACACCACTGGGTTTCTCTCAAAAAATATTATTAAAATATTTATCAAAAAAATTGAAATCAATTACATAAAATCAACTTGAAAATTTAAATTCAACAATTTAAATTTCACAAGATTCTATCAATTTCAAGAAACACACCCCAATTCAATGGAATTTAGGGTTTTCCTAATTTCATGATAAATAAAATAAAAATCTCTAAATTCAATGGAATTGAGTTTTTAATAAAACAATTGATATGAATATCAATAAAATGAATTTAAATCAAAAATTAAAATTAATTCATGAAATTTAGAGTTAATCAAATTTTTTCATCATAAGAGAAACACATACCTTCTTCCATAGAAACACAATTCCCTTAATGAAAAATACCAATACCAATGAAGGTATTGATGATCTAGGAACTCAACCTAAATAAATTAAAAAATGAAGTTTAGATCCATCAATCCCAAGATGATCTATCAAACTCCACTTAGGAAAAGATAACGATATGGAGTGACAGGGATATTGTTTACTCGGAAAGTCACACCCCAACAACAACAATGATAAGTCAATGAGAGAAATGTCTCGAAAGGTTTAGAGGGATATAATATATCATGGTAATTTCTCTAGGTTGATAGTAAGGATGTTTGGAGAAGAAGAAAATAAATTTCATCTGACCTGCTTATTTAAAAACAACACTATGTGCTTTGCATAACCGTACCCCAATTACACATCGTGTAATTTAAAAAAACGATAATTGGAAAAACACACATCACATTTTTGTTAAAAAATGATATTATTATTATTTTATAATTTAACCATCATGTAACCATATTAAATGATGTGTAAATCCCCTGTAGGCAACAGAACAAGTAATTTTTATGATAAAAATCCAATAATTCTCTAACTTCACCGTTTCAGGAAATATATTAACTCTTTTTTGGACATACCTATACAAAAAAAGTAAAACCATAGAATGGATTAAAATTTACTTGATATAATGTTAATGGTATGTTACATCCTCTCCACTAAAAAAAATTTCCCATAGAAAACATCTCAAGAAGCATCCTTATAAAACAATGTGAGGCCACTGGTTTCTAATCAATTCCATACACAACCATGTTTCATGAAAATATAAACGATGATGCCATAGAGAATGAACCAAAGGTGTAATCCTCCCATTAAGTACCTTTGTTTTATACTTAACTATAGATATTGGAAATTCATTCACAAATAAATAAAGTTCAACGTCAATATCACTCCAGCACAAAACATGAGATAGATCAGATAGATATATTCATATCTGAGATACATGTTACATATTATTTATCTATGTAATCTACATTTTATGTGATAAATTGTATGGAACCTTACCCACCTACTCAACAACCTCAGAAGGAACCATAAAATAACTAACACGTTTTCCTTGCCTCCAAAGACATCGATGAAGTGGCCGACATGAAACTATCAAGAACACCTGGTCAACAACTGAAAATTACAATGGTCTATGGTGATTATTATAATATTTCTTATATCATATCTATTCCGCCAACTTTCTCTAACTAATCAACTAAATATTTTCTATCAGTTATTTGACCATCCTCGTTCGAATCAAGGAACTTTCACTGATCTCTAACCAACACAACAATGATCTACACGGTCGGTCAAAAAAGGCCTCAAAAAGAGAAATTCTTATGACATACTTGTAACTATTGTTATAAGAAACTCAACCAATAAAATATAGTCATCCTAATATCCACCAAACTCAAGAATACATACATAGATCATATCCTCATGAATCAGTATAGCACTTTCTATATGGCCATCTGACTCTGGATGGTATTCCATACTAAAATAGACCTAAGACCCTGGTGCCCCCTCAAGGCCTCTCAAAAAGTGATAATTAATCCTAGGATCCCTGTCAGAGACTATAGAAAATGGAACTCAGGGAAGACTATCAATCTATTTCACATAGATATTTCCAAACTCCTCAAATTTGGATATATCCCAAATGGATGTAAAGTGAGATAATTTATTCATCTGATCGATCACAACCGATATCACATTATTCTTTCTCTAGATTTGCTACAACCCAATCAAATAGTATATTGAGATATCATCCCTATTTGGAGTTGGAACTAGAAGTGGAAGAATAAAACCCATAATTCTTTGATTCTCGTCCTTGATCAATAGGAACATATAACAATGAGAGACGAATTCGGCAATACCCCATATTGTATCAGGACACCAGAATCTATAACACATATCAAAGAACATTTTTATGGTTCCTAGGTGAACTGACCATGCATATTTAGGTCAATCCCCAATGATAGATTTATTTACTGTTAACGATACAAGAAAATCATTTTGATAGCATAGTTCTCCCTTAATGAAGAATAACTAGTCAGGTATAGCCTGCCCACCATAACGAGAGTTTCTAATTTATTGTAACTCAACACCAAGATTCTATTAATGATGATTCAACTCCATAAGAGTGGATACCAACTACACACTGGCCAAAGAAACCTCAACCCTTTATTATTGGACTCAAATATAAATTTTTTCAAATAGATCCTTCAATTTCCACTCATCCAATTATTATTTCATATTTAGGGTTAAAAGTTTTCTACTCAAAGAATCTGTGACAACATCACATTTCCCTAGGATATATTCGATATCAGAATTGAAAGATTCTAGGTACTCCACGAAAATACTCGAGTGAAGATTCAAATATTTTTTATAGAACATATAACTCAAGCTAAGGTGCTATGAAAACATGATAAACCTTTCTCTATAAAGATAATGTCGTCAAATCATAAGTGTGTACATCACATCTGAATTTTCAAGGTCATGGGTCGGATAATTATTCTCATGTGGCCTATGATGATGAGATCCATATAAAATTAAATGATCATATTGAATAAGAACACAACCCAATAAAAAATCGACGCATCAAACAAGACCATATAGCACTACCCGAACATTGAAAAGGTCAACATTGGAGCAGTAGTTACAAGATGTTTCTGGTCAACAAAATAACTGTGAAAATTTTCAACATAAGAAAACTACAATCCCTTCCAAGTTAGGGAAGTCATCAGAGAAGAAAACATTGTTAAGTCCTTGAAGAACTGATGATAAAACCTAGTTAAACCCAAGAAGCTCTGAATATCAAAAAAAATTATTGGCTATTCCCATGTTGTATCATCCTGAGTCCGGAGCCCCTCCATCGGTGCCCCGTACCCGGTTTGCGACATGACCTCAAGCGCGTTTCCTCGAACTCCAGAGGTTGCTGACTAGCAGCGAGGGCCTAGGTGAGTCGGTGGGGAAACTATTCCCTCATTTGGTAAGGTACACAAGGTAAGAAAACAACAATAAACAACGGAAGTAGTAAATAACATGCATAACAGCAGGAACCAAACAGCGGAAGCAATGTAGATATATAACTATGATGAAAAAGATGCAGCAGGTACAAGTATCTAAGGAAAACAACAAACACAACAACATACCGAAATACAACGGAAACCAAGTGCAAAAGAAAAACAAAGTAAGCTCCTCAGCATCGTGATCCACGGCTTGGTCCCATGCTCCCCAGCTCCCGGTGCAATCATGATCCTAAAGTATAAGGGCGCTTGCCCTTATCTATACCTGCAGCAACATAGTCTGATTGGGCCCAAAACCATGGCCCAAACAGGGTTTGAGATACAATCCCAGTAGGCAACCACCCAAAGATCTGTGCCTAACAGTCAAGGAATACATGGAAGTACGAAAACAAGAGGCAGTAAATAGGAAAGCACAAAACAGCTACAATCCACAGCTCTAACAAGTAAGGCACAAAAGTAAGCAGTCAACAACAAGAAGTAAACAGGTAACCCTATGGGTAGCTCTCACAGTCTAACCCCTATGGACCAACCTCTAAGTACTAACAACCCTATGGGAGGAACACATAGTCTCACCCTTCTGGTTCAGCTACGTAATTAAGCAGAATCTTTGGGGAAACACTCACCGACAATTCCCCCTATAGTCTTGTATCGTGCTAAAGGCTCTCTGGGGAAGCACTCAATGTCAATTCCCACTGTGGCCCACGTCGTAGTAAAAGACACTCTGGAGAATCCCTTCCGTCAATTCTCCCCTTGGTCCCGCATCGTGATTAAAAAGACACTCTGGAGAAGCCTTTCTGTCAATTTTCCCTTTGGTATACTACTCTAGGTTCTCACAGTTTTGAGTATAACTAAACATGCTCAGTGCGTGTATATCGTCCACGTAAGCCTCAAGGACTACTTGTCTATTAACTAAGGCTCAACAGCAAAAGTAAAACAACTGTCCAAAATCCTATAACTATGCATGGAAAAGCAAACTGAACATAAAAAAAATACTCTAATCACAAGCAATAACCTCTACTAAAGCTATCAAGCAAAGAAGGCAAGCAACAATGGCATAATAGGAAACACGCAATACCCTGTTCACGGGTACTGGTGGAATTTGCACATAATACTCATCGACATTCAACAGAAAGGCACAAACCACCTACCTTGATCCTAGGAGATTGATATACGTGAACCTTGATGATAGATTCCCCTTATAACGACGTAGATCTGAGAAAACACACAAAACTTTCATCCCACGATAACTTTGAAACTATGAGGAATCAAGAAACAAGGCTAAAGTAGAAGGAAGAACTCACCGCTGCGATTCCAACGCAATTGATCGTGCTCGAATCAGAGAACAGACGACGGGGCGATTGTCCGTCGAAGATCCGACCATACGGTCGCTCCCAGATGGTCGAAAACTGAAGAAGAAGATAAATATAGGGGTTCGACGCGACCCCGGTCCGTTTAATGAAAAAAAGAAAGTACATGGCGTGTACTTTTGGAGTACATGGCATGTACTTCAATTTTTCCGTACACCTAAATAACTGGCCTCCACCTCAGCCTTACACACCGTGTGTGTGGCCCGGACACGGACAACACACGGCTTCGATCCGGGAAAGGAGTACACAACGTGTACTCAGAAAGTACACGACGTGTACATCTGAAATTTCTAGAAAATTCATTTTTTCTCAAAAACTCCAGAAAAAAAAGGAAACATACTTGAAAAGAGATCCATGTTCTTATAAACTTTCCCCCTTAAAGAAATTAGTCCCAAAATTTCCCTAATGAGGCGGAGAAGGATAAACCTCGAACCGCTCCGGCCACTGCGATCGTACATCGGCCTCCCTCCCCCAGGTCTCATCTTGTACTCGCCCGTGCTTCCATAGCACTCGTACTAGAGGAATAGACCGCCCACGGAGAACCCATGTACTATGATCGACAATCCGGATAGGATGCTCCCCAAACGACGCATCCGCTTCAAGCTCGACTTCCTCGGGCTGAAATAAATGAGATGGGTCTGAAAAGTACCATCGGAGCTGAGAGACATGGAAGATGTCGTGCATGGCCCAATTACTCTGAGGTAGCTGCAACTGGTAGGCGACCGACCCCACTCTCTCAAAGACCTCAAATGGCCCGACGTACCGCGGTGAAAGATTACCCTATCTCTGAATCCTTTTGTGTCCCAACCTCGGTGTGACACGTAGGAAGACCTGATCACCATCCTCGAACTCCAGAGGTCATCTCCGCAGATCACCATAAGACTTCTGCCGAGACTGCGCTATATCCATCCTCTTTCGAATTAGTTCTATCTGCTCTGAAGTCTCCTGAACAAGACGAGGTCCCAACAAAGCTTCCTCTCCTGCCTCCAGCCAGCATAAGGGTGATCGGAATGGCCTACCATACAGAGCCTCGTATGGCGCCTTCTGGATGGTTTCTTGGAAACTTTTGTTGTAGGAGAAATCCACCAGAGGAATATACTTCTCCCAAGAACCGCCAAAGTCAAGGATGCAAGCTCGGAGCATATCCTCAAGCACCTGGATCATGCGCTCGGACTGGCCATCAGTCTGGGGATGGTATGCTGTACTCAAAAGTACCTATGTACCCAAGGCCTTCTGAAGTCCCTGCCAGAATCGAGAGGTAAATTGTGCATCTCTGTCTGAGAAAATAGAGCACATAACTCCATCCAGAAGAACGATCTCTATGATGTAAAGTTGTCCTAGATCATCGACTCTAAAGGTCTCCTTGCTCGGCAAGAAGTGAGCAACCTTAGTAAGTCTGTCGACGACAACCCAGACAACATCGTTTCCCCGAGGTGACCTCGGCAACCCGGTCACGAAGTCCATCGCAACATCGTTCCACTTCCACTCCAGAATGGGTAACTACTATAAAAGGAATGCTGGTCATTGATGCTCTGTTTTCACCTGTTGACAAGTAGAACATCTCAAGACAAAACCAGCAACATCCTTCTTCATACCGGGCCACCAGTATTGACGATGAAGGTCCCAGTACATCTTGGTGATGCTAGGATGAACTTACCAAACTGAGGAATGGAAATCCCGCATCAGCTCCTCGCGTATGTCTGCTGGCACCCATACGCATCCCTAGAAGCACGAGATCTCCTCGTCGCCCACTGTCCATCCAGGAAGAGGGTTCCCTCCTAAAACACTCTCCCACAAGACTAAGCCTTCTGAGTCTGATAGCTGCCTCATTCGTACCCGATCAAGTAGCATGGAGGTAACATCTACAGAATATAGAAAAGCCTGTCCCCGTCTGTCGTGCACCTCCAGATGCATCCCAGAGAACAGATCCATCAGCTGCCACTCACTACTGGCCTCCTGAACTTCCTGAATGTGAGTTCTCCTGCTCAAAGCATCAGCCACGGCGTTTCCCTTTCCCGGCGTATAAGCAAGCTCGAAATCAAAATACTGAAGATACTCAACTCACCTGTGCTTCCTCACATTCATATCATGCTGAGTGAAAATATACATGAGACTCTTGTGGTCAGTGAAGACCACAAAGTTCTCTCCCAGAAGATAGTGTCTTCAATAGCGCAAGGCATGAACAACAGCTGCCAACTCCAGATCGTGCGTAGGGTAGTTCCTCTCATGTGGCCTCAACTGCCGAGACCCGTATGCAACGACTCCATCTCCCTGCATAAGAACAGCTCCCAGCCCGATACCCGAAGCATCATAATAAATAGTGTATCTCTTACCTGGATCTGGCAAGACTAGTATCGGTGCTGACGTCAACCTTCCTTTTAGCTCCTGAAAGGCTGACTCACAAGAATCTGACCATAATAACATCTCCCCCTTCTTGGTTAGACCTATCAAAGGTGCTGCTACACGAGAAAAGTCCTGAATGAAGCGTCTGTAGTATCCAGCCTGCCCTAGGAAGCTTCGTACCTCAAAAATGTTCTTCGACTGCTCCCAGGAAACTACAGCTCTCACTTTCTCTGGGACCACTGATACTCCAGCCTCTGAGATGACGTGACCCAAGAAGTGAATCTGGTCCATCCAGAAGTGGAAATTCGAGAGTTTAGCATAATGTCGATGCACTCTCAGTGTACTTAGAACGATCTCAAGATGTGTGGCATGGTCGTGTCGAGTGTGAGAGTACACCAAGATATCTTCCACGAAGACAACGACAAAGGAATACAAGTAAGGAGGGAACACTCGGTTCATCAGTGACATGAAAACGGCAGGTGCATTCGTGAGTCCGAACGGCATGACTGTATACTCGTATAGACCATACATGCTCCTGAAGGCTGTCAGAGGTATATCTGATGGTCTAACGCGCAACTAATGATAACCAGACCTCAAGTCGATCTTCAAGAACACCCGAGCTCCTCGAAGCTGATCAAAGAGGTCATCAATCTATGGCAAGGGATATCAGTTCTTGACCGTCAACTGGTTCACCTTCCGATAATCCACACAAAGCCGAAGGGTACCATCTGCCTTCTTCGCAAACTGAACAGGCGAACCCCAAGGAGAAGTACTGGGTCAGATGAAACCCTTATCCTGTAACTCCTCCAACTACTTCTTGATCTCCTGCAACTCAGGTGTGGCCATCTTATAGGGAGGAATGGACACTGGTGCCGATCCTGGCACAAGCTCAATAGAGAAGTCTACCTCATGCTCCGGAGGCAAACCCGAACAGTCCTCTTGAAAGACATCCCTGAAGCGATCCACCACTGGGGGAAAGTCCAATTGTGGAGTCCCATGATCATCCAGATAAAGACTAGAAATCTGGGATGTCACCCCTCATAGCCCAAGATGCTCGAGTCCCACCCAACTCGCCCGAACGTCCCATTCACCTCTATAAAGGAAAGATTCACCTTCGGGTGAAATGAAACTGACTCTACGGTGATAACAGTCAACGACTGCCTAGAACGGAATCAACCAGTCCATGCCGAGAATGACATCATAGCCTATCATCTCCAGCACATAGATATCCCATAAGAAGTGATACCCTGCAACCTCGAGAGGGAACTCTCTACACTGGCGTACACTAGATGTCCTCGTCCCCAAGGGTGTGTATAGTGTCAACGAGTCAGTAGAAGAAAAGATGCATAGTCCAAGGCTCTCCACAACACCAACAGAGATAAAACAATGCATAGCACCGGTATCAAAAAGGGATGAAGATAAAACTGAGGCTACTAAAATCATACCTCGAAAAGTAGAAGGGTCGGGATCCTACTCATGATAAGTTTTCCCGACGGTGAAAGACTAGCCTATACCACGGCCTTGCGCCCCTGGCTGACCACTCTGAGATGAACCGCCCTGATGGTGCTGAGGAACTGGTGGCTGACCGCCACGGCCTCGACCTCTACCTCGGCCCAAACGGCCGGAAGAACTCCAGTTCCCTCACTGGTGAGAGACTGGTGGGGCTGCTCCTGAATGAGGAGTCATGGAAGAACCCCGATCACCTACTGCTGGCGAGAAAACCTGGAAAAAATGCTGAAGGTGACCCATCTTGGAGCAAGATCGACACTCCACTGGGTCCCTCTGGCCCTGCGGCCTCGTGTTTCCTATCCGGCCACACTGATAGCATGTCACCTGGCTGCCTGATGATGCATCTCGCTTCATCGAATCACCGCGCGTAGGCTCCCTACGACACTTCTTGCTGTCATCTGAAGGAATTCTAGCTCTGTAAGCAGAACAGCCCGGGCTCGCAGCTCCAGAGTCTCTCAGATTGCGCTCCACAATCAGTGCCTTCTTGACAATGGAAGTAATGTAAGTTAGCTAGAAGATGTTCACCTGTGAGCGGATCTCCTGCCTATGTCCATCCTCAAAATTCCTCGCCAAGAACACCCCACTCCCATCCCCGAGGGGTGTAAAACGATGCAGCTCAGTGAAACGAGAGGAATACTCCACGACAGATAGAGTACCCTGCTCTAAGATCATGAACTCCCAGGCTTGATCGGCCCTCAGGGTCTCTGGGTAGAAGTAGTCATAGAACAGGTGCTTGAACTCCTCCCAAGTAATAGCCTACTGCTGACCCGCCCGTGAGATCCCATCCCACCACCTCTTGGCGGAGTCTCGGAGCATGTAGGTGGCGAGCTTGACCCGCCTCTCTGGAGGTGTCTCCAGATGCTCGAAGAGAGTCAGCATGGCTTCCAGCCATGAATATGCAGCCTAAGGTCCTCCCTCCCCCAAGAACGTGGGAGGATGCTGCTGCTGGAAAACCCGCGTCAAGTCTACCATAGACGAGGCATGAGGCAGTGCTCCCTGGAAGGCCTGCATCATCCTCATGAAACCTTCCCTAAACTGTGCATCAGCGCCTGCAACTGGTATGACAACCGGTGCCAAGGCTGGCTCGGCTGGGGGATCGACAGGAAGTCCCTGATCAGCCATATCTAGCGTCTGATCACTGCCTGACGACAGACGTACGGCCGGAGGACGTCTCGGAGGCATAGCTCTGAAAGATCAAAAGCACACCTTAGATCAAGAAAACAAGGGTAGAGGAAACAAGAGCACAAACGGGAACAAGGAAGTAAAAAACACAAGATTGGAAAACCCGACTACACGACGTGTATAAAACTACACGGCGTGTCTACTTATGCCACTGACATGGGCGCGTACTCCTACCCTAGAAGTCGCGTACACCTCAAACTACACGGCGTGTTACCAATCACACATGGCGTGTACATGAAAACTATTCCCCTACCCGAGTCTCCTTACACGACTAACCCACACGGTCCGACTCAACCCGAGACTACACGGAGTGTTCGAAACAAACACGGAGTGCACTAGACAAGGCTTCGGTCATCCGTGTTGTTGAGTACATGGTCGTCTACACAGCTGGACCTTACACGACGTGCTCCAAACAAGCACGGTGTGCATAGGCGAAGGCGACACCGTCCCGTGTCATTCGTGACACGGCAGGGTACCTGGGCAAGACTACACAGCGTGTTCTGAACAAACACAACGTGTGGAAAGGAAGGTAACGCCGGACCGTGTTGTTCGTGACATGGCCGGGTACCTAGACAAGACTACACGGCGTGTTCCCTAAGGACACAGCGTGTTCTACCCAAGCCTCCCCACCCCGTGTTGTTAGTGACATGGCCGGGTACACGACTCTGAACTCACACGGTGTGTACCAATGGTACACGGCGTGTTCCCGAAGTTACTCCCACGACACCGTGTTCTGCTTACACGGTTAGTGATAGGGCCTGAAAACTACACGGTGTGTATCCAAAAAGTACACACCGTGTATTCTGGGTTTTTCTGGGTAGTAGCTCAGAAACTGCGCAGAATTCTAGAAACACTAAAACAAGGGAAGAGATGCCAAATTCAGATCTGGGAGGGCCCATAATGCTTCACGAACCAAAATTTGGAATTCATTTTAAGCAAGGAAGAAAATAACAGTTTTCTAACACAAAAGTAGAGAATCAATCAAACAACTATCACAACAGCATGCATAATCTACACAAAGTCTATCACAACAGCATGCAATCGCTAATGCACCCTAGATGGAATGGTAAGAATGCATGACATGTGATTTCTAAAAGTTTCTATATGATGCATGAAATGGAATACCCTCATCTCATCAGGTCGCGACAGAAATAGAACTGAAATATCAAAACAATAACCGCACAAGTCATATGAATCACTCTAGGTGAAAACATACCAACCATAAAATCTCAAAACCAGAAAACTGCAATTAAAGAGGTAGTACAGCTTTTCCCTGTACACGGGTTAACTACTCCTGAGCACAACTTAATTCCATGTACCGAATCCTTCCTATCTCTAGATAGGGTCTCCAAATAATAAATCAAGAGAAAAGAACTGCTCTGATTCCACTTTGTAACATCCTGAGTCCGGAGCCCCTCCACTGGTGCCCCGTACCCAGTTCGCCACATCACCTCAAGCGCGTTTACTCGAACGCCAGAGGCTGCCGACTAGCAGCGAGGGCCTAGGTGAGTCGGTGGGTAAACTATTCCCTCATTTGGTAAGGTACACAAGGTAAGAAAACAACAATAAACAGCGGAAGTAGTAAACAACATGCATAACAGCAGAAACCAAACAGCGGAAGCAATGTAGATATATAACTATGATGACAAAGATGTAGAAGGTATAAGTATCTAAGGAAAACAGAAAACAGAACAATGTGATGAAATACAACTGAAACCAAGTGCAAAATAAAAACAAATTATGCTGTTCAGCATCACGAGCCACGACTCGGTCCCATGCTCTCCATCTCCAGGTGCAATCAATATCCTGAAGTAGAAGGGTGCTTGCCCTTATCTATACCTGCAGCAACATAGTCTTCTTGGTCCCTAAAAGCATGGCCCAAACAGGGTATGATATACAATCCCAGTAGGCAACCACCCAAAGATCTGTGCCTAGCAGTCAATGAATACATGGCAGTACTAAAATAAGAAGCAGTAAACATGAAAGCACAAAACAGCTACAATCCACATCTCTAACAAGTAAGGCACACAAGTAAGATGTCAACAAAAAGAAGTAAACAGGTGACCCTCTCGGTAGCTCTCACAATCTAACCCCTATGGATCAACCTCTAAGTACTAGCAACCCTCTAGGAGGCACACACAGTCTCACCCCTCTGGTTCAGCTACGTAATTAAGCAGAATCTCTGTGGAAGCACTCACCGTCAATTCCCCCTATAGTCTCGTATCGTGCTAAAGTCTCTCTGGGGAAGCACTCAATGTCAATTCCCCCTATGTCCCGTGTCGTAGTTAAAGACACTATGGAGAATCCCTTCCGTCAATTCTCCCATTGGTCCCGCATCGTGACTAAAAAGACACTCTGGAGAAGCCCTTCCGTCAATTCTCCCTTTGGTCTACTGCTCTAGGTTCTCACAGTCCTGAGTATAATTAAACATGCTCAGTGTGTGTATATCGTCCAAGTAAACCTCAAGAACTACATGGATATTAACTAAGGCTCAACAGAAAAAGTAAACCAATAGTCCAAAATCCTATAACTAGGCATGGAAAAGCAAACTGAGCATAAGAAAAATACTCTAATCACAAGAAATAACCCCTACTAAAGCAATCAAGAAAAGCAGACAAGCAACAAGGGAAAAACAGGAAACACACAATACCCTGTTCACGGGTATTGGTGGAATTTGCACATAATACTCATCGAAATTCAATAGAAAGGCACAAACCACCTACCTCGATCCTAGGAGATCGATATACGTGAACCTCGATGATAGATTCCCCTTAGACCGATGTAGATCTATGAAAACGCACAAAACGTTCATCCCATGATAACATGGAAACCAGAAGGAATCAAGAAACAAGGCTAAAGCATAAGGAAGAACCCACCGCAGCGATTCCAACGCAACTGACCGTGCTCGAATCGGAGAGAAGACGGCGGGGCGGTCGTCCGTCGAAGATCCGGCCGTACGGTCACTCCCGGACGGTTGAAAACTGAAGAAGAAGAAGAATATGGGGGTTAGACGTGACCCCGGTCCGTTTAATGAAAAAAAAATTACATGGTGTGTACTTTAATTTTTCCGTACACCTAAATAACCAGCCTCCACCTAAGCCTTACACACCGTGTGTGTGGCCCGGACACGGCCAGCACATGGCTTCGAGCCGGTAAAGGAGTAAACAGTGTGTACTCAGAAAGTAGATGACATGTACTTCTGAAATTTCTAGAAAATTCGTTTTTTCTCACGAACTCCAGAAAAAAAGGAAAACATACCTGAAAAGAGATCCGGGTTCTTACAAACTTCCCCCCTTAAAGAAATTCGTCCCAGAATTTCCCTAATGAGGCGGAGAAGGAGAAACCCTGAACCGCTCCGGCCACTACGATCGTACATCGGCCTCCCTCTCCTAGGTCTCGTCCTGTAGTCGCCCGTGCTGCTATAGCACTCGTACTAGAGGAACATACCGCCCACGAAGAACCCTTGTACTATAGTCTACAATCTGGATAGGATGCTCCTCGAACGACACATCCTCTTCAAGCTCGACTTCCTCGGGATGAAAGACGTGAGATGGGTCTGAAAAGTTCCGTCAGAGATGAGAGACATGGAAGATGTCGTGCATGGCCCGATACCTCTGAGGTAGCTGCAACCGGTAGGCAACCATCCCCACTCTCTCGATGACCTCAAACGGCCCGACGTACCACGGTGAAAGCTTACCATGTCTCTGAATTCTTTTGTGTCCCAACCTCGGTGTGACACTTCGGAAGAACTGATCACCGACCTCGAACTCCAGAGGTCGTCTCCGCTGATCAGCATAAGACTTCTGCTGAGACTGCGTTGTAGCCATCCTCTTCCGAATCGGCTCTATCTACTCTGAAGTCTCCTGAACAATACGAGGTCCTAGCAAAGTTACCTCTCCTACCTCCAGCCAACATAAGGGTGATCGGCATGACCTACCATACAGAGCCTCGTATGGTGCCATCTGGATGGTCGCCTGGAAACTGTTGTTGTAGGCGATCTACACCAGAGGAATATGCTTCTCCCAAGAACCGCCAAAGTCAAGGATGCAAGCTCGGAGCATATCCTCAAGCACCTGGATCGTGCGCTCGGACTGGCCATCTGTCTGGGGATGGTATGATGTACTCAAAAGTACCTGTGTACCCAAGGCCTTCTGAAGTCCCTTCCAGAACCGAGAGGTAAAGCGCACATCTCTATCTGTAAAAAATAGTGCATAGAACTCCATGCAGACGAACAATCTCTCTGATGTAATGTCATCCCAGATCATCGACACTAAATGTCTCTTTGCTTGGCAAGAAGTGAGAATCCTTTGTAAGTCTGTCGATGACAACCCAGACAACATCCTTTCCCCGAGGTGACCTCGTAAATCCAGTCACGAAGTCCATCGCAACATCGTTCCACTTCCACTCCATAATGGGTAACTACTGTAAAAGGCCTGCTGGTCGTTGATGCTCTGTTTTCACTTGCTGACAAGTAGAACATCTGAAGACAAAACCAGCAACATCCTTCTTCATACCGGGCCACCAGTATTGACAATGAAGGTTCCGGTACAACTTGGTGACACCAGGATGAACTTCCCAAAATGAGGAATGGAAATCCCACATCAGCTCCTCACGTATGTCTGCTAGCACCCATACACATCCCTGGAAGCACAAGATCTCCTCCTCGCCCACTGTACTTCCCGGAAGATCGTCCCCTCCTGACACGCTCTCCCACAAGACTAAGCCTTCTGAGTCTGATATCTGCCTCATCCGTACCCAATCAAGAAACGTGGAGGTAACATCTACAGAAGATAGAAAAGACTGTCCCCATCTGTCGTGCACCTCCAGATGAATTTCAGAGAACAGATCCATCAGCTGCCACTCACTACTGGCTTCATGAACTGCTTGAATTTGAGTTCTCCTTCTCAAAGCATCAGCCATGGCGTTTTCCTTTCCTGGCGTATAGGAAAGCTCAAAATCAAAAGACTAAAGATACTCAACCCACCTGCACTACCTCAGATTCAGATCACGCTGAGTGAAAATATACCTGAGACTCTTGTGGTCAGTGAAGACCACAAAGTGCTCTCCCAGAAGATAGTGTCTCCAACAGTGCAAGGCATGAACAAAAACTGCCAACTCCAGATCATGCTAGGGTAGTTCCTCTCATGTGGCCTCAACTACTGAGACCCGTATGCAACGACTCCATCTCCCTGCATAAGCACAGCTCCCATCCCGATACTCGAAGCATCACAGTAAACAGTGTAACTCTTGCCTGGCTCTGGAAAGACTAGTATCGGTGCTGACGTCAACCTTCCTTTCAGCTCTTGAAAGGCTGACTCACAAGAATCTGACCATAAGAACTTAGCCCCCTTCTTGGTCAGACCTGTCAAAGGTGCTGCTAGATGAGAAAAGTCCTAAATGAAGTGTTTGTAGTATCCAGCCAGCCCTAGGAAGCTCCGTACCTCAAAAACGTTCTTCGGCTGCTCCTAGGAAACTACAGCTCTCACTTTTTCTTGGTCCACTGATACTCCAGCCTATGAGATAACGTGACCCAAGAAGTGAATCTGGTCCTTCCAGAAGTGGCACTTTGAGAGTTTAACATAAAGTCGATGATCTCTCAGTGTACTTAGAATGATCTCAAGATGTGTGGCATGGTCGTGTCGAGTGTGAGAGTACACCAAGATATTGTCCACGAAGACCACGATGAAGTAATCCAAGTAAGGATGGAACACTCGGTTTATCAGTTCCATGAAAACTGCAGGTGCATTCGTGAGTCCGAATGGAATGACTGTATACTCGTATAGACCATACCTGCTCCTGAAGGCTGTCAGAGGTATATCTGATGGTCTAACGCGCAACTGATGATAACCGGACCTCAAGTCGATCTTCAAGAACACCCTGGCTCCTCGAAGCTGATCAAAGAGGTCATCAATCCGTAGCAAGGGATATCAGTTCTTGACCGTCAACTAGTCCAGCTTCTGATAATCCACAGAAAGCCGAAGGGTACCGTCTACCTTCTTCGCAAACAGAACAGGCGAACCCCAAGGAGAAGTACTGGGTCGGATGAAACCCTTATCCTGTAATTCCTCCAACTGCTTCTTGAGCTCCTACAACTCAGGTGTGGCCATCCTATAGGGAGGAATGGACATCGGTGCCGATCCTGGAACAAGCTCAATAGAGAAGTCTACCTCACGCTCCGGAGGAAAACCCGAAAAGTCCTCTAGAAAGAAATCACTGAAGAGATCCACCACTGGGGGAAAGTCCAACTGTGGAGTCCCCTGATCATCCAAATAATGACTAGCAATCTGGGATGTCACCCCTCCTAGCCCAAGATGCTCGAGTCCCGCCCGGCTCGCCCGAACGTCCCATTAGCCTCTATGAAGGAAAGATTCACCTTCTGGTGAAATGAAACTCACTCTGCGGCGATAACAGTCAATGAATTCTTGGAAGGGAATCAACAAGTCCATGCCGAGAATGAGATCATATCCTATCATCTCCAGGACATAGAGATCCCATAAGAAGTGATACCCTACAACCTCGAGAGGGCACTCTCTACACTGGTGTACACTAGATGTCCTCATCCCCAAGGGTGTGTCTAGTGTCAACGAGTCAGTATAAGAAAAGATGCAGAGTCCAAGGCTATCCACAACAACAATAGAGATAAAACAATGCGTAGCACCAGTATCGAAAAGGGCTGAAGATAAAACTGAGGCTACTAAAATCGTACCTCAAAAAGTAGAAGGGATAGGATCCTACTCATGATAAGTTTTCTCCATGGAAAAATACTGGCCTGTACCATGGCCCTGCGCCCCTGGCTGACCACTCTGAGCTGAACCTCCCTGCTGGTGCTGAGGAACTGGTGGCTGACCACCATGGCCTCAACCTCCACCTCGGACCGAACGGCTGGAAGAACTCAAGTTCCCTCACTGGTGAGAGACTGGTGGGGCTGCTTCTGAACGAGGAGTCATGGAAGAACCCTGGTCACCTGCTGCTGGTGAGAAAACCTGGAAAAAACGCTGAAGGTGACCCATCTTGCCACATGATCGGCACTCCATTGTGTCCCTCTGGCACTACGGCCTCGTGTGCCCTGTCCGACCACACTGATAGCATGTCACCTGGCTGCCTGATGATGCGTCTCGCTTCCTCGAATCACCACGCATAGGCTCCCTATGACCCTTCTTGATGTCATCCAAAGGAAAGATAGCTTAGGAAGTTGAACCGTCCTGGCTTGCAACTCCAGAGTCTCTCAGATTGCGCTCCATAATCAGTGCCTAGTTGACGATGGAAGTAATGGAAGTCAGATGGAAGATATTCACCTACGAGCGGATCTCCCGACTAAGTCCATCCTCAAACTTCCTCGCCAAGAACACCCCACTCCCATCCCCGAGGGGTGTAAAATGATGAAGCTCATTGAAATGAGAGGAATACTCCATGACAGATTGAGTACCTTGCTCTAAGCTCATGAACTCCCGGGCTCGATCGGCCCTCAGGGTTTCCGGGTAGAAGTAGTTGTAGAACACGTGCTGGAACTCCTCCTAAGTCATAGCCTGTTGCTGACCCCCCTGTGAGATCACGTCCCACCGCCTCTTGGCGGAGTCTCAGAGCATGTAGGTGGAGAGCTTGACCCACCTCTCTGGAGGCGTCTCCAGATGCTTGAAGATAGTCAGCATGGATTCTACCCATGACTCTGCATCCTGAGGTCCTCCCTCCCCCGAGAATGTGAGAGGATGCTGTTGCTGGAAAACCCGCGTCAAGTCTGCCTTAGATGAGGCAGGAGGCGGTGCTCCCTATAAGGCCTGCATTATCCTCATGAAACCTTCCCTGAACTGCGCATCAGCGCCTGCAACTGGTACGACAACCGGTGCCAAGGCTGGCTCGGCTGGGGGATCGACAGGAAGTCCCTGATCAGCCATATCTGGCGTCTGATCACTACCCGACGACAGACGTACGACCGGAGGACGTCTCAGAGGCATATCTCTAAAAGATAAAAAGCACACCTTATTTCAAGAAAACAAGGATAGAGGAAACAAGAGCACAAACGGGAACATGGAAGAAAAAAACACAAGATTGGAAAACACGACTACACGGCGTGTATAAAACTACACGGCGTGTCTACTTAAGCCACTGACATGGGCGTGTACTCCTTCCCTACAAGTCGCGTACACCTCAAACTACACAGCGTGTTACCAATCACACACGGCGTGTACATGAAAACTATTCCCCTACCCGAGTCTCCTTACACGGCTAACCCACACGGTCCGACTCAACCCGAGACTACACGGCATGTTCGAAACAAACATGGCGTGCACTAGACAAGGAATCGGTCATTCGTGTTGTTGAGTACACGGTCGTCTACACAGCTGGACCTTACACGGCGTGCTCCAAACAAGCACGATGTGCATATGCGAAGGCGACACCGTCCCGTGTTATTCGTGACACGACGGGGTACCTGGGAAAGACTACACGGCATGTTCCAAACAAACACGACGTGTGGAAAGGAAGGTAACATCGACCCGTGTTGTTCGTGACACGGCCGGGTACCTAGACAAGACTACATGGCGTGTTCCCTAATGACACGGCATGTTCTACCCAAGCCTCCCCGCCCCATGTTGTTAGTGACACGGCCGGGTACATGGCTCTGAACTCACACAGCGTGTACCAATGGTACACGGCTTATTCCCGAAGTTACTCCCACGACACCGTGTTCTTCTTACACGTCCTGAAAACTACACGGTGTGTATCCAAAAAGTACACGCCATGTATTCTGGGTTTTTCGGGGCAGTAGCTCAGAAACTGCGCAGAATTCCAGAAACACTAAAACAAGGGAAGAGATGCCAAATTCCGATCTGGGAGGGCCCATAACGCCTCAAGAACCAAAATTTGAAATTCATTTTAAGAAAGGAACAAAACAACAGTTTTCTACCACAACAACAGAGAATCTATCAAACAACTATCACAACAGCATTCATAATCTACACAAAGTCTATCACAACTGCATGCAATCGCTAATGCACCCTAGATGGCATGGTAAGAATGCATGACATGTGATTTCTACAAGTTTATATATGATGCATGAGATGGCATACCCTCATCTCATCGGGTGGCGACATAAATAGAACTGAAATGTCAAAACAATAACCACACAATTCTTATGAATCACTCTAGGTGAAAACATACCAACCATAAAATCTCAAAACCAGAAAACTGCAATTAACGAGGTAGTATGGCTTTTCCCTGTACACGGGTTAGCTACTCCCGAGCGCAGCTTAATTCCAAATACCGAATCCATCCTATCTCTGGCTATGATCTCCAAACAGTAAAGCAAGAGAAAAGAACTCCACTGATACTACATTGTAACGTCCCGAGTCCGGAGCCCCTCCACTGGTGCCCCGTACCCGGTTCGCCACATCACCTCAAGCACGTTTCCTCGATCTCTAGAGGTTGCCGACTAGCTGAGAGGGCCTAGTTGAGTCAGTGGGGAAACTATGCCCTCATTCGGTAAGGTACACAAGTTAAGAAAACAAAAATAAAGAGCGGAAGCAGTAAACAACATGCATAATAGTAGAAACCAAACAACAGAAGAAATGTAGATATATAAATATGATGACAAAGATGCAGTAGGTACAAGTATCTAAGGAAAACAACAAACACAACAACATGCTGAAATACAACTGACACCAAGTGAAAAAGAAAAACAAAGTATGCTCCTCAGCATCGCGAGCCACGACTCGGTCCCATGCTCCCCAGCTCCCAGTGCAATCAAGATCCTGAAGTAGAAGGGAGCTTTCCCTTATCTATACCTACAGTAACATAGTATTCTTGGGCCCAAATGCATGGCCCAAACAGGGTGTGAGATACAATCCCAGTAGGGAACCACCCAAAGATCTATGCCTAACAGTCAATGATTACATGGAAGTAATAAAACAAGAAGCAGTAAACATGAAAGCACAATACAGCTACAATCCATAGCTCTAACAAGTAAGGCACACAAGTAAGCAGTCAACAACAAGAAGTAAACAGGTAACCCTTTGGGATTCTCTCACAGTCTAACCCCTATGGTTCAACCTCTAAGTTCTAGCAACCCTCTGGGAGGCACACACAGTCTCACCCCTTTGGTTAAACTACGTAATTAAGTATACTCTCTGGGGAAGAACTCACCGTCAATTCCCCCTATAGTCTCATATCGTGCGATATGATCTCTGGGGAAGCACTCAATGCCAATTCCCTTTGTGGCACGCGTCGTAGTTAAAGACACTCTGGAGAAGCCCTTCCGTCAATTCTCCCTTTGGTCTACTACTCTAGGTTCTCACAGTCCTAGTATAACTAAAAATGTTCAGCGCGTGTATATCGTCCAAGTAAACCTCAAGAACTACTTTGCTATTAACTAAGGCTCAACAACAGAAGTAAAACAACAGTCCACAATCCGATAACTAGGCATGGAAAAGCAAACTGAGCACAAAAAAAATACTCTAATCACAAGAAATAACCTCTACTAAAGCAATCAAGCAAATCAAGAAATCAACAAGGGAAAAACAGGAAACACACAAAACCCTGTTCACAGGTATTGGTGGAATTTGCACATAATACTCATCGACTTTCAATAGAAAGGCACAAACCACCTACCTCGATCCAAGGAGATCGATATATGTGAACCTCGACGACAGATTCTCCTTAGAACGATGTAGATCTGAGAAAATGCACAAAAAGTTCATCCCATGATAACTTGGAAACTAGGAGGAATCCAGAAACAAGGCTAAAGCAGAAGGAAGAACTCACCGCTGTGATTCCAACGCAACTAACCGTGCTCGAATCGGAGAACGGACGGCGGGGTGGTCGTTCGTCGAAGATCTGGCCGTACAGTCGCTCTCGGATGGTCGAAAACTAAAGAAGAAGATGAATATGTGTGTTAGATGCGACCTCGGTCCGTTTAATGAAAAAAAAGAAAGTACACAGTGTGTACTTCAATTTTTCCGTACTCCGAAATAACTGGCCTCCACCTCAGCCTTACACACCATGTGTGTGTCCCGGACACAGCCAACACATGTCTTCAAGCCGAGAAAGGAGTACATGGTGTGTACTCAGAAAGTACACGGCGTGTACTTCTGAAATTTCCAGAAAATTCATTTTTTCTAAAAAACTCCAGAAAAAAGGAAAACATACCTGAAATGAGATCCGGGTTCTTACACATGTTAGAAAAGACTTTTCCATATCAAGATCAATTGAAATAACATGTTCTAACACCATATGTACCAATAACATCAATTACCAAATCGAAAAACCATATTTCGAAATCTAGGCATACAGTTGGAGATTTCTCAAAAAGTTTAGAACTAATCTCAGATGATGCATATTATCATGATCATAATTTGAGTAAAAGTGGTTATTATCCACCAAGGCTACCAAAAAGCATCAATGTAGTAAGGGAATATTTTTTTCATTAAATCCATGAATATTGAAGGAGCATTGGTAAGATCAAATGGCATGATAAGGTGATAATAATAGTCATAGATACTCTGAATGGTAGTCCTATGAATGGAATATTCTTCTATTATCAATTGATGTTAACTAGATCATTGATCAGCCAATGAGAACCAAATTTTACCTTTCAACTAATCAAAAAGATCATCAATCCTTTGAAATAGAATTTTTTTTATTTATCATGACTCTATTTAGTTTTCATTAATCCACACAGTGGATATGTGAACCATCAACATTCTTAGAAAAGAGAACCAGCACCACCCAAGGTGACACACTCATGCAGATAAATCCTTTCTCTAGAAGATAATACAAATGAATATTTAATTCATTCATTTTAGTAGGTTTCATGTGGTAAGAATGGATATCAAACTGTCAAGTAAGAGTTAATAAATAAAAATAGAACTCTTCCAAACTTATTGTTGGGAAACTAGAGAATTAAAAATTATTTTTTTGGGAAAATCGGTGACAACTGGAGGTAGATCATCAATAAAAGATTCAAACTCTAGATGAAAATAAAATACTGATATCACACTCCCCAACTATTGATAAGAATATACTACTCTACTTTACCTTGGGTCCCACTCTTCTTGAAGGAAATGGTGCATCCCATCAGGTGTTGTAAAGGAGACCTATCAAATATAACAATAAATCTCGGGTTTATTAAAAATGATAAAAACCATGCCAAATATGACATCAATTAGTTACATATTGAGAACCAAAAAACTCCATGAAATCTAAAGATATGATAAATATATCACACAATTATTACTATAGAGACCCTATTCTGTCATCATTCTAAGGGGTGTGGTGATATCCATTATATAAGAGAAAATAACCATATGAATATTTATCATATTGAAAATATGGTTTGAAATTAACAAATGGTATGAACCTGTATCAAATAAAAAAGTCACTAATAAAGAATCTATAGTGATGGTAGATCTTACTATCACTAGACCCATATTTGATTCCTTTATAGACTCTTCTACTGTGTGAAGTAACTTTGTTTCAGATGCTAGTTGATGGAACACCTTTTCACATAAAGCATCAGATTAAACCATAGTTTTAATAGGTTATAATGATCTGACTCCACTAAATGGAGTAGAAAAGATATGATAAAACTTCTGCAAGTGACATGAGTATCCAAATGGACCACATATCTTGGGTGCCTTAGTAGAAACCCTATTAGAATACCCTAGAATTCCACGAAGGTAGAAAATCAATGATCTTCTTCCATGCACTGCATGTGGTTTAAGAAAACCCTACTGTTGATAAATACCATATGAATCATCACATTTCGTTTTTTTTCATTAGAGTAATTCACATTTCCACTAGGAGAAAAAGGATCTCCCATCAACCATGACATGTGATCTAGGTCCATTTTATTCATTAACACTATATCCAACACATCATCTTAAGAAGTCAGCTTTAGCAAGAAAAAATGAGAAGGATTATTAGGTCAAAGTCCCAAATCAAATTGTAAAGTCTCTCACTTTCTCATTTTACACTATATCGGGTGAAAAATTCAGTAGATGAGAAAATCACTTTTCCTTCTTCTTCATGGTCTTGTCAACCTACTCAAGTTTTAAAGAATCAATATCCTTGGAAGACTCAATTGACTATAGATATAACTAGTTAGTGAAGGGAGCCTTTAATTATTTCCACTATAATCCCTTATACTTCTTTTCCATCACCATTGTGTCCCAACATTTATTTAGTCCCTCCATCATGAAGGTGGAATTACTCACCATTATTTCATCATGGTACCCAAGAAATAAAATTAACATGACAAACTTATCATCCATTCCTCGCCTCTTGAATATCATTGGAACAATTGAACGTTGGTGGATTCTGTTGAAGGAACTGCAGAGAATTATTCCGCAAATAATCCCTTTATGGTTCTATCGCTAGAGCCTTAACAAGAATTGGTGGTGGTTTCTGTCTTAGAGCTTAGATAGTATGCACAATCACCTCAACTAAACTCGAGTCTATAAGAAGATTTTCTCAATAAGGTTTAGAAGAATATTCCTCCAGGATCTAATTGGAATGACTTCTCTGAGTCATGATTCTACACAACATCATCATACAATAATGGAGACCCCATGTTAACACTCAAATTGAGAAACAAGAGAAATTAATCCTAACATATATATGAACAAGATGTGGATTTCATACTATCCAAATCAAAATTAGGGGAAATGATAAAACTAATACACATGAAATATTTCCCAAACCACCCTTGGTGACATAATATTCATTAAAATGAGAGATAGTCATGGACTCAATCTCACGTACCACCTATATCCCAACAAGATTATACAACTTCATACTTATATCAAGACAAGAATTTTAACCGAGTTATCTAAACCCACATTTTCAAAAATCTCCCTCTATTTATTGGGAACTCGATAACCAACATAGTAATAACAAAGGCTGAAGGGCGTTCTTGATCCCTATGGTTTAGAGACTAGTACCTAGCATCATAAAAAATGAAATTCAGAATCATTTATCCAAAAATATTGTGTAATAAAGATAAAAAATTACTTATGAATACAAGAAAATATCCACATTGTGAACTCTACCAGAAGTTAAATTGGTAAACAACCCAATGTACTATATAAATGTATCCAAAAAACAAGATAAAACCAAAGTATCAATGGATTAAACTCTCGGAAAATAAGGATGAGAAACTACTACAATCTCCAATTTGTGCCTCGCACTAGATAGAACCTAGAAAAAAAATAGTATACACACACCCAAAGGAATTGGTAGGGTGTGAGATAAAATCTTAGTAGGGTCTCATTAAGGATTCCATAAATGATTCAAACAACTCATTAAGTAAACAATGATTTTATATTTAAATAAATATGTATAGAATTTCAAAATAATATTTACAACAAATCAGTCACAACATTTAGTAAGATGTAAAATACATTAAAAAATGGATTAAACAATCATTTTATATAAAATAGTTTATATATATTCACAATGCATGTGTAACACTATTTACAAATAGTTGAATATGTATCAAAATAATCAATAGCGAGCAACATGGTCATGTTACAAAAATTTAGATAGCTCCACGCCATGGTATCTCACACACGCGAATGTGATCATACAAATATGTGAATATACACGTCCCTCTAACACTAGACATATATGACTCATCACCATCACTTCAGGGATGTGACCTGCTACACAAGAGTTTGTTTCTATGGTAAAGTATTAAAAATAGTGTTATCCTAATAACTCACTAACTACCTAGGATTTCATATGATAAAATAAAAATCAATGATGGTTAATTTATTTAAAAACTATTTAAAATATAATTCATCCCATTAGTTGATTTTAAATATTCCACTTTCCTTATATAAACCAACACATCAGTTATTAAATCAAAATGTTCATTTTTTCAAGAAAAAACCAATAGGGTTCTATAAAAAATCATTTAAATATATTTTCCCAAATTAACCATTATAAATAAATTCCATTAAATACATTTCATAATTTAAATTGAAAAATTTAAATTTCACAAGATTCCATCAATTTCAAAAACACACCCCAATTCAATGGAATTGTAAGGATTCCCAATTTCATGCCGAATCATATCCAAATCCCACCAGTTCAATGGAATTGTTTTTTAATGAAACAATTGAAATAAATTTCATGAAATTTAATTTAAATAAAATAATTGAAATTAAATCCTGGAATTTAGGGTTAATCAAATTTCTCCATCATAATGGAACCACCTACATTTTTTCATGGAAACAAAATGCTCTCAACGGAACCCACCAAAAAGAATGAAGGAATAGATGATTTGGGAACTCTATCTAGAAATAAGATTCAACAACACGACATTTAGATCCATAAATCCCAATATGATCTATCAAATTCCAAGTATGGAAAGAGAAAGAGAAGATGTGATAGGGAGACCTCTTATCTGAAGAGTCACATCCTAACCACAATGACGACCAATCACTCACCAAAAAAGTCCAAAAGGGTTACAAGGATCCAAAATTTTCTAGGAATGGATCTAAGTAAATAAAAAATGAATTCTAGATAAGTGAAAAAGAAATTTCAGCTAATATGATGGTTTAAAAACAAAATTCATGACATTATATGACATGTAACCCAATTAAACATCATTTAATTGAAAAATCCCATAATCACAAAAAAAACCCATCACTATTTTATTAAAAAGGGATATTATTATTTTTATTTTAAAGTTTACACATAATGTAACCATATTACGTGGTGTGTAAATCCTCAATAGGATATAGAACCAGAAGCTTTTAGGCTAAAAAATCCAATAAATATAAGACTTCACCATTACAAGTATTCCTATAACTCTTTCTCAGCCCTACCAAGACAAAAAAAATGAAAAAACACAACAAGATTTAAAACATGCCTTACAGAAAGGTAACATGATTTTATATTGACAATAATCTAATGGTGGTCAATTGGGTTATCTTTATATATTTCTACCACACTCAAGGAATAAGAGACATCTAGCCCAGTACGAGCATAACATACATGAATGATCCAATCACCAATTCATATGTAATCCATAAAATTGTTTATCTTTCATCATGTTTTTAACGACACATTTTATTGGATATATTAATTTCATGTGCTATTTGAATCAATTCACTCTTAGATTATTTCATACTAAATCTCTTCATTATCTTGTCAAAATATATACCTTGAGTTTTTTCCAGTGATCTCATGGATCTTTCATGATGGATCCTGATCACCATAATATATGCTACCTATCCAAAGTCTTTCATGCATAATCAATTATTAAACTAGTATTTAACAGAATATATGAATGACATTTCACTTCCCATTATTAATATGTCTTTGATATATACTATTAATAAAATGACTGCACTCTATGAAAACCTTTTTTAGATAAAATGCACACAATCAATCTTTATGGAACCAAATTTCATTATAGAATCATTAAACCAAATTTCCCATGAACTATATTATTTCACTAATCCATAAATGAGATTTTCCAATTTTCAAACCTTGTTGGAATCTTTTAGGTATTAAACACTTTAAATATTTTCCTATAGACATATTGATGATGTTTCTCACTAAAGAACGCTATTTTGACATCCATTTACTAAATATCATAGGTATTAAAGACAATAAAAGAATATATAATTATTATGGATTTAATTATTGAAACTAGTAAAAACATTTCATCGTAGTCAATTCATTTATGTTGTTTAAACCCTATTTCAACCATTCATTCATTATGGGTACTGAAATTCCTATCCATTTCCTATTTATTATTGAATACATATCTACATCGAATGGTATTTATATCCATTGGAGGATCTACAAAAATCCATACATGGGTTTGATAAATAGAATTCATTTCATAAGTCCTAGACTCTTTCAAAATGGATGCATTTATGCCACTTGGTTATTCCTTATAGGCTAGATGATCACTATTTTAAACTAATAATGAATCAGCATACTCGGTGACTAGAAATCCATAATTTTTTTATTTTCTATGATATTTATTACTCTAACATAGTATATGTGTCCCTTTAAAGTCTTCTTCCACATATCTTTGTGGAAATTGATCTTGTTCCAACTATTGTATACCTTGTCCCTTGATTCCTTCGAGGTCTATGTCACTCCCACTATAACTTTTAGATAATTTCTCCCTCTCAAGTAATATAGAATTTATTTCCACTAAAACCCTTTTTAGGGGTTTTATATAAAATATCCCTTATTTTTCTATGGTATCTTATAAGGGTACATTTTGTACCTTGAGCTGTAATATTGTTACCAGAAGATACCTTTACATATTCTTTCAACACCACACATGTTAATATGATGAAACATAAATCTTTACATTCCATAATATGTTTTGTATAAAATATATTTATATAGATTTCACTTAGTTCAGTATTCATTTATATGTTTTAAATGTGTATTTATATAAAGATAATGGAATACATGCATGTCTCATCATTTTTATCACACTGTCTAACAAGGTGTGGTGCCTCCTTCCTCTTATAACTATCCAATGAGGTGTGTATGGATGAGTGAGTTGGAATAGGATCTCAAACTCTAGTAAATAATTAATGAACTATTGATTAATATATTCTCCACCATAGTCTTGGTGGATATACTTAATCTTATTACTAATCTATTTCTGAATGTCATTAATATATTTCTTGTAATTATTAGGAGAAACGAACTTATACCTCATTAAGTAGAAATAATAATATATAATAAAATCAATTTTAAAAGTTATGAAGTCTAAGCATGCATCCCATGTTTCAATAGGGTAATGTTACCCATAAATTAGAATGAATTAATTCATGAAGTTTTTGTCCCTTTTACCTTATCCACTAAATGGGTATTTGGTTAATTTTTCATTAAAAAATTCATGATATGGACCATGGGGTTTTAGTTCAAAAGAATCCATATATTCATCTTTGTGTAATTTGTTGAAAATATTTTCATTTATGTGGGATTTCTAGTGATTACATAGTTGGGTTGAGTATAATTCATGTGATTAAGTTTCATTATCGAAACAATTTACTTGGTTCACGTAATACAACAAATAAAGACCATTATTAAAATGTTTGATTCCATAAAAAAATATATCTTTATAAAAGAGGACTAATTTATTCTCAATAATGAAAATAAATCCATCTGTATTAAGTAAGGATACTAAAATATTTATTTTTGAAATAGAGGACACAAAATAATAATCCTTAAAAACCAATACCATTCTAATTTTCATTGTGAGGTGGTATTCCCTAATAGCCACAATAGCTAGTTATTATTTGTTAGTCGATCATAGATCTACCTCTCATTATTCAATCTTTCTAAATATACCTGGTGTGTGTATTTTAATATATATTTTTTAGAAGAAAAAGATATATCTAATTTTTAATTTAAAGGATCAGATAAATTGAACATGGAATTTAATTCATCTAAAGGTTCCCCTTACTTATTTGTAAGGGTGTTGTCATGAACCATCCCAGGATTACCCTGAAATGGTCACCGGAGCCAGTCCACAGAAAGGCCCGAAGGGAGTTCTTGATCCCCACAGGCTAGAATCTAGCATCGGGCATCAAAACAAGTCGTTGGGAATGATTTTGCCTAGAAAATTTCGAGAAATAAATAAAAAAAAACTAGACAAGCAGGTAGTGAAAGAAAAAAAACTAATCAGCGGGACATACCTCAAGTGACCTTGTGGGTCACCACGGAACATAAACCCCACTCGCTAAAAGAGTGATCCAAAACTAAAGGAACCTGAATCTAGAAATATATTAGCTGTGAGCACCGAGATTCTTAGTAGGAATGACAAGAATAAACAATGACCTATACCCTTTTCTTTAAAAATAAACTCAATCATTCTAGTTTGAAAATAATACCTATTAAAATAATTCTTTACATTCAATTAAAATTAAAGTAACATGTTTCAATTTTAAGGAAAAATATTCACTTCCAATATTTTCAATGTATAATCCAATCTTGCATTAATGTTTCAAAATAAAGGAAAAAATTTAAATTCAATTATATTTTTCATAAAAGAGAGCACACAAATGAAAAAACTGTAAAGAAAATCACTCCACAAGAACCATGTAATAAGTGATAACCATGGTAAAATCCCCTAAGGTTCAAATAGCTCGTGTGGTTCCCTAGAACCTCATGTCTCGGTGTAAGAGTAACCATAAAAAATATATATTCTCGTGCATGAGGAACTTGCAGGGAAGCATATCTATAACCTAGTGGTATCGAACATCATCATAATTGTTTACTTAGTGTTCTAATCATTACACTTACTAAGTGATGTAGGAGATAAACACTCATAATCACTAGCATTCTAGAACTAGTCCACCCACCTAGATACCATTGGATTCCCATGTTCCCTATTTCCACTTCTACCATCACATTTGTATCACCTCTTTCACTTCTATACACTAGAAATGATAATGAACAATAAAAAACCACCATTAGTCATAAAAAACCTTTTCCATATTTACACACACATCAAATCCACTTTCAAACCATATGCATCTTAAAAACAATCAAATACACATTTTTCACCATACACATAAGTCATGAGACCTTCAAAAGACAAAAAAAGCATTTTTAAAATAATTTTAAAGGTCTAAATGAACAATCACAGAACCACACGTTTAAAAGAATTCTTTATACCAAGCATAATTCAAACTATTCACTTTTAATGGATTAAAAGAAAATATAGTTACCGAGTGAGAAGTAATTTTTTTAAAGACCACGACCAATTATATAAATATATATATATAACATATTAATTTAATATAAAAATAGAAACAAAGAAAGAATTTAAAAAAAAATAAACCAATCATGAAATTCAAGTTAAAGACTTAGGCATAGTGAACCTACCTAAAACATAACGCTATTTGTCGATGACCACTCGAACCAACCCTTTGTGTATACATGCACCTGAATTTATACACATATATATATACACCCCTAGATTCATTTTAAATACTCCCTATTCCATGTGGGAATATGCAAAAAGAATGAATATATATATATATATATATGCCTTTCCCTATGCATGTACATGTCGGAATCCTCAACACCCATAGCCCAAATCCATCGCAGCGAGGTCTAACACACAACACATATAATCTAATAAAACAATTAAAAACTTAAAAAATCTATAAAACATTTCAAATTAAAACACCAAGGGTTAACACCAATAACACACTCAACTTCGAGTAGGAAAAGCCACATTAAAACCAAACTTAAAAAAAAGAGACAATAAAACATACTTTTCATCTTTTAAAAGAATTTACAATACATATTGTGAAATACCAAAAAAGTAACACACACACAAACACCGTTTTGAAAAAAATGATGCACAATTAAAACATTTGAAAACCCAATCTGCATCACTAACAAAATTAACCCAATCACACAGTTAAAAGACCATTTCCATAGTGAAACAAAACACTATTAATATTTATTAAACAGTTTTCAAAATGTGCCGCCTTACTCAAAATTCTAAAACTCACTCTAAAATTACTTTAATAACCAAACGTACATTGATGCTATTCCAAAACATGAAAAACAAACTGTTAGACCTTTTGAAAACATACTACACAATCTTTCAATACTATTAAAAAGTTCAACATTGGATTTTTCAAAAAAAATTTGTACACATTCCACATAAAATGCTACTAAAAATTTTGATACACATAAAATCTCCAACAAAACCAATTTAACAGTACACAAACTAATAAATAAATATTCAAAATTAATTAAACTCACCACCTAATTTTTCAAGTAACAATTATATACGAGGAATGACCTACCTCTATGTTTATATGAGGAACCACCAACCTCGATGTAGATAAACATCACGAACATAGTGACCAACTCCAATTGTTTGAAAAGTTCACAAAAAATCATATTGAATGCTAAAAACAAGACATCATACCAAAATAATCACATTTGACCCCACACAACATGAAAACCAACCCTCAATTCTACGTAAAGGAAGAAACGACCATCTAAAGTAAAATGCACTTGTAGAAGGTGTTACAAGAGGTTGGTCGAGCGTGACAAGGGGGTGTCAGAGGTACGCCAAACTAGAAGAGGGTGTCTCACTTGAGGTTCACTATGAAGGGGGAACAAAATCATCAAAAGGGAGCATCACTAGGAAGGGTTTTTCCATACGAGGAGTCTGACTGGAGTGCCGTCAAGGATGGTACCGGTCTGGGGGATGTACGCACAAGGGGAGTCCTACTAGAGGTTTGTGTGCCAGTGGGGGTCACACAAGGGAGAAGGTATCTCACGAGAATTAGTTCTCCATGAGGGGGTCATAAAATGGTAGAGGAGACATGGAAAAAAGGGCGGTGTTAGGAGCTCTAGTCCGAGGAGGGTGGGTGTGCAGACTAGGGTTTTCCAGGGGGTAGGGTTGTGAGTTGGGAGAGAAGAAGGAAGTGTGGGTTCATGTGGAGAGGGTAAAGGGATAAGGGGGGAAAGAAGAAAAAAAAGATAAAAAAGAAAACAAAATAAAATAAATCCCAAATGAAAATCTAAAAAAACTCAAATTAATAACAATAATAATAATAATGACAACAACGTGGTAATAATTTTATAATTATGTAAAATATTTAATATAAAAAACCTGATTAAAATAATGATGATGATAATAATAATAATAATAATAATAACTTTAATCCAATTATTATTAATATTATTATTATTATTTTAAATAGTTGTAAAATAATTGTATATTTAGTGTTTGCTTAAATTTTCATTTGGTCAACTAATTAATTAACCACACATCGGGTAGGACACACGGTGGTCTGGTGAAGCCACAAGGATGCGACCGCGCCTTATGCACACACCATACATTACCATGCTAAAATGCTCGCTCAACAGAAAAATGAAAAAACTCTCGTTGGGTTCAGACCACACCTCAACAAAGAAAATTTAAATACAAATAAGAAAGAAAAAAATTATATAAATAAAAAAATTACTATAGGTTTCTAGGTGTGACAATTCTCACCACCATGACCCTTACTTCTCCTAGAAAGTCCCAAAATCCTTAGTCAACCAATTCTACAATCAAGAATGTGAAGACACTTTAAAAAAAACCTCAATCACCAAGAGACTAAGTATCCAAAACACCCATATCCTGAAACTCCATAGATTTCAAAACTAGAATCCCCAAGAAAAATATCCAATGATACGGAATTCACCTCCAAACACAACTACAACATGGAACACCCTGACCCCTAACTTAGGAAATACCAAGGCTCGCTCGAAACCTCCAAACACACTCAGAAATAGAATGAACGCTTATGTGAACCAATTACCATGGTCAGGGTTGGGAAGAGAATCAACATGGGAATTCCCCAACAAGCACACTTTGAAAATAGGGTTTTCTAAAAGTTCTTCATATGGTGGTCTCCCCACCATATTTGGATTCTTTTCAAACATTGGTTCTCCAAACCAAAATGACTAAAAAACCCAAAAAAACTCTAACAATGGCTTGACCCTCTATGTTCCAAATGTTTAACCATACCAACACAAATTTGGACACTGATGAGACCCACAGTAGGTCTCCCCACCATTTTAAAACTTTCCTAACACAGTGACATCCGCACTATATTCCTCTTTTATTTTGAGCGATACTGACTGAACACTTCATCATGAACCCACTAACACATGCCAACTTGCACGAAAAGTTACCATAATGGACAACACTCCACCAAATGAGATGGTTTTGATAGCGAAAGCCCCTAACCTAGTGGAAAATTGGATAGGCCTGCGTCAATCCAAAAAGACATGAGAATCTATGAAACGAGTACAAATTTGATCCCTAACCGACCATAAAAAGGTTAACAGAGAACCCTTGCTGGCATTATAAGAATGTAGATTCTCCGAACCTCTTTAAAGACCAAGAAGAAGTCCCATAAATTAATACCACAACAAGGAGACAAATGCTTCATGCCCCTCACATCAAAAATGAATCCATTATAGATGGTACTATAATAGGGAAATTTATGTTCTCCCCATCCCGACATTGAAGAATTATGTCAGACCAAACCCATCCCACATCTGCTGAGTTTTCACTGTGTGCAAGCTTCACCCCGATACCTATGGTTGGGGCCCTGATGTCTAAAACATCTACCACCTCACAATCATAAGTTGAGTACATTTGACTGGAACATACTATGCTGGAATAGCAACCTACACACTTATCCTCAAGTCCCAAGAAGTTAGTCTGTCTACATACCCCCTAAGAATTATAGAAAATGACTTAGAGCGCTTGAATGACCACACTAGAGATATGAGATTGAGCGTCTTGTTAAACGTGTGATGTAAACTGATGGAAGGAGCACTCCAAAAAAAAGTCCCTTTGGTTCAAACTCCTCATCGGATGAGGAACCTATACTTACCACAATATGAAGAAGACCAACAACTATTATGAGCTTTAAACTGATTGTTCCACAAAAACTCAAGGGAACATGAAACTAGCTCATCAGAAAGGTCAACACACCTCCTTCTCTTCCTATTGACTGGTCGAGAACCTATGAGATCCACCACCTTCCCTCGCCCTCACTTCCTTAGGTACAACCATAGAATGAGTCTAGTCTTGAGGATTTCTCAAGACATTCCCATTTGCAACGAAAATGGAATAATCCTCATTTATCGGTCTAGTCCTGCTCCACTAGACGTACTCAAGAAAAATTCCACCTACACAAATTTTGGAGTTCCTCCATAACTGAAGACACTTCTAAATCTCCCAACTAACTCAACAATATTCAACCGACCATGATGTCTACAAAGAGTTGACATAACCGATCCAAACCCAACTCCACCACTCCACTAGGAGTCTAGGCTGATTCAAAAACTGATAGACCTGCAAGAAACCCATGGGACATTTCTAGGGCACATATTCTAAACAAGAAACAGAAAACTATCCTTCCAAAAAAACCAATCACCTCACCAAACAAACATCCAAATTTTGGACACAAATCCAAAAATTTCAATTTAAAACACCAATTTTTTTCAAAGAAAAACACGCACTTGAAAAACTAAGCACAATACAACAAATCACAACAGATCTTTTTAACCCATCACTTTCATTTCGGACTCAAAACCATTTTCCAATTCAAAAACCATTTAGGTATAAAAACCCATTTTAGAGAAAACCCCATTTTTCAAGAAACCAAAAGTATCCTTAGAAATCAATCACTCACCACTGATATTCCACGATTCCTAGAAAATATGAATTTTCATTCCACTCAGGCACCCATCCAAATGATCCACCAATTGTCCATTAATCACTTCCACATGCACACACGGGCACCCATAGGTATACCACTGGAAAAAACAAAGCTCTTCCACTTTCAAAACAAAAAATTCCCAACATTATGAAAATAAATTTTTACAGAACCCTTTCAAAAATTAAAGACAAATTTTAAAAATTCTTTCCATTTTAAAAATAACTCACTTCAATTTCAAATAATCCAAGACATTATTTTAGAAATTAAACATCGGAAAATCAAACTCCAAATTCTAGAGACAATGTTCAAATTAAACACACCCTAAGAATCATGTCAAACTCACAACAAGAGAAAAGAAGAGCAACCCAAATTCTACTTTTCTTAAAAAACCCCCTTCACGCCAAACCAAAACTGAACCGAGACATCACCAACACTAAATAACCTGGATGGTGAACTAGCGGTAATGCCCAACCCGAATACATTGTTTAGAAGACCATGCCCTAGGCAGATGCCAACCACTAGGAGTGTTGAGTTGTACTCTCAGGTATCACATGTGTCACTACTCCATGTGAGACTGCACGCAGTACCAATTTACTCCTTCTATCATCCCCCATCCATACCAAAAAAATCATAAAAAATAAATACCGAACTACCCCTAGTAACTCAGGAATCAGCACGACCGAGAGTTCACGATGCCATTCCCGCACCTACCTCCCATGTTCCGATAGTCCTAACCTCTGTCTAGTAGACAAACCAAATAGAAAGAGCTCCTATGATACCATTTTTTCACGAACCAACACAGGCTAACCCTGAACCGGTCACCCAAGCCAGCTCACTGTAAGGCTCGAAGGGTGTTTCCGATCCCCACAGTCTGGAAACTAGTTTCGAGCATCAAAACAAGTAGGTGGAAACAATTTATCCCAGAAAAGGCAGAGAAATAAATAATATAACACTGGACAAGATGGAAACGAAATAAAAAAACAAAGAAGTAGGACACACCTCAAGAGACCCCATGGTTCACCACAAAACCTAAAACCCACTCACTCCAAGAGCAATCCAAAACTAAAGGAACCCGAAACTGAAACTATAGCTGGTGTGAGGACCAAGTTTATCAGTAGTAATGTCAAGAATAAACATGTCCCTATGAACTTTTCTTTAAAAGGAAACTAAATAATGCTAGTTTGAAAAAAAGACCTATTAAAATAATGCTTTCCATTCTATTAAAATTCATGTAACAAGTTTCAATTTTATGGAAAACATTTCACTCCCAATATTTTCAAAGTAGAATCCAAACCTACATTAATGTTTCAAAATTAAGGAATACAATTTAAATTCAAGTTTACTTTACAGTAAAGATGGAACCCACATAAAACAACTGTAATGAAAATCACTCCACAAGAACAAAGTCATAGTTAAGAACCATGGTCAAATACCCTAAGGTTCATCTAGCTCATGTGGATCCCTAGAACGTCACCTCCTAGTGTAAGAGTAACCACAAAAATATATTTCCTCGTATAGAAGACACTAGTAGGGAAACATATCCATAACCTTGGGGTCTCCATCATCATAATAAATGTTTAGTTTGTTTTGTAAGCATCATACATGCTATGTGAATGAGGTACAAATCAATCAGAATCACTAGCACACTAGAACTATTCAACCCACCTAGATTCCCTAGGTTTCCCACATGCTCAATTTCCACTACTCTTGTCACATATGTATCACCACTTTAACTTGAACACACTAGAAATGTGAATACACAATTAAAAATCACCATTTCTCATAAGAAAAACCCCTTCCATATTTACACACAAATCAAATCCACTTTCAAATCATATGCATCTTAAAAACATTCAAAAAAACCTTTTTCAACATACTCATAATTTAGGAGACCTTTAGAATCCAAGAAAATAGTTTTCAAAATCATTTTAAATGTCTAAATTAACAACCATAGAACAACAAGTTTAAAAGAAATCATTATACCAGGCATAATTCCAGCTATTCACTTTCAATGGTTTATAATAAAATCTAATAACCAAGTGCAAAGCCATATTTTTAAATATATTGATCTATTATATATATGAATATAATTTATTCATTTTATAAAAAAATGAAAACAAAAAAAACATTTTAAAAACGATCAAGCAATCATGGAATTCAAGTTAAAGACTTAGGCATAGGGAACCTGCGTCAAACATGATGCTATTTGTCGACGACCACTTGAACAAACCCTTGGTGTATAGACGCTCATGCATTTTCACATACATATATACACACACACAACACTAGATGCATTTCACATACTCCCCACTCCAAAAGAAATTATTAACAAAGAGGTAATATATATATATATATATATATGCCTTACCCTATTCATGTACATGTAGGAATCCTTGACACCCACATCAAAACCATCACCGTGAGGTCCAATGCACTACACATACAATTTAATAAAACAAATAAACACTTAAAAAATGTACAAAACATTTCAAAATAATAAATCAAGGGTTTCCTCCAATAACACACTCAACATCAAGTAGGAAAATCCACTTTTAAATAAAACTTAAAACAAAGAGACATTAAAACATACATTTCATATTTTAAATGAATTTACAACAAATATTGGGAAATTCACAACTAGGCACACACACACGCACAAACAAACCCCATTTTTAAAGAAATGATGCACATTAAAAACCTTTGAAAAACCCATCTTCATCACTCACACAATTTTATAAACCAATATCGTAGTTAGAAAACCATTTCCACAGTTAAACAAATAGTAGAAAATTTTATTAAACAGTTTTAAAATGATCCACGTTACTCAAAATACCAAAACTCACTCAAAAAATCCTTTTATTACCAAACGTACATTGACACTATTCCAAAACATAATAAAATCCCTTAAAACTTTTGACAATAAACTGCAAAATATATCAATACAAGTAAATAGTTCAACATGGGATTTTCATGGAAAATCGTACACATACCACATAAACATGCTACTAACAAATTAGATACATGTAAAATCTCCAATGGAACTAATTTTATAGTACTAAAACTAATAAATAAATATTCCAAATTAATTAAACACACCAAATAATTTTTCAAGTAACAATTATATAAGAGGAACCACCAACCTCGATCTAGATAAACTTCACGAACATGGTGCGAAACTCCAATTGCTCGCTTAGTACACCACAACGCACTCAGATTGAATGAAAAAAACAATATATCATACAAAAATCATCACAACAGACCCTAAAAAACATGAAACTGACCCCTAAATTCTACCAAAAGGACGAAATGACCATCTGAAGTAAAACGCACCTATGATAGGGGTTGTAAGAGGTTGGTCGAGCTTGACAAGGGGGTATCAAAGGTGCGACGCACCATAAGAGGGGGTCTCTTTATAGTTTCTAAATGAAAGGGGGGTTAGTGTCTTTATAAGGGAGATTCACTGGGAAGGGTTTCACCGTACATGGAGGCCATCCAGAGCATCGAAAAGGAGGGTTCTGGGTTTGGGGCCGCATGAACAAGGGGAGTTCGACCGGAGGACTACATGCCAGTGGGAGTCGTGTAGGGGGAGGGTGTCTCCCAAGTAGGAGTGCACCATCAGAGGGGCGTCGACTGGTGGAGGAGAGGTGAAAAAAGGTGGTAGCAGAAGGAGATTTGGTCAAATGATGGAGGGTGCATCGGCTAGGGTTGGCTAGGGGGTTGGGTCGCAAGCAGGGAGGGAAGAGGGAAGAGGGGGTCACATGGAGAGGGTAAAGGGAGAAGAAGGGAAAGAAGAAAAAAAGGAAAAAGAAAAAATAAAACAAAATAAAATAAAGCCTAAATGAAAATCTAAACCAATTAAAATTAACAACAACAACAATAACAACAACAAGAATAACAATAATAACATGCTAATAATTTTATAGTTATAGAAAATATTTAATATAAAAAACCTGATTTAAATAATAATAATAATAATAATAATAATAAAATAACAACCATAATCCTATTATTATTATTATCATTATTTTCATTATCAATAGTTATAAAATAATTTTATTTTTCACGTTAACATAAATTTTCATTCGGTCAACTAATTAATTAACCTCACACCAGGCAGACCACACGATGGTCTAGAGGAGCAACACTACTTTGACCATGCCTTATGCACATGCTTGACATCACCAAGACAAAAAAATCTCTTAAAAGAATAACACAAAAACACTCATTGGGTTTGGCCCGCATGTCGACAAATAAAATTTAAAGCAAAACAAAAAAATAAAAAAAATTATACAAAAAAGAATATAAAAATAAATAAATATTTACTATAGGTGTCCTGGTGTGACATGGGTTTTTTTATTCTAGAGTCCCTTCATAACATATTTGAAATATAAATCGTCATTTTCCAATTTAATTCCCCATGGTCTTTCTCTCATTGGTGTGGAATTGTGTAGAATATTTGGTCTTACAGATCATCTCTTTTGCATTCTTTTTCATTCACTCTAAGAATGGAACAATTTTCTCTATTTGTTTCCTTATCTACTTAGTGAAGAAGAGTGGCTAGATATTGATAAGACCTCTCAATGTTTTTCGAATTAATTTTTTGAAAAAAAAATATATAATATTTGATGGAGTGGTACAAGAATTATATTGGCGCAAAGTTTGTTAATTATTTTAAATCCTAAAACCTCAAGACACTCAGTACAACCACTGATCTGTACTATGTGAGGCCCATCTAGTGAATCCTCCCCAAGATTACTCTAGAAGAGAGCCTTGGTTATCTCAAACCATTCTTGTATTTATCACTCCTAGTAAAGACCATAAAGATCCTCAATCACTCTATAATAATAAATTTTTTCATGAGACATGATGAGTTCACTAAAATATTAAATATCATCAAAAATTGAACACCTACTGTATCAATTAAATGTTTTTCATTTACAAGGAACTCTTCATTACTCACCTCAATATTAGGTGTATTAGGTAATTAAGATTCCTACACATAAGATTTTTGTTACTGGAGAAACAAAACTAAAAGGTATATGAACCACTGTTAGATGTTACTTCCATTAAAGATATTTCCTTCCTCTAATATAGATCATAGGTATAATGTGGATGCTGAAAATTGCATTATTCAAAAATATAAATTCATATACTATTAGTAATTTTCATAATTAAAAATTATTTAACAAATAATAAAAAATAAATTATTATTAAATCTCCCATTATTTTATGAATTCCAAAAACTTTTCACTATTGAAATTGGAATTTTTTGTTTCTAGAAAATTTTGGTGACAAAGATCTATATTCTCCTTCGAACAACCCCAATGAGGGTTGGTGATAAGACTTGAAGGTATTCAAGTATATAGATCATTTATAACTATCTGTGTGTAGGTCCATGATCTATTGAGTAGACTACCCAATCCTGAAATTTGGACATAGATTTCATCTACACATACCTTCAATTAATATCAAGTCTATCAAGGGACACTTATCTTGATTTATGCTAGTAATGTCAACCCAAACCCTTCATTAGAACACCACATTAAAAGTAAGTGTCCGAAGAAGGTTTGGTCAAACACTTCATTGTAAGGTTTTAATTCCTAATCATATAATGTAAGGCTGTGTCTAAAATATCATTTATTTTATGGATTTTTTTATCATGTGTAAAATTATCCTGTTTTATCTATTACATATCTTATTCATATTAAGTGGATTTTACTAATGTGATTAACCATGTTTTCTAAACAATTTACACATAATAAGTTTTATTATATTCCATACTTACACATTAATTTATTTATTTATGTGATCAGGGTACTGAACCCATATAAGAAATAATGCATAAGAAAGAAATAGATAAACAATAAATGTTCAGATCGTGATCTTATCTAATTGTTAATTTATAGAGTGGACAATAAATTAACCTCTAATATAGGGAAAACCTAATTGTTCCAGTCTGGAAATGAGTTACAATATCCAACCTTTCCACCTATGTATCACATGTGTTCGAACTATATTATTTATATCCTTAACCACCTCCACATTCCTTGGGATAATCCATTTATTACAAGTATTTATAAGTCATATATAGGTTAGAAGAACCATATAATTGGTTTAGAGGGCCTACATTGATAACCATGGACACAAATTTCATACATTATAGTGGAGTGATGTATGTTTATTTAATAATTAATAATTTCATACCCATGCAATAAATTAAATTAAATAAATCCAACACATACACATTTTATGGGCAATCTCATTTATGATCATACATATGTAATGAATATGCAAAATTATGATGAGTTAAAATTCATTTCTATTTCTTCATTATTATTCAGATTAATGAAACTTAATTAATTAATTAATTCCATATTTTCATAATTATCATTTTAATTATCTATGATACAACAATCATAAATTCATTCTTGAAAAATTAATGTAAGAACCCATAATTATAAATACTTACAATAAATTAATTTAGTATTTAATTATTTTTTAAAACAATATTTAAATTTTCAATTGGTGAAAATCAACAAAATAAGGTTTCTAATAACATAATTATAAATTTTATATAAATATATTCTATACTTTATTAGGAGAGTATACGACATGCACTTAAAATATACACTCCATGTGCCTCGATTTCTATATACCCAAGATATATACCTTGGGCTTTATTATATATCATGGACGGACTATATGGAATTTACTAATAAGAAACACATCAGGTGTTGAAATTTATGTGTGTCTAGGATAAATTATAGGGGAATTAGTGTGTTTCTCATCAAGATTACATTTTTTCCACTAATTAGAAACATGAATTATGGTATTAATACCATGTGTACATGAAACTAACCAAAGGACATAGTGAATTAATCGGATGTGGGACAACACACCGTTTATAATCCAGGTACATGATGTGTGTATTGAATGATGTGTGCATACATAACATAAAAAAGTATAAATGTTTATTTCATATGTGGTATGTAATGAACTATATGAAATGTTCACTGACAACATGTTATTTATTTCAATAATGATTCCAGTTGGTTGTCTCACATGGTTTGTACATTGTATATAACAACTTGGATTTCATGAATTTCACTGTTAAACTCTTTTGACTACATGGAATGTATGATAGTTATATGACATATAATATGTTATTTCATATTATAGGGTATACACATGGAGTGAAAATAATACTCTACATGTAGTTACTCCATGGTGCGTAGTGTATCCCGCAACATGACTAGGTGTACTTCACATGGGTACAGGGTGTGTACTCTAGCTACATGGTGTGTAATCTAATAAAATTTGGATGGAATCCTCAAAACATCCTGATGTAATCTCTACTCATTCTGCATCGCTTCATAGTCAACATAGAAAATTAAATAATGAATGATTTTTATTAATATGTAAAAATATCCTAATTAAAATTTTATTAAATAATGAAAAACTCTTGAAATGATGACGTAAAAAAATTATGAATATATAACAATAATTATATAAATAATTATAATTATAAAACATTAACTCTTTAATACCACCTAAATGTTTCATGAGTAGCCAAAGCACCAACATGAGAGATAAAACAAGATGTCGTCCATTTAGTGGATCATTGGAAACATTTCACATGATATGAATTCCACAACTAGTGAAAATTTTCCATCGAATATTGATTTAGAGGAATACATGAAACCTAAATAGGTTCTTTTCATGTTAAATTTATATTTAATTTATTTATGATTATACAAAACAGTTAAATCATTAAGGAACATTATTGGATAAAGATTTAAGTTATATGTAAACTCTTTGTTGGATTAGATTTATTGTGTTGAGAGGATCCAAGTGTTGAATCTCTATAGAGATGATCAACACTTTCTCCTATGATCTCTGAGTAATGACAATTGATTTAGATGTGCAAGTATGATGAATCAATTTACTTTTATTCTTCATATTGATCGCATCTACTTCTATTGTGTATAAAAAAATATCTCTAGAACTTCTTGTTCTTGATAGGAATCGATGAGGGTTAAGGGTGAGACAATTCATATGTTCACAACAATTATTAAGTCTATATTAACTCTACACAGTTGATATAAACATCTATTCTTTGAGCTTGGGTTTAGGTGAAAATATTATTTAATTATGTACCATCCCATAAATTATTACCCATTAATACCAAAACCCATTCCACAATATATATATATATATATTATTTTATAGAGGTGTCTAACTCACAAAAAGATAAATATTATTTACCTACATGGAAATAAATTTTAATCACTGGAAATTGATTTTGGTCCTCTCCAACACCTCGATATTTATTGAACACACAAATAAATATTTAATGAAATATATCACTCATAAATAAATAAAATAAAAATCTTATTTAAAATCATTCAAATAAATATGTATTAAATATTAAAAAAATAAAATAAATTATTATTTAAATAATAAATAATTATTAATTAGATTTTGAATATTAGAAATAAAAAAAACTAATAAAATTACTCCTCATCAATGAGAATGATAATTATTATAAAAATAAAATTCAAATAGAACATAATCCTAATCAATAGAAGCCTTTAGTGTCTAACCCTATAGGAATCTTTCTCATCTGAATTGGGTGGAATTGCCTAAAATCCAAGATTACTACCTATAATGGGTCAAGGAATCCAAGATAAATAACTTACTATCGAGACATTGGCAACCACATATGAATGTTTTTTTGTGAACTATAATGCCTTTTAATAGTATCCCATTGAGCATGATTCACAAATTTGGCATCAACCTATATTCATGATACGCCTTTCTTAGAAAAATTGAAATAAACATGTTTTTACACCATTCCAATGGAATTTAAGGTGGTGTTTCTATTCCAATATAAGGGTTAAGATATTTACTTCTATAAATATGAAATGAAAATCCTTCCTCAAATTATCCATTAATTACATGTTATTTCGGAGGCACCCAACTAGCCTTACATCCCATGAACATATTCTATCACATTTTCATCTTATAATCTATGTGCATGAGTCATGAAATGAATTAATGGTAATAATAATGTATAATTACTATTACACATGTTCATAGAAAACAATATCAGATGGCACCAACACTTAAGGAATTTGTAATGGTGGATTTGTTCTCATAATCTCTCATCATTGAGATTATAAAGTACTAACTTCATGAGAAGAAGGATCATATGCTTATTAATAATCACACCCAATAATGTAGATACTATGTGTCATATCATAGTATGTAATCCAACCATATAAATCTATTTAATAATATCATAATATAAATTCAATATTCTCATTATAGTGGGGATATGTTATGTACTTATCAATTTGATATAAACCTTAGTACATTATTACATTAATTCCATGTAGAACAATGAAAAATATTAATGAGAAACATGTAAGGATTTTTTATTATTAATAATTTGTTGTTTGAATATTAATTTAATCAAATTACCATATGTTGGTTCTAGAAACACAATCTCCAACATTTATTACCTATCAAACTTCAACATATAATCATATACATGGGATTTCCACCCCACGAAGCTTTGAATATCATATAAATCATTCATAGTTTCATCATATATCAACATCAAGTGAAGATACCATATGTGTAGGTTTGTAGAACTCAAATCATAGTCATGAGAATGTGAAGGCTTTAGAAAGCACAACACGAGTGCTTCGATCACTTATGTGAATACAATGTATTACCTCTACAATGATTCACTCTAAAACAATCTCAGATTTGTCTTATGCTTATACCATAATAATTAATGAGGTTTTGGGTATTTATATACTAAACTCAACCAACATAACTTTTTCAAACTGACATACCCCACTATATATAAACACCATCTAAACTCATGCTTCACGACAATGAAAATCATCAACACTAAAAGAAATATCTTCAATCTACGGTTCAGACATAAATTTTATATCATAATTAAACACACCCCAAAAACCATTTTACGAAACTTATGAATCCCATGATTTCATTTGATCACATACATGTCTCTCATGAGCTGATATTGAATTCTAATAATTTCATCATGAAGTGATATTAGTTAATGAAGAACCCAAGACCAAATGAAGAAGGGGATGTTTGAATTGGTCAAACAACACTGAAAAAATAGATCGTGCAACCCACATTGTTTTGAATGATATGAATAGATGAGAAGTGTCTCCATTTTTCCTCATCCAACATTATTATTTCAACTAATCAGACCCTCCTAAACAATCCTTATATTTTCTTCCAACATTCGATTTGGCATAAGGGTTGACACTTGGAACCACTTGACACACTACGGTCTTCACATGTCTGTGCATACTTGAAGATTCCCATTATATCATTCCATGTATGATCATATAAAGGAATTTCATGCCGTCAATATATTTCCCAGCACTGTATGGATTCTATTTATGGGAACCATGTTCTCCCACTTTCTACCATAGTCTTGGTATTGTTGACCTACTTTCCCAACCATGAAATAGATTCATGGTTCCATGAATGGGATATAGTTTTCCTAACATTGAAAATATGTTAAAAAAATACTTAGATAAAAACAAATTGTTCAAAAACATGAAACTCATCACATTCCTCCTGAAAAGTAAATATATTTTTCCATAGCCCACTTTTGATTTTGTAAAAAATATGCATTATCCCAATAAACTCTTGAAAATGTAATCTGCATTAGGAAAAGTTTAAAAATATAAAAATTTGAAACACACAATATTTTTATCTTTACAGCTTATTGATTAATATTCAGCATCAATAAAATATCAATAAACCACTTGGGTTCATCAATTCCAAATTTGGAATTTTCATATATCTATAAACATTATAAGTCCATGGTGATGGATTTTTAGAAAAAATACCAACTTTATGATCTTTACTTCGATAAACTGAATATTAAATACGTACACAGATAGATTATTTATAGTATTATTCAATTATATCTAGGATAATTCATAGACTAAGGTGTATCATATTGATCATTTAGTGATTTTAATAGAAGAGTTTTAAAAATATCATCTATTCAATAATTTTTTAAAGTGAAAGAATTTCGTCAATGATGTCTAATTACCATGTAATATGATATCTTAAGCTAGAATAATGATTGATCTAGGTAATGTAGTGGTATTAGTAGCTCAGTATCCTCCTAATATCTTCTTGTAGGTCAAGAGTTTCAAGGGTATAGACATTTTTTATTGTTATGTCATACAATATTACATTATGGTTGTTTCTTGTTTATAATTATTGATGGCTAAAGGGTGATATTGAAAATAGGAAATCAGTTTTGAGAGGCCTATAATCCATCAAATTATAATTTTACCAAAACATCGATTCCAAAATTAGTAAACCATATGATTTTTTATGAGTTTTACTATATCAGGTCTCATTTGGGCCTCAGTTTTATATTAATAAATAATTAGGTAGTTATCATGTATGTTTTGATGCATATTAGGACTCGTGCGTGTAATTAAACTACCCATTAATTAGAGTTACTACATATAGTTTTTTTTGAAGTCATTAAGACAAATCTACATTGAGGAGAAATTTATTGTTTTTATATACCATGAAAATATATGATTTATTTTTTCCAAAATATATTTGGAGCTATATAAAAACTTTTATTTAGAGTTGTTCCAAGATTATGACATCATGAATTTTCATAACCTATGTAAGGGGAATGAGATACGAGGTTAATTGATAATAAATTTACAGGAAGAATTTATACAAAAGGCATTAGAGGCGGGAAAAAAAATTGAGAATTTGGTAAATTTATATTATAATCTTCTGAAGATGGAAGGTCATGAATATTGTTTCATATTATGGAGACTTCCACATTAGTGTAGTATGATTTCAATGTAATGTTAGGGGACCTTATATTTAAATTCTATTATGTCCTTGTTTTCAATGGGGAGTTGAAGGATGGTTAGTCATAATATATAGAGAACTATATTTTATTTATGGGAAATTTTCGTTTTCCACAAAACATGAAAGATCATCTATTATGTGAGTATCACCACACACCTTTTGTAAGATCATCCCAAATTATAGAATAATTAATTGGACTTGATGAGGTAGTTTTGGGTAAATGTATAATGTGGGAAAAAATTTTGGAATCCGTAGACCCACAATCTAGGGTTCAATGCTAAAAAATTCTTCAATTTCTATCTTTGATAATAAGTTAGATAATGCAAGACAAAATTTCATTTATTTTTATTTAATTTTATATTTTGAATATAAAATCCCAGAAATAATCACACAAACCTAGAATACAAAGGTTTAACATCCATATATATTAGTAACATAAAAATATCAATTAATATATTTATGAACATTTCTCCATATTCACATAATTCTAAAAATCCTTATAGAAATCTCATATATTATACATATTTTCATAACCTGGGTAATGGAAAACATAAAAAATGAGTGATATAAATTTTTAGTAATGAAAAAAACCATATTTTCATCAAGGGTTATATCATAAACATGATATAACATGAGCATGGGAAAAAATTTCAAGTTAAAAATATATAACAAATGGGTATCTTCCATATTATAGAAGGGAATATAATATCAAATGAATAAAAATATACAATTTCATAATAGTGAATAAATCATGAGACAATAATCATTGTATTGGGTGCATTATATAGGTATATAACCTAGAAATGTGGAATAATCCGAATCATAAAAAATCATAACATTCTTAACATAGCTATCCAAATTTAGGTCCATCCTCAATCATGTTTCCATAGATTCACACTTTCAGGTAAACTCTCATTCTAGTGGAAATATATATACAATAATTAGGTTTATTCAGAAAATATTATTAACATATCTAACTACTAAAAATTTCCATAAATAATATCTAATTATGTTCATTCTAAATTATATGAACATATCTAATAGATAATCATGTCTATGCACAACATCATTATCTCAGGATATATAGAAACATAAACAACACATTGGAAATCTATATATAACCACACCTTTCCCATAATGATAATACATACACATGTGTTCTCAATAAAATCAATAATATATCATACCATGAAGAACCCATGGAATGAATAAGGGCTTTATAACAATTATAAGGTATATTTCATAAAATGGACTCAAGAGATAGATGGTTGATAGAAAAATTTGAATCACATAATAATAGTATTTCAAAAGTAAAATATGGAAGTTATTCACAAAAAATAATTTCTTAGGAAGTGGACATTTTGGAGATTAAGGGATAAATGGAAGAGAATTCATAAGGGAAAAATATTTAGTAAACATTTATTGATATTTTCATAAATAGATAAAGTTATGATCCACCTTAAAAATCACATTCAAGATGGTAACATGAAAATATTTCTATAAAAAAATCATTAAAATTGATCCTAATAATTGTTCCTTGATATAAAAAACAATTATGTCAACAAATGAATATTGGATGTTAAAAGATACAATCATAATAATAAATTATTTTTTAGTATTATAAAAAACTTTATTCAAGACCACATCGTATATTGTATTATAAAACATACATATAAAAATATATACATAGAAATTTTAAGATCACATGAGAAAATATATATTTAGATTTAAAAAAATATTGGAATCCATTTCTTGAAATAATGAATATGGAAATGGACGAGAAAGAATAAGGAGAGGATGGAAAATATTCTTAACAATTTTATAATTTTTTTAAAATGTAATATATCACAAAAGAATATTGGAAAAAGAAATATCATTTTCACAAGGGAAATAAAAAATATCAAATAATAAAATATTTAAATGGAATTAAGTAATCATAGACGAACGAAGGTCTAAAAGAAATATTATATCTCAAAGAATGCAGATTTGAGTTAACAAAATACCTTAGGAATATAATAAAATTTTTAGTAACAATCCATAAAAAACGTGGTTTAAAAAATAATTGTAAATTTATTTGAAATAATTAATAAGTAGAATTTTATAAGATCATATGATATATTAGATAAAACATACAAAAAATTGACTTTAAAAAGAAACATTATAAATAAAATAAATTAAATTGAGTTAATGAAAACCCATATAACATCGGTAACATTTTAATAAAAAGCACATTGAAGGGAATAACAAGAATTGAATTTTTAGACCACTTGGTTTTAAGGAGTGTTATGATAAAATATAGTTATAATAAATTATTTACATAATATAAAATAAAAAATTTTGTGGAAATTAATTTGTCTCAAATAAAGGAAATATATATGTGAAACCCCTTACCTTTTCTCTCAACTTCAAAAAAAAGATTTAGAATATTTTCTAATAAAAATAAAAATATTAACAAATTACATTATAAACATAATTATATGTATTAACTTCTCTACTCTATAATTATAATCACTCATTTTACATTCATTGATTATTTTTTATTTTTTATTTTCAGATATAAGTGATTCTGATTGTTTCACTCATGATTTGTAATGTTGTTGTAGATCACCATAATTAGACACCAGTTTCATCATTAATATATTATTTTGAGTACCATAATATATTTTCCATAATTATTTATAAATATCTAATGTAATTTAGTGTGATTTTAATTATTATTCATTAAAATGTAATTAGAGATGAACTAGTTTCTGTAATTTTTTGAGAATAAAAGGTATTATATTAATAACTATTTTAAAAATTAATATTACCACTATAGAACCGAAAAAATTATTTTCTCATTAATATATAATCTTACTAGTAATTTTTTTTTTGATATTAATCCATTAAAGAAATGTATAGATTTGTTCACCTTGGTGGTTAAACCAACATAAACAAGAACATGACATATTCAATGAAAAAATATGAATATAAAGTAATTTATTAATAACTTCATTATTAAAAAAGTAAAATGTTCTTATTTTGGTGTTATTAATGTGATATATAATAATTTTTATGAGTTTTAAGAATATGGTGAATTAAAAACAATGATAAGAGGAAATAATTATTCATCTTGGCACTCTTAGATTAGGTGGATCAATTTTCAATGTTTATTCATTGTTTTTTTATTAATATACTCAATAATGTATCTCTATAGAATATTTATAGTATCATAAAAAATATTTTTCATTTATTAAATAAATTATTAAAACCATCCATGTATGTAAATGATGAAAAGTGATTTACATCATTTATAGAAGTTGTTTTCTAGACATAATGTGGGACATATATTCATTTTCTAATGGATGGGAGGGAGATAGAAAAAGGTTCTTCTGTTATAATAATAGAATTTCATTATACTAATTATACTGATGTCATTAAACTTGTAAAATTATTACAGTTCTAATTGTTAAATATAGATAATAATAGGGAAGGGATTCGATAATACATATATAGAGGACTCATATCTTCTTTCAAAGAACATATGGGAAATAGAGGAATTGATGGTCATTCTTGAAACCATGAGATGAAGAATGTAGGGAATAATTATAGGAGATATATATTTTTATAGGTATTCAAGGTAAATTTCGTAGATATTGGTGTCGTGATGTGGGTGTAAGTGAGATCCTTTTATAGGTGAAAATGAGGGAAAAAACTAGGAAACTAATGTTTTGTGAGGGTTAAAGATGGAATTGCATATGAGTTAGGTGATTTTCGTAAATATTTTTTTTGAGAAATTTGTTTATGACATGTCAACTGAACAAACAACTTTTATAATTTCTATGTGTCAGGTTGTTTTAGAAAATCTAAATCCATGGTAGATTACACAATATTTTATCCCATATCCTTCCTTAAATATTTACTATCGCAGTAATATTTTTACAAAAAATATAATATGCACTTTTATAAAAAATATTGACATTTTTATTCAAAATTTGAACATCATTTAATCTAATTAAATTGAAAGATATGATAAAAATATGTTTTATATATATACATAAGATATAAAAACAATTATGTAGAATAAATTTCTTTTTATATATTATGCGTTTTTAATCTTATATCCTATCAAATATATATCAAACTAATGTTAATATAATATTCAAAAAAAAATTATGTAATTGTTGAAATAACCATAATATTTTTATTTTATTGTATTAAAAATTCACAGCAAGATAAATTATTCATTTATTTAAAATATATATAAAGAACAAAATGATATTATTAATTATTTTTTACTCTGATTGAATTATATTAACATGTCTAAATTAAAAAATAACTTTAAAATACATTATATTAGAAATAAAAAATGTTTCAAAAGATATTTGATATATTTATAGATTATTTCATTATAATTTTATATTTATATATTCAAAAAATTAACTTTTATAATCCCTTGTGATTTTCAGTATGTCTTAAGGATAAGATAAGAAATTGTGGTCTTAATTAGTGGTGACATAGCTACACTAAATCTCAAAGTGATTTCCATGATCTTAAATATCATCTCTAAAAGTTTTCCCTCAAGCAGCACTTATTGGATTTATTTTCTTGGACATGGTCTATGGAAATCCCTAGGGAAGCTACATCCCATCCAATATTGGATAAATGATCTTCATAAGGAAGCATACTACTATAAAATTCCATTTATTTCTATTTTATATATATTTAGTAATGTGGTATCTTTAATATATTCCTTGTAATTCAAAACTTATATTTCAATTGGAATATAATCATGATGTCTTTATAGGATTAACAGACTTATATAATGGGTATATTTCATTTTTATGTATAACCTAAAATCATTCATCTTATTTTTTATCTATTAATATTTCAATTATATAACTACATCCCTAAATTAATTATATTATCTCAACTGGTTTATTACCAATATGTGGAACCATGAAGATACAAATTTTAGGTTTACAAACATTTTATTCACTTAAGGTTTTATAAAACATATACTTATCCTAATTTTGTTTTTAATTACATTATCATAATGAATTTATCTTAAATTGTAATATTTTTACCTCAAAAAATGAATAATTGTTTTTTATTTCTTAGTTATATGATAAATAATTTATTCAAAAAATATGTATTTATAGGTAAATTGATAATAAAATATTAGGGTCTTACATAGTTGAGTTTTTTTTGTGACACATCAATTTTTGGTAGGATAAGGTGCATCATTCCATTGAATTATGATTTAGGTATTCTATAATAATTTAATTATGAATGTGTAATGAAATAAAAATGGAATTTATGAATGACATAGCAGGAAGAAAATTAAGAATAAAATTAGATGGATAATTAGTTATTAGATAGATGGTGTCTTCTCACATCTTATATATTTGATAAGAGTGATTGTTTTCAATGTTAGAAAGATTATATGTATATAAGGTAGTGAAGTTTTATGATGAATCATTTACAATAATTTTAATAATGAACCTTGTACTACATTGATAATATGATGATGGTAACAATAAGATTATCCACCCAGCTACGTTTGAAAATTTTTACCCATCATCAAATGAAAGGAAATATGTAGGGGATGATCCAAAATTGAAAGGTCTTGTTATGGGCATGCCTTGGTATGTTTTTGGGAGAATGGTTAGGGAAACGTCCCCTAGTGTAGTTTGGATACAAAAACATTATCCACCCACTATATTCATGGAATTTTTTCAAAAATTATATCGGATACCTTGTAGATCATTATTGTGATAATTTGTGGTTGGTGAGTTGGAACTCTATGACCTCACAAATTTCAGAGTTTTTCCAAGAAAATAATATCATATTTAGGAGTGGGTGTGGAAATTAATTTTTTTAAAAACTCATATAATAAAGAAGGATAAATTTAGAGTTTCATGAAGGAAAACATTTCCTTATAAATTCCTCATAATGGAATTGATCGTAAAAAAGTATAGTAGGGGTTATAAATTCTTATAAAGGTTCGTGGGTATTATATTCATCCTACAGTTAGTTGGAGATGTGTCTTATTATTTATCATAACCACCATATCTAGAGTGAGTGAATTATGTGCTCTATCTTCCATATATGTAGAGTTATAAACATGACCATTCTCATGTTGTTACTTATAGTGAATTAAATATAGAATATGATGATTCATTTGTAGAGAAACTTATAAAGATTCACTATTGTTCGATGTGGGTTCTATAGGGGTTAGAGATATCTCTAGTTTAGATGTTGTGAAGGAATAACAGTTTAAATAATATTACGTAGGTTTTTAAGGAACATATAAAGTCACAATACATTTAACAGTCACTTAATTTTGTCATCTAAACATATTTTTATTTTAGTTATGGTAAATTTTTATTCTAGTGTGAAATTTTTTATAACGTGGGGGAAATGTTGTGATTTTTTCTATTAAAATATGTTTCCTTTTTTGATTATGAAATTTTTTAAAGGTGGGGATCATTTATTGTTCCATGTTATTTATTCGAATAACTTCTCATAATCTAATATGTTGGGTTTTTTGTTGATTTCATGGATTTTTTATGCAATTTTCTATTTAATAACATCCTTTGATGGTTTATTGAGTTTAATGAGAAGTTTTGAAAATAAATATTTTTATTATAAATATGGGCCTAGCTAATAATTTAAATAGGTTATAAAATTTTGAAATTTTAATAACCATTTGAAAAAAATTTAAGATTTTATTGGGTTGATAATTTGCAGTTGTTTAGAAAAAACTAATATATTTTCTATATTTGGTGATATAAAAAATTTGAGTACAAAACTATATATATACCCATATTATAAAGACATTTTACCCAACCCTTACATTATTTATATTCTACCTTAGAGTCATCCACTATGTTGGAAATGATCATTGAATATTGATCAAAAGAATATCACGAACTCATCCTGAGGAATCAATCTTTGATTTTAAGCTTTTTCATACAAATTCACATGCATTCCTTTTTTATTATGCTCATAATTAAATAAATTTCCCCAATACTTAATCAAATACCTCGACCTTATATAAACATGAATATCTCTATGATTTAAAATAGCACGAATTTTTTTTCCAAAAATTTCAGGTATATTTCTAAAGATAAACTAGAGAGAAATTTTGACATCACTTTTCAATAATGTAGTAAAAACTACTCTATATAATGAATTAAATTGATTTTTATATAGTGAAAATGTGTTATTGCAGATGAACACATTCCCCTTATTTAGTATATTACAATATCGGTGAGCACCATGTCATCTATCCCATGAAAAGTGTGTCGCAAATAGTGTAATTAGAAATACATAATCAGGGAAGAAGTAAAAAATGGGTTTGGTGATTATATAATGGATGAAAATTTTAATTCCCAAAAAATATAAAATAAGAACATTAAATTCAATATCATATATGACACCCAATACCAAGCGTGTAACAGAATATAATATCTTGAAAAATTATAATATATTTAATATTTTAAATAAACTCAATATATTTTATAGATTTAAATGCATAAGAAACTGAGTTGGAATATGCCTCATTCAACAATGAGTTTCCTCAATGTCTTGTGTCACATGCAAGATTGATTTTTACCAAACAAAAATATATTATTAAAACATTATTATTTAATATAATAAGATATAACCTACCATTAAATTTTTGGTTATGAATAGGATTAAATAACTTATGAAAATATATGGTTTACATCAATATGAATTTTCTTAATTGGTTACAAATTAATTATAAATGGATATAAGAACCAATTGAATAAAAAGTGATTATTTAATAGAAAACTATTTTTATGTTCACAAAGATGTTTTAACCAAATAAATTAAATTAATTACAATTAGTGAGTTATATTAATTTTATATTTTTTTTATATTAAATATAATATTAATGATATTTATCCAATAAATTTTATAGACATATAATAAGAATACACCCAATTTTACCCATAAAATGTTATATTTTTATTAAGGCATTTTTATCACATTCTAATGGAAAAAATATTTTAAATAAAATTTTATAGATTCTATATATAAAAATAAATTTTTAATTTTAATGTGAATCATAAAAATCTGGTTAGTGTTATTTTTTTGTATTTTTTTGTGAAGTTTCATTTTTTAATGAATAGTGAAAAATTGTGAATTTCAGTTCATAACTACTTTTTCATCCAATTTATTTAAAATGATATATAATTTTTTGATTTTTTAATTTTCAATTATATAATATCTTTATCAATTAATCCAATATAGGTAATTTTAATCAATTTCAATTTTAAATGGAATATAAAATAATAGTAATCTTTCGACCATTTTGACATTAAAGACCAGCATTCTCATCCCATCTATGCGATTGAATTTAAATTAATGTCTACCAATAATGTGTCTATAAGATGAAAAATGGATTCCAATTTTGGAATATTCATAATTTAGAATTTATAATAATGTAAACTAAGTTTATGATCAAAAATAGTATTGAAAAAAAGTAAAATTAAACACAACAATTTAGGTGAAATTAATCATAACATGAGACTGAACATTAAACATAAGGGAAACAATGACCTATACACTATCCCAAAATCCATTGGATTTTTATATTTAGAATATGTCCTCCATTTTATCTAATTTTGCGAATTATTGGATCTGAATTGAATGATAAAAACATGGGTGGAATTCCCTTTCGCAAATTTTACAGGAGTGCCCCTCCTCTTCCACATTAAAAAGAATCCTCATCTCCCATTTCATCACACCTATCAAGCCACATTGGGTCAAAAAATATCATCCTAGATAGATCATAAAAATATTTCAACATAAAATATAATCATCCCTATGGTCATAAATCCATCCAAGTAATCCCTTTGGTTCAAACCAAAAGGAGTTACCCGATTAATAGGTAAAATAATTCCATAAGGTCTTTAGATATTTTCCATTATCCACCACATAAAATATTATTATTACATTATTATGTAAAAATAAATTATCCTTAATATAATAGTATTTTTTATTCTAATGGCTCTACCTAAACTCACACACACATCCATCTAATGGGTAGGGAAGATATTATTTGCATGAACAATGAAATACCACCTCATGAAATCATGATTGTTCATTATTCATTTACTGAATCTCATGGATTTTATTATTATGGAAAATATAATTATATATGATATATATGATACTTATTATTTATTTATTATTCTTTAATTATATTATAGCACATACCCTTATAATTTAGATTTTTTGTATATTTGAAAACATCGTTTGTGGAAGGGTGGACTGCCGCCTCCTAAAGTAGTGTGATTCATTTGTATGATACATGAAATGTATAAATAATGATTTTAATTATAAATATGTGACAAAAAAACATATATATTATATTAATGACATAATTAACTATATATATATATATCATATTCTCTACTACCCTTTCGCACACTAAAAAGTGATAACGTCATTCATGAACGTGTAGACTACCATATACTCAACACAATGTGATTCATTTTACATCACAAAAAAAATTATATATAACTATATATGATTATATACCATTTTATTTATGATATTAATATCATTATTTATATATATAGTGTTACTTTTCTTCTTTTTATAACAATTATTGAAAAATGGGAATGTTACACATTCATACATATGAACTAACGTCTGTATGATTGTAATATTGGTTCATTTTTTATAAACATATTTAATTATTGGTTAAAAAAATAATATATATATATATATATATATAATTATTTTACTACTATTATTCTAAATATGTAAGATAATGACCCCTTTAACAAAAGTTGACATACAAAAGTTTTTTTCACACATAAACTGAATTTGGTCCAAACACCTAATGTAAAAATCATGGTTTTATTAGTTGTATAAAACATGGTAAGAAGTGAAAAATTTATGATAAAAATGAAAATTTTTGTCAAGGAATTAAATAATTAACATAATTTTTTTAATCATGAATGTAAAGACACATGATACAAATCGGATGCATGGTAAGGGACTCTTGTCTCACTTTTCTTTCGTTGAGGCATATTCCATTTACACTATGTACATTTTTTGTGTGGTGTAAATAATGAAAATTTGGATATAATATATCAATATTTATTTCATTTTCATGGTATTTAAATGTTTTATTTTATAATAATTACTTTTGGGTCTTCCAATTCATATGATACCATAGTGGTAAGGGATTTGGTCTCAGTTTACATTCCATTGAGACTTATTTTTGTTTTGAACCATTCAATTTTATATGTTTTATGCATTTCCCATTGAAATTTTGTATAATGAATCTACTTATTCTCATGATACTATATGTTTCATTTAATTCATGGAGAATTATGATTTAAATGTTTCAAGGTGTCATGGGAATCCTTGGATTTTTAAAGATTATTTTCCCTCAAGAATGTTTTAATGTCAACAACCATGGTTGTTAAATATACTCCTTTGTCGTATTATGGATAAATCTCTATTATTTATTAAATATGGATATTTGTTATGTCACATTGTTTATTTTGTATATGAGTAATTACTTATACATTCAATTCATGGGTTGGGTACCATTTAAGACAAGCCCTAATGGTTTGGGATTGGTTAATGCAAGCCATTCAATGCATTGGTAGTCTCATGAGACAAATCAGTTGGCCAAATAAAAATATATTAAACTACCTCTTGTTAGTAAAGGCGTAATTTTACTCTTAAACATGACATATGATAATTAAAAATTACCTTTATTGATAATTAATTTATTGTTATTTATCCATGATATTTTATGTCGACATCTCTACGAATGAATTCAATTTTTCATTTCATTGATTAAATGGTATGTGTATTATATTTCTTACTATTACATGTTGATATTTAATTTTCTAATCATTTTATTGGAATGTGTTATCAGTTATTTACCTTTTAATGAAAATCTATTTTCATTTATTTATTATTGCTTTTGCTGTACTTTTACACTTACTGATCATTTGAGCTCACCCATATTATGTTTCCTTTCCCCAAGAATCTATTAACTAAGAATGATATGAAAAGATATTATAGATGGAATAAAGTTATTAACCTAAAATTTATCTATATAGAGAAAAAATTATGTTGTAATTATTGTATTCATTTCATAGATATGTATCTGGTTTTCCTAGACGACTAAACTCTTTAGTATTTTCGGATTTGATTCCTTATAATAATTCCAATTTAATTGATATTAGACCATGGATTCCGGATATCTGGGGTCGGGTCACTGTAATTGTTATCATAGGATTTTTAGTGGAAACCTTGGGAATTAGATTTATGATAGTATAGATTTGATAACATAGCTATAAGGTGGAATTTGAGGATAAGTATAGAGAAAAACCATATAAATTTGTAAAAGTTCAGATTATATGGGTATTATGAGAAATACATCATTCTATAGATACAACATGTTGATCCTATTATGACACTGATGTACCTAGGATAAAAAAATCTTATAAGGTGTGATATGCCCAAATAAATGTAACCTGATATATGATAACGTGCCTTACTATGAACCTGGTGTGACACTCCCAGGAGATACACTTAGAAAAAATCACTTTTTATTTACAAACCATTATGAATTATTTTGATAATGAAATACCTAGGTTAAACCTATGGTGTATTGTATTAAAAATCATGTGTTAAGATTTTTAAATCCTAAAAATTATTATATGAATTTTCCAATATGATTATTGATTCTCATAGTAAGGTTTTTGGTATTATGACATATCCTCCTCTATAAGATAAACTCAAAACCCAGGAATATCCTATGTAGAAATAGAAGGATAAAGTATTTATGTATTTTGATTGTATTGAAAACCTATGTTAAAAGTCTATTTTATGATTAACTTTATTTAAATGATTTCCATCATATTTATTTTTTAAATTATATTATTTTGGTTTTATAAAATTAAAACCTATATTTTGAGTGACAACGCATGAAGTTCGGTAAGGACTGTGTTCTTGAACCCATGACTAAAGGAAAATGTGGGATTCAGACCCACCACTGACCTATGTCATATTATAGTAAATATGTAATTGTATGTATTTAAACAGTTTAAAAAAATTAATGATAAATGAGTAGTATAATGTTTTAGGTTTATATATTAATTTGTTAACCATATTGACATTGGAGAATATATTGAGAAAAATAGTTTGACTTTTCACTCTTTATGTGCATTATGATTCGTTAATAGTTTATTTTAGTTCATCAGGAATCAATGTTAATTTTTGGATATCCATTTCATGAAGTAAGTTATGAATTTGAATTTGATCGAAGAACAAAAAAATATGGAATTATTTATATGAAATTAAAACATATTATTTATTTAAATTTCCTTATATCTATAGGTAGTAAAGAAATTTCTCAACATAATGAAAAGAATATGTAAAAAAATGATTTTTTAATTCAAATTTTTTTACTAAACAGAAGGTCTTCTAAATTATCATAGATTTATGGATTTGAGGACCTAAGATCTCCATATAACATTCACTTGTTTGTGACTTATGAACTCAATCACTCCCTATAAATATTTTCTCTTTTCATATAATTACATATCTCTACTTTCCACTAATGTTCTCCGACTTAGAGACCTAGTTATATGTTAGTCCACGTGACCATTGCACTTCCCATTCTATAATTTATAGCAGATGTTTTATGAAACCTTCACATGATGTCATATTTCAACATAGGAAATATAAAAAACAATATTTGTATGATTGAGTTCAAATTTAGAGGGAACAATTTAATTATTGTGGAGAGAATGAAATGCCCCAGAAATCTACAGTAAGAACATTGTATTAAAAAGTGTGTATGGAACACAACACCAGGCATGTAAGGGAATATAATATCCCAAGAAATTGTAACATATTAACTATTTTAAATAAATTAAATATATTTTATATCTTTCAATTCACACGAAACTGACTTATTTTACATCGCTCACAATAACGAGTTTCTTTTATGAATTTTGTTACATGAAAGACCGAGTTTTACTAAACAACAATATATTATTAAAATATTATTATTTAATAAAATAAGATATAACATTGCCATTAAATTAAAGGTTATGAATAGTATTAAAAAACTTATAAAAATATATGGTTTACAAAAATTTAAAATTATTTTATTGTTTACAAATTAATTATAAATGGATATAAGAACCAATTGAATATAAAAGGAATATTTTTATAGAAAACTATTTTTATGCTCATAAAACACTTTTACCCAAATAAATTTAATTAATTAAAATTAGTGATTGATTTTAATTTAATAGAGTTATTATATATTCAATAAAATATTTTTATATACATTTAATATATTTTATATACATAAGATAAGAACAAGCACAATTTTTCAAATAAAATTCTATATTTATATTAAGACACCTTTATTGTCTTTTAATGGAGATCCCATTTTAAATAATAATTTTGGAAATTTTAGATATTATATATGTCAAAATAAACATAATACTATAAATATAAATATACAAATTAGGTTAGGGTAATTTTTTGTTATTTTCCTGTAAAGATTTATTTTTTAAGCAATCAAGAAAATAATGAATTTTAGTTCACAAATGCTTTTACATATAATTTAATTATATTGTTAAATCATATTTTAAATTGTTTATCATGTTTAATTAGATCATATGTTTTTCAATTTATCCAATTTAGGTCATTGTAATCCATTACTATTTGAAATTGTATATATAACATAGTAAACATTCAAAGGCTTTTTCATTAAAAACATGCATTATCATCCCTTATATGGGATTAAATTTTGTTAATTTCTACAACTTATGTTATTTGAATCTGTAAAAATGGTTTCCTTATTTTAAATCATTACAATTTATAATTTCTAATATGGTCAACTTTGTTTTTTACCAAAAAATATTTGTGAATGTAATTAAAATTAATTATAATGATTAAGGTTAAATTAAGAATAACATGAGACTAAAATATAATCTTAAGGACCAAAATGACCTATAAAACATTCCAAAATTAATTATATGGAAATATATAGAAAAAATAAACCCTTTTATATAATTCTTACCATTATTTTATCCACTTTTAATTGGAAAAACATGGGAGGAATTACCCTTCCTGAAAATTTACAAGAGTGTCACTCCTCCTCCACTATAAAAGGCCTCCTCCCATCCCACTTCCTCATACCTCTCAAGAAACCTTCTATATACCAATATATTACCAAATAGATCTAAAATAAACCTAAAATAAACCTATAATACACCCCTTGGGGTGAAATCAAACCAATTAATCCATTTGGTTCAAATCAAAATGATTTACTCGATTAAGAGGTTACATCTTTCCTTGAACTATTTAGTTTTATTTACATTGTCCACCTCATAAACTGTTATTGTTCAAGTATTATAGAAAAAATTTATACTCAATATAATATTATGTGTTTACTCTAAGGTTTCAACCAAAAATCACAAACACTTCTATATAATGGATAACAAACAAACTGTTTATGTGTACGATGAAATACGACCTTACGAAACAATGATTGTTCACTCTTTATTTACTACCTATCATGGTGCTCATTATTATGGAAAATATATTTATATATGATATATATGATAATTTTGTTTCCTATTTAATTATTTTATGACACATAAAATTAAACTTTCCATTTTTTGTAAATATGATTACGTTATTTGTTGAAGTGTGGAGTACGACCTCCTAAAAGCGACGTGATTCATTCACACGATAGATGGAATGTGTAAAGGATAGTTTTAATTAAAAATATATGAAATAAATAAAATATATACTTTATTCATTACATAATTACCTATTTTTAAATAATATATATATATATATATATATATTTCATTTTCTATATTTCATTTTCACACACACAAAAGTGATAATGTCGGTCGTAGACATGTGGACTACTACCTCCTCAACACGATGTGAATACTTTTACATAAAAATAATTATATATAATTATATATTAATATATAAAATTTTATTTATGATATAATTATTGAATGATATAGGGTTACGTATCTTCTCTCGATAACGATCATTTAAAATTGGTAATGTGGCTCATGTGTACGTACAACCTATCATCTCCATGATTGTAACATTGGTACATTTATCAAAAACATATTTAAATACTGTTTTTAAAATGATAATTTATTTAGAAATATAATAACTATGTTATTATTATTATTCTAAAGATTTTATATAATGATCCCTTTTACCGTAGTTGGCCTACAAAAGTTGTTTTTGACACGTAAATTGAATTTGTTAAAAAAACTTGATGTAAACATAATTTTTTAACTAGTTGTATATGAAATGGTAATATGTTAAATAAAATTTATGATAAAAATGTAAAATTTTATCATGAAAATAAATAATTAACATATGTTTTTTAATCTATAATATAAAGACACACAAGATAAATCAAACGCTAGGTAAGGGATTATTGTCTCACTTTTCTTTTTGTGAGGAATATTCCATTAAAACCAATTACTTATTTTGTGTGGTGTAACTAATTACCATTTTGAAATAATATAGAATGAATTATTTTGTCTTCATGGTTCTTAAATGTTTCATTGGATTATATTTACTTTTCGGAATTCTAATTCATATGTTACCATAGTTGTAAGGGATTTCATCTCAATTTAAATTCCATTGAGACTTATTTTTGTTATGAAAAAATTAACATTTATATGGTGTATGTATTTCCCTCTGAAATTTTATATTATGAATATAATTAATATAATTATACTTTAAATTTCATTTAATTCACTTGGAATTATGATTTAAATGTTTCAAAGTTGAATTGGACACATTGGAATGTTTAAGGATTAATTTTCCTCAATAATATTTTAATGAAAAACACCCTTTTTATTACTTATACTCCTTTATTTACTATTGATAAACACATATTATTTATTCAGTAAGGATATTTAATAAGTAACATTGTTCATTTGATATATGAGGAATGATTTGAACATGAAATACATTGGTTGGGGACCGTTTAAGGAAATCCCTACAGGTTGGGGACCAGTTAATGCAAACCCCTCGACACATAAGTTGTCAGATGAGAAAAATTAGTTTGAAAACCCATAATAGTTTAAGCTACCTATTAACAGTAAAGGTATCATGTTCCTAGGAAACATTACAATAAATAATCAACCATTTACGTTATTAATTAATAATATAGTATTATTTATCCATGATATTTTTCATTGACATATCTATGGATGAATTTCATTTTCATTTAATTGATTAAATGGCAAGTATATTCAATTCCTTACCATTCCATGTTTATATTTCATTGCCTGTTAATTCAAATAGAATGTGTTATTAGCTATTTACATTTAAATATTAATTTATTCTCATTGATTATATATTTCTTCTACTTTAATTTAACGTTACTGAGCATTTGATCTCACCCTTATTATGTTTATTTCCCCTATGAATTCAAGAAGTGAAAAAAATATGCAAGGATATGCCAGATGGAATAATGTTATTCTCCTAGAAGTTATTTATTTTTAAAAAAATTATTTTGTTATCAGTGTATTATTTTCTCAAGTATGTATCTGGTTTAACAAGACTACTGAATTCTTCGGTCCTTTGAGATTTGATTCCTTGTAATCATGGCAATGTAATTTATAACTAACACTGGATTCGAGAATTTTGGGGGTCGGGTTTCTTAAAAAATGTAGTGTTGGGTTTCCTGAAAATAAAAACTAACTATTTCACTTTAATTTAGTTCATTTTAATTACATGGTAAGTGAGTCAGTCTAACTCACCCTAAATAACCAAAAAAATTTCAAATTCAATGGAAAACATCACCAAATACCATTTAAACATCTCTTAATTAATTTCCAAGGGACATCTATTGATAATAATGGATATTACAGGATATGATACCAACTATCTACTAAGATAATTACATCCCACTATTTTTAATGTGTGTGATTCCTCCTTTTCTAGAGGTTAGGTATTATGTTGGGATTTTCAATCCCACAAATGTGGTTTTCTATCATAATATTATAGAGGTTCACTTCTATAATATCCCCTTTAACACGTTATGGCATCCTAAGAAATATTTTCAAGAGTCATATTCCACTTTTTCCAAATCACACATCACCTTATATTCATATACCTATAGTACTTATTGTATAATTAGTATGAAATAAGGCATAAACTATAGACAAAATCATTAATAGAAAATATATCATGAGTGAATTAACTAAAAAACATAATCCATATTAATATATATATATATATGTGTGTGTGTGTATATGCACAACATTATATAAACAACAAAAATACATATGAAATACTAGATGGGGACTATAATTATGGTTTATATTGATCTCAAACTAACTACCTAAAATAATAAGTTCAATCCAATAGCTTCTTCTTTTTATGGATTTACTTGTCCCATGGTGATCTACACATCTATTCCTATAACATGATCTTACCAAAAAAATCATCTATTTATATTCTCTTTCTCATCGAGTTTATATTCCATTTATTTTAATTCTCATGAATGATTGTGTGATTTATGCTTGTGTACATTAGAATCCAAGATCATGACTATTTATGATTCTTGATTACTTATTCTCTAAGAATGAATTTTTTCAGTCATGTCCATAAACTCCAATTTTTTCTTTTCTATAGGACCATATTCCACATTTAATGTTTATTGAGGAATTGCCGAAAATTTTATAGACTATTATAATTAGATATTTAATGTATCCTTATATTTCATATATTCCACATAGACATGAGATGTCACATTTGTATCTTCTTCCTCTTTTCGGACAATCAATAAATTACCACAAATATAATGACAAAAATAGTGTCCATATTATGTTTATTAGAGACCATGGTATAAAACCTAGTTTCTAATTAGCATAGTGTAAATTGATGGTAAAATATATACTCAATGTAAAATATACTACTATGTTGTATTGAGGATGGAATGTGAGGCTCAACCAATAGATGGTATTTGAAATTTTCCACATGCAATATCTGGATTTGAGGCTATATTTGGTCGTGAATAGATTACAAATTACACCTTGAGGCTATTTTAGATTTCCCTCGGGTTACATAACCAGTTAATTTTTAATTCCCAATTTCATAACCTAGAAATGTAAGGATAAATAGAGGGCCAACATAGTGTGTGTAAGGTTTTCATGCTACATTGGTTATGGTATAAAGCCTAAATTTTCTCCATGAAACTATGTTGGAGGGAAACATATATTTTAGATTTTTGTGAAGTAATTTTAGCCTAAAAATTCCTGGTAATGTTGTAATGTAGGGAAAATTGTTCACTCTATCAAATTTTTTTGATCCATTTCCATTAATAAATTAAGGATGGAGGATTCTCAGGGGATAATAGGGTATTTGTTTGTGCCATACCTTTTTTAAAGGTTATAAATGTGAGGTTATATTGGATAGTAAATGTAATAATATCCTCCAACATAGAATAAAATTTCCTATAAATATAGTTTTAGGATCACCATAAAATTTTTTCTAAACACTTTACCTCTTCTCATGTTCTTCCAAAGCTAGAATCTATTGATTATATAAAATCTAAAATAAATAAAATTCTCAATAGTAATCATAAATTCATAAAATATATTTTTTTCATCGAATTTATAACATTATGAAGATTTAAACAACTAATATCAATGTATCCAAAAACCCTACAAACTATAATTAGATAATTGAAATTAATATAAACCAAACAAATTATTTTTAAAAAACTATCAAAAAAATAGTAAAAAAATAGGAAAATAACATCAATAATCACTGGATCGATTATTATCCAATAATTACTATAAATTAAAATTTATAATCAATTTTTAGTTAACCATAAAATGATTCAATGGTTAATGATTTTTAAATGGTATGAAACTAACTGAATCAAGATATCAATTGAGGTTACCATAAAAAATCCCTCTCTTGGGTTATTTAATAACTAATCCAAATAAAACCTCATTGATTAAAAAAAATAACAATCTTATACTTCGTAATACCCATTTTTGAATTAGTTCAACATTACCATTGCATTGTATCTCCATTAATAACATGTCATTTAATCTGATTTTGTTATTTTTGATCCATATCATGTGAAATTTCATATATTCATAGAGTTGGGATATTCTATAACTAAACCATCCAAAAATACTAGGCATCCACTTCGCATATTTTTAATATCAAAGGCACAGAAGTAATATATGTGTATCTTTCTATAAGTTTTCTATTTACACATACTAATGGATTTTCATTTCTACTCACACACCTAATACTAATATAAATTATGAAATATATAGTTTGATCCAGACAACTACTTTTACACTAGTTTATATGAAAATTATATTTATTTTTTTATTCGATCTATGAGGTGATAGTATTTCAAATAAAACAATTCACCGATGATTGTGTTAAAAACTATAGTCTAAACATGTCTTAATTTTTATTATATAAAAATATATAATTTTGAAAAAATTACACCAATTCATTCAATGGGTTTCAATGTTTTTAGGTATATTTTATATCATAGGGAATTATAGAAAAAATTCTCATGTTGATTATTCACACAAACACCTATGTATACTTGATAACCCACCACCCTCTCTCTCTCATACAAACACACTTACAGAAAATATTTTACCTTCATATAAAATATTAATCTAACTAGATATATGTAGTGTATAATAATAGCTAAAATTTAAATGAATATAAATAAACATGTATAGTTATATCCCCTTGTTGTTCCTTTTTCATCTTGATTTTTCTATCCATTTCCATGTTTTTTTATTCACTATATAACCATATATTAATATCTAGTACATAATCAGTGTAGTGAGATGTGTCTTATTGAAATTAAAATGAATTAAAACAATAATATTTTGGGTTACCTCTCAACTAGTTCGTAGGTTTTATAACCATCAGAAACAATCCTTATGAATAACTATCCATAATAAATTGTTGATGTAGCTTCCGAATATGGAACCACCGCAAGTTCAATTCTCATTTTCTCCTCCAAATGGTTACTCTTCCATTTAATTAAAGTGTTAATTTTTAGTATCCCTTCAGCCAAAATACTAAAAAATGACATAGTATTTTCCCATAACTAGTAAAATATAAAAATATACATGTTCTCCTTAACGTATTTAATTTCACCAACATTCTAGGAGGGCGGTTGAGTGCTTCTTATTTTATATAGAATCATTCCATAGAAAATTTTTCTTACTATTTATATATGACATCAATTTCTATTAGTTTCCTTATATTTGATCCATTACATTACCAAAATGTATATCCAAATTCATAAAAATTGTTTTATATATTCGCTTTCAGACCATCCCACCACAAAATGGCCATTTAGTACTGTTGACACCATTTAAATGAGAATCTAAAATTCTATAATAAAAGAAATACCCAGAAAATAAGTACTATTTTCTATGAAAGACAAAATTAAGGTGAATCATGGATACATGGTGAAAAAGTGGCTAGTTTGTGGGGCCATGTGTCCCCTAATAAGTAACATTATTATATCAATCAGGTATGGTCATTCGAGTAGGTCATGTGCTTCACATGATCTATTCACAATCATGTGAATCCCCTATGACTGAACCTCATGTTCTTGAAAATGAATCCAATAAAAAATTAATGATCATGCAGAGGATTCTCGATGAGCTCTTATAACAATTCGACATCTCAGGTGATAGATTCCTAACAATTACCATAATCCCTTCATTTAATAATTAAATAAAATTAAAAAATGGGGAGGATTAATTTGGTCAATGTTATGCTATTTTTCATATAAAGGGGATATTCAACTCATGTTATCACCATTTATAACATGAAATCCTCTTCAAAAGGATTCTTGATCTGGAAAATGACTGTAGAAAAAAATTCCTTGATCACAAAAAATTATTTTTCGTTGCATATTGATCTCACAAAAACTCTCAGTTATGTCAACACAATGTTTCAAATTTTTTTAGATGGGTAAATATAATCAGAAGGAATCCCAAGTCATTTTTAATATAAATATAGTGATGAAAGAGTGTATAACATTTAATTTTTATCATGTGATTCCATGGATGACCCGCAAAAGGATCATGTGATGTGAGTAATCAACATCTACCTCAATCGACTCAATATCATATCTCCGATATATGGGTCATGAAAGGAAACATATAACCAAGGAATTTAGGCCTATAAATCCCACTCCTCCTTTGGTATGAATATTAGAAACATAGAAACATGTGAGACACCAAAGAGAGTGTATGAGAGAGAGGACTTCCATGAGCAGATAACCACACAATCACAAGATTCATCGACTAAATAATGACCTAGGTGATTATATGACATGAATATATTATTTTTATCACACAATTGATATTGAAAAGGACTTAAAATTCCTCAAAAATATTATTTGATGGAACCTCAACATGTCATCTTGATCATGGGAAATATCAACAATCCAATGTTTGAAAAATATTGTGTCGTATATGAAATAAAAGGATGAAAAATATGGGAGATTTATGTGAACATGGATACACTAATTTTCATGTGACGGTATTACAAACTTTTCATGACCTATCCAGATCATGTGACAACACCAGGGCATGTAATACAGATAACAAGACAACACCATGACAAGTAAAACATGTAATCAGAAGGCCTCTAGACATGTCAAAAAAATCATGTGATGACCATCAGATATAACAGAAAAGAAATTTGAAGATCTACAGTCATGACTTCTAGATCACGAGGGAGACCTCTTACATGAAAACCCTGATCATGCGACACCACTGTATGTGTCTATATCGATCATACAAATTTTACACAGATAACTTTTTTGATTCATGAAACACCCCTCTAACATGTCTTCTCCAATCATTAATATCACATTGGAAATTTCAGATTATAATGCATTGGGAAACCTAGACAAGTAATTTGGATCATCCGACATTATCCAGACACCACCGAACATGTTATCTAGATCATGAAACATGCACCCAAACATGTAAACACATCCTTAGAAATGTTAGGAAGATAACTAGGACATTTCCACTGTAAATACCTAACAATTAAAACATGCCATGCACTGATCTTCTCACATGTCATGTGTATCATAGAGAAACCCCATGACATGATAACCTTGTACAACAAACACACTAAAAAATTCAACAACCCTAACCAAGAGAACTCTTATTCCTATCCAAATAGAATACGTAGGACTACTGCCTATGGATCAATATTCAAATGGGCATGCTCCTCAGTGTATGTTCATTCATATCTCAGAAAACCTAATCTAGAGTACCCAAACTCTCATATAGTTTTAATTCATTATTACCCATCATTGGATTGATAATATCATTTAACTAGGAGGAATCTGATTCATAATAAAGGAAGGATATATAGGATTTATTTTATAGGTCTTAGATTCATATCAAAAACTTCTTCAGGGCCTCCCCAATGCGTAATTCATGCATCCATATATACTGATTATGATCACTTATTATCCCTTATTTCTCAAACCAATCCTGATTAACATGATCTTAGTGATTCACAATGATCATATCGATGGCAGCATGAATTTCCCTTAGCCAAGGATACCTCATAGTGAAATCCCTATTTAGTGGAATGATATAAATACTTCTATAAATAGGTATCCACCATAGTGTATGTCTAGAAGGAATTCCCATCTAGGTAAACCATGGGGAAATATCCATCACAGGAATTAATTATATTTCACCTACCATCGACAGTTTCATAGAAGATCAAATGATGATGACTTTGATTCTTGCCACATGTAAGATACATAGGATACCTTCCTAATACTCGATCTCCATACCTGGTTCTTAAGTCACTTTATATATGTTTTTTCTTCATGATTTTAAACTGAATTACTTAACCACAAATGAACTATGTGGGTTTTTAATCCGGATATAAATAAAACATTTAGTACACCTCATGAAGGGTCAGTCCTATCCTTGAAACACCAATCACTTTGTTATATGACTTTAAAATCCAAAGACCAATTTTTATGTCTTAAAAACATAAATAGATACCCATTTTAGTGAAATAACTAGAATAGATGAATAACCATAGGTACATTAAATTTCTATCATTAATAAACCCTCCTATAAGAAATGTATTCCACACACCATCATTTTAGTAGGGTAATATGTCCCATATCATTATTTGGAATAGATTATCAAACATAAAATAATTCAATAATAGAGTCCAAGAATAGACAATAATCCACCCCAAAAGGGTGTGATGTTCCCAACCTCGATTCCTCTTGACCAATGTGACTTCTTAAGTGTCGTTGAGTATGAAACCCAAAATGATCACCTAAACATGAAAAAAAGAATTTTACATTATTATGGATGTGGGATTCATTTCCAGTTTCTTTGATATTAAATAGGTGAACTGGGTGTGAATGATTTTGAAACCATACAAGAACACCCCATAATCAATACTCAAACATGAAACAAAAATGGTGAACCTAATATGAAAGAATGTAATGACTGAATAACTGAATCATTATAGACATCCGGTAAATTATCTCCCAAACCTAAGATAATAAGAATTTTTTATTGAAATAAAATTGTGAAACTTAATGTGAAACTCTGTAATAGTAAAAATGATCAATTGAAAATGTGTCAGACAATTTTTTGTGTGCCTACTATGAAAAAATAAATGTTATAACTGATGTAAAATAATATGTAATTCGGGTTCCCCTAAAATAAGACCATTCTATCCATGATAATTATACCCAAGTTAAATTGTCAAATAGAGAATAATAAATGAAAATTGTGTTACATGTTCAAAGCTGATTGAGAATGTTTCATACTTGCAATGATGAACTAGTTAGTGTCTTGGATCCCAGTTTTTTTTGTGATTATATAAAATTATCTCACATATATCTTTACATGAGATCATTACTTCATCATTTGACTCTTTCGAAACCTAAACAATGACTGTAACCTCCATAGGTTTCAAAATAACCTCACCCACTTATCGCCTTTAGATTTAGTTGGAAAACATGATGATTAGGTAATAATAATGAAATTGTTTTATCTTTACCCTTGATGCTTAATGTAAAGGTCTCTAGATATAGAATCTATAAATCCAATATCATTAAAAAATATGTAGTGAAACTAGTGGAACTCGTTTCCCCCACAAATTTCTTTAGATTTTTTTCCCAGACAATGTAAATCATAACCTTCTCTATCCTTGAAATGTGGATTGAAGAGTTGACTATAGATCCTTTTTTTCTAGGATCCAATGAGGAGGGATTTAGTTTACCTTCATCACCTGCATCATCCCATATATTCCCGTTAGTCTCATACTGAGGACACCATATGACACATTACAACCCTAAAAACTCATGTATAAGTACAAAGGAGGATGCTCCAGGGGTGGAAAGTTGTCGACAAATGGGAGTGGGAACATATCCCCTCTTCCACTAATGAAGCCCATTGAAAAATTATGGTAGTACCCAGTTGGAAGGCTCATATCACTATTCACTTGGATCAAGTCGACAAAGATCATTCTACAATAATCATTGGGGATTCACATATTCCTTTACCCATTCATGAAGACCATTGAGATATTTGGATGAAAAAAGGAGGATTGTAGTGGGAACATATTCTTCCTTTAATCGAAGTCATCTTCCGGTTTATCTTGAAGACAAAAATATTTGAACCCTACATTCCAATAATCACTTTTATAAACTATCACTACATTCTTCTAATAGTTAAGGAGCATTGAAAACATATTCTGGAACTTGTATAGATACTGGAATAAACATATAATCCTATCTCGATATCCAGAGAAGCATATCATAATGAACAGTGAAAACAAGTGGTTACTCTATAGAAAGTGAACATTCATGATACAATCTAAGTGGTTTATTGGAATAATCTACTATAAGATGAGGCACATGGCCAGGATCATATCCTCATTCCAAATATGGCTTTCCATGTAAATTTGTAACATACCTCAGGAAAGGAACTCATTACTATCAAAAATTATTGTCATCATACTCCAATGTTACAAAGTAATGCTCATATTCCCATTCTAGCCAAGGATCACCAACTAAGTATGTCACATGTCTCTGGATAGGTACATATTAGTTTTGAAAGAAACCCATGGAATATATCAAAGACACAAGATCATTCTCATATACCTTCTAGTGAATCTACTTAGAATATTATAACATCTCACAGAATCTAGTATCATATTCATACTTTTGCTGACGAATGAATGCACAAGAATCCTCATGAGGCTGTAAAATGGGAGGCTCATATTCATTTTCTCATTATATAGGTCTTTATCCATATTATAATAGTGGATTCATATTTGGGAAAAGATCATATACCCACTTCATCATGGATTGACCAATATATTATAGAAACAACCCACATGAATGCTTATATTCATGTTGATAATATTAAAGCATAATGAAATACTCTTGTAGGTTCTTAGTTGTGACATCATATCACCACATCACCATATAGTTATAAATATGTTCCAAAAATATTCATACAATATGCTCATATCCATTATTTTCCATAAAAGGTTTGTCACAATATTTCTTCCATGATGTAGAATGACGCTCGTATCCCTAATTTTTACAATTTCGGTGTCATTGTAATTGTTCGTCACATACCATAAACACCTCAAGGGCCCATTGAATCTTAAAATTAAGCCAATGATAATCATTACCATGATATTACTCTATGTGGTAGTATATATTTGGATCAACCAGACTCTACTCCTAATATCTTCCATTGAAAACCTCCACATGGATATTTCTCTTTCGAACAATGAAATACCCCCATTCACAAACACCGTTATATAGAGGGGTGGTAAAAACTAAGAAGATGTCATATTGAGGGTTTTTGGAAACTTTAGGTTTAACTATTTATAGTACCCCCTCAACTATTATTATCACTTCACCATATTCCGGGAGTGACCTAGAGAAGAAACCACTTTGGAATGACTACGTGGAGGCATATAAATCTTATCTAAAAGTGGAAAACATAGATATATGTAGGAATTTATCCAAAAAGAAAATCCCAACCTTGTTCTTTCACATCTCCACTTCCAACTATGAGATCCCAGATGAGCTAAGAAAGGATGCATGCATTAACTATGAGGAAACATGTGAGAGATTCATCAACAATTACAGGCTAAGCACGTACCTTATCAAGGATATAATGGAAATATAAAAATAATAAATACAGCCTTTTGTCATATTGAAATGGTCAAATTCTCTACATCTTAGAACCCAGGGATGGAAGATCATGAAAAATTAATATTTAGTGTTGTCTATATATCATAATAACCCTCCATTGACTGATTTTTGGAACATAATGAGATGTATGTATCTAAGGACAGGAGGAATATGGTGCATTTAGTTTCACAATGTCTCTAAGATATAAGAAATACCCATACAAAGAATCCTATAATGTTATTAACATAGGATAAATTAGGGGACTGTGTAATGCACATGCCAGCTAGTCAATACAACAAAATTCCCCTACTTCAAAGGCACAGTGACATCATGAATATAATGAGTGGGCATCCAAAAAACCGTTATGTTGGTCCCCTCACACAAATAAGAATTAATTTCAGACATGGAAGATGGAGTTGTGTAAAACAAAATTACATACCAAAAAACTTGACTCCCATCATGGCCTTCCCTTGAACTCAACTCATACACGAGCATAATTGTTCAAAAAAAAAAACAGATCATAGTTTTAGTTCCCATTACAGTTGTACATGTGAAAACCCATCCTAAAGGTGTGGGGGAATTTTTTACACAACCTCCACCCTTTGTGTAATCAAACCCTAATAGGATTTCAGAATTATCAATGGAAACTTCCAACTAACCCGAGCCCATAGGGCTGGAGTCCTTCATATCACAATCATTATCACTAGGATAATCACACCTCTAGTGGGTCTTAGGGTATCCATTATGGATTCTAGATCAACCCATAACATAGGGTTAGTGGAATTTATATCATTTTATTATTCTTATGATATATTAGATCATTTATTGTAATAATCAAATCCTTAGAAACCTAATCAAAAAGTACAAATAATTTCCACAAATCATCCCCTCCTACAAGGATGAGAGATATCATATTATAATCATTACCCTGGATGGAATATTTATTCCTCAAGTTGTGAGGTGAATATTAGTAGTTGTAATCCCATACATTCCTCCACCTATGATGTACACCGTTTCTATTTGGGGCCTTCTTGGAAAACATGACTAAAAGCCCCATTAAAATCACTACACGCATACCAAGACAGAAGGAACATATGATGAAATAATTAAATCCTCAAATGGGTTGTAAGACTAAGCCATCCAATATAGAGAGGGGTCACAGAAATAACCATGAATCACCACTCGATAGATAGGTAAGTGGAATAAAATCACACTCATATGTTGTGAGTAATGGGAAAACTTCCAATGCTTGATACACCATATTGAATTTAATCACTATCGGCACAAAAAATGATATTGTAAAACACACAAATAAAGAGGTATGAAATGCAGATACCATAACTCAAGAGAAAGGTGATTTGGATTCACCAACCAAGGATATATACAAACAATCATAGAAGGATCCAAAACAATGAACCTCTGAATAATGAATCCCTACCTCTATAATGGAACACATCCATGGAGAAATAGAAAGGTGTAGAAAAATCCTACTAAACACATAAAGGAGATGAAATTCCCTCGATGGATGAATGGTATACACATTATGATAACAGGATAAAAAATCTTAGACAGCTGAATAAATTACTACTCAGGGGAAACATTCCTCATAAATATCATCCTAAAACAGATGAAATTATTCCCCCAATTTATCAAGAGAGAGACAATCCTCCTGCAAGAGAGGAATTTGGGAATAAGGATGGATCTATATCTATGAAAATAGCATATAAAAATGATGATTTTGAGGATTATTGAAACTTTAATCCATTACTGTGATATACTCTTGCATTTTAGTGTGATGATTTAAGTCGTATAATTGAACGAGAAAAAGTGGGATATGAAAATAAGCCCACCTCATCAAGCCTCGCCCAATCCAAGTAGATGAGAGTAATTCAAGACTATGGTACCTCGAAAACACCCCAATGTCATTGAATAACTATTTACTCTTTCATAATCCATGGAAGGGAATCATGCGCTCTTGAAACCTAAAAGGAATCTTTATCCCAAATTGATGGATGAAACCTATCCCCTCCCAATTTTTATAATCATACCTTTTAAACCATTGAAAACCCCAGAGATCTAGAAAATCATATTATACACTTAGTATCCTGATACTTCCCGATGATGGGCCCTTTAAATTAGAATTATCTTTCCAAAATGAGTTTTTAATATAGAATCTAATAGGGCCATCCTTTTTTTGGTACAAAACCTTCGATCTGGGATCCATTATAGGATTTGAAGTCCATAATCATCAATTCCTTTATCATATCAGCTACACACTGAGGAAAATGACAATTTCAACATAAAAAACTCAAATTAATAAAAAAATTAGAGGTTTTATGAATAAATATCTAGATGGAATGGTTTAACCTATTCACTAAGAACCCCCTATCATAATATAATATAATGAAAATCTTTGAGGAAAAAATTTAGGATGAGAAGAAAACACCTTTGATCTCAATGAAATATTGATATAGATTCTGTGAGTTTAATGAAATGGAACAACTCCTCTAAGATTCCATCAATAAGTCCCCAGAAAAATCTCTACCCATACCTATAGTATTCAAAAACATCAAGGGTAAGGTAGACTACTAATGTTTATATCAAACTAGATGTAGTTCCCATTCAAGAACATGGGTAGGGCTCAAATCATCTAGCTCCTCTATTTATACAATAAAACCAATAATTTTAACCACATCCAAAAGTAAAACATGATCAGGGTTAGTTGCGATTTGAGGAATGAATGAATAAAGCGCATTCCTTCTGAAAATTTTAGGTCTCATGTAATTTCTATTAAAACATGGAAAATAAACCACTCAAGTTACTATAGATTATGGAACCCAATGAGGTCAACCTCACTAACTGTACTGACTACTACCCTTTCTATAGAATGATGGATCACACCATCTATGACTAGTTTTTCTTCAATGTTATCCCCCAATGCATTGTTGACTCTGGACTAGTGAGACTTGAGAATTCATTGACACATGTTACTTATATATCCATCACCCATGTATAGGAAGAGTTTTTCTGGAAAAAGGTTTCCGCTATGAATGAACATAAGTTCAATACATGGATGACCCAAAATATAGTTGAATGAGTTCATTCCACCCAAATGACACAACTTATCAAAAGAAAAATAGTCTTGTACCTAGGGTGGCATCAATGAATATACCTATATGAGGATTACATAATATGAAAACATAGGGAAATACAAAATAGAAAGATTCAAATTTAGCTCATACACAATCTCTGACTCTTGGTGACTTATTTACTTCAAAATCTAGAGAAAAGACAAGTCCCTGAAAAATATAACCCTCATAAGATGTAGAGATTGTTTTTCTATTAATATAGTATATTGAACAGACCCCTCTCTGATGATGAATACACATCTATAGATGAGTTACCCAAAATAGATATTTGAGCTAGATGCCAATGACGCGTGATCTAAGGACTCAAGGGACAATATAGGCAAGGTTCACTACAAAAAAATGACTTATAACAACAATAATTTATTGACAGATAATAAATATGTTGGTAAAATCGATTAATTCCAACATATATTAAGTTTCATTGGTATTAATTTTAAGTACCGACACTTGTTTTTTCCAACAGGTATATCTGTTGTCATTGATTGTTCAATACCAACATATCTTTTACCAACATTTAAATCTATCGCTTTATCATACCAATACTAACATTTTTTTACAAACACATTAATTTGTTAGTAATAATAACAATTAAAAAAAATATTTTATATTATTAAAAATTATTATAATAAACCATTCAATAATAACAATGATTTTATCGATAACTAATAAAGATTAACCAATTTTTTATATATTTTTATTTTTATGTATAAATTCCATATCCATTTTGTTAGTCTTATTAAAAATATGTCATTAATTTATTATAATTTTCAACTTTTTCTAAATATCAATAGTGTTTATCATTTTTTATTATTGTTTGTTTTATAAAAATATAAATATTATTTAGAAAAAAATTCAAATCAATATGATATTTGATTTATTTTCATATATTTTTTAAACTCCCTATATAAAAGATAATTTAATTTTTATATTTAAATTTAATAAACCTAATTAAATGTAATCAAAATAATTTTATAAAATAATTTATTAAAATTTATTAAATAGAAAACACAACATTAAATTTGTTACTTCTGCTCGCTCTTAATTTAGGGTTTCTCCACCTGCATATTTCTCATCGACCATGAGACTTCCCTTCATCGGGAGCTCTTGATTGAATCTTCCAACTGCATGAGAGAGAGTTTCATTTATAGCCATCATTCTGATCGTTGATCTGGGCCTCGGTTGATGGATGATTTGACGATAGACTTATTCATCGGAGATCCAATCGGCTTTTAAGGCAATCCGTTGCAGATCAGTCTTCTTCCCGGACTTCATTGGGGCTAGTTCACGGTGGTGTGAACATTTTCATCACCGGGATGGATTTTTCGATCAATAATGTGGATATCGTAAGTCGTTGATATATGGTGGCTTCAAATCCGATCATGGGTGATTTATCTCATCCATTTTGTAGTTCATCAGCAATTTCCTGGCATTCATACCGCGACAGATTTCAGGAACTGGATAATCACCCAGAAATGACATTCTATGATCCAGAATTCGGTGACATTGATTATGGATTTCAACATGTTCGGTGTCACAAGTGACCCCCATGTTTAGCGAGAAATACAGGTGATGACATTCTTAGGTAAATCTCTTTACAAGAACACCATTAGACTTGTTTCCAGTTGAAAACATACTAAAAATGCTATTGGGGAGGCCACTGTGTGACTGTTTTGTAAAAATTTTGATAATGGAATGAACGTTTCTTTCTTTGTGATGTTTCTATTAGTAGAGAGATGTTCAGACTTACAATATGTTGGCAGTGATTCCTAGTCAACCCTTTATTAGTTTCCTTAGTTATTTTTCATTCAATGGAGTTCAATGTTTGCTTCTCTTTGATCAGGATATCTTCGCTTTTATATTTTTAAGGGTGTTTTTCTAAACTAATATACTACACTTGATCAGTTTTATGGTTTACAATAGTCATAATGTCTTGTTAAAGGGATATGTAGGCTTTAAAGATGGAATTTACATCTGGTTTTTTCGCTAATTCTATACCACTGGAAGCACATAGCTAGAATGGGATGTTCAAGACAATCATAGAACCCATGTTAAAGTTTCTCTTGGAGGCTGGTGATTTTTTCCCTTGAGCTGTTTGTTTTCTTTTGGAGTTGCTTCATTTTCAATATGAGGTGAAATCTCAGAATATGGAAAGATGTTTTAGGTAGGTATGATTCAATTTAATATTTTTTATGTGCTTTCTTGTCTCTTCAACATGCATCTCCCTCAATTACCTGATTGTGTAAGCTTGTTACACCTCATTCATGTATTGTAGTCTTTATTTTCTTTAATAAATTTCATTGGGGCATGAATTGGGTGACCAATTCATGTCACAGATTGTTTGAAAAATGTTTTTCATTGCAGTTAATCACTTTATATAATATTTCTTATACCATCTATATATATTGTTTAGAAAACTAGGTAAATTACATTTAAAATTTCCATAAAACAATTTAAGTAAAACGTTTTTCATACCATATTAATGTCTGCAATTACACTGATAAACATTAAAATTTATTAATAAAGAGATATTCATACTGAACATATACAATGGAAGTTTATAAATAACATCACTATGCATACCCCTTTATACACACTTTATAAAAACAATAAAAGTTCTGAAAACCACCATAAACCATAAAACTAAATGCTTCATTTTGAAAATAGTACAGAGATGGTACGTATATAACATATGTAATACATTTATCTATATTCATTTATTATGCATCTATTCATTGAAATTATATAAATATGATCACATACAATAAAATGTATGCAATGTGGAACTGCATACTCCCACACCTCCCATGAATGTCCCAGAATTATTTTGTTTTCAATTACAGTGTGTACTGTTTCTACTATACGTGTAAAGGAATATCCACTCTATGCATAGAACACATATAATATGAATATAATGTTTCAAACTACTTACAACTACATGCATAAAGTATTAATTTGATAATTAAAATTACCGAAAATTGTTCACACTACTGTATAAAATTTAAATATCTCTTATGCCACTTTGGCATTGAAACTGTATGTAAACAAATAATGCATACAGACATGTTATAATATTTTCCACCAGTAGTGTTTATATAGTTGGAATTCATTCTATAAAATCTATAAATTTCACAAATCACCATCCTTTAGTGACTGTATGTACACCTATAAGGAGTTTTGTAGAATTAAAAGACTGCATTTCAGGTATGACATCTACTTAGAGGGAAAATGACCATAAAAGAAATGAGGCCATTATCGTTCAAGGAAGTTTCAATTTTTCATGTGAGTAACTGCTACATAGTTTTCCAGGGAATTGTGTTTGGGTGTGTGTGTACTCAATGTATTAGTGTTTGTATTCTAGTATTGGTTGGGGTTTGTTGTTCTCGAAAATAGTTTTCATGTTTTCAGAATTCAATAAATGGAAAAAACCTGTGTGTTTATGTTTTTTACAAGAAATGGATGAAACTTTCTGGACATCTTTCCACCACAAGAAAATCTTGGACAAGTATATGGTATACTTGGTAAGATTTCTTGACAAAGAAACGGGTATCACTCTAGACGATTTCAAAATCATCAAGATGCACATGGCTACTTATATATCAAAACTGGAACAATATGATAAAGAAAGGAAAAGAGTGGTGGCAATTGTTATTACTTATATGAGACATGCTGATGTGAGTAAGAGTATGAATGAATATGATCTTCATCTAGTGTCTCCCACTTACTTGAACATGGCATCAAAAGTAGAAGAAACGACTATAAAGAAAAAAATTATGTCATTCCAAAATAAAAAACAATATTCAGATGAAAAGTACAAGTGCAAGGTTATGGATATACTTGAAATGGAAATGAAGATATTGGAAGCTCTCCACAATTTCTTGCTTGAATTTCACCAACACCGTTCATTATTACAATTGCTTCAGGATTTGGGGTGAATGATACAATTATGATTTAAATAACTTGGTGAATGGTCAATGACACCTTCAAGACAAAACTCAACCTCGTACATCCACCCCATTTGGTTGCACTGGCCTCCATTTACATTACAACCATTCTAAAAGACATGGACACCACTACACGGTTTGAAGAGCTTCAAGTTGACATGATTATGGTGAAAAAAATATTTATGGGGATACTGTATTTCTATGATAGTCTCGAGATGATCATCGATGTCTAGATTAATTCCACATTCAACAAGCTTATGCCAAAGCCAAAAAAGGTTTGAAACAGGTTGATTGGGTGAACTGCATGCGTGGACCTTGACTCCAGTGTAATCTGACAACGACAATTGATGTGTAATAATATTTCTTGTCAGTTGTCTATGTACCTCCCTCATGTTTTTCATTTTTTTCTCATTTGATTGTGCATAGACTAGAGCAGGGATGGATGAGGCTGGAGATATAGGTGTCATAGAATAGAGATGGCATAGACTATAGATGGTATGCATGAGCTGGAGCTAAAGATGTGATAAATTGAAGATGGAATGGATGGGGCTGAAGTTGGCATGGATGAGCTAGAGCTGGAGTTGGCATGGATCAGATTTAGCTGGAGCTGACATGGTTGGACAGAGGTGTTGGGGCTAGAGCTGACATGGTTGGGTTGAGCTGCTGGTGCTGGAGTCGGTGGCGATGATGAGATGGAGCGTTTGGTGCTGGAGTCACTGGTGATGATGGGATAGAGTTGCTGGGGTGGTTGATCTGGCATGGCGGTGGGGATATAGCATTGGGGGGAGGGGAGAGGCAGGGTTGTCCAGCGATAGAATTGGGGGGGGGGCAGCATTGTTCAACGACAGGATTGGGGAACAATTAGTGGTGGGGATCCAATGGGTTCTATTTATAATGTATTTCACCATTAATATAATTATTTCTTCTCTCATTTTGAACATGTGTTAAAATCATCTTTGGTTTAATAATTAAAAAATAAGTACTATATATTATAAATTAATAAATATAATATGAAATTTTACTTGTAATAAAAATTTATATTTTTTATTTAAATTTAATTTATAAAAAAAATATTATATATTGGTAATATTGTTACCAACCGATAAATTTGTCGCCAGAACCTATTTTTAAACACTTTAACCAACATATATATTATCTGTTGGTATTATTATAATTGCAACAGAATTATTTTATGTGTCTCAAAAACATTTAGCGACAGAGTTTTTCCCAACAGTTTAGTGACAAAGACAAATATGTTGGTAAAACGTTTTACCAACAAAAATTCCCTTTTACCAATAGATATTCCGATGTTAGAAAAATTGAAATATTTTGTTGTGGATGAAGCTAATGTTATACTAGAATACCTATAGAATTTATATATTCCATGTAGAACCATGGAAGAGGACCCTATAAAGAACGGTGAATACGTGGATATTTCTCAGAGCCCCCAATTGCTTGTCAAAGACAAATAATATTACATTATTAAATATGTGTTATACATCTATCTGATTAGGCGAGAATAAGGGGACGGCCTACAAGAGCCACGCCACTAGTAAAATATTCTCTTTTTAACCCTTCTTAAGAACCACACCCATCCACCACAAATATCATAAATCATTATCCAATGAATAAGTAGCATCCCAACTATGGTAAGACTTGACCAATCGTATAAAATAAGATGTTATGAAATAGTTTTTTGTTTCAATTTCCAAACACTCAATATTGTATGTACTACATATTCCAAAATAACTCAAAGAGGCACTCATCAAGGCCCTCTAAATCCCATAGTAATTTGAGACCGATGTCTTCATAGCAGAGGCTTACTGAATAGAGACTATTCTATCAGAATTAAATTTAACCATCTCATTCACAAAACATGATCAGTAAGATGTTATATAGGTACATATCAGTCCCCTAGAAGTTTCATGTATACTTGAAAATTCCATCATCCAAATGGTTAGGATGAAAATGGTTTCTAGATCAATATAATCATGATTCAAACTCTCTAACATTTGGTATATAGAAATGGGGACTTATCTCCAACAAATATTATCATTAATGGGTATGAAAAGATTGATAAAAAACCACTCGATATGGTCATGATCATGTCTTAGTTTTGGGATCTCATATATAAATTTGAGTTTGTGGTTTTCCATCCAGAAATTTTATATAATGTATATCTTGGAAGACCATGGATTTTTATCCATCTAGTAGTACCATAAATATTTGAAATATACCCTCAATGGGATGTTTGAAATATAAAGGGTGATAGTTCCCCCTTCAAGTCTTGTAAGTTAGTAGATGCTAAGGATTTTTTCTATAAATGGGAAGGAAAGAAACCAATGGATGACAACAATATGGAAGTTACAGCCCCCAATGGATTTGGTAAGAACCATTGTAGATCCCTAGAGCATGATTGATAGTGGTTATGTGATAGGATGTAAACTTAATACCCAATTCCAATGAACTGCCTTCCTTATGAAGTATATAAAACATGTAGCTTCAGGATATCTTTGTAATAATTATTGCAGTCAAGGATGAAAAAATCAATTTCAATGGTCTCTATTACCTCAACAGTGATAGAGATTCATCCATATTACACACCATGTCTCAAAATACCTCTTTAGGCACAAAGATGTAAAAAAAGAGGAGGACCTAGGGAACACCCCTCTCATATTTGGGGAAGGGGTATCCATCACCATTGAGGGAACTGGGAAGGTGAATCTAGAAATATAAGAATATGAATTTTGTTTTTTGATCATTTAATCCATTAATATCAAGGAAAAGAATATTCCTATTTCAATTATAATGAAGAAATGATAAATTTTATCATTGAATTATACTGAGATTCCTAGGATGAACACTGATGTGGATGCACACCATAGGGAATACCCGATGAACATTGATGTTTCAGGAAGGGAGATAGAAGGATGCACCCCTATCATGTTACTACTTTGTTATCTGAAGTAAACAAATTTACTGAATCCATCATTTTTAGTTAATTTAAATACCAAAAATAGCTCATCAATATAATGACTTTCAATAAAAAATAAACTGATCACTACCGGCATTGATTTTAGAGGCCTTACTCGAATCTTCCTAAAAGAATATATTCCATTTCCAATAACATAACATTACATTGATGAAACCACATGATTCAAATCCCTTTCATTTGTAGATGGTATTCAGGTTATAATCAGATAATGAAATCCCCTGAAGATGAGTAATCCACCACACTCAGAGTACCTCTGGGTATATTTTTATATCATTTTATTCCCTTTGTATTAAATAATGTAGGAAACACTTAACAACATTCCATTAATTTAATATTTATTACCTTCATTGGGTTGATAGGCTAATTTTATTTAGATTAATTGGTAGTGAAATATCAATAGCCTTTTGATCACCTCACCAATCTACAAACAATAATCAGTATGTATGAATAGTGTAGTATGATGATCAATCCTCTAAAGTTATCTTTCAGGTTAAAATTCGGGAAAATTATTGTTTTTATAATATGGCCCCACAACATTGAGGTCGACTCCAAAAAGACTAGCTAAATAATTGAAATGCCACTATCTTAGAATCATAGGGAATTAAGAGGGAACATAGGGAACCTCACATATATTTGGTGTGTCATAGATACCCTAGATATAAAATCTCTCCCCATCACTAGGTTAATGAATAAGGGATTCACCTACCAATTGGATGAGTACTTCCAAGAATCCCTTGAATATCTCAAGTAGTACCAACTACATCCACTAGTTTTGATGTCACTGGTAGAGGGAAATATTCTTATCATACATGTGGAAACCATGTAATAATCTATAAGTTCATTCCATGCATATAAAAATGATATAGTAAATTAATATATTCTTTATGAAAATAGTCAAATGAAACTACATATAAAAAATTGATATTATGATATTAAGAAAATATTCCATTCACTCATCTTCACAGTCAAAAAGCCGATGTAATACTTGTATCCCCATGAAATTACCATGACCCCCCCTCATATTATACAATGAAATTATATCCTTGTCCCCCCAATGTTGATTGGGTTTTTTCTTGATGGGTTGCTATTATATAACAGTGTGACATCCAATTAATTTCATAGAAGGTAATTGAATGGTAGACCTTGGATGATTTATTTACAGCACATCCCACTTCAAAAACTAACCAATGGACAACGATCTTCTAGATGAATAATTTTCCAACACCCATGACACTCCCAAAATGTGGGATATGTTTTTTAATGTGCATTTTAATGTACAATTGTCAAGGGGGTGAAAAACATGAAGTTCAATCAGATTGGTCAAGGGATTTTATTTGTTTCTCTAGAACAAATCATTTCCCCAACTCATTCTCAATATCCAAATTAAATAATACTAACAAGGGAAAATGACAAGCCCTCATTTACATCTTGTTATTTTTCACATAGCTACAGATATACTACCTGAACCTGAAAGGGAATTTAGATCTACTGATCAAACATAACATTAGTGAGTATTCTATAAAAACGGAATAATTTCCCCTATCAATGGTTATGTCATAAGACTAATGTATAATTCCTTTTTGGACCAATATTTCATCATGTTCCTTAGTCAAAAAACACATTAATTGATGCATTGGCCAATGTAGCCATGGTCCTAGCCAAATCAGATAAGGGTGAACCAGTTTTCTGCATCACTTATTAAAGGCTGGACTCATTAGTCATCGTCTCTAACATTGAGGAAATAAACTAGTTTAACACTACCCTGGATCATGACGAAATGATATCCACCCATGGATAGATGGATCTCATGGTTTATTACCTCTAAAATGAGACCCTCCCATTTAATTAAGCCAATAACTAACAAAATTAATATTTAATATAGAACTATACTATTTAGGATTCTCTAAAAGACTGAAAACCCCTCTTTAAATGAGACATCCATGGAATCCTCCTCACATGAGTAGAATAATGATAGATTCCCATCATATAGGATGAATTATATAGGATAATGTGGTTCTCATGAATATTGGACTAGTCTCTCCCAAAAAATTAGGAGGCTTGGTTACTACTGGTATACAATGATACAAGACTATATAGAACTAACCTGAAAATTCCATTCCTTCCAGAATCACCATAAAATCATTCATAAATCTCTTGAATTGCAAAATATGGATACATATTCATTTTTTTTATTATAGGGAATGTATTTTATTGGGTCCATATCCCCCAGTCACAGCTATTCATTTTAAGTACATCTATACTACTACCTACTTATTTTCCAAATGTGACGAGTTAATAACTCTAAAGTGAATAATGAAAAATAATATCATTAACATCAGAAAAAATATAATATCATTACCATATTTTTTGTCCCTCACACAACATTAATTGTATGTGACTCTAAATTTTCTTCAACTGAGTTTAATAAATTACAATAAGAGTATAAAATTGAATCCAACCATTTATCCCACTGTCATGTAGAGGAAAATTGAAAAATTGATGCCTTTCATTTGAATCTACCTAATGTACTCTAGTTGATGGTTGAAAAGTAAAATAAGACCTATCTGAACAATATTATTCATGCTTTATGGGCCTACTATACCACCACATGCACTTCCATAAAAGTGGCACCATATTCATTGTTATACACCATTGAGTAAGTGTTTCCCATAGAAGTCCAATTTCCCTTTCTCTAACAAGATATTTGTGGACAAATATTATACGAAGAGAAATAAAAAAATGAATGGATGAGTTGGAACATCTTTGTGAGAAATGGCTTCCTACACAACACAACCTCAAAGTCAATCAGATTCATATCACACGAGACTTCAATGAAAAGGTTCATCTACACTCATTCCTTTAAGGAGAACTAATATTTCCTCCTAGACACCAATGATACTAGGAATGAAACCTCTAAATATGGAACCCTAATGGGAATGACCTTTATCCATTAGTATTTTCAATTCCAATGGATCATACTCATTAACCACAATGGATAGGGAACATGTTATGAAACCCATCAATGGATGGTTTCTCAAGAAATACTTTTCATATTAATCATTAAGCACCATACATGTATCAACCTGGGATTATATGAACTGAAATTACCTTCTTATAATTATTTCAAATGGTTTAAATAACATTATATCACATTAATAACCCAATACAAACATTATAAATGAATAATGAATGAAAATAAAAATTAAGAAAATTTTACATATAGAATAGTAAATTGACCTTTGGAATAATAACATGAACATAATGAATAATAATGCGACCAATAGAGTCCTAACCTCGGCTATATAATTATAAATAAAATTTTGGTATATTATTAATAAAGATATGATATATTTATATCATGGTGTAAGTAAATAATTTTTTTAAAAATGATAAATTAAGTGTTGGTATTTTTATAAAGAAAAAATGTTTATTTAAAATTTTATAGTTAATATAATGATTTTTGAAAAACTATTTTCATAAAACATGTTCTTAAATTAATATTGTTTTGTCTTATGATTATAATAAAATTTTATGAGGCCATAATTAATTATTCAAAGTATCTTAAAATCAGGTATAGTTTTAAAATCAGTATATTTCAATGAAATCATGATTTTAATTTGAAATTAAATTTCTCTTATTTTGAAAATAATTTTAATAAATGATGTTCATTTTTTTAATCTACATGTGAAAAATTGGTTAGATTGATTTTTTGGTATTTTTTTCTAAAATAGTTTAATTTTTGGTGAATATTGAAATACGGTAATTTAAGTTATATAATAGTATAAATTAAAACTCACTATTTATTGAGTCATGGATGATGTAAGCCCAATAATATTTAATAATAATTATTTATTTAATATATTTACAAATAAGTTTTAAACTATTAATATTCATGAGAGTAAATAATAAAATAATGAATAAATTAATAAAAACAAACCTCTCCTCACCTATAAATACCACTTCTTCTCATCAAACCTCCAAATCTTTGAATATTGTAAAATTTATACCCATTACTCTTAACAAACCTATTCCTAACATTTATATGCCTTTGTTCTCAAAAAATAGAATAAAACCAATTTCTCATGGAGGTTCTCCAGGAGAAAAATTCACGAGGTAAAATCATTTATCTTTTTCTTTTAATTTTTTTCAAGTTCTTTTCTTTTCATATTATCTCATCACCTTCCCTTATGTAAGTGGAATTTTAAATGTAGTATCTTTTATATATTGATATTTTATTATTTTAGTGAAATAATCAATCATGAAACCCTTATCCTCTCTCTTTTATTCTAAAAATGAAAACATCATATGTGATGTGTCAATTTTCCACCATCATGGACAACACACTTTCAATTTTTTTTACTGTATTAAAAGCCAATAATAAAACCATTATAATGGTTGAAAAATATTTTAAAATTTTTTTTATAATTTTTTTTATGTTTTGGAACTAACATATGTACATAATATTAAATAATAAAACAAAATGGGTTCGTTGTGATTCAAAACTGCCAAGATTGATCTAAAAATTATCATTTACATTTTATCAAATGGATAATCCTAATATATAGAAATAAATTGATATATAATACCATTTAATTTTATATAATTTCATTAATAACATATAATATAATTTTTTTATAATTATTTTCATTTTACACAACCTTTCAAACATGTGTACAAGTCAACCAATCATGAAAAACCAAGAAAACTAGCACCCCAGAGTGATGAAATTGATCTCTATAACTCATAAAAATTTAAATAAACAGACTTAATAAAATTATAATGAATCATATACATTTATATTTAGGTATAAAATTATTAATTAAGGAATATAATTTTATTATCCAGTATTTTAAAGTAAATAATTTATTCAAACATAAGTTAAGGGGATTCTCGAACCCAACTCCATTTCCTCAGGTTTTACCTATTTCTCAAAAATTTATATATAGATATTCATTTAATTTTCATTAAATATAAGTTCATTATTATTAAATTTTATTTTTTAGGATATACATGTTTCCAAATTGGTTTTATGAAAAGTATAATGATTTTACTAGAAGAAATATTCTTTCCTAAAAACTTCTTACCTCCTCTTGAGATTGTTTCTTATTTACTCAATATTGATGATTATTCTACCAATTATGTTTTACCTAATTCATTTTCGGAACCCAAATTTTATTCATTGGTTTATACTTTGTAACGTTCTTATGAAATCTATTCAATTAAATGGGTTATTTTAGGACTATGATTTGTATGTGTTCTATGTAGATTACATGATTATGTAAATGTGATGATCTGATTGGTACAATAGGAATTATATAGTGATCCAAAGTGTTGGGAAATGTCATGTGTCTCATGAGGAAATTTGAAATATGAATGAACATGATTTTATATTTTTTCACAATGATGATGATTTTTTGATTAGGCACATATTTTATGGTTTAATATGATTCTTACTTTGTTCAAAACAATGTGTGATATTTTACCACTAAAACATGATATTTCATTTTTAGTCTTTGCAACATTCCATGACATTATGTAATGATTCCTCTCATAAAAATGATTATGATCATATTATTATTCTATGATGATGATGATATTTCTCACCCATGTCATATTGATGCATGTTATAATCTATTGTCCTACTGGGATTTTAGCCCACCCCTTTATTTGATGTATATCCTTATGTGATTACTTATATTAAGGAGAGAACGAGGACCAATAAGAAGATATAAAATAATAAATTATCTATTTTTTGGTTTTATTATGTAAATGTTATAAATAGTCCAAATTTTCCCAAGACAAAAAACCTTTGGATCCATGTTTTGTAATAAATTTTTTGTTTATCTTGAAAATGATGTAATAATAATGTAATACATTTGGGTTAATTATAGTTTCTATTAGATCATAGTTTAATAAAGTTGTAATTAGTATTAGATAATATTAATTGAAACCATTAGTATGAAACTACGTATATTTAATCACCCGTGAAACTTTGTTTTAGTAAAATGATAAAAATATGGATCCCATATGATATTAATTTATAGTTAATTTAATTAAGGAATAAATTATTTACTCATAAATTATTGAATTACATTTTGTTCAAAAATATTATAATTTAGAAATTGGTGGGATCCAGGAGAAACTAGGAAAACAACCTGTGCGGGGGACAACACAGCGTTTTACTGAATTAAATCCCAAATGCCTTGGGTGGTGGAGTTCAAAATATCAATGAGATGATTAACCAGTTGTCTCAAACTAGAAATAGTAACTTGATTAATTTGTAATTTATTCCTTGTCCTAAGAGGGATCAACTAGATATTGATTCCTTTATGTGTAAAAGACCACCAAAATTTAGTGGATCTCAAAATACACTAGTTGTAGAGTAGTGTGCTATCTCAATGTAGAAGACATTTTATGTAGTTCACAATTATGAGATAGAGAAGGTGACCCTTTCCATTTAACATTTAGGTGTATAGGAACATCAATAGTGGGCGTTGATTAAAAAAACAATAAAAAGGAAAAAAATGAAGATATTGATTGGGAATACTTAGGAAAAAATTTCATAAAAAGTATTTCCCTTGAGATCATCATACAATGATAGAGAGATATTTTTTAGAGCTGAAGAAAAAGGAATGTGAATCTATCACAGCTTATGAATAAAATTTCATAGGGCTTCAAGGCACACCTCAGGTTATGTTATAAAAATTGATAACAAATTAGATAGATTCTATAGTGGTTTGAAACCACACCTTCGAAAGGATCTAACTATTTAGGACTTTTGGATTTAGGAAGATGTTGATCTATGTTATCTCAAAGTGGATATAGAGTTTGGAGAATTTTCCCATGGATATGGAGATAAGAAACTAATGATTTAGTTTCAAGTTAGAGGACTCGATGAAAATAGTGGAAATAAAACTCAACCACACACATGTAAATAATATGGACAGACGAATCATGGGAATTTCTTTAAAGGGTTATAAAAATGCGACATGTGTGGGAGAGAATACCACTAAGCTCATGAATGTAAAGGGTAAATGAGTAATTTTGAAAATGCGGTAGATTAATGGATAGAAACACATATGGTTCAATGGTACAATTGTATGGAGGAAGGGAAACATTCAAGCCAGTGGACTAAACCTTGACTCCTTGAGGGTAATTAGAATCAACAAACACCAAATACAAAGGATCAAGGTAAATATTACACAATCACTACTACTAAGGTGGAGTATAAAAATTGTTTGGTTATAGGTACATTGGTTATTCATTCATGAAAAGTGAACATACTATTTTATTCTGGTTCTACTCATTCCTTCTTATACTGAATGTTTAGTAGAACAATTCAAAAACCACCTCAAAATATGGATGTTGAGATATCTATGGGAACATAAAATGGTAAAAGTACTATAACCAAATTATATAAGTCATACCCTGTAAATTTTTTAGGACTAAAGCTTTGAAAAAACCTCATCCTACTTCATTTGGTGGAGTTTGATTCTGTATTTTTCAGGGATTTGACTATATTTTTACAAAGAAAACATCAACTATCAGGAAAGGGATATCACACTTCAAATCCTAAGGAATATTCTAATTCTATACAAGTTTAAAGATGAGGAGGAATCTCATTTAGAATCATTGCATCAATTATAGATAGTATTTCTTTTGAGAAATCATTTCTAGCTCAAATGATTGATGAAAAGGAGGAAATAATTATTGAGGAAAAGAAAATTATAATGAACTACACTGTTCTGTTCTTCAAATAATTGTATTGTCTTCCTCATGACCGCAAGGTTCTTTTCTAAATTTAACTATTCTTTGATCTCTACCTATATCAAATACACCTTATAGAATATCCACTATTGAGTTGGATTAACATAAGAAGTAGTTACATGATAATATGTAAAACGTTTTCATACACCATAGTGTTCACCGTGGAATGAGTATGTATTCTTCATCAAGAAGAAGTATGGATTAATGTTCCTCTTCATTTATTGTTGTAAGTTCAAAAAAATCTCAATAAAGAACACGTATCCCCTTCTATAGATTGAGGAGTTTTTTGATCAACTACAGGGGGCCAAGTATTTCTCTAGGGTAGACCTTCAGACATGATATCACCAATTAAATGTGAGGAAGGAAGATATTCGCAATACTACCTCTCAAAAAAGGTACATACACTATGAGTTCATAGTAATTCCTTTTATACTCAATAATTGTTGATCAATATTCATGGATTTTATGAATATTTTATTTAGAGATTACCTGAACAAATATATGGTAGTCTTTATCCATGATATTCTGATATAATCCAAGAATAATGAGGAACATTAGGATCATTTTAAAACACTTCTAAAGACCATGAGAAGGTATAGTATATATGAAACATACAATAAATATGAGTTATCGATGGAGAAAGTATCATTCTTGGGGACTGTTAACACCTGAAAAAGAATATCTATGAACCCTTCCAAGAAAATGGCAATCGAAGAGTGTCCTATGCCAATATTTATATGGGAGATCCATAGTTACATTAGTATACCTGGTTATTACTAATGATTTGATAAGAATTTATCATTAATTCCAATCACACTAACCACGTTGAATCATAAGGGAGTGTTGTTTTTATAAATCAGTAAATGTGAAGTATACTTTAATGAGTTGAAAAATAGGCTTGTCACTGCACCAGTACTCACACTAATGACAAGTGGGTAACACTTGTTAGTATAAAATGATTATTTAATGAAGGTATTTGGATGTATACTGATGTAAAATGATAGATTTACATTCTAAAACAAAATTTATATGAAAATTCATTAGTAAAACTTTCATACTCATGATATGGAGTTTGCAGCTATGATCTCTACATTGAAAATCAACAACATTATATCTATGGGAAAATTGTGGGATATATACTGATCATAAGATCATAAAATATAAATTTATAGATAAAGTAATTAATATTCTCTAGTGCGTATGATTAGAGTCCATAAAATATTACAAATGCTCAATCCACTCCCATCCAGGTAAGGAAAATAAAGTGGTAGAATCTTTAAGTAGAAAGTATCCTGAAACATTATCAATAATGAGAATAGAAAAGGATCCAATTTTCTTAGATTTGTAGAGGATGGACATATAGATCATTAATGAAGAAAAATCATGAATCCTTTCTCAAATTATTTATAAACTGTCCCTTATGGGGAAAATAAAAGATTCTCAATGTAATCTTGTAGAAATTCAAAAAAAGGTAGAAGCTATTATATATATGAAATCCATAGATTTTAGAATCGATAATTAAAGAGTTGAAATATTTTGGACATGAAATTGTGTACCATCCAATCTAGAGATAATGATGGAGATTTTTAATGACGCACATAGCTCAACCTTCTCTATTCACAAGGAGATCACAAATATATATTGATATATCTGAGAGAAATATTGGTTTGGAAATATGAAATGGGATATCACTGAATATACATCAAAGTTCTTGGTATTTCAGCAAGGGAAGGATGAAAGGAAAAATTATAAGGGGTTGATGCAACCATTACCCATACCATCATGGAAATGCGAAAACATCGCCATTGAATTTTACACTAAAAATTCAAATACATTTAGAGGAAATAATGCTATATGGGTTGTTGTAGATCATCTTAAAAAGGAATATCACTTTATCTAAATTTGATAGAACTCTTTAATAGATCAAATTTCATGGAAATACATTAGAAGATTATAAATAATTCATGGAGTACCACAATTCATTATATTTGATCGAGATTTGAGATTCAACTCCATATTCTGGAAAAGTCCCAAACATGATCTAAAAACCAAGATAATGTTAATTATTACATATTATAATTAAACTAATGGATGATATGAGAAAAATATTAAAACATATAATACATGTTGAGAGAATGTTCTATGTATTTCAAAGGAAGATAAGACAAATATCTACCTCTGTTCTAGTTCTTTCACAACAACAGTTTCCACTAAAGCAACCAAATGTGAACATATGAATCCATTTATGAGAAAATATAAACAATATAGGAATACTAGTATAAATTTATTGAATAAAAGTTTTTGGGAGCTTAAATGGTTGATGAAATGGGAGAAAGGAGAAAATCATTCAACATCATATCCGGGCAACCCAAAGCTGATAGAAGAGCAATGTATACAATCATCGATGAAACATGGGGATTAAGCTTGGAAACATGATTTCCTCCACGTATCTCCATAGAATAGAACCATGAGATTTGAAAATAAAGGAAAGCTAGATACCAGGTAAATTAGTCCTTATGAAATTCTTGATCATGTCTAAGCGATGGCCTATCAGATTGAACTTACACCAACCATGCCTCAAATACATAATTTATTAAATGTATCCCAATTGAGTAAGTACATTCTAGATCCCTTACATGTACTGAATTCAGAGGACGTACAATTATAAAATGATATCTCCTTCACAGAGCACATAGTGAAGATCTTGGATTATTGAGATAATGTTCTATAAAATAATAATACTCATCGGGTTAAGGTAATATGGAAGAACTATAAGTACAAAGAGGATATATGGGAACTGGAGGAAGCTATGAAGGAAAAATACCCTCACCCATTTATGTAAAATGAAATTTCTATGGAAAAATTTCATGAGGGGGGAATAATGTAACAACCTATAATTCTATCAATGGAAATTCTATTATTATAAATATTCCATATTGTATAAATCACATAAAATTTCACTAAGGACACAAAAAAAACTTTATAAGTTAATAATGAATGAAAAAAGATAAATTAAGGAACTCTTATAGATAGAATAGTAACCTAACCCATAGAATAGTAACATGGACAAAAATAATGGTAATCTGGCCATTTGAATTGTAAACTAACCTATTAAAGAATAAATAAAATTTAGGTATCTTATGAATGAAATTATAAATAGATTTATATCATGGTATAAGTAAATAAATATTTTAAAAATGATAAAATAAGTGTTGGTATTTTTATTAAACATAAATTTTTTATTTAAAATTTCATAATTAAAATAATGATTAAAAAAACTTATTTTAATAAAAAATATTCATAAGTTTATATTTTTTGTCTTATCATTATAAAATAAATTTACGAGACCTTAATTAATTTTTCAAAGGGTCATAAATCAGTTATAGTTTTAAGAGCACTATTTCTCGAATAAATGATTATTTTAGTTAAATTAAAATAATCTTATATTGAAAATTATTTTCATAAAGTTGAGTTTATTTTCTAATTCTACACATTTAAAAATGCTTAGGGTTATTTTTTTATTTTTCTAAAATAGTTGATTTTTGGTGAATAGTGAAATATTGTAATCTATGGTATAAAAGACTATATATTAAATTCACTATTCCATGATTCATGCATATTATAAGTACCATAATCTATAATTATCATTATTAATCTAATATATGTAGTCATATGGTATAACATATTCATAGTATTGTTCCAAAACTACAAAATAATTAATAAAACAATAAAAAACATCCCTCACCTCCCCTATAAATACAACCCCTAACTACCTCTTCCTCTCACACCTACACATATTTTAATCCTGGATAATTTATTCCCAATAAACTTCCCAATCCTATCCAACACATTTTAGAGTCTTTTTAATCAACAAAATACCAAAACTAGTTCATGAAGGAGGTTCTCGAAGGAAGGAATTAAAGATGTAAAATCTTTATTCTTTTGGTTTTAATTTTCTTTTCAAGGTATTTTCATTTATTATTATCTCCTCCTATTCCATTATCCAAGTCAAATTATAACCCAATTATATATTATATAGTATAATTTTATTACTTTAGTTGAATAATTCATAATAAAACCCCTTCTACTCTCCCTTTTATTCTTGAAATGAGAAGATCGTTCATAATCTGTTCATTTACTGGCATCATGGACAATGCACTTTAATTATTATTTTCAGAATTCATGGAAGGTCATAAAACAATTATAATGGTTGAAAAATATTTTATAGTTTATTTTATAACCTTTTTTATTTTCTATAAAAAACATATAAACATAATATTAAATAATAAAACAAAATGAGTTCGTTGAGATTGAATACTGCCAAAATTAATATAAATGATTATCATAAATATTTTATGAAATGAATCTTCCTAATATAAGGGAATAAAATAACATATAATACCATTTAATATTCAGTAAGATAATTAGTAACATATAATCCTAAATCTGGATAATTATCATAATTTTACATGAAATTCCATACATGTATACAAGAGAAGTGGGCTTGAAAAACCAAAAAAATGAACACTCCCAAACAATAAAATTGAACTCTATAACTCATAAAAATGACCATAAATGAAGTTAATAAAATTATAATGTATCATATATATGTAAAATAGGTTCTTAAAATATTAATTAATGAATCTTATTTGATTATCTAGGATAATAAAATGAATAAATCAATCTGACAGAATGTAAGGGGATTCTCGAACCCAACTCGATTTCCTTGAGTTTTCCATCATTCTGAAAAATTTCAGAATTCATATTCATTTAATATTTATTAAATATAAGTTATTCATTAATAAATTTTATTTTCAAGGATATATAAGTATCCAAAATTGTTGAATGAAATGTATAAATATTTTTCCAAAATAAATCTTTTTTCCAAAACACTTCTTGCATCCTCTTGAGATCGTTTCTTCATTACTCGAGATTGATGGTTATTATAGAAGTTATGATTTATATTTTTCATTTAGGAACCCTAATGTTTATTCATTAATTTATTCCTTATGAAATTATTATGAAACTCATTCCTTTCCATGGGTTATTTTATAACTACTATTGTCATGCGTTTTATGTGGCATACATGATTATGTAAATGTTATGATGTGAGGGGTGCATCCAGAATTATATAGCACTCCAATGCAATGGTTAATGTGGTATATTTAATGAGATAATATTAAATATGTGTAAATTGATTCAATATTTATTCTCTATGAGGATGATGTTGTGATTATTCACATATGTTATGCGTGAACATAATGCTAGCTTTGTTCACAACTATGTGTGGTATTTGACCATTGTGACATGATGTTTCATTTTTATGCATCTCTACATTACATGAATTTATTTAATGAATCCTATCATGATTATGATGATGATACTATGATTAAGATGTGATTATTATGATTATGATCACCCATGTTATATTGATTTATGTTCTTATCGATCCTCTTAAAGGTCTTTTAGCTCACCCCTTTCTTTGATGTATATATTAATGTGATTTCTTATACTAAGTAGAACATGAGGAACTCTAAGAAACTAAATAAAAATAAATTAAGTAATGTGTATATTTTATTATGAAAATGTTTTGAATTGTCCAAATTTTACAAATACACTAAACCTTTGGATCCTAGTTTTGTAACACTTTTATTTGTTTGCCTTAAAAATGATGTAATAATAATATATGCAAATTAAGGTCGTTATATTATGAATTGTACACATAACGTTAAACTAAAAGTAAAATTTTATTGTCACATTATATTAAACTAAATGATAGATACATACTTACCAGATGATGTTAAACTCCATAGAATACATATTTGCCTCATTGTGTTGAACTATAAGGAAAATATACTTATCACATGATGTAAATATTCATAATCGATACATCCTTACAACATGACATTAAAAAGAAGAAGAAAACCTATCTACGTAATGTTTAATGGAAATGAAAATTTCCTTGTCGTGTTTTGTAAATGTTTTTGATATATATATCTTTACTACATGACGTAAAATTGCATGAATGTAGTCTTGGAAGATATACCTTAAACTGCACAACATCCATGTTCCTAGTCGTATGACCTAAATTTACAAGACACCATTCATCCTTACTACATGATGTTAAACTATATTGTTGATGTCAAAATAATTAGAAATTAAAATATTTTAAGAACTATGTGTGGCTTGATTCCTATCATTACATGATTTTTAGCATCACTCTGAACTCCAATACAGGGTTGAATTATAATAATCATTGAAAAAATACCCCTTCTAAATATGTGTTAAGAATCTATGGAATTATTTTCCATTAAATAGATATACATGGATTGATTCCATCCATCATAGGATATTTAGTGACACTAGGATATCTAATATTTGTTCCATCCAAAATAATGAACCCGAAAAATTTCTCACTCTATGTTTGTATTAGTATAATATGGAGATTTTCTCATTAAATAACTACACATTGATCGATTCATTCCATCAAGGTCTATGTAGTGATTCCTGAATATCCAATCCTAGGACTAGATATAATAATAAATAGAAAAATTCCCCCTCTACGAATGGGTAATGCCATATGGAGAGTTTCCATTCAAGAACATTGTGTGTGTTGATTCCTGCATCAAAGGATACATAGTGAGACCTAGATCTCAAATCATAGGTTTAGACACAATAACCATAGGGAAAAATCCCCCTATGATTTGGGGTCAGGCCAGTATGGTGTGTTTCTAGATAAATAACTACATGTGGCTTATTCATTCTATCAAATAATAGGCAGTGACCCCAGATCTATAATCCTAGGTCCAAATCCAATAATCAATCGAAAAAGTACCACCTTATGTATATGGGTTAGACATATGTGCAGAGTTTCTTATTCAAGATCTATGTGTGACTTGATTCCTCGAATCAAGGGATACATAGTGAAACCTAGATATCCAATCCATGGCCTATCCATAATAATGGATTGGAAAAATTCCCCCATCCACATATGGGTTAGACCTGCATAGATACATTCCCTTTAAAGAAATAAATGCTGCTTGATTCCTGCCATCACTAGATACAAAATGATGCCTAGATCTCCAATCTAGGGTCCATATGTGATAATCAACAGAATAAATTTCCCCCTATATGTATAGATCATACTTGTATAGTGATTCTTTTTCATTTTTGAAATATGTTATTCTTGATTCCTTTCCTCTAAACAGACATAGTGATGTCTAGATCTTCAATCATAGGTCTATGTATAATAATAAATGGGAAATAGTACCCCCTCTTTTTATGGGTCCAACCTATAAATAGATTTTTTCTTTCTATAACTATGTGTTTCCTGATTACTTCTATTATAGGATAAATTGTGACATCTAGATCTTCATTTTTTGGTCCATCCACAATAATAAAATGGAATGATTCCCCCCTCTATGTATGTGCTAGACCTAAATAGAGAGTTTCACATTCAACAATTACATATGGTTTTATTCATACCAACATAGTATACATAGTGATTCCCAAATTTTCAACCCTGGGTCAAAATGAAAAACTTATTGGAAAAATTCCCCATGTACATATAGGTCAGGCCTACATAGAGAGTTTTCCATTCAAGAACTATGTTTGGATTCATTCCATCCATTACATGATATTTAGTGATGTATGGATCTCCAATATTGGGTCCATCCACTGTAATAAATGAGGGAAATTAGACCATATATATATGGATTAGACTTGTATGGAGAGTTTTCCATTCATGAACAACGTGTGGATTGAGTCCAATCGTCATAGGAAATGTAGTGATGCTCGGATCTCCAATCATAGGTCTAGCAGAAAAAATAAATGGGAAAAATCCCTCCCCCTCTTCATATGTGTCACACCTACATAGAGTGTTTTTTGTTTATGTACTGCATGTGGATCCATTCCATCATCATAGGATATAAAGTGATTCTTGAATATCAGATACTAGTTCCAACCACTATAATCAATGTAAAAAATGACACCCTATACGTATGGGTCAGATCTGTAGAGAATTTTCCATTCACGAACAATGTTTGGCTTGTTTATTTCCATTACAGGATATGTAGTGATTCCCAAATCTCCAATATTGGGTATATCCATAATAATAAATGAAAAAAATGCTACCCTTTACATATGAGTTAGACATATGGGGGGACTTTTCTTATAAAAAGATACATCCATCTTGAATCATACAATCAAGGATATGTAAAGGTGCTAGTATCGTCTATTATAAGCCCATACATTGGGGTTCTATCACTCAAAATAATATCCTCTACATTTGAGAAAAATCTATGTAAAGGCATCTTATTAATGGAGTTTATTATTGAATTATTACAATCTTTACAATATTCATATTGAATCAAAGGGAATCCCATCCATAAAAATATGATATAACTCTATTGAAGGAGGGTTGATTCACAAATACTCATTATTCCAATGCATGAGTCAGATATCTATACGTTGTGATTTTTCATGAGCTAGATGTGCACAAGAAGGGATCTGAAATAATAAAAACCATTAATAATAATGTACATTGATAAAAGGTTCTCACCTCATCTAAATTCCCTTAACCAGTGTAAAATATCATTCAAGAAATCGTGAAAAATTTCACGTTAGTTATTACGTCCTTACCCCATGAAATTAAACTACAATGAAAACATACTTTCATATGATGTTAAACTACATTACATACACATCCCCAATACATGACATTAAAATGTAAATGACATCACCCATCATCAATTATTTTAAAAGGACCAAAAGAGTTTGACTCCACTCATTCAGAATATGTGGTTCTTAAATAATATTTTAAATAAATAATCCCAATTTTCAAAATTTATTTCTTGAGCAACCCAGGTTTCCAAAAACCATTCATGACCCTTGGAAAAGGATATACAGTTTCATGGGACCCTAAGTTTGACTAAACAAGTCTTCCCCTAGTTCCTATATATGAGATCCAAACCATCATCCAAATGTGTTAGTATCTTGGAAAATGGGTTTTTTATATATCTAAATCCTAACATCACCACATTAGACCACATAACCTTAGATTGTTTTGGGTCATTCCTGACATGAATTTACTATACCATTACTCGTTATCAAAGAAATATGAGCCAATATTTAGGAAACTTTCATTTTATTCTCCAAAGGATATTAAGGTACACTTTATTCTTTGTATCCAAATTTGGATATTGTGTACCAATCCACCCATAATAGGTCCACATTCATCATGACCTTAAACCATATGGACTTTGGTCAATGCTACATGACCATAAACATTAGATTTTGAGGGTCCATACCATAAGAATGAAAATTGATAGTGAAAGAAACAAATAATGGTCAGGATGAAAACCTTCCCAAGGTAGAACAATAAAAATTAGATTCTCCACACACTAAACTTGTCATTGATATAGTTTTGGATTAGCGTATATAGTAAATAGAAAAGGTGTAGTGCTCCAAGGGCACAATTTTTGTCCTTATTAAAAGCTGAGCCATTCACACAAGACACCTTGGCCCATGATAATTTTTTATAAACTTTTATCACATTTCCTTACATTAATAACGTGTTAAATAGGTGGTGACACAACCTTTAGGGTGTCCAACTTCTTTTTGTGTCTTTCATTTCACATAAAACAAGATAATGTTTTTTAAGGATAGATCTAACACAACTAGTTCCTTGAGTTGGTATCCTTCTCAATGAAACCCATGGAACATGTGTTCCTTTTCTCCTTGTCCATATATATATAAAAATGGTAACCAAGACTTGAAAATAAAAATGGAAACCAATATAATTAAATGTATACTTGGAATCCCACCAAAGAGTTGGTCCCTAGAGGATGCTTGGTCCTATAAGAGAGTCCCCCCTTAAATCAAGGAGTTGTATTTCAAACCACATGTAATATTTTTTTTTACATTACCAATGGATGGACTTTATCCACTATTTCCAACCTCCATTTTAATATTATGTTCGTAGATAATGATTCACAATTAGTGTAACTGGACTATTCTAGTGTATTAGATATCCTTGATGTTAAATCATAGTTTGTTGAACCATTTCTCGAAGTAGGAGTGTAGTATTTCATTCTCGGTCCTTTTGATGAACCACACCACACGACTCAAAACCACATGGCATAGTGTATGATCTTCCAAACCAAAATCTAAACTAACCTAGGGTTCCACAACCTGTCTTATATAGATATTGTTTTCATACAAAACATCATCCTACAAATGTTTAAGTATTCATAAATCTATCATGGCCCCTAGAAAAGAGTGGGTATCCTCTTTACTAGACCTTGAGTGAAAGCCCTATGATCTCATTCATATGGTCATATGACACACCAAATAGAGGTGTCTTTTAATTATAATAATGGAACTATGATTCTCATGATCCCTTAGAACTTCTTGGTAGATTTGTACACCTTATAGTTTTTTGGGTTAACCCTGAAATTTTTTTCCCCATTTCATATTCATTTATTAAAAAAAATTGTGCTATTACTTCCGAATCCATATTATGAATACCCAAGTGGAATCAAATTCCCTAGTATATTAAACATCCAAATATTATCATTATGTAAAGGATATACTGTTATGAATCCCATCATGAACATTCATCTTGAAATTTTTCTACAAGAATGTAGGGTTCCAAAACCCTTATATAAGCATTCATTGTTCATAATATCAATTAAGAATGTATAGTGGTAGAACCCTTCATGAATAATCATTCCTAAATATTTAGCATCTCTGATCCCATCATTAATATAAGGTTTGAGCTATGAAACCCTAAACTACACCAAATATAATGTTCAATCTAGAAGACCCTAAACCTAAATAATAAATTTCCTGAGTTAGAAGACCCTAAAAAATAGAAATATAAGTTCTAAGATAGAAGAACCTAAACTAAAAAAATAGAAGGTCTAAAATAGAAATATATAAAATAATGTAATATAATGTCTACACTATAATAACATAAACTAGATCAGTTTATGGTTTGAGATATATGGCCCTAAATGACAATAATAGAGGGCCATATCTAAAAATCCCTAAACTACAAAAATAGAATGTCTGATATAGTATAACCTAAACCAAAAAATAGAAATTCATATATATAATACCGTAATAAAAAATATAAATGGATTAATTTTCATAGGAAAAAACAACTAATTGAAATATATGAAATTCCCCCGATGTAAATAATATAAATATGGAACCTCAGGAAAAAGTTGTGTATCTACTAACAATACGTGAACTTTTTGTGATCCAGTAAATATTGAACAATTATAAAATGGAAATGATAAAAATATTTTACATTAAAACCCACATAATAGTTTGGAGTATGGAAAATACATGTTCCCAATTTCTAATATTTTCCCAAATGAATTTTATAAAAAAGTTAGAGAAGTATATTAAAAAATTTTACTAAGTATGTTGGGATCATTATTTGTCCCTATAAAAAACCAAGATATGCGCTCAAAGTCCACTTAATTAAGGAAAAATTATATTTTTCTCCATAAGGGATATATGTTTACCCAAATTATTCTTATAAACCAGGTAATATCAATAAAACAATAGTATATACATCAGTAAGGAATATCAATGTTAGCAGGCATTCATGATCAATTACCAAGAGAAATATATTGTGATTTAAGCAGTCAAATATAGGTTTTTGGGTTTAATGAGTATTATAAAATGGATGAGTATCCTGTATTATCCACAAGACATAATTTCAATGAAATTCCATGAACATCACGAATGAACGAATATTGGACAAAGATGTGTAAATTTCAGAAGATTTATTCATTGATAAACTGAAAAGGTGCAATAGCCATATTCAAGAGTCTCACATAATGTTTCAAAAACAAAATCCTAAAGAGAAAAAAACATATTTTCAATAATCCATGTCAACATGAAATACAGGTATCTATGTTTCCAAATAATCTAATTTAGAGTTAGTGGTATCAATTTTGAACTTATGTATCATCTTCTCAATCTCTTCTACTACTGCATAAGGATAAAAATATCAATTATAATGTATAGTTTTTTGGATCCTTTATGGGTATCCACTAATAAGGATTTTGATTCTAGAATAATTGAACTTTTGATTGATACCCACACTTCATACTATTCTATGTCTATGGTTAATACATAAATATAAGTGTGTATCTCAGAGACTATTTGATGTCTCCACTCAAGAATCTACAAAGCTCCACTTATTGACTAGGTCCTATAATTTATATCATATAAGCTACACAAATAGATATCACTTTTTTATTTTTACTGACAATATATGAAAAAATGAATCATGATTTCATATAATGGCATACAATTAAACCCATACACCCCCAAATCCTAAAATTGGTTGAAAAGGCATTCCTCATGGCCACAAAACTCCTCCAATAGAGTCTTAGGGAAATGGGTGTGGATTTTCTTCCAGAATGGACATTATGGTACTCAGTATTCTTTTACATATAGAGTGGTTATGATCTAAGTAGGAATAATTTATTGGGGGTATTATGATGTCAAATATGTTGGATGATATAATGAAAAGTTGGAGAAGAAGTATCATATAATCCCCTACCAACGAGTTCATTATCTGCCATTGGTATTAAAGACCCAAACTCCCCAAAACACTTGTCCCATTATTGGTATGTTTTTCACATTGATGAAAATGATTCATTATAGTCTACCCCAAGTCCAGAATCGACCACATTCCTAATACAGATAAGGGGTTCAGTGAAATAGAGGGGTTATCCACTAGAAGGCCCAATCTATTTAATACACCACCTAGGTTGAATTCCACCATGCCTGGGAAAATTTATACGAACGAAAAATAGTTGAATCGATAGGAATAAAAATAATCTTATAATTTGTGCATTTAAATTCCACAACAAGAAAAATTCATGAATGTGTATAGGATGTCACTTTCCTTGCACACCAACTAAATGGAGAGGGTAAACCTGTTGAATATTGCCAAACTAGCATAAAAACTAATATGGGTTATATGCCTCAGTGATGATTAGCTTGTCTACATCATGCAAAAGCACCCCATCTTGGATATATATTTTATTGACCTCTCATAAAAAAGATCCAACACCATTATCGATAATTATCTCAATCGAAGCAGGATATGGATTTATTTAAAAAGTATAATGTTGCCTCAACCTATCGATATCCTCACCAAAAAATTGAAGCTTCGACTCAACCCTAGAAACATTATAAGACTTGAGAAATAGTAAATCATTAAGAATTATATTAGTTTTATGACATTTGTAACACTAGAAATTCTCTTTTATACAACCAATTATTAATTTGAATGGTCAACCAATTCAATAAGGGATGTTTCCTTACTTCATATGAAAAAGGTTATGATAATGGTGAGAAAGGGTTATCACCAAAATATTAAGATCCCATTACAATGCTCATTGAGATTCCCTCACAAACATTCCAACTTCAGTCCCTAAGTATGAATCCAAGACCAGGATAATATATTTTCTCAAGAACTTGTCTAAAACCAATCTAGCCAAAGGGTTGGGGATTAATTTTATATCACTCGATAGCCCCATGAGGTATACTCACTATCTTCCTGGATGGACCAATAAAAGAACATGATGTTACCAACATATTGGGAAGGAAATCAATGATGAATATAGTGGATGGATAAGTACTACTATAGTAGTGGAATATTTTGATCGAATCCTTAAATGAAACTAGTGATCATAGGTTCAACTCTATCCTTAACTTCTACTTAAATATAGTGACTATTCCCCTTACCATGGTGGGAGTTTGATAAGGGTCATCCAAACATCCATAGAATGAAGAAATTTGTCATACACCTCCCCAAGAAGGGGTATTAGTCTTATCCAATAAATATTTCAATGAATTATCCCACCTTATCCATGAGACATATGAAAGGAATTCATGTTGGGAAACCAAAGAATAATCATCTCCTTGAGAAGGCTTAAATGAAAATACACTAAAAACTTATAATTCTTATAACATTATCATAATTAATAGTGTGTAACTTGTTGGAGAATTATGAGAAGCTCTGTTTGGCCCAGAATAACCCTTCACATTCATCAAAAATGATATCTAAAGGTTGAATGTTCCACATTGATCTCTAACTGCTTGTTGTATTATTGAAATATTAGATGAGTATGCCCAAATATATATATATATATATATAAGGAATTTTATTATGGGAAATATCACAACCATATAGACATTTATAAGTGATATAATACATATGAGACAACCCCTAATGAGGTGGTACAACAATTCAACTATCTTAAAAAGTTGTTATTTGAATATAGTTATTGAAGGAAAATAACTAGAAATATGGGAGACTATAATAGGTTAAAGGATGTAAGAATCATCCCCTATAACGAATACATACAAAGGAGTTTAGTGTGACATAGTATAACACTATAGTGTTGTTGGGAGATTCCCCGTAACAAATTTTTTGTCAGAGAACACTTGATACTGAGGTCCATCATTATGATTATTGGAGATCATATACCTCTGTACATATGAATTAAAATATATTTGATAACTTGAATCCATATGTCAAAAGAAATAAGAATATGTTAGATGGACGAGGACCAATGATAAAACAGTATCATGAATTAGAAATCATAATGTTAATCTCATGAACTATATAAGGACCTGTGACCACAAAACCTGATATATATATTGTGAATTGCATTACCCACAAAGCATATTAGGATCGAATGACTTTTTGTAAGGTTTGTGATCATGTAAGCATCATGTGGTCTCGTGAACAAACCAACAAATAATTTCATTACCGAATGACATTTCTATGGTTGAGAGAATATATTAAGTTTGAAGAAATTTATTTTAAATTGGTTATTTGGTTATTTCATCATGTACTAACGAAATTCATTCAGATGAGAATGTCATTTTGTAAGATAATGTGATCATATCATGGAAATGATCATTTAATGTGGTCTTGTAAAATAGTTCTTATGATTTGGTCTTGTAAATTATTCACATGAAAATTGAAATCACAAGATCTCTTTGAGATCGATTCACATTTGAAATAAGATTCTCCCTCACTCCCCTATTTATAGTATGCCTCATGGATTAAAAAATTTCACTTGAAAGACCAAGAGCCACTAATTTCACTTATCAGTGGATGCCTCACTATCACATGTGACCATTTACTCCCCTCAGAATGGAGTCCTCATCCATGTGGACCTCCCTATTTAGGGGGAAATTTTTTGATACATACTAAATTATAAACCAAAATAATATAATTGAATAAATACATGTATCATGGGTATTAATTTCTATGCATTAAAAATAAAGGAGAAGCGTGGATACATAGAGGACAAGTGGCTAGGTCATGCAGATCATGTGGCCCCCAAGACGATAAATGATTTCATGTCCTTGGTAAGCTCATATTAGTGGGTCACAGAATTCGCACAGATTTTTCATGATCGTATGAGTCCCTGATGATATGACCTCATGTTCATGGGATGGTTTCAAGATAACCATTTCTGATCATGTAGAGGTTGGCCGATGAGCCCCTCTAATCATCTGACATATTAGGTGATAGATTCTTGACAATCACATGAATCCCTTCATAATATAAGGAAATAAAACCAGAAAATTAGAATGCATATCATGTTCATTGTTAAAGTTTTTCATATGAAGGGATTATAAGCCTCATGTTATCATGATTTATCAGGTTAAATACTTTTTGGTGAGCACATTGATATCATGAATGACTTTAGATTAGTATTTTTTAATAGTAAATGAATTTACTCATGCATCTTGATCTCATGAATACTCTCAGACATTCCAGCTCAATGTTTCAAAGGGTTTTTGAAATTCCAATATGATCTAACTAAATACCTTTTCTATGATTTTATTCTAATAAATATTGTGATTATAGATTTTTCATATGCTAACTATTTATCATCAGATGCCATGGAAGACCCCTGGTATGACCATGAAAAGTGTGTGAAGTGAAACTACATAAATCTCCTAAATTCCATATATGTGATATTTGATCCATGAAAGGAGGTGTAGAACTAGAGTGTTGATTGCTATAAATCCCCTTCCACTTGGGACAAAAGAAACCCAAACACAGAAATAACATATAACCATAAGAGAAGATAAGATAGAATACTTCCCAGTGTGGAGTTCCACCTAGTTGCGAGATTATTCACCTAGGTAAGACTCATGAAATGACATAGGGGATTACAAAGAATGCATATATATTTATCTTGATAATCCTACTTATCATGTGAAGGACATCTGGTGTGCAATCAAGATTATTCGAGGGAACTTCCACAATAAAACTAGGTAATTAGAATCTCAACATGATAATGTATTAGAAAATTAAGGAATATATGAAATAAAAGGTTTAAAATGATGGGAGATATATGTAATGATGAATATGATTATTTAAATGTGAAATCGTCAATCACTTTTCATTAACTATCTTAATCATGTGAAAACATCTGGGCATGTCAGCTGGATCATGAGATAGTTCTTGGACATGTCATATAAGTCCCGAGAAGGCCTCTAAACCTATCATACAAGTCATGTGAAGGATTATATACATATCATCCAAGCAATGATAAGTCCTCCAAAAATGTCACTAGAACATGCAGCAACACTCCAACATGTCAACCCCGATCACACGACACCATTGGACTTGTCTACATAAATCAAACAATGGTTCTAAAAATAAGTCATATGAGTAATTTGATTACCCTCTAAACTTTTTTTCTAAAATAATTTAATTAAACTTGGGATTTAATCCTTTTTAGGTACCAGACCCCCTAGAAATGTCAGTTGAATCATGTGACAACATCCAAACATCACTAGATATTTCATCTGAATCACGCGACATGCACTAGTACATGTCCATAAATATTAAAACATGTTATGAAGACACCTAGAAAATTTCAATAAATCCTCATACATGTTAGTAACAAAACTAGGACACATCTAGTAGACATCCCAGCATGTTACCAATGTAAAACATATATTTTCCAACATGTCAAGTATGTTAGAAAGAAAACCTGTGACATGATAACCTTATCTGTTAAAAACAGTTAGTTTTATACCAAAATAAACTATGAGGACCCTAATTATTATAAATAATGATATGTTGGACACATTATTGATTCCCTATCACCAAATGGGTATCCACCTTAGTGTGAGTCCATCTATATCGAAGACACTCTAACCCATGGTACCCAAACACTCATATGGGATTGTCTCTATTTCTCTTCCATATGAGGATTAACAATATCATTAAACTATGTGGGATCTAATTCCTTCTAAAGGTAGGATACATATGAAACCATCATAATACCCAATATCCATATCAAATACTCTTATAGGTCCTCCCTAGTGCATAAGTACTACAACCATATATAGTGATTCTGATCACTAATTACCTCGTGTTTCTCACATGGAGCATGAGTCACAGAGGATTAGGGATTCATAATGATCATATCACTAGAATCATTCATTTTACTATGCTAAGGAAACCTTAGAGTGTAATATTAATTAATTTTTTTTGACATAACTACCTCTATATATTGTAATCCGTCAGAGTGAAAGTTCAGATGGAATTACCATCTTAATAAAAACTAGGTAAATAAATCTCATGGGATCTGATTATATTTCACCACCAATTAGTGGTTTCAGGGATTATTGAACTATAATAACTATGATTCTTATCAAAATAAGGATATTTAAGACCCCTTCTTAAGTATCAAGCTCCTTTATTGATTATTATGTTCCCTAATATATGTCCTTTACATATGAAATTTAACATCATGTCTTGAATGTAAACTAACTATGTGGTTTTTTATTTCAGTTATAAACTGGATACATAGAACACCTCATAAAGGTTCATACTCGTTATAAAAACACAAATTTCCTTTCCTAATGACAACAAATTCTAGAGTTACTTGTTAAAATGCTTCAATATATAAAAAGCTACTTATTTTTTAGCAATAATGGAAATAGATTAGGAACTTTGGATACATAGAGATGATATCATTAAATGAACCACCCATTCACATGAAAATGATTCAAAAACCCAATAATTTAATTAGGGTACTTGATACTATATCAATATTTGGAATTTATTATATAACATATCATAAGTCAACAAGAGAGTCCTAAAATAGGAAATAATTCTCCTTAAAAGGGAGTGATGATCCCAAACTCCCATATTCTTAGCCAATGTGAGTTCCAAAGTGTCAATGGGATTAAAACCTAAAATAAATTCATGTCTTTGTAAAGTAGGATTCTACCATGTTATGGATCTGGGATCTATTGTAAGTTTCTATGAGATTAAAGTATTGAACTAGGCATGATTATGCAACCATTCTTAAAGACACCACAATAAAAAACTGTTATAGAATAACAAAAAAGGTGAACCCAATATGAAAAAATATAATGACCTTATAACATAGTCATTATATATGACAAGTACCTGGTCACTCAATCCTATTACACCACACATTTACATGAGAAAAAACTAGAAAATAAACTAATGTAGTGAAATAAAATTTTAGTGAAATAAAAAAATTATGAAATAATTCTATCAATGGGAGACCAATAAACAATTTTACTAAAAAATGTTACAATGATTGTTTTTATGGTGTTATTGTTATTTTAATTATAATAATTATTTTTGTGTTTTTATGTTTTTGGATTTTTTCCCCAAATTCATAAGATATAAAATGTTATATCCACATAAAATGTACAAATTTTTAATAGTTAAAGAGGTTTAGTTGTAGAAAATCAGACTCCCTCTATTATGTAAAACATAAAACCAGTGAGTATTGTGTCATGAACATAAGGAATGAATTGAAGTAATGACTATAATATGATGGGTGTTATGTGCAATATAATAAAAAGGGGTGTGAGGATGATAAATTGTTGGCTAGTGAATTTTAGTGTCATATTGGTATTGATAGTAGAAAGATGGATATTTCTATAGTGATTTTTAATTACAGGGGATGTTCATCAAAATAACTCTCACATAACTGAATACTTTTTATTAGTTTATTATATTAAACCACCAGTAATTTCCTAAGAATGATCACTAAAGATATTTCCTTAGGATACATTGTGAAAATAGAGGTCTCCATGTGATTTTCTAAAAACTCTAAATTTCCATCATTAGCTCTCACTTCTGGTGATGTACGTGTTTCTAATGTATTTGAAGGTAAGATTTTATATTAGGATTATCAATCCCAAAAATGTTGTTTTCAGTGAAAGGAGTATTGATGTTCACTTCTTCATTATCCATTTTACCCTATTATGGTGTCTGAAACTTGATATCCATGGTTTACCATGCATTATCACTACTTCGCCCATTACTATATGTTCATTTACACATATGATATATGTTATAAATAATATGAATCAATGAATGAGTAATAGGTATAATATATAACCCTAAAAATCTCAAGAGAGAATAAATTAAAAACTATATATATATATATATATTCACAACATGAGCTACAAAAATTTCAAATATTTAGACTATAAAATGAGGAAGGGAATGATTAAATGTATACTGATATCCAGACACATCCTATTAATCACAAGTACACTCCACCAATATCCACATGTTTTAAATAATATCATCCCTTAGTGATCTATATAGAACTTCCTTTTATATAGTATGACCTATTGGGGATCCACAATTTCTCTTTTCTTACACATATTTCATAAATTCCCTATATTATCATTGCCATGTAAATTTAGTTGAGATTCTAAATAAAAAATATATATTTATGGTTATCAATTAAATATTAGAGAAGTTTTTATTGAGAGATAGTGATTGTATGAACATTTACTGAACTATAAAATAGACCACATATCCCTCTCCTTTAACATACAAATAAGAAAATGTGGTTCTCCTTAAGAGTAATTAATCCATACAATCAGTGGTATTAAATGAATGAAGGGGGACACTCCAATATGATTATCCATGTATGTAAGGATTACTAATCCAAATGATTTCCTAGATTGGATTTTTGAGGGTTATCCTATACACAGATACATATAATCATAGATATAGAGATGCGTGTGGGTGAAAAATGGATCCCACCAGTTTTCTAAATCTTGTCTGGTGTATGGGGCCACCTAAAAACTCCAAATTTTACTCTAAAGTTTGTTTGTGCCCTATTTTAACATATGGTTCAACTGGAACAAATTTTGAAACCTTTTAGTGATGTTTAGTTATTTAATTTGACTTTTTACATTTATTGGACACTCGTGTGAACAATTCAATAAGTTGACATGATAATTATTGATGGATTACTTATAGTGATAATGCATAACATTCCTTGATATGGGATTCACATAGTGATGATGTTATTTTAAAGGTGAAAATATTTTATTCTGAATTTGACATGGAATTTATTAGGATGATGAGTAGAATTATCATTACTATTATGTGGACTTATTTATGGATCTGTATTATGAGGATGAAATTTAGTTTTTCTATAGGAGAGAATTTAGGTTAGATATTTTTTTTATTATGATAATGCACTATGATAAGTTAATAGGATATATTTAATGAAGAATTTACACAGACGATGATTATTTTAAAAGTATTTATTATGTTGTATTACCCATTGCCCTAGGTTTGTGATAATGTTCATATAATGGAATTAAATATTCATGAGACTGATGATATTTTCCCAGGTGATTATTTAAACCTGGGAAACATTTATATTTATGATGATACAGTATTGTGTAATTTTGTATAAGATAATATAGAACTGCTTAGTCATCCAGGGATAAGGATAGAGGGATACCCTCATAGTCACATCACATTTCTTGTTAACCATATACACAAACGGTGAGCGATTCCCAACATCTATTCAAAGAAGAATTCTGTGAAAAAATTCAATATAGTTAGAGTGTTATTATTGTTTTCCCTCTTAGAGTAACTATGAAAACAATAAACACAACGTTATGAGAGTATTCATTATAGGTGGTCTTTAATTGGATATATATTATGGGGGTCAATTTTTGGTTATATAATATAGAGTTATATATATAAATTTTTTTATTTATTCATATTCATAATTATATTTTGTATATTTTGTTAGTGTGAATTTGGTGATCTATGGGTAAACAAGATGAATTTAATTGCGGTTGAGGATATTAGGATTGATGGGATTAAGAATTTTTTTGGTTTTTATTTATTATTAAATGTTACTAATTTTATAGAGGGGTCATCTCACTAATTAAGCTGACTATATTGAGAATTATTTCTCACCCATACATTTAAAAATGCATGTATTCTCTTTTTTGTTCATTCTAATCAACATGTGAAGCTGGGAGGATTTATGGATTGTTAAAAACTTGGAGGTCTACTGTTATTATATATTTAATAAGTCAATTAACATTACACATGATCAGATTTTATTAATTTGGATTAGATATTTACTTTGAGGGTATTTTTTATTTCTTCATCTATCATATTCTTGTATAGTATGAGATATTTACTTTTTTATATTTCATATATTTGATTTTTTTATTTTATATAATATATATAGGAAATTATTGTTTTTATGTGGCTGTTCATTTAATTGGGTTAATTAATTCTATTTTAATAGAGGTTTCCCTTAAAACTTATTGATATCCCATGGCCTAGTGAATGTTCAACTGGTCAGTTTACTTAGAAACACTCTTAGACTACCAATGTGGGGATCTCTCAGGATTATGGCTAGACACAGAGGAAAATTAGATTCTATATAAAAAAATTTAGAGCAATGGTCCATTTTATATGGAAATGACTACTTCTGTTCAGTAAAACCACCAATACATTCTCATTACATCAATGGTTTAAAAATTAAAAAAAAAATTATGAAATTTTGGACATATATATATATATATATTAATATGGTTTTTATAGAATTTTTTTATTGAAATGGTATAAGGATATTTCATAGACATTAATCCAAAATACTAAGAATAAAATAAGGTAGTATACATATAATAACATGATGTTATGAAAAATATTTCCATCATAAGTTTCAATCTATGATGATGGGGTTGGAATAGGACCTATAGAAAAATTATGTTAGGAAAATTAATAAATAGATGAATTATTTCACAATTTTGGTATATAGTACCCCTATTTATGTATATAAACCCTAATGAAAAGGTAAAAAATTTCTTCAAACATTGAGGGGAGGAATTTTAATTGGTTTGGTATCCTAAAATTTAATTTCTGTAAGGATATTGTAATGATATCCACAAAAATGAAAGAATTATTTTTCAAAAGTGTTTTATTCTATATAACACATTGATAATATAATTGGGTATTATAAAAAACATTTAGATCCATCAGAAAATAGATGGAGATTGAATTATATTTATAACATGTTATAATAATGAAAAGAATCGTCTGTGTGCTTTGTTATAAGGATTAGAAGTGTGTTTCAACTTTGAGGAAATTGGATATAAATCATTAATGTATAATGGGATGAAAAATATAAAAGAAATAATCATTAGTTAGAATAAAAAATATGAAAGGTAAGAATATATTATCACAAAATAATTTTCTAAACATTATACAAAACAACCATTATAAAATTCCAATGATTAGGGATATAAATTTTCAATCCTATAGGTAGGGATTAATACTTGTAATATAATAGTTGTATATGATATGATAACAAGCGAAAAAATAAATCTAACATGGCTTTTCATATATCCCATTTATATTATATCTAAAAATTTTATATAAAAATAAAATTAAATCTTGATAAATTAAGGTAGAATTTCCATTTTGAATAATAAGTAATGTTTTAAAATATAAAATATTGTATACAAATTTCCATTACTCTAATTTATGAGATTAATATTTCATAATGATTTTTATCAATATTAATGTTATACTTTAGCATAATATTAGGAATGGATTTGAATGTGACATAATAATGTATAATTAATTATATAGTGAATATAGATCACTATAATACTCTATGGATTACCAATAATTATTTTTAAGGGATAAATTTAGACACATGAAACATGTCAGGAATCCCACCACTTGTAAAAATTTTAGAAAATGATTAGCAAGGAAGTATATTTTTTAAATATGATATAGGCATGAGAAGATGTACATATGGAATATATACCCATTTTCATTAATTTATTTAGGTATTCTATATTGAACTTCCTAGAATTTCTCATGATCCGAAAGACTAGTTCTCTATTATACTTGTCCCCATATATAAACCAACATATCAAACACCTTACCACATTTCTTCAATAAGATTGAAATAATAAAATTAATTATTAATTATTATATATTATATATATACGATAAATATATTGTCCACATGGATCTCTAACCTTAAGGAGACCCAATTTTTTTTATTAAAAAATGATAACTTAGTGAAATTTCTTAATGATTATAGTGTTCATAATAATATATCTTTTAGAAAAATCCATTCATAAAAATTGTGTTTTTTAACTATATCCATGGGGCTTAATATTTTTCAAGGATTTTTCTTCAATTATGTTACCATATACTAAAGTTTAAGGTGAAGGATATATCTAAATCGATTCTAATGGTGTTTATGGGGAAATAATCATTTCTCAATACAATGGAAAATTATAAAAATACCATTCCCATAAGTTAAACAAAGTAATTATTAAAATAATTGTATAAAACATGAAGAACATACCTTGTTGTTGATAAATTCTAAACTTCATTATAATGGTTAAGGTATATTCTTATATAAATGTTAACAAACTCCCACATAAAATATCCAAAAATGGTTGAATTATTGATAAAATGTATTGGTTGGATTTTTAAGACCCCCGTGATATTAACGAACCACGTTATTAAAGTGAGAAGATAATTGGATATAGATTTATATTTTTAGTTTCAAAAATTTAGAATTTCATCCATATAGCATCATTCTATTTTTATAGGCTACAAGTATAATCCATAAGGAACCATATATTTCTATAAATTTTTTATATGTATTTGATATCCTTTATCACTACAATCATTTAACAATTGTTCAAATAATGGTGTTCATTAAAAAAATTATGTTATGACCATAAATATGTATGGATACTTTAACACTTAAAAAATTCATATATTTAATAAAAACTAAATTAATTTCATCATATAATATTAAATTGAATGTATATTGTCTTTCTAACGAGTCTGTACCTGACTGTTTGAGGCTCTTTCTTGGCATTTGAAAGACAGAGGATCAAATCTAGGTGGATGTAAATTTTTGGGTTACTGTAGCATTTTTTATAGTACTTACTGTAGTAGGTACTATTTTTTATTGTAGCAACCGAAACTATTCATCCTATTTGGTCCTTTAGGCCCCCTATTTCGGCCTATGGGTATCACATATTTCAGGCCACCAATGGCCTTTAGGCCACCGGGTCATCGGGCCACCAAGAACCTCAAGGACAAAGGGATTTCAGGCCGCTGATGTCCATCAAGCCATAGGGACTTCGGGTCATAAGGTCCAAGAAGAAGTCTAGACATAGAAAATATGAGTAGTCCTAGAAGTGGATTTAGAGAAAGTAAAAAACACAAGAGTAGAGCTAACCATATTGGAAGAATGAGAGGATATAGAAAATTCCATCAGTACAGGGCACCGTGCATCATTGAATGGGGAAATTATAGATAATCATTAATGTACGGTGGGGAGTTAGGTACCTTCAAGGATAAAGATGCTTGGGATGGAATATTTTAGTGTATTTTTTATGGGACTTTGGGTAATGTATTAGTCATTATGCATCTAGGCCTTCAGGTTATATACTTGGCCTTCTTCCACTAGGCCTATGGGTCATGTAATGGCTCCCTCTAAATCCAGTTAAAAAGGGGATTATCCAAAATAAATAAAAAAAAGGTGTGTTGTCCATTCAGGAAGGAATATATATTTTAATTATGTATAAGAAACATAATGTATATATGAAACATAATATATTTAAATCCATTTAATATACAACAACAAGGTTTATATGGTTTATATTTTTTAAACCCCATATTGATTGTGCTATACCCACAAAATTGATTATAATATTAAACAAGAATCAAATAAAATGTGTTAAAAACATAATGATGATTAATTATCTGTTTTAGTTTATAGACAAATTAATCTCCCACTTTCACTAAATACTCCAAAACTTTTCGGATATATCACTCTATGTCACATCATAAGAAAAAATTAATGAAATCATATTAAAAAATTCATTGAAATATCATCTAAAACTATCTTTGGATATCCAATCAAATAGAATTAAAAAACTTTATAAAAATTCTACATGAAAAATCAAATACTCATTCAAATATCCTATATAAATATAAATTTTTTTTCATTTTTAGAAATGAAATTGATTGTGAATATTTAATTCAAAAACATTATGTAAAAGGAGGACTCTATAAAATTGTCAATTCTAATCAAGAAAAATACACATATATTTTAATCACTATCTAACATATTAATATTTATACATATATCCACCATATTCATTTCATACATAATTCAAAATCATACAATCCGTTTTTCCATGATATTGAGTATGAACAGAAGATAAAAATAGGTTAAGAACATTCAAAACAACTCATATATTATCAATAATACAAGTAATGAATAATAAATATATGAATATATCACATGTCATTTACTCATGAAAACGAGTCCACAAAATTTCATTATCCTTAGTAAATAATAACATAACATTAAAATTATTTATATATGGATATAAAATTGTTTATTCTTACTCAATCTAGGTTTTAAATGCCTTACCTCGTTTTAAAGAGGAAACATAAAATCTTTGTAAAGAAATATTTACCACATGATCATGAACATACCTGAACATACCCTAATTTGATTGAACATAAGGATATAATAATAAAAATATGAAATTATGAAGGTTTAAATTGGAGTTAACTTGTTAAATTCACTTAATGATTATTATAATAAAATCATCACCCTAGTAAAACTTGGAAAAAATGTGATAAATTTCTTGTAGTTTACATTGTGGGTCAATCTATAATAGATATTACAATTTATATAAAATATGTGAAATTTTTATCACTATGTGAGGATGTTATCATGATGATATTTACATGCCACTATAAATCATGTGTTTCAATGAAAAAAACGACGTATGATAACTTCTAGTTTTCAATCTAAATAATTAATTTTCATTAAAAAAATCATAATATATATATCAGGGATGAAAAAATTATAATATAGAAATAAATCTATATCCCATGATACACTTTTATGATTTTTCAATACTTAAAAAGAAAAACTAACAAATACATATATATTAATATTGTCCCACCTCATCAAACCCTGTTACTTTCAAAATCATTAGTTTTATCAGAGCGTCTTAAAACACTATATAATATATATTTCATTACGTTGTAACACATGTTACAATAATATGTAGTTATCTATTATATTAAAACTCATTTTAAACACTATATGGGAGATTAAATCCTTGATGTAAAATATATTTGAATAATTGTTGGTTTATGGTTCATAATCCAAATTTTCAATGCTTTGAACATTATATAAAAAAATCTAGGATTCCAGATTTCTAATATTATGATGCATCTTATCTTATGTTGATAAAAAGAGACTACTAATTATGACTAATTATAAGAATAAAAAATGTATTTAGGTACATTAATAATTAATAATAAAATAAATTTTCACATTGATATATTAATTTTACCAATCATATTACAAATATATCCCCAACCATTAGATAATATTTTATATAGAGTTTCTTTAAGTATGTTCAACTAGTATCTTTGAAACATCAATTTCCTTAATATTTTATTTGTTTATTAACATATTTAACATCTCTAAGCTCAATATTTTTTCCAAATAATCTATTAGAAAATATATAAGTGTAAAATATCATATTTATAATACAACCAACCTCTTTATTAAGAAAATCATATTACAATAACTTATTTTAATGGGATAACTAAAAAATTGAAATTAATATATTATATGATTTATTTATATCATATATATTTTTTATTTAGAAAAAAGTAATAAAATAATAGTAATAAATGAAATATTTTAATATTTTAGAACATATGTAAAATATTATTAATTAAATTTCATATAAAATACTTCCATGAAAATATTGGTTCTCATAATTTTTTATAGACCATATAAAAAATTGAAAAATTATTTCCTTGAAATTTATTTCATTAAAATGTCCTTTATTTTTACGTTGAATTTACTCCTCTTATCATAAATTAGATAATAAAATTAAAATTCCATACTCTATAAAACATTTTCCACTCATATGAATCAACATCCTTTCACTTTAATAAACACTATTTTAATTCTGCCAAGACACAAATTACTAACTTTCCCCAATAATTCATCCCCAATATTGAGATATTGAGCATATTCATAACAATTATAAAATATAAATTTTACATTAAATACCATTCAAAATGAATATTTTAATTCTATATCATTAACAACTGATGTATAATTCACATTGTGTTTTTTACACCCATTTAACCATTCATAAATATTATAGCTACAATGACTATCTAATCCACCATGGAATCATTAAACTTATTTATTAACACCTCCCTTTTGTTTTAATGACCCTTGAATACTTTTAAACCAAATAATATATTAATTATTCCTTTACAATTTCCTATATCATTTTTACAGTCATCAAAATATTTGAGCTTGGACTTCCCATGTCTTACTCAACTACCAAAAACATTTTGAGGAGATCGAGTGTGGATTATATAAGATCATCAATATGAAAATTTGTAATAAATTTTTGGGAAATTTTTAGATGTAATTCAATAATGAAATATGTAGATAATTCTTGCATAATAGGATACCATATACTCTCAAAATATTTCATATCAAATAATATTTAGTACATGTGAAAAAACTAATCTTCTGTATATAATATAACATCTAAATAATTTCCTTCAAACCAAATACCTATCATGTATATCTTATTATTTATAAATCCTCTTTAGGATATCTATCATTTTATAGGATTCCATATTCTCATGTTCATTTACAAATCTAGATCCACAGAAACTAACATGAGAATGTAAGCATCCAATGAATCATTATTACGTTTCTTGGTAGTATCTATAAATAATTATTGAAATTTTTCACCACATGGTTGTTTAATAAAGGGTTTTATATAATAATAAAAATCTTATTTCTTGATAAAAATTATCTAATATCGATACGTGTTTAAAAATTTTAGTCCAATATGATTTTCTTTTTGAACACTATTTTAAAGGATAATTTTTATTATTGATTACTTTTGTTTACAAAAAAAATAATATTTTATCAAAATATGTGTCATGTTTCACATTTATTTAAATGAAACATGAAGTAAATATTATCTAATTAAAATGATGACCCATTTTATATATAATATATATTAGTAGGGATAGATTCAAATTTCACTAAACAATAGGTTTATTTTATGTTTCCTTCCTTTTTATCTATTTATATAGAAAAACATGTAAATTATATCACACATAAATCACAAATATTTGAATCAGAAACAACAAGAAAAAATAAATATTATAGATTATCTAGACTTCATTACACTATAAGCCTAATCCCATTAGGGTCACCTCAAAATGTATAGAATAAGATTACTTGGGATATAACTACCTAATCCCATTAGGTTTACTCATATCCTACTTTACTTATATAATGAAATCCTTGGGAACCTCACCTTGTAATTACCAACCAATTTAGATGACTAAGGTATTGATATGTGTTCACTTTGTATAGAAGCCTTCAAATAGTATATTTATGGATTTTAAACATCTCACCATATTGTGTCATTCATTCCCAGTATGTATTCATGCATCAAATAATTTAATTTTTCATCATATACCTTTGAAAAAATTATTATATTACAAAAAATATTAATAAATAACACTTTATACAAATATTTATTTTTTCCAATCACCCACAAAATATTAAACATATTCACACATAACCAAATTCTTCTGATGTAAATTGTATATGAAAACCCCTTATTGTAATGTTTTATAATCATATGAAACCAAAATCTTACTCAAGTTAAATTATTTAGTTATAGGTAGTGAACTGCCCACAATTTCTATAGTGAATCACTACATGAAGTCTCACCATTTAGGGATAAATACCCAAGAGGGTTTGTAAATACAATAATAAACTAGAACTCAATATATAAAAATTGAAATTATCTGTTATTAATTAATTTGAAAACCCAAAAAATCATAGTCATTATATAAAATTTAAAAAATTTGTTTAAATAAATTTAATAAAATCAAGAATTCATTTATAATACAGACAATATATATTAATTAATATTAAAAAAAATAATTTAAAAATAAATAAACAATAAATTATTTTGAAATATGATATATAGAATCTATTTTTTAATTTTTATAAGAAGATACCTTTTGGTTAAGTGAGAGCCATATAAAAACCTCTGGAAACCATCCTCACAAACCCAACTAATAAACATAATCCATACTAAATTTAATATATTAAAAAAACATCACTGAAGACAAACCTAAACCCATTACCCTTGCAAATACCTTCAAAAAACCACAAAATTCAAATTTAAAATTTAATGTCAAAATCACCCATGATTCACACATCTCCCTTGAGACACACACCCATCACCACTGCCAGCCTATCCTATCTGAGAAGCACCATCAGCACATCTTTGGCCAACCATCACTGTCTTCATGTCAACACATCAATCCTTGCTGCCGGTCTCCGACATCGACTACAAAAAAACGAACCAATACTAGAAATAACAACCCACCATTATCACCGAACATTGAGGCCTAAAAGAAGAATCACAATAGGTGTGAAAAATAAACCCAATGGGGATCAAAAATAGAGATAGTGCCACCATATTACATGCCTCTAGGAATGCCGAAAACTACTTGAAGACACATCCCAAGAAACCTTGAAAATCCATCGCACAACTCTGATTGGGAGAAGAAAGGTGGAATCCAAGAGCAAGAGATGAGTAAAGACTTGACGAAGGACTCAACAGCAATAAATGGCCATCGATAAGACCACCGAACTAATCCTCAGATCCATCATCAAGAGAAGAAAAGGTGATAAAACATCATATCAAATTATAAATCTAGGAATACATCTTCATCATCACGAAGGAAACACCAAAACCTACCTCCACCTGGAAGCCATTATCCCAATCCATACCCAAAACAACTCCATCATAGGAAGAAGGCCACCCATCTAGAAACTAAAAATCATGGTGGGTCAAAATTGAAAACCATAGAAAAAAATTGAAACACCGAGAAAAAATTGAGACCTTGAAAGGGACATCATGAAGCAAGGATAAAAGGAGACAATGGAGAAAATTAGAACATAGATTCCTTTAGCACTACCACCCCACCATCCCAAAAAACCCTAAAACACCATCATTATTGACAAGAAATGTTGGTATTGCATGGTGGGTAGTGAAAAAAGGGCATCATAGGAGCACTGGAATACTGGACTGAGCTAGAGTTGGGAGACACGATAGAAAACAGAAACGAACCCCAAAAAAAGAGAGACAACAAAGATCCAGGAGGAAGACAATGGAATGGGTAAGGGAGTAGTAGAAGCATGGAAAAACTCTCACCACAATGAGGATGACTCAAGGGATGAACTGGCGATGTTGGGAAGGAACCCAAGTTATATAAGAGGGAGGAGACCCAGAGAGTGAGGATCCATACCCATCCCTAAGGAATGGTACAAAAGGTTACATTATTGATATATTCATAAATAAAATTAGGAAAAATAATTTATCATTATTTAATACTCTATAGACATTCCATATAAATAGTTATATTGTAAATTTATATGACAAATATAAACACTTTTTATTTTTTATTTAAAAGGTATAACTCATTTATATTTAAAATATTTTATTCCCTTTTGAAACATGAACTTTTCATATTCCTTAATATATGAAAATTTCATATTAGTAATATAAAAAATTTACATTATTTAAATTACATATATTTTATATTATTTAGAATTATTTGAATAGATCATGAAAATTGAATTTTAAAAAAAATCAAAAAAGTTCAATAAATATCATGTTTTATAATATTATATAATTAAAATTTCATAAAATTAATAAAAAACATTATATTTTGTATTTATTAAATTAATAAACTATTTAAAAAATAATTTACAATTTTACCATCAATGGTTTATTTGTAATTATAAATATGAAATATATAAATTCATGAATTTAAACATAGATCTCATGTATTATTCAAATTAAATTATATTCTAATTTCCCTTTAGAATTAGATGTGGGCCATACTTGGCCACACTATTGATGGATTATAATCAATTTAATTATTTATGAAAAATTTATAAAATATAGTTCATTTCATAAATTCAAATAAATAATATTTTCTCCCATAGTAATTAAATTATCATTAGAGCATTATATATTTTGTAGATGAAAATTTATAACACTTTTTAGTTTTAAAACACTAACTGCTAAACATTTTCAATCATGATACTAGTAGAATTCACTAAACATCAGTACCCTAATTGAAGGAAATTTAATTCACACATCAAAAAAAATTATAGCATTTTTATGTGATCTCACAATAAAAATTAACTCTGTAAAATTGAATATGCATTTCAAAAACATGGGGTTTCACTATGACGTGCAGTTTTATACTCATAACATAACTAATAAAAATACTCTATTTTCAGTAGCCCAAGTAATTACCATGATGTAGGTTGTGTTATCTTATAACTTTTTCCATGTTTATATAATAAATAGTTATTATTTTACCACATAACAAATCCACTTAATATAGGCATTGTAGTCATTATTTTGTTTTTTCATGTTAAGCTTTTTCTTTATAAAAAAGATGTTCATATAATAATTTTTTTTATACAATTCATGTATGTTTCTAAAATTATATATAATTACTTTTAAGGTAAATACACATGACGGAATGTTGGGAAGAATAATGTAAACCCCAATGGAATAATATTTCCAAGATGGGTTTATAGGAACTGTACAAAACTAGAAAAACATTTCTTATAATTGATAACGTCAAACAATCATTATTGAATTGTGGGAGAATCTTATGTGGTGTCCAACATTCTCCCACCTACGAAGGTGTAATGAATGGAACCCATTGGTGATCCACATGAGAATGTAATGAGAATTATTTTTCCCCTCAAATAACACCTCTAATAGGACATGGGTTGGAGAATAACAACATGTATATATCATCATACATAAATGGATGACAGTAAACATTTTAAAAAAACTAAAACATTACCATAATAAATAATATAAATCACAACCATAATTATGTTAATGTATATAAAATCCATTTCATATTATATAAATATAATATGAATTTGAAAAATGATTTCATGGAGCAACAAATCCTTTATACCTCTATCAAGGTATATTATAAAATTCCTTCACCAATATGTCTCCTATGTCCAGTGAAAATGTAACATAAAAAATACACAAAATATTACTAGAATATCTAAGAAACTATATATATAATGTAGGTGTAAGAATATAAATATATATGGTAGGTTATTTTCTGGATCATTGATGTGTCCATGTGAATTAAATATGCCGCTGAATTCATGAATGAAGTAAACCAAATAAGATAATTAAAAAAGCATCCATAATTTCAAAATTCAAATCCATATCCATATCATTCCTTATATATTACACATCTCCAATATCCCAATGTCTCAAATTTACAACCATCTCTAATCCACCAATAAAAATGTAAACTAAGAATGATCAATTTTCCAAATATAGAGATACCAATGTTACAAACCAAACTGGGGTTCCATGTGACCCGACACCCAACCCAATCCTTGACATGGCCCGAAGTGCATTCCTGATCGCAGGAGACTAGAAAATAGTTCCTAGGTATCAAAAATACACTTCTAGGGGCAATTTATCCCTTGATAATCAACCATGAACGAGTCTAAAAAATAAAGAATCACACCAAGATCAGTATCCATAAAACAATTATATACAAAAATTTATGTTTAAAGATTTTACAACATTAACCAATATAATAAAAACCAAAACAGGGAGGGACATTAGCTACATAAACCAACTTACATGAAACAAGAGGTCCATCACCCTCATGCCACCTCCTATAACACATACAATACGAAATACTAGGAACAGAACCCACCATCACCACCGTTATAAATCTTTCCTTTACCTATGTCAAATATAAAAAGGTCTAAAGACACCCAAGGGTGTATTTATAGTGTGAAACAATGCCCAGTAGGATTCGACACAATTAAATATTCAATGCGATAACATTATATGAAAAAATAACATGATATTTTTAATAATTAAATTGTATACATTTTAATGAAAAAATTTGAAGGGAAAACATTTTCACGAAATGAATGCTTTGAAACTAAAATGACATGAAGGTCCACTGTATGATGAATATAACATTCATATTATAAGAGTGTCAGTGGAAATACCTATTAGTACTAGTAGTAGTAGACAAAAATAACCTTGTATCTTGATGATAATGGTATACCAACCATTACCCACCGTGTCTTTGTGTATGAGACACTAGAGATGAATATATCTGATGTTCTAGTGGCCTCAAATCACCATTATAATTTATTTAGTGTTGTAGCATAAATCAAACAATAATAAACCTGTCCTCGACCCCACAGATTTAACTAGTTTACTATTACATGTCCACTAAATTAGATACCTTTAATTGCCTTTGTACTCAATTTCTATTCAACATGTCTCATAGATCATAATTTTCACATACATACTAAAAAAAAGATGATTAAACACAGAAAACCACCATTTTCCATTAGAAAAACCGATTTTATAAAATATGAACACTATTTCCATTTGAAGACATGTTTCAATCCACTTTCACATTACATAAAACATATTTATAAGTATAAAAAAGAAATAACACAAGAAACCAAAACAATTTCATTTAGAAAAATAACCTTTCCCCCCATACTCACCTTGAAACCCTTTGAAAACACATTGTTCACCACCCACACAATCTTTATTACACATTTAAGAAGAAAATAAGGCACACTAAAATCACCTAATAATTTTAAATCATGGAATCACCTACCTCAATATCAATAACATTCAGGATCTGGTGAAAAAACAAAGCCACACCACAAGGGGATACTATAAAGCTAAGATCAAACCATAAACACCAAGATTAAACCCAAGGAACGATGGTTAAATCCACTTAGGCAATCTAACCCAATAGAGAGATAAGAACCCAAGAAAGAGGAAATAAGGAACCTAGAATTATTAAATGAAGAATGGAGGGTCTTACTTGATGATTCCATGAAGATCCACAACAGAACCACCCGAAATGTAAAGGTATAAGGAATCAAGGGGAGAGAGAGAGGCACCAAGGGAAATGGGGGAAGAAATGGGTGGAGTTTTGATTAAATTAGAAGAGGGAAAGTTTAAATTGCACATTTTTAATAACCTATACAGACTGGAAGGTTAGTCTGCACAATTATCCAAACTGTGTGGAAACCGTGTGTCCCTCCCTATCCAAAGAGGAATGAGGCCACACAATTTTCTAGGGGAACTCACATGACCAACCAGTAGACCGTTTACCCCATATAGAACCATTGGTATAGTTTCATGGTTAGAAACATTCCCCTGTGGTAGGTCATGTGGCCTGGATAGTGACACTATCAAGGGAACACAGTTTTTCTATGGCTGGTGCATAGTTTCTACTAACCATGCGCCAACAATACACCACCTACTATCACTTACAAAAATAATATTTTCACCAAAAAATACATTATGAAGGATAAAAAATTTATTTCAAACCAAATTAGTCATGAAAAATACCTCAAAAACAAATATCATAGGTGATAATACTCCCCACCATAGAAATGTTTTCCCCAGAAAGTCATTCTAGAGTCATATCGAGAACAAAAATAGGTAATTCTCATCATCCCAAGAAATCCACTCTAAAATGTTATGCTCATCATTACCATGCATCCAAAGAACTTGAAAAATCCGTATAAATTTTGGATTATGTGATTTCTCCAAGGAAACCATAATATGCACTAGCCAAACAAACATAGATAAATCGGAAACTAATTCCATATCTTCCCAATTGAGAACATGTGAATGATCCATATTATACTTTTCTAACTACGATACATAGAACATGTCATGAATTTACATCAATTGGGATGGTAAATATGAATATTACTACACCTTACCAATTTTCCTGTTAATATAAAATGGTATGAAATATCTCTGAGTAAGATCCCTTGATTTTGATGATGATGGGGACCCAAGTGAGAAACCACCTCCAAAAACACCCAAACACCTACAAAAAATTTCAAATATCGGCACCTCTGATATTTATAAGACTTATGGTGGATATGAACTATAAAAAACTACTTCTGGATCATATGGAACTTATTATATGTATCTTGAACAATATTTGGTCCCAATAATGATATATCTTCCACCTCTATCCACCAAAACGTCGACTGACATGGACAACCATTAAGCACCTCAAAGGGGGTCATTCTTATTGAGGAATGATAACTATTATTACAGGAAAAATTGACCAACCCTACATTTAAATATCGTAAACCTCCAAAGTCCAACAAAAATTCCCAAAGCATGTATTCTAATATTTGATTCACCCACTCTATATGACTATCCATTTGTTGATGATTTGTCATACTCAACTTGACCTATGACCCCATTTCCATCTGGAGGCCCTTCAAAATCTGATAGGTGAAATAGGGGTCCCTATATGAAGTAATTGAAAATTAAACACCATGAATCCTCACTATTTAGTGAAGATATACTAAACCTGACTCAACCACTTTAAATAAATGTATATATGGAATCCCGCATTTTTATTACATAACTTTTCATTTCATTTTACAAATAAAGGATCTTTAATGTCTAGTGTCTTAGATAAAAGGTAAATAATAATGGAACACATAAAAAATTATTATAGTCCAATTGAAATGATTCTTCAAGGTTCATCCTATGTAAATTTGTTTCACCTCATAACCTTGGGACATACATCAATGTAATGGGTGAGAAGAAGGCCCGGTAAGTAAAACAACTGAAACAGTTCACATGTGAACTTGAGTGATATCAATAAGAACATGGGAAATATCATAAATGAATGATAAGGAATTTCATAATAATAATTACATGAATCATTACATGAAAATTTGGATAAAATACAAAATTTATACATTCATAATAACATCACCAAGGTCAATCCCCAAGGTGTCGTAAATATTATCAAGGTTATTCACCTAGGTATCCTAAAACTTGTCATCTGTAGAGATTAATTTCATTATCCAATTCCTTAGAGTTATATCAGGGATCACCGATAATATGTATTTATTTTTGTGTGATCCTAATATATCATAATAAAACATTTCATAAATAATCCAAAGATATCAAAAGAAATTGGTTTCAAATCACAATCATGAAATTTTAAAAATGATTAAAAACGTGATCATTATGTCACTCATAACCCATGCAAAGGGAAAGGTTTTTTTTAAATGTCATTTACAGAATATTAAATATATATTTTTATATATTTATGAATAAACCTAGAAATGAAATATATTTGGGTATTCACATAAACAAAATAAGATAATTTATTGGAAAAAAAGAGAGATATTTTGAGACGAAAATTCTACAGCATAACGGCTATGCAACATGGTTTTAGAAAACATTTATATGATTAGGGAAAAGGGTCACACATTCATAAAAGACACATAATAAAGTATTAGTATAGAATAAAATGAAAATAAGAACATGGTATGGAAACTTGAGAGTAATATAACATAGAAGAGAACTTGAATACAAAAAAGAGATGTTGAGAATTACCGTACGGAAATTCGACAGTCGAACGGTGTCACTTAAAAAATTATAAAACTAGTTGATGGGAGAGAAAAGGGTCCCCCATAATTTGAAAAAATTGGAAATAAACAGGGACACATAATAACATACCTCTAAATATGAAAATGGAAATTAAAAGACATAACATAAAAGAAGTCCCCACTAAATGAGGTGGGTGAAATGTTTATATTACATTGAAGAGTAACATAAAAAAATCAAAGGTTGGGACCTTGGAATGATTAATACAACCATAGGAGAAATACATGGGAGCTAAAAATATAAGATATTCATTGAGGAGGAATTTTTTAGTGAATGGAATGATGTAATGGATTGGTATTTATAGCAAATTTGAGGGAATATTTTATTAATTTCCAAGGGACACCTCACTAGTGGTATTTACAAAACGATGGGATTGCCCATGTTATTTTACTATGGTTTAAGACACATGGAACATGTCATATAATATTTTAATCCAAATGAGTCAATAGAAATTTTAAATTAAATATTACATCATTATAATGTAATAAAAGACAACGCAATCTCAAAAAAATTATTTTTACTATTCACCGAAAAACAAAACATTTTATAAAAATATCACAAATTCACCCTATCTTAATATCCATGTTCTGAATTCAAAACTGAACTCAATTTTATGAAAATAATTTTCTAATTATCAGATATTCAATTTTTATGTAAAATCACTATTTACATGAAAAATAGTAATACTTAACTGGAAATTTCTGAAATAGTTGTCTACTTATGCTATTATATCACATTACCGTTTAATATGCCTAAATTATATTTATACATTCATAATAAAGGTTTTTATTCCATTGATCACATTACTATTTATAAGGTTAATATTTCTATTCACTAAATATTAAGTTGATCTTATCAGAATCTAAATGTTTTTCTGATCACAATTGTATATGTCCATTTTTTGAAAATAATTTCATATTATAAATCTTATAAGGTATAAAAAATATTTTAAGAAACACTTTTTTTTAATATTCATCAATAATATGAAACTTCTAAAAATTCATCAGATATTTAATTTGGCATTTGATATTCAAATTGTTTTACCATATTTAGAAATAAAAATTCTATTTATACAAAAGGATTAAAAAATGTAACTAAGGACTCACTACATTGCTCCTTATAACACCTACATAGGACCTAAGGGAAAGGTGTGAAATGGTGATAGAATATTTGGGTGGCTCATACAACATTTCCAATGTGGTGATTTGTTTTAGCATGAACTTCCCCCTGAAGGTGATTACGTTCAAACTTTATATCTTGAAGCTCTGCATGGTCTTGGTCAATAGCAAAGCCCGATGATGTTAACTCCTTCCCAATCTCTGACTGATGGGCTTCGTACGTCCTGAGTATACTAGATGAGGCCATCAACTCTTATTTCTTCATTAATTATCCATTATTATTTATTTTTTAAACAACAATTATGACATTAAAAATTATTATTGTTTCCAATAGTCATTTTGAACAATGGTCATGTTACGGTAAAAACCCAATGGTCACATTTCATTTATAATTATATAATTTTTATTGAATGTGAAATAGTAATACTTACATTTTCACGAAACAAAATATTATTCAAAATTTTGGGTTGTTACATTATCCCCCCCTTAAGAAATTTTGTCCTCAAAATTTCTACTCATACCCTAAGAAGAGAAAAGGTGTGGGTAATTTGACCTCATAGACTCCTCTGGTTCCCACATGGCTTATTTGTACTTGTGGTTCCTCCAAAACACATTAAGATAGTGGTTAGTCTTGTTACATAGAACCTTATCTCTATGATCCAAGATCCCCATAGATTCTCATCATAAGAGAAGACATATTCTAGTTGTACCAACTCTGGATTCAGTACATTTTAAGGGTCACGTATGTACTTCCTCAAGAGGGATATGTGGACGAAATCATGAACTTTTGCTAGATTTGGAGGAAGTGAAAGCCAATAGGCCACTGCTCCTACATGATCAAGGATTTCATAGGGGGGCCATGTACCTAGGACTGAGCTTACCTTTCTTCCTAAATCTCATGACTCGATTCAAAAGTGATATTCGAAGAAAGAATTTTATAGCAATATAAAACTCCAATTCACTTCGATGGTTGTCCACATAGCTCTTTTTCTGACTCTAATATGCCTTAATGTATTGCTAGATGTAATAAACCATTTCTGTCCTCTCTTTCACAAGATCAGGCCCAAGAAGATTTCCCTCCCTAGAATTATCCCAACAAGTAGTAGTTCTACATTTCTGCCCATATAATGCTTAATAGGGTTCCATTTGAATGCTTGGGTGGAAAATATTGTTGTAAGAGAACTCAACAAAGAGGACATGTTGATCCCATCCACCTTTAAATTCCATTGTGCAAGTTCTCAGCTGGTCCTAAAGTGTTTGAATAATCCTTTCAGATAAGCCATCAGTTTTGGGGTGATATGACATACTGAAATTCAATTCGGTACTTAGATCATGTTGAAGAGTTCTCCAGAATTTTTATGTGAACCTTTGATCATGATCAGATACAATAGAATGTGGACCTCCATGGAGCCTTACCACTTCCTTTATGAAAATCTATGAAAGTTGATAAAGATATAAATCTTACCAAATAGTGAGAAAATAGGCATTCTGGGTGAGATAGTCCACCATAAACCATATCATATTGTTTTCCTTATACGTTCTTGGGAGACCAGTAACAAAGTCCATAATGATATTTTCCCACATTCATTTGGGTTTGGGTAGCGGTCGTAACACAATTTTAGGATGTATTCTCTCTACCTTAACTTGATGACATACCATTTACCTTAAAGTGTAGTCAGTAATCTCCCTTTTCATATTATCCCATGAATAATGATCATGAAGGTCCCTATACATTTTTGTGCTTCCAGGATGTATAAATAAAGTATAGGTATGAGCTTCATCCATAAGATCCTTCTTTATTTCTGGAATAGATGGAACACATAGACTTCTACAAAATTTCTATACACTATCTTGATTAATATTGAACTCAGGTAGCATCCCATCCTTCATAGCCTAAAAAGTCTTCTATAACAAAGGATCTTCTTTATGAACATTCTTGATCTTCTCTTGTACTGAAGGTCGAGAAATCATTTGGGATCATGTTGATGATGTCTCTTCCCTTATAATTTCTATGTACATTTTCACTAGGTCTTGGATCATGGGATTTCACCGAATCCTTATCATGGATAGAAAAACTGATAATTTCATACTTAATGCCTCATTTACTTTTTTCTCTTTCGGGATGAAAATGAATTAAAAAATAATAGTCTTTTAGAAGCTCCAACCATCTCTTATGTCTCATGTTCAATTCTTGTTGTGTGAAAATATACTTCAAACCATGATGATCTATGTATATATCACATTTCTCCCCATAAAGATAGTGCCTCCATATCATCATAGAAAAAACAACCACAACTAGCCCAAGTTGATGAGTAGGATAGTTCTGCTCATGATTCTTCATCTATCGAGATTCATAATCAATGAATCTCTCATTTTTCATGGGGACGCCCCCAATCCCTTTCAGTGATGCATTGATAAAAATAATGATTCCTTCTCTGTTTGAGGGTACATTTCACATGTATGCATTAAGAAATCACTTCTTCAGATCTTGAAAACATTACTCACACTCTTTTTTCTAGATTAAACTGGCCCCTTTTCGAGTTAACTTGGTTAATGCATTTGAACGTTGTGAAACGTTGTTCACAAACCTCCTATAATATCCTACTAATCCAAGGAAACTATGAATCTCGGTTATTGTGGTAGGCTCAGGCCACTCCACTACAACCTTTATCTTTGCAGGGTCATATGATATTCCTTCATTGGTTACAATTTTCCCTAATAAAGAAACATGTTTTAACCAAAATTAACATTTTATTAACTTTCCAAAAGCCTCCCCTTTTCTAGAGTTTCTAAAATAACCCTTAGATGATCCTCATGCCCGCGAATTTTTGAATATATCAGAATATCACCAATAAAAACTACCCAAAAGTTATCAATGTAGTCCTTAATGAATATATTTATAAAATCCATAAAAATATTAGGTGCATTAGTGAGTCCAATGGGAATAAAAACAAACTCATAATTCCCATATCTTGATTGGAAGGCGGTTTTTGGAATATCTTCCTTTTTCACTGTCAATTCATGTTAACCATATTGAAGATCAATCATTGAGAAGAATTGAGCCCCATTAAGTCAGTTAAATAAGTCATAAATTCTTGGAAGAGAGTATTTTTTCTCCACTATGATCCCATTCAGTTCTCTATAATCAATGCATAGCTGCATTGATCCATCCTTCTTCTTCACAAAGAGAACATGTTCTCCCCAAGGAGACACAATTTTTCAGATAAACTCCTTCTCGAAGAGATCTTGAAGTTTCTTATTTAATTTCTCATGATCCACATTTTCAATCCTATACGGTGTCCTTGATATCATATGAGATATAGGTATGAGTTCAATGGAGAACTCTACCTCTCTTTCTGGGGAAGTTCCGGGTAAATCCTCAAGAAATACGTCAATATATTCATAGATGATTGGGATATTTTCCATCATTATACCATCATTTACATCATTTTATTCAATGATAAACACCATAAATAAGGATATAAGAGGTTCTTATGGAAAAATATCTGGTTGACATATCTCTCCATGGAAGATAACTATTGGTTTTCCATTCAAGACTACATAGATTTCCTTGCTTCTATATTTGAACTTAGCATTATTCTTTGAGAGCCCATCCATCCGTTGTATAATTTCGAATTCTAGGATGGGAATGACTACTAGACATGTAATTATATTGTACTCACTAAAGTAAATACAAGAGTTTATAAACACTGACACTTCTTTGATAATCCCACCATGAGTCTTGATTGATAATGCTACTTTTTGCAATTCAGGGGTTGATTCTAAATTCCGTGAAAACATTGAAGAAATAAAGGAATGAATAGAACCAGAAGAAAACAAGGTATTTTTTATCTTTAAGATAAAAAAAGATTACCTTACACCACATAATTTGGAGATTAAACATCAAATGTTCTGATAGAAAAATCACAACCTGGCTCCCTTGGCCTTTGTTGAGGCTGATGGTGATTCTCGTCCACTACCCTCAGATTTGGATAGTGATTGGAAAAGCTCCTAAGATGTTCATACATATAGAATTGGACTTAAGGTAGGGCATTCAATATATTCCCTTTTTCATTAGTGTTGGGAATTTTAGGCTTAACCTCACAATTACAATTCTGTGCGATATGACCAAATCTTCACACTTGTTGCACTTTCCACTCCCGAGTAGGCAGTTCCCCAAATGCTTATTCCCACATTTATTACATGTGGGACGTTTAACTTGCTATCCTTATATTACCAGATCAATCCTCATCCATAATCTTGGATCAATTTATATTTTCTTATCATTGGATTTATGAGACTACTATGTCTCACAGAACTCTAGTTCGACTTTCATACCACTATGCAAGATCTCCTCATAGCTATCAAAATATTGGTTGGCTAGATTCTTTTGAAGATGAGGAATTTTTACACAAAAGAATCTGTCAACCTTCCCATTGGGTTCCATGAAAAATCATGTGGTGTAATGGGAATGTCTTGTGAGGTTCATCTCGTAGCTTCAAACAGATTCTTTCTCCTTCTACATCGGCTAAAGAAACACCTTCTCCATTTTTTTCTCATCAGATGAGGGAAATACTTATTGAAGAAGACCCCTTTGAACTATTAACACTACATATATTCAACATCCACTATTGACCTCGTTTTTTTAATTAGTTACCACCACTGATAAACTTCCCCTTCTAAGTAGTAAATAGCCAGGGTGACCTTCTCTTTTTCTAAATAGCATAGCACATAAAAGACCTTTTAGATAGAGATGATCCATTTTTCAGAAATAAATGTGTCAATAGATCCATTGAACATTGGTAGTCATTGAAACATAACATAATCAATATAAATTTGTTACCTTCATGGTGAAATTGGTCTCTCAACTTGATTGAAGCTATTTCCCATAACTTGAGTCAATTGGGTCATCATTCTCATGAATGTTTCAATTCCACCTTCTATTGGAGGGTCATCAACACATGGTCCACTGTGGTCACCATTTACACAGTTCATAATATTTCCCTCCATTTATAAAAGAATAAAACATTAGTGAGAATCTTATTTAATATACAAATATTTTAACAAAAAATTATTTTTATGTCTTAAAACTTCATGCTTAAACATATTACTCTTTAATAACAATTACATTTCTCTATAAATCCTTTATAATGATTCATAAGAAGCTTGTGATTAAGGAAACATATCCCTCATAAGTGTAAAACCAAAAGTGTACCAAGGCCCATTGTCATCCACCCATTCCTGTAAAATTCTATCTCAAATCCGTGTTTTCGGGTTTTACACCAACATACTTCTATGATAGATCCACATCCATTTGTTCGTATGCAAACATGGATTTATTTTTTTTCAGAAACCACTTAATATTTCACCAAAATACAAGGAAGTATTTCATATCATTAAAATTTTCATTTGGATTCTTCCTGAGGATTTCATATCCTAATTTCAAAAAATAACTAAACTATCCTTTGATACCAACTATGGCATCCCGCATTTTTATTACATAACTTTTCATTTTATTTTACAAACATTGGATCTTTAAAGTCTAGTGTCTTGGAAAAATGGTACATAATACATGACAAATTAAAACATTCTTCTATTACACTTGAAAGGATTCTTCAAGGATCATACTATGTACATTTATTTCATGTCGTAACCTAGGGATATCCATCAAAGGAAAGGGAGAGAGAAGGCCCAGTAAAGAAAATAGGTGAAACAATTTACATGTGAACATGAGTGATATCATTAAGAACATTGGGAATATCAAAAAGGAAGGATAAAGAGGAATACCATACTATTAGTAACTTGATACATAACTTTAAAATGTGGCTAAAACTCTTAATTTATACATTAATAAGAATATCACCAAGGTTCATCCCCAATGTGTCAAAAAACTACCAAGGTTATTCAACCAGGTATCATAATACTTTTCATCTCTAGAGATTAATTTATTTACCCAATGAATTGGATATCTATCAGGGTGCACCCTTAATAAGTATTTATTTTCATGTGACCCACATATATCATAATAAAAAATTTCATAAATAACCCAAAGTTGACAAAGGAAATGGGTTTCATATCATAATCGTGATGTTTTAAAAAGTGATTAAAAACATGATCATTATGTCATTAATAACACATGGAAAGGAAAGACGTTTTTATTTATTTCAATTACAGAATAAAATATATCATTTTTATTTATGTATGAATAATCCAATAAATGAAATATTCCTGGGTATTTACCTAATTAAAATTAGATAATTATGTGAGAAAGAAAGAGAGAGGTTTTGAGATGAAAATTCTACAGCATAACAGATATGCAACATGGCTTTAGAAAACATTAAAAATAGATGGGATAGAGGAAAAACATACATAAAAGTGTCACAATAAATAATTGTGATATAATAAAATGAAAAAAAATGGTATGGAAACTTGAAAGACATAACACATAGAAGATAACATGAATGGAAAAAAAGAGATGTTAAGAATACCCTTACGAAAATTCGACAGCCTAACCATGCCGCTTAAAAATTTAGAAAATTAGTTGATGATTGATAAAAGGCTCTCATAATTTTTAAATAAAATAGAAATAAAAAAGGATAAATAATAACATACCCCAGTATATGAAAATGGAAATTAAAAGAAATAACATAAAATAAGTCGGGACTAAAAGAGGAGGGTGAATGGTTCCCTTACCTTGAAGGGTAACATCAAATACTCAAAGGTTGGGACCTTGGGTGATTAAGTGAACCTTGGGAGGAAATAATTAGAGTTATAAAGACCATATGTTTAGAGAAGATGAATTTTTGAATGAATTTAATGAATGAATGGTTTTTTATTTATTGAAAATATGATTGAATATTTTAGTAATATTCAAGGGACACCTTATTAGTGGTATTCATAAACCCATGGGATCATCCATGGTATGTTACCAGGGTTTTGGCCACATGGAAAACCTAATAAAATATTTTAATCAAAATTATTTGACCAACATTTTAAATTACATATTACATCATTATGATTTCATAAAACACACAGAAAACTGAAAAACTGTATTTTTAATATTTACTGAAAAACAAAATGTTTTATAAAACTCTCATAAATTCACCCTAACATAATTTCAATGTTTATAATTCAAAAATTAATTCCATTTTATTTAATTCATTTCATAATTATGAGATATTTAATTTTTAATTAAAATCATTATTTACTAGAAAAATTACTAATACTTGACTAATAATTTCTGAAATAATTATTTACTTATTGTATTAGATCACATTACCATTCAAGATGCAAAAATTATATTTATACGTTATTAAGTGAGATTAATTTTCCATTTGTCACATTACTATTCGTATGGGTAGTATTACTATTCGTAGTTTACAATTCACTAAAAATTAAGTTGATTTTATCACACTCTAAATTTATTACTGATCACAACTGTATATATCGATTTTTTGAAAATAATTTCACGTTATTAATTATTTCAGGTATAAAAAATATTTTAAAACACTCTTTTTTTCAATATTCATCAATAATATCAATTTTATAAACATTCATCTAATATTTATTTTGACATTTGAAAATCAATTTTTTTACTATAATAAGAAATAATATTATTATTTAAAAAAAATATTACAAAAAGTAATTAAAACATCATTACATAGATCTTTATAACACCTGCATAGGACCTACGAGTAAGGTGTTCAATTGTGATAGAATCTTGGGGCATCTTAGACAACATTTCCTAAGCGGTGATTTCTATCAGCTTGAACTTCTTTCGAAGGTGATTACGTTCAAGATTTTACATGATGAAGCTCAGCTTGGGCTTGGTCCAGAGCAAATCCCATTGATAATAACTCCTCCCCATGCTCTACTAGATAGGATTAATATGGAACGAGTCTACAGGATGAGGCCATAGACTATTCTTTCTACATTAATTATCCACTATTATTTATATTTTAAAATAAAATTATAATATTAGAGTTTTTATTATTTTTTACAACATTCATATTGACCTATGGTCATACAATAGTCCAAACCCAATAGTCACATTTAATTTATAATTATATTATTTTTATTGATTTTGATAGAGTAAGTCATACATTTTAATGAAAAAAATTATCTAAACTTTTGGGGCATTACACTATAATCAGAACGAAATGGGTTGATTTGGGCAGACAGTCAACGAGTACCAAAATCACGTTCTATCCCTAGGATGCACAAGGTATGCAGATAATGAAATTCATGGAGAAATAATTCCACTTCCAGATAGAAATGGGTAATGGATGAAGAAAACTATAGGTCCTCTAGTTCTCTTCATTAAAATTCTTACAAGTATAACATCGAGATAAAAAATCATCAATGTCCCTTCTAATGTCTGACTAACCGAACTGATGAAGCACATCATAAAACATGTTGGTGGTCTTAGGATGAATGACACCATAAGGCTGGGGGATATCCTACATCAGCACCTTCAACAAAAATAATGTAACCATGAAGATAACCTTAAAATGGAGAACTCATTTAGAGTACAACAAACATTCACAGGGTACATCCACAACATTTAGAAACTTCATTGAACACTAGAACAACTCGTCATGTGGTTTCTCTAAACAAATTAACTCTATAAGGGAAGGTGTTAAATGAATTAGATCCATGAATTCACCCCCACTATTTTCATTTTTCTCTAGTTGAAATTGGGAGAAAATATCCATTAAGGTCCACCAATCACTAGACTCCTTCAACTCTTTCACCAACATATTTCTGCTCATGATATCTACTACCACATTACCTTTTTCTGGGGTATACATGAGTTCAAAATTACCCCTCAAAGAAATATAGCCAAAGACATTTCCTTAGAGTCTTTTTTATGGAGGTAATTCATTGGCCAATCTCTTATTGTCATAAAGACCACAAACTTCTCCCCAAAAAGATAATGACTCCATGTCTTCAAGGTGTCCATCACCACCACTAAATCAAAGTGATGGGTTGGGTAATTATTTTCATGTGGTCAAGGTTGGTGAGAACCATATTCCACCAAATTCACATCATAAATAATCACATACCAATAGTCCATATGTGAATCATTGTATTAGACCATGTATCCCTTCACAGAGTTGGGGACGATCAAAATAGGGGCTGTGGTCAATCGTCGCATAAGCTCCTCAAAGAACACTTCAAATTTTGGGCTCCACTCAAACTTCACCCCTTTTTGTGTGAGATACATCATGGTAAATTAAATCTATGAGAAATCATGAAAGAAACTCTTTTAATACCCTTATTGGTTCAAAAATATTCAGATTTAATTTACATTCTTTGGCTACTCCCAGGAAATTACAACACTGATATTCTTAGAATACACTAAAACGCTTCATTTTGAGACCACATTACCTAGAAACATCACTCAAAAAATCCACAAAATGCACATAGAGAAAATTTCATAGAGGATATGATCCCAAAGAGTACCCAGTATGATCCTCAAATGTATTTCATGTTCTTCCTTGGTTTTGGAGTAGACCAATATGTCATAAACAAATACCACAATAAAATATTCATGGTACTGATAAAAAACCCAATTCATAAGAAACATAAAAATTGTTGAATCATTCATTAACCCAAAATGTATGATCAGATATTCAAAATGGACTTACATACTTAGGAAGGTTGTGTTTGAAACACCCCTCCCTAACACTAACATTTTGATATACAAAATGATAGTCGATATTGGAGAACCACCTCATCCCCTTACAAGAAAATAAAATAGGTCATCAATACTAGGAAATTGGTATATGTTCTCGATCATCACCTTATTCATCTCTCGATAGTTGATAAAAATCATAGGGATCCTTCATCCTTCTTAGGAATCAAGATATACATGACTAAAGGTGATATACCCAGGTGAATGAATCCTTTTGATTCTAATTATTCTAGAAATACCATTAATTCCCTAAACTCAGTAGGGTCCATAAAATATGAGAGAATATATATTAGTTGTGTCCGTGATTCCAAATAAATGTTGAACTCCATGTTCCATTCTATAGTCAAACTCGAAAATTATTCAAGAAATACCTCTGGAACTCATCCACCACATAAAGTAACCCACCCCTAGGTCCATTACCATCACCCTCCAATATGAGAAAAGAGACATGGAAAATGAGATTTACCATTTCTAGATCTGGTTGTCCAGCACGTCCCTACCAAGGATCAAATTCACCTGAAAAATATGGGTAATCCAAAATGGTCCCATAAAACTCATTCAATTCCGATAAAAATCAATGTACGACTGAAAATGAACCATCCAACCCATATCAACAATTAAACCAAAGTGTTACATCTCTAAATTCGTAAAATTGCATTCCAATTCGACCCCTGACATGGTGAGTTCACAAAAGAGACACCAAAAACCATTCAATTTACTCTTATCAAGAGGAATCACAAGTTCCATTTCACATGTAATAATATCGGTTGAAAATGTTAACATGTCCACCAGATGGGAATAAATAAAAGAAGAAGATTCTCCAATATCATACAAAGAAACAAACCTAAATGATGCTATAAAAACAATACCTCAAACAGTCACATTCCCTACATTAGATTCTATTGGTGCCTAATCTAGAGCATGGATATTAATCATATCTTACTAAGATTGAGGATGACCACTGATATTCAAATCTTCCTTAAACCGACTATGGATAAAATAAGATTCAGTCATACAACCAAGACCACCAAACTAAGAACCCACCATCCTAGATGTCTTTGACTAGGCTGACATCCCTCTAAGGGGTTTTGAACCATCACTACCCTGGTATAGACGTGCGGATCTAAACAACTGGTACACATTCCCCATATGTCGTCAGAAATGGAATGGTTTGGGTGGATCTGCACATGTAGACCACATGTTCCCCTCTTTCCCACACTGATGGAATATGACTGATCTATCATCTGAAGCCACAGACAAAGGCAGTCAAGAAGGATGGCCTGAACATCCACATCCCTTCTTCTCCAGCTCGTCCCACTTTCTCATCTTCTCATATGAACTGCCACTTCCATGGATCGCTACTAACACTACTCCATAGAAACCATGCCTTCAACTGCAATAAATTTCAGTGATCAAATCATGGTCAACCACCTCATCCTATGCATTCAAATTAAACAATAATTATTGGGTTATGATATGCATCCAAAACCCCATCTCAAATCATTGAGCCTTTAGACACTCAATGGAAACTACCTCAGGTGAAAATTAGACCAACTTAGTGAAAATATTGGGATAATATAACATGGTTTGGTCCCCATGATAGTGATCTAGAAACTCTTAGGTCTTGTAGGCCTTTGGGAGATACTACTCATTCAATATGACAAGGACATCCTTCCATCTCATCTACTCAAAATTCTCGTATTGTACCACCCAGTACCGCCACTTCAGATAGGGAATTTCTAACAAGAAAGAATAACATCTCACATTTACTTCCTCAAGAGTTTTAATAAACCCAAACATACTCTCTATTTTCTCAACCCACTCCACTGTCTCCTGGGGATCCTTACTACCCTGGGAGGTTGGAAGATCATTCTTGAGGAACACCAGAGACTTGTCCTTTCTAGGACATGGTTTAGCTTCCCAGACACTAGAAGGTTCAGAGACCACTCTCTAACCCATGTCTAGGACAAATCCAAACACGGATTCCACAAGTATTTGATCAATTGGTGAGGGAAAATCCACATTAGTATCTTCCATTTGTTTCATAGGAAGTATCTAATGAAAAATCTATCTACATCAAGAAACAACCAAAAGTAAAAACTATCAATACACAATTTTGAAAATATCCAACAACCAAAACAAATCCCAAACACTTTTTTAAAAACCCAAGCATGACCTACATGGACATTACATTAATTTTTTAGAATACTTAATATATTACACAAATAGACACCCAAAAAGCGTATTATATTAGTGTCTTTGGAAACCTAGAACATAATATTCTAACTTGGGGAAAGATCTTCAAAATCTCCCATAAAGATATTCCCATTTTTTCGTACCTAAAACCTTTCATAATATCATGGGGAAAAGAAAAAATAAAAATAGTGAGCTCAAATGATCAATAAGGGTAAAAATTGCGAACGTAAAACAAAATATAAACATAATAATTTAAAAAACATTAACATAAAGTTTAAATATCAATATCATGAGTCATGAAATAAATATTTGCAGTACGTAAGGCATAGATCATAAAGTAACATTAACCTTGATAAAATAGATTTGGCATAAAATGTGGAATTGTAGAAAACAAATAAATACATAATATTATTTTCATAGAAGCTAAGGAATTTCTTCCAAGATCATCATAGTGGAAAAAGTCCATTATTAAACCAGGTTTACTTGCCATTCCAACCATGTATTACTAAATTGGATTTAACTACCGTTTCATCCCTATATTACGGTACTCATTTTACTTAATGTTTTAGTCATGTATATATCATGAGATATAAATCATTACCAAATTCATTGGAGGGAGATATAGGTCCCACTCCTCTCATAATGAGATCATTCTTACAGTTTCCCCAAAAACATAATGCATTCATCATAACATAACTCAAGAAATAAAATGGGTTTGTTAAACATCATTCTATCATAACATAATCCATATAAAATATCATTCCATTACAAACACAATCAAATAATATTAATAATAGGGATAGAAACATAAACCTATTTTAATAACATCTTTTTAGATGGCAAATAATTTTGATAAAACACTAAAACTTAATCATTAAGGAAAATATCCTTTTTTCTTCAAAAATTTTTTCTTTTCTCAAAATGTTGTGAAATTTCAAAAGAAAATAATTTAGATGAAAATAAAATTGAAACCTTGTATATTAATATTCATGGAAACAAGGTTTTATGTAGATGTAAAAATCCATTCATTCTATATAAGTAAAAACATTGTCCTCATATTTTTTCGCGAAAAGTCAAAAAGTGACTCAAATTTAACAATGACAAAATATTACTCTCATACCATTTAATAAAAATTCACTAAAGGGTAAAATTATCATTAAAAAATATTATAAGAATATAAATAATATTAAATACTTTGTAATCCTATATATGAATGATACATTTACCCCAGTAAATACATACATATAAACAATCTCAAATAAAAATGAGATTGCAAAATTATCCCTTACCTTAGGTCTAACTTCTTCTATATGTGTCTAGAACTCCTGTATAGTGGGTTTAAACATATTATCAACTGGTAACAGAACCATAATAATATTTATGATATCATATTTGATTCAATTACAACTTTATATTACCTGTTTATTTATCAATTCCATGTTAAAACAACATTTTGGTTAATAATCATTTTATTTATCGTATATTTTTTGACTTTTTATTATTGATATTATTACATAGATCATGATTTACATACTTACATAATGTAAAACATGATTTTTATATCATAAATATTAATTATATAAATATTTATAATAGATAGATAATTGAAATGTAATACACCGTTCATGGAGATGGTAGGTTGTACGTACGCATGAATGTTGTTTCTGTTTCCTTATTGAACTGAATGGAAGAAAGTAAATGGTATATATATATACATAACTCTAGTAGAATTATTATTTCATATATTTAACTCTTATTTATTATATATACTTTATATTAATTCTTGAATAGTTAATGTGGATAATGAATCTCATTGCGTCATGGAGACAGTTGGCCATACGTACGCACGAGCGACGATATGATCACTTAATGGATAAATGGTATTGAATTGGATGTTATATTAATTATAAATAATAGTTATCAGGTTATATTAATTATTTAAATCAATTATACTCATAGTTATACTCATCCAAATAAATTATTATTTAATAAAAAATTACACCATGGCGTGGAGATTGAAAGACGAATGTATGCATGCATGGTGACATTGTTATTCGTAGGATGGATAAAAAGAGGTATAATTATAAAAAACCTGGAAATTATTATAGACATAAAAATGATTTAATACATAAAATTTCACTTAACAAAACTCTGAGGATTGAGAGGTCAAGTTTCTTGTGAAATTAGGAAAATTACATTACAACTTAAAAAAACAACATCTTTATTGAAAACTTCTTTTACATGGAAACACCATTCCTTCATTCTTATCATTTCATGGGATAACTTGTGGACATGAATAAACAAAGGGTGATCTATAAATCCCAATAAGGGAGTAAAAAGTAATAACATGAAGAATATAGTAATGTTATTAAATAGGCATATCAATAGATCACAAGAGAAACATGAACATAAGGGAATGATATAGCATGATTATCATAACATGGAAATGTGGAAACAACATTTAACATGATATTAGCATGAGCCAAGGCTCATTAAACATGGAGCATGAGAAAAACCTCATTGAACTTTAATTATCACGAGTAAACCCTAATTTCACTTGAATTATAATGAGTAAACCCTCATTTCACATGGTGTATAATGATACTATCCTTTAACAAATGCATTGGAACACTATCAGGGTGCTCCCTTTATAAACATTTGATTTCATGCAAAACTGTGCCACATTGATCATATAACTTGAATAATTCAACATATTATGTTATTGTATGGTCAAGGAATGTGGAATTAATTCATTTATGTAACATTAAACACATTTATATATATATATTCATAAAGGTGAATACCCTTAATAGAGAAATGAGTATGTTATTCACTACACAATGATTTTGGCTTGGAAAATCATGGTGCAATTTCAACAACATAACGACAGGACATAAAAATTCATAAACATGGTTGATGAGACAGAAATGTGTACCTCATAATAGGTATATGAAATTGATAGTAAGGGGGGTAATATAGATACATTTCCGAACTCATGTACTTTGGAAATAAAAGGCATAACATAATAAAGAAACTTGAAGAACGAGGAGAAATGGAATAACTCTTACGAAATTTAGCTATGGTAACAGGTGAACATGGGTGTGATTAATGAGTTATAAAGAGGTATTTAATAATTTAAACATAAGGAAGGAAGTATGGGGGTGCTGTGAAATCATAATCCAATATTTTTAATTTAAAATAAAAGGGTATGACAAACATAAAGAAACGTGGAAAAAGGTGAGAAAGGATTTAACCCTATACTTGGAAGTGTGATTCCAAAGGCATGAGAGAGGCTTAATAGACACTTATTGGGAGGTTGGTGCACCTTGGGTTGATTCTTGAGAGAGTAGGGAAGAGTTTGGTCGAGTTACCAAGGTTTTTAGTGATGAGGAATGGGGTATTTAGTGGGTTTATATTGTAAAGCAAAGGGAATTATTTTTTATTTATGTTTTGGACACTACACATTAAACTAATCAGAACCACAAACCATCCCATGTTTCTGGATCATGGTTTTTGACAAATTGGAGTGGAAAAAATTATTTTTATGAGGCCAATGGCCGAACTTGTTAACATATTAGGCTTGATTTTTTGGAGTTGAGTCACGCTCTAAAGGAATTCATTTTAGAATGGTAAAATGTTTTATAATCCTTGGAGGGCCAACTATGACATTGTAGAATTAATCAAACAAATATAAAATCACATTATTTTAAAGGTAAAACATATGTTAACTGAATAAATATTTTATTATATTTAATTACATCATTATTGGATCACTATGTTGTCATAAAACACATTATATATATTTAAATGGTATTTAATTTTTACCCAACCTTTTGACTGTCTCGGATAATTATGAAAAATTAACCATTTGATAATTTAGATGTCCTGATTCCATGAATAATATTCATTTTATCTGAGTAATTTTCTAAATATTTGAATTTTTACTTTTAAAATAAAAAGAGTCATTTAAAGGAAATTCATGGGTTTTGAAAAAAATAGCTTCCAAACCATAATAAAAATTATAATTGTATTCATAAAATAATATACGATCATTTATATAAAAGATAATTTAGTAATAATATTTTACTACAATATTATTTAATTCAAAAATCCAATAAATAATAAAAATAGATTTCATAATTGAATGTTAAATAAAAATACAATTTGTGCCTAAAAACCCATTTAAAAAGTTACAATAATAAAATGAATGTATATTTTTTATACAGAATAATGAACATAATCAGAGTTCTAGGGTCTTGTTACATAACCCCTTATAACACCCATGTATGACCTAAGGGTAATGTGTGCGATGGTGACAGACTCTTGGGGAGGATCTGATAACATCGTTCGGGTGGTAATCTCAATTAACTTCCACTTCTCTAGTAGGAGGTTCCATTCATGATTAATGTGTTGAAGCATGGCATGGGATTGGTCAATAAAAAATCCCAGTGATGCTACCTCCTTTCCGACCTCTAAAAAATGGGCTTCGTATGGAGAAATTCTACTGTATGAGGCCATCACTTCATTTTTTGGAGTAAATTGGATTTGTTAAAGCCCTATATATATACTAATCATGTGATCACAATTCAACGACTATATGAGAAATGTTAACACTTATTAAGGGTATTTTAAAATCCCAAAACATAAATCTAAGTAAGTTTATATATTTTATAAAACCATTATACATAATAATACAATTAATTTGATGAAGATGAATTTTCATTAATAAAAGGTTGGGTCATTATAATCTTTCCCCTTAAGCAATTTCTCCCTCAAAGTTTCCATTTTCCACACTAAAAAATATGAGCGTAACTCTGCTTTATCACTTCCTTGGATTCCCATATTGCTTCTTCAAACTTTTGGTTTTCCACAGCACCTTAAGGAGGGGCATTGTCTTATTTCGTTGAACTTTTTCCCTAAGATCTAATATATTCACTGGATTCTCTTCATAGGATAGGTCATTCTCCAATGGTACCACATCTGGATTGAGTACATTTGATGTGTCAGGTATGTAATTCCCCCAGAGTGATACATGGATTACATCATGTATTTGAGACAAGTTCAGTGGGAGTGCTAGTCAATATGCCACTCCTCCATTGTGATCAACAATATAAAAAGGGTCGATGTACCTTTGTTCCAAATATCAAATTCTCTTACATGGTGATATGCATAGGAATACCATGTCTCTGAATAGGTTCGCTGGGAAGTTCAATCCACAAATTGTGATAGGGGAGGAGTTATATCCATGGGATTCAATAATTTCCTTTACAATCTCACCGACATATTTACTTCCATTATTTTTGGTGGTGTTGGGATTGATATACTAAACATTCAGGATATACAAGAATGCGTAGAAACTGAATCAAAAATTCTGTTCTCTATTCTTGAATTAATAACTAGCATACATGTCACCACTTCATTGTTGGAATTTTATTTGGTAGTAGTGATGGAAAAAGATCTCCCTTACTTCCTTGGTGGTTGTTGGTTGCTTCCGAAAACCCTTGCCTTTGGGAACTAGTTTGCAAAGTGACTTGGTTTTTTTCAATTGAAGCAATGAACATTATGTTGAGGGTTGAAAAGAGAATTCCTCTCCTATGTCATAGAAGAGGGTTTTTTCAACATTTAATGGTCATGTGTCCTTATCATCCACACCTAAAGCATTTCTTCATCCCCATCAAGAAATTTCCAGGGTGCTTCTTTTTGCACCTTTGGCATGTGTGGTGTTGGAATTTCATAGCACCATTGGATTTATCCATCAGACCACCAAATTAAATTCCACCTTATGTTTCTTAGCCCAATGATACCCCTAATATTTTCCAATATCCATTTCCACTTTGAGGGTACATCAGACAATTTACTCATAGCTGTCAAAGTCACAGATCGCTAGGGCTTTCTGTATGCTAGGTTTAATCCAACCAAAGAAGCGGTCAACCGTGAATTGTGGGGTAATGACAAAACCAGAGGCGTATCCTGCAAGCCTTATGATTTTTTCCTTTAATGATCCATTGTATTCATCTTCTTTCTTCTTTAGGGAGAGGAATTCACTTTCCATATTAAGTCGGAGGGCGTGCGGGAAATATTTATCGAAAAACATTTTCCAGAAATCCTTCTATTCCATCACCTCGATCTTATCCTCATGCTTTGTATTTTTTATCAATGTCCACCATTGACCAAATTCACCCTCCATATGATTATCATCCAGAAGAACCTTCTCTTGTTTGTAACATTGAAGGACATAGAAGACAATTTCAATGGAGTTGATCCATTGTTCAGTGATTGAGGGATCAGATGATCTATTAAAACTGGGAGGCCTTTGTCTCATTAATCTCATGATTGTGGGTTATTCTTTCTTGGGGGGGGGGTTAAAATTCCTCTTGACCCATTTTTATTTTTAAAACTGGATTTAAATTAGAGATTATCTTGAAAAAGTTTGTGATTCCCAATCCCATCGGATTGGGGATCTCATTAGAACGGTCATCACATTGATCTTAGCATCAGTTATTAGCCTGAGTCCCCCTATTATCAGCCATTGGCTATAATAAATGGAATTTTAGGGGTAACACATAAAGGTAAATCCAATAAAAAATGGGATAACTTAAAAATAAAATTTATTTCCTTAACTTATTAATGTATAGGCTTCAATCTATGTTCTCCATGATATACTTCCCAAAATTCACTCATAGGGTATTTGTTTATTAACTTAACAATGGTTCATAATAATTTTATGAATATTCCATATCATATACCCTATTGTGTCATAACAAAGAGTGCAGCAAGGCCCGTTGTCAGCCACCAGTTCTCATGCGAGTCTAGTTCAGAGCGGTGTTTTCGGGTATTACCCCTATATACATCTGTGCGAGAGACTCCTCTACTTGTTAGTTTCCAGATAGGAATGTATTTTATGGATAAACCACTATATAAATACTCACAAAAATATAGGGATGTTTTTATTATACTTAGTCTTATTCCTAAGGCTTTCACTAGGGTTTTCTAATCCTAATCCCAAAAATAACTAAGCCTATCCTCTGATACCAACCATAACCACCCTTCTCTTTATTACACACACAAACATGATTTATTACATAAACATGAACATAAGACAACTATGGGTATTGATAGCTCTAGTGTCTTGAGAAATTAGTAACATTACATTACAACATAGAACATTACATCTTTAATGAAAACTCTTTTTACATGACCACAACATTCCTTCATACTTAGAATTGCATGGTATAACCTGAGGATATGCATAAGAAAAGGGTGTCCTATAAAGCCCAGTAAGGGAGTAAACAAAGAATAACATGTAAAATATTGTACATGTTAGTAAATAGTAATATGAATGGGGGAAACATGAACATAAAGGAATGATATAGCGTGGCTATCATAGCATGGAAATATAGAAACAAAATTTAATATGATATTAGCATTAGCCAATGCTCATTGCACATGGAGCATGATTAAACCCTCATTTAAATTGAATTATAATGATTAAACCCCAATTTCATTTGAATTATCATGATTAAACCCTCATTTCACATATTGTATCATGATACTATTTTTTACCCAATGCATTGGAGAACTATCACGGTGCACCCTTTATAAACATTTCATTTCATGCATAAGTGTGCCACATAGATCATATAAATTGAATCATTCCACACAATATGTTATTAAATGATTAAGGAATATGAAATAAATAAATGTAAGTACCATTAAATATATATATATGTGAATAAAGGTGAATGCCCTTGATAGTGAAATGGGTATGGTATTCACTACACAATGATTTTGGATTGGAAAATTGCGGTGCAATTTCGGCAGCATAATGGCGTGACATAAAAATTCATAAAAACGGTTGATAAGAGAGAAATCAGTATCTCATAATATGTAAATGAAATGATATGAAATGGGGTAATATATAATCTTGTACCAACACATGGACTTTGGATGTAAAATTCATAACATAATAACGAAACTTGAAGAAAGAAGAGAAATGGAATAACTCTTACAAAATTTCAGCATGGTAACAGGAGTATATGGGAGTGATTAATGAGAGAGAAAGAGGTATCTTATCATTAAAAAATAAGGAGGGAAGTATATATGAGGTGTGAAATCATACCCCAAAATTTTTAATTGAAAAAAGGGTATAAACCATAAAGAAACATGGAGAAAAGTGAGAAAGGAATAAATCCCTTACATGGAAGTGTGATCCCAAAGGCTTTGGAGAGGCTTGAGAGAGGATTATTGGGAGCTTGGGGAAGTTTGGGAGGATTATATAGAGAGTAAGGAATATGTTGGTAGATCTCAAAACTTTTTTAGTGAAGTGTAATTATATATTCAGTGGGTTTTTATAGGGTAGGAGAGTGAATTCTTTATTACTTAGGTTTTGGACACTGCACATTAAACTAATCAAAAATACAAACCATCCCATGGTTTTTTACCATGGTTTCTTCCAAAGTGGAGTGGAAAACATTATTTTATTAGGAAAATGGACTAAATTGTTAAAATATTAGGCTTGATTATGTGGAGGTGAGTCACACTCTCAAGGAAATCATTTTAAAATGTTAAAATGTTTTACATGTCTTGGAGGGTTAACTAAGGCATTGTAAAATTAATCAAAAAAATATAAAATAACATTCTGTGAATGTTAAAATATTTTTCTTCTGAATATACTTTTTATATCCTTTTATTACATAACTACTGGGTCATTAAGATGTCATAAAACACATTATATATTTAAACGACATTTAATTTTTACCCAAATATTCGACTCTCTCAAAAAATTATGAACAATTCACCATTGGATAATTTTAATGGACTAATTCAAAAAATAATATTCATTTTATATAAATAAATTTTTAAATATATGAAGTTTTACTAGTAAAATAATAACTAACATTTATAAAAAATTCATGGGTTTTGAAAAAAACAACCTTCAAACCATAATAAAAAATACAATTGTATTCATATAAAATTATACGATCATTTATATAAAATGTAATTTAGTAATAATATTTTATTGAAATATTATTTAATTTAAAAATCCATCATTTCATCAAACTATATTTCTTAATTGATTATTGACTAAAAATACTATTTGTGCTTTAAAACCCATATACAAAGTAACAATAATAAAATGAAAGTATATTATTTATAAAAAATAATGCACATAATCATAGTGCTAGGTTATTGTTACATAAAACCTTACAACACCTACATAAGACCTAAGGGTAAGGTGGGCAATGGTGACCGAATATTAGGGAGCTCAGATAACATCACTCGGGTGGTAATATCTCTTAACTTACACTTTTCCCATATGCAGTTATGTTCAAGCTTAACATATTGAATCTCGGCTTTGGCTTAGTCAAGAGAGAAGTCCCATGATGCTACCTCCATTCTGAGATCCAAAAAATGGGCTTCGTATAGAGAAATTCTACTAGATGAGGCTATCTCTTCCTTTTTCTGAGTAAATTGGATTTTTTAAAGCCCAATATTTATAATAATCATGTGATCACTATTGAAAAACTATATTAGGAAGAATAACAATTCATAACAGTATTTTAAAATCCAATAACATAAAACTAAGGAAGTTCATATGTTTTATATAACCAATATACATTATAAGACATTTAATTAGGTTAAGAAGAATTTTCATTAATAAAAGTTTGTGTCATTAAAATAAGGTTGTCCCATAATTATAATAACATATATGAATGTATAATATACTAGATTTATTACTTTAGTATGGAAACAACATAATAAGAAGAAGTATAATAAGAAAAGAATTTTTAAAGAGGTGATAAAACAATTACCTCTTTTTTTAGCATCTTCTTTTTATTTTCACAAAAGGTCTCCCTAGGATGGCTTTCTGTCCATTCTGCGGACTCTAGGAGGAAGGGAGGGATGTTGGGAGATTATTTTAGTAGAGTTAGGATTATCTAAAGGTCATTAATAGTGTGATTAAGTGGGTATAGGTGGTTTCCTTTTATAAGAGGGAGGAGGGGTACTTTAGGACAATATTGAAATATTAATTTATTTTTGGTTTATAATGGTCAAACTGATTTATTTCGAAGATAATATGATTTTGTTTCTAAATAATCTCATCTAATAAAATTTCTACATGTTTTGATTTTATTTTAAGATAAATCATTTTATTTATCCTTATTTAATCTATTTAATTTTATTTGTGGTAATAATATTATAAATATTAAATGATTATAATTATTTACTTTTGTGTTGTCAATTATCCATTTTTTGATACTTTATGACACTTTAGACCTTATAATTTTTACGTTAAAATATTTAAATATTTTTTTGATTTTAGATAATTTAATAATATGTTGTTTTTATAAAATATCAATAGTGTCAATTTTGACACTATTCAATTATTTGACATTAAATAAAATACACACAGAAGATAAATGCAAACCAAAATATTTAATACACTCTAAACATGTCATAGTCACCTAAAAAATTTGTGGATAACATTAATTAGTAAATATTATAATTGTTTTTATATTTTTAAGAACATTTATTTGATATTTCTATTAATAAAGAAATATATACATCAATATTGTGTCATCATTAATGATAATTATTCAATCTCTAAAAATTTCAAATAAATTCAAATGATTTAGATAATTTCATTATATTTATATAGATTATTTAGGTTTCATGTTTTATAATGTTTATTACTACATTTAAATTATTGTAATTATAAGACAGAGGATAGTGACATTTTTCACTTTCTTTTGTTTTAATTGTAATTACAATACATTCATGGAAAAAAGTAAATTAAATGAATCAATTCAGATGCTTATGTGATAATTTTTGAATTTAATTAAATCAATATGATTTTGGTATATCTTAGGGTAATTTTATTATATTTAAAATATTATTTGTTACCCTAATTTACCTGATTTACCTTCAACCGTGGTAAATAAAAATTATCGTAGTTACCATTCTTAATATTCAGAAAATAGAAGAAACATAATAAAATAATTTAGACCCACATATTCCAAATATGGAAAGTGTTTTTATAAAATCAAAATATATAATTGTAAGAAATTATTTTAAAATTATTTCACGTTGTCATAATGAAAATGTGGGTTTTTAAGATGTAAAAACTATAAGAAGATTGACAAGTGTTTATGAACAATTTAAATGTGGAATTACATCCAGTGACCAAAATTGGATTAAATAACAAAAATAGAATCCATTTACACTTTATATCATACTAAAAAGATAATTCATTTGTATAAATAAATTATATGAAAAGGATTTTTTGAATTAAAATACAGACATTTCACTATTCAAAAAAATATGAATCTTGTCATAAAAATACCAAAAATTCAACCGAAATAAATTTTGATTCCCCAATTAGAAAGAAGAAATTTATTTTTTCAAATAGAATATATAAATGTGTTAAAACTAGATTTAAATTGGGTGATCCATCAAAAGGAGGGAATCTTGTATTTTTTGGAAAATACTTATTTTATCTGAAAAATTTAATTTGTTCTTATATGTTGTTCTATAAAATAAATAATATTAATATTAATTTTTTTTTAAAATTAAAATTTTTGTTAATACTAACCAAAATATCTTGTTTATATCCAATTAAATAATAATATTTTAATAATATATTGTTGTTTAGTGAAACATGGTGTTGCATAGACCGCAAGCTATCGAGGAAGGGCTCTCTTACATGTAATGGAAGCCAAGTTAGTGTTTAATTTAGTGCAAGATTCCTTTTTTATTTTATAATCCAAACATATTTATTTTTACATTGTACAAAATCTATATTGAATGTTTCCTGAAATTAATTCTATCAAAATAACTTTAAATTGTGTGTAACACAAGACAAGAATAGTGTTGCATATACTGAAAGCTAATATGGTGTTTCGTATAGCGTAAGATAATCTTTTTTTATAATATAACCCAACATATCAATGAAATTAAAAAGAATACATTCCATCAAATCTTGGGGTGTTACATTATACCCCATTAATGTAATGACCCAGGTATTTATAGAATAATACATTTTCATATCTATAAATATTTATGAATAGGATATTAATTTTATATTAAATAGAACACCTTTTCCGATAACTTACTCAAAACACAACAACGTGTTTCTTTAAAGTCTTACATTGCACACAACTTTGAGTTATAATGAAAAATAATACAATAATATTTTTATTATTTTAAATGGTAGTTAACACCTAGTCGTTATATTTTTGGGAATTAATATAACTAACTAAAATATTATTATACAAGTTTGTTAAATGTTTTACATTTATCTAATAAATTTTAGAGGCCTAAAATGATAATGAATCCAGTTCTATGATTGAAATAATCTAATATTTTTAAAACATTATTTCACCACCTTTTGATGGAGAACCCTTTTTAAATCTAGTTTTTTTCACTTTTATATGTTCCATTGGACAAAATATATGTCTTCTATAGAATTGGGATATCAAAATTTACTTTGGATAAATATATGGTAATTTTATGATAAAGTTTATTTTTTAACGAATAGTGAAAAAAGCACATTTTATGTCAAAACAGCATTTTCATCTAATTTATTTATATAGTTATATTGTAAATTTAATTGATTTTAAAGTTTAATTGGATTATATTTTTATAATTTAACCCAGTTTTATTCATTTTATGTACTTTTACAATGCAATTGGACATAAACGCATGCAAATCTTTTGATAGGTATTACTTCATAAAATCCCACTTTTTGGTTTTGAAAACGAGAATTAATTTTAAATTAATTAATGCATCTTCAGGGTTTTGAATTTGGAAAAATGAAATCTATATTTGGAATCATGAGGTCCAAATTCTTTAAATGAGTACCTTTTATTTTTTAGACATTATGAACAGTAAATTCAGTAATTATTTTATTTACAATTGTTAAAGGGTAAATCTGGTAAATAAAGGTAAAAAAGTAATATTATAATAATATTAAACGTTCCCAACACATATCCTAATCCTATTTTATGAGATATTTATGACCATGGTAATCCTTGGGTCGATTTTGGGACCCCGTGGAGCCACATTGATGTGAAAATGACATTTTATAAGAATTAATTTAAAGTAAAGAAAATTGTAACATAAACATGTATATTTAATAAAAAAAATTTATATGTGCTAATATAAGTGATATTTTAGACTATAAGTAGTCATTATAAATATAAATAGATTTCCTACATCATGGTATTTTATTTATAAATTTTAGACATAAAATACAGAAATATATTTATGTAACAATGATGGTGTAGTGATTACCTTATTAATGAATGATTTAAATAAATAATATTTTAAGTATTAAAATAAATTTATTTTAACCATTTTTATTCCATCCACAAATTTTATGGATGATTACTAATTTTTATCTTTGAATATATGAAGTTGTTTCAAAATAATCAAGTTATTATGGATTTTTTAAAAGTCATGATATGAATAGTATATAAAATGACTGAAATGGGGTTTAAAAAAACTAATTTATTAAATTATATAATAGTCCTAAAAATCTAAGATTCATCCAAATGACTTAAATATTGTTCAAAATTTCATTAATGAACCACTTGAGGTTCTACTGGCATTTTATAGAAACTATATTAACTATATAGTATGAATATACCAGAAGACACGGTAAGAGTCAATTTAGTTAACTAAGGATTAAATCTAAAAGATAATGATAAATTTGTGACCTAGATTTGTATAAATCCTATTGGTTGAGGTGTTTTAACCCGAAAAGCATCTTATATTTGAATGAAATTACTTTGGGACCATTTGAAAAAGAAAACCATTTTATAATAAAACAATATTTCAATACCTTCCTAAAGATCCCCTCCTCCCTCCTATAAAAGGGTATCACACCTAACTATTTAATAAAATATCTTAAGCCCCTTTCCTCATCCAAAATATTCCCAAATAATCTCCAAATATCTATATATTCCTACTAAAAGCCTTACCTTGGTCATACGGAAAATCAAGAAAGCATTTTGGAACAAATCAAAAGGGAGTTACACGTTTTTGAGGTAACATCTTCTCTAATGTTCCTCCCCATTATTTTACTTATTCACTATCTATTCTATTATTAATAATTAATTTAATAAAAATACCAGTATCCTAAATATACTATTATTTTTTATGATAATTATTAAAACTACACTTATACACACCTCCATCTATTGGATTCGAACATATTTTTTCTGTGAACGGCGAACTACTGCCTCATGAAACGATGATTTTTCAATTTTATCCTACCATCTCTCTTGGTGGACATTATGATGGAACTATATTTATATATGATATATATTATATTTATATTTTCTCTATTATACTATAATTTTTATTTAAAAACATACATTTATGCTTTTCATGATGTGTAAATATGATAATTTGATTTAGGAAGTGTGGACTAGCACCCCCTTCAAAGTGATATGACTCGTTCATGCCATACATGGAACTTATAAAGGATGGTGTCATTGAAATTATGTAATGTATATAAAATATGATATTATAATGGAATTATAATATACCCATGAATCATTTATCTTTCATTCCTTTAAATATGAAAAAGAAATGAAAGTAGTGTTAATATGTACGTACAACTTACCATCTCCCTGAATGGTGAATTTTATTTCTTATCTACAAATGTTATTTAATATTATAAATACATATATATAATAGATATATATTATATTTAAATCATGAATATCTTTTTGGATATAATGTTCTTTTGACAACATGTATAATTTTTAATTATAACAAGTTCATTTTTGAATGAAGTACCGAATATCGCAAAATGATCGATATTATATTAAATAATTATATAATGTTTTTTAAATGGTAATAATTGAGATAAAAGGAACAATAAAATTGATGAAAGGATCTTATAAAATTTTAAATTAACTTATGTTTATTATTCAGTAATAACAAGGAACATACGAGATGAATCGAACTCAAGTTGAGGGAACCTTTCACCCTCCTCTTCTAGTTAAAGAATTATTTTATGTTATGTATTTAAATTTAAATTATCGAATTTTGGGTTATTTTATTATATATCATTATTTATTTCAATTCTATTTCAAAGTGATGAGGGACCCTTTTTTCTCTCATCGACTCATTTTCTGAATTTTTATGTGACGTCGTTAGGCTGACGAATTTTCATAAGGGATCTTCTTAACCCAATCACAATTATTTTTGTATAACATATAATTATTGATTATGTTATGATATAATTATGTGAGAAAAAAAATTTATATCAAATCTTTTATTTTTACTTTATTTATGTGTATTTATTTTGAATACACATAATCGATCTATTTTATTAACAAAATGATCTTTGTAAGGAAAATATTATCTCAGTCTCTATCAATGGAGTTAAATATCTATGTCATTTGTTTATTTTTTTAAAGAATATGTGTTAAGGACCTATGATTTTTTTACAATTTGTATAAAATTATACTGGGTGTATTTATATTTTTCACACATAATTTTGTCGTTGATTTATCCATAGTCTAATTATATAATCATTGTAAGGGACTGTCTCAATCTCCATTCATTGTGGAAGATCTTGATATTGTGCATATTTATTTTCCTATAAGGTGTATATACATAACATTGACATATTAAATCATGAATATATTTATTTTCATGATATTATAAGTTTTTTTAATGTTATTTTTTTTATTCCTGTATTTTCTCTAGTGGTAAGGGACTCATTAACTAAAACATTATTTTAAATTTTTTAAAGAATTATTCATATAAATATATCTCATTAATTTCCATATTTTAAAAATATGTTTAAAGATATATTTAAATGGAAATTAATGTTTTAAAATGTTAATTACTTTACAATTTTACAAGTTTAATGGGAATCATTGATTAAAAAATCACATTATTAAATTTTTTAAATGGTTTTGGAAATGGATTGAATATTTCAATATATTGAATTTATTTTTTATTATTGATGAGTGGAATGTTGATAATTTCAAGCTTTTATTTGTTATGATTATTTAATGGTAACTTGAAATTTGTAGGTTGGTTATGTGATAAACCAAATATGGGTGGTTCCGTGATAAACCTAGGGAAGGTGAGCCCGTAATAACTCTTCAATGAAATGGGTAATGTGACGGAGGTAAACATTAATGTTTCTCCTAATAGATTTAGGGAATATACTACTATGGATATTCCAAATGTAACTCCCTATACAGCTATAAAAGCTATAATGTAAGTATATTATAGATTCCACAATTTACCTTTATGATTTATTATTTCTATGTGTTATTCAAAAAATTTATGATTTCATGAGGTATGTTAAAGAACTTATGTTATAACAGTGACAAGTAAAATTTCATTTATTTGTATGAATTGATGGTCCAATGTTTTCTTTCCTTATTTTATAACCCTTATTGAGCTTTTTATTTTCATCCCATGTTTTTGAAATGTTTTCAAAGGGTATAAGGAAGGGTAAGAGAATGCAAGAATTCAAGAAGATTTATAACAAGAAAAGAATTCTTGTTTTATTTAAGGATTTTTATTGTTGTGAAAAGGTATTTTATAGTAGAAGTGTGTACTTTGTAATATTTGAGATTTAATGAAATAATTATGGACTAATTATCTAAAACTATAAACTAGAAAATATCTTCAATGTGAAATTTTAATTTAACATAAGATTAAGTTTTGTTATAAGGTTGGGGCCTTGTACTTAAACTTAATTTCACCCTCAAAATTTGTGTGGGTTATAAAAGGATTACTACTTGATAGTTTCTTACATATAAACCCAAATGATAAAAAGGAATACTAAAACTTCATATTAAAAAGGAAAGGTAGAAACATAATGGTTACCCAACATAACTCATCACTGGGTTTCGAAATAGGAGAACATATGTGGGAAGTGAAAACATGGATAAGGAATAAAAATCTTACCATCATGTTCTGATGGATAGTGATTGAGAATATGGTTTGGAGAAATTTAACAACAAGAAACCCATAAATCAGCGATGATTTAATGGTCCATCTGATTCATAAAATAAGAATGTATTAATATACCATTTTTGGTTATCAAGGTCCATTCCCTAAAGTTGGAGAACAAGAGATGAAATACTTACTTGATTTTGGGTACAATCTCACTATTGTTCATTCCTTAAACAATTTACACTTCTTCCCTAATTGAATTAAATAAATTGGATTTTTTCACTATTTATGTGTTAATAGATCATGTTATCCATAAATATAAAGATAGGTCCTTCCATATGTCTCAAAAATTTTGGTACATGTTTTCAAACATGATTAAGTACATATGTGGTGAGATAATACAATAATCTAACAAACATCAAATGTAATATAACTTATACTATCCATAAATGGATAACAATTCCATCCTTCCAAAAACTAAAAATATAAAACTTTATGAAGAGGTAAACTAAATTGACATTAAATTTATCTCACATATCTCATATGTTAGTTCTTTGTTGTCACATTCCAAACATGTGAATACCTTAATCATGTACTCTCTAGAAACATCGTAACAACATGAATTATTAGATTCCTTATTGAAAAAATTCATATTTCCTTATTCCAAAACATATTGGATATATTCCTTAAGTCCTAAAAAGTTTTGTACTTAATCCATGATAGCATAACCCTCTTGTAAATGAAATAATAATTAGATCTCAAGAAACTAACATCATCCAATTTACTTATTCAAATCGAACATTTCATTATCCAAACATCATTATCTTAACATAAGGGAAATATTAAGGGTTATCTTCCCGTTAATCATGTTTTCTCCAAGTATATCACCTTACCATTAAATAACTTTTTTGTCTCCTAATAACTATTTAACATTTCCTATCCAATATTTAATTAAAAAAATATACTAAAAACACTTATATATTTCCTGATTAATTTAATATATTCATTGAAATATGAAACATATACACCTCAATCATCCAAAATTATTCTTAAATCATTACTCGGGATCCATCACATTTGTCTTTACTAAAATAATAATCATTTATTAATGTTTCCCAACTTAAAGATTCTCACGATTAATGAAAAAAATACTAGAAGAACATCACATACCGGTCACATGTCGTTTACAATCGTTTTATCCTCAACAGTATGAAAAATACTCATACCATCATCATGGTTCTCTTCATGATAATTATACTTAGGAAATAAATATTTATAATTCCTAGAATTTACACATCTAAAACAATCAATGGTAAAAAATGTTCTATGTAGTGTTGGATATTGACTAAGACCACAAAAAAAGTGTGAGAAATAAATATCCGAGATTAAAAACACATAAGTTAGGTAAATTACTTATAATACTTCATTCTATGATATCTTAGGTTTAATCCTAGGTTATTTATTATTATCTCAAAAACTCTAGGATTGTAACCTATAATTGACTTATCCTTACACTAGTACAAAAACCTTTTTTTACGTCAGTTTTTTTTGCTTTTTAACGTCGGTTTTTAGGTGACATTATTGCGAGCGACTTTAAAAATATGATTTTTTACGTTTTTTATTTAATAAACATAAAAAATGTGATTTTATGGTTTTTAACATCAGTTTTTAAAAAACCTACGTGAAATACATTCTGGAAATGATGTTATGAAGCCATTTTTTACATCGGTTTTTGAAAAAACTGTCGTTAAAACCCCATTTTTTACGTCGGTTATTTAATATCCGATGATAATAGTTATTTTTAATGTCGGTTATTAAATAACCGATGTAAAAATTTCTTACCATCATGTATAAAATTTCCTAAGCTTTCATTTGACAGGTCATAGAGCTGAAATGGAGCTACGGATCAAAAGTTATGACCAACAGAAGTTTGATATTTTTTTTAGGAAAGATTGAATGAGCCAACCGTAGCTTCATCTTCGAAATAATTTTTTAATCCATAGGGGGATTCATAGTTTTACCATGATATAAATAATCATCCATCATTATAAGAAATTAATAATGGTTAAATGGTATACCAATTGAGAAAATTACTCATCGAAAATATAAATCATGGGAAAATAATTACAAATACCATGACGAGGTCGCAAAAATAAGAAATTTTTGATTAAAGTGGAAGATCAAAAAAGTTGATTATGTTGAACGATTATGGTTGAATGAAATGATTGTAAAATGGTATATCAATTAAGAAAACAAATCATAAAAACCCTAAATCATGGATATATGATTAAACATACCTTGATGAGATCACGGAAAGAAGAAATAATTGATTTACATTGATGATCAAAAGAGCCAATTTGGGGGAACAATAATGGTTGAAATAAATGATCGTTAAATTATGATATGTTTATTATGGAAACATATAATCGATATGCTAAGACAAAATGCGGTATTAAAAATTTTAGGCGGCAATTCAAAATGTGGATGTCGCGATGTAAAAAAATTAAAATTTCGTGTTACCGGGATATTAAAATAACCTTTCAAGTCGGTTTTATGATAACCATCATGAAAAGATATTAAAATTTTCTCTTATTTTTTACCTCGGTTATTATAAAAACGATGTGAAAAAGCAATCTTCATCACTTTTTCACGTCGGTTATTATAAAACAGACATGAAAAATCTATTTTCAGAACTTTTTAATGTCTGTTATTTAATAACCGACGTGAAATAAGTATATAAAATGTGGTTCATTTTCTATGCTTTAATTTGAAAGGCCACAGAGCTCAAACAAAGATACAGATTAAATGTTATGGCCTTCAGAAGTTGATCATCTCTAAACGATGTCTTAGGGAATGCCAACTTCGGAAGGCCATAACTTTTAATCCGTAAATCGGTTTGAGCTCCGTGACCTGTCAAATGAAATCCTGGGAAATGAACTACATTTTTTTAAACTTTTATCAAGTCGGTTATTAAATAACAGACGTGAAAAATACCTTTTAACGTAGGTTATTAAATAACCGACGTGAAAAAGTCATGAAAATCGATTTTTCACGTCGGTTTTATAATATCCGACGTGAAAAATTCGAAAAAAAATTAATATATTTTCATGGAAATAGAATTTTCACATTGGTTATTAAATAACCGATGTGGAAAAGTGATGTAAATTAATTTTTCACATCATTTATTATATAACTGATGTGAAAAATCAGATTAAATGGATTTTTCATGTCGGTTCTTATATAACCGAGGTGAAAAATCTGCGAAAATGTTTTTTACGTCGGTTATATAATAACCGACGTAAAAAATTTATTTTCAGATATTTTCACGTCGGTTCTCAAAAACCGACGTGAAAAAGTGCGACATAAAAAAAGGTTTTTTTTACTAGTGTTAGTACATCCCTAAAACTATTCATAGAAATATATCTCTAGGTATCTCAATAAAGTTTTCCCATCCTAGTTTCTAAATGTTTACTAAACCTTCACTATGATACCAACTATAAAGACTTATTCTTTATGTACTTGGAAATTTCGTTTCTTTTGAGTAATACTTAATACATTATAAAAAAAGACTCCTAGTAACCATATTAGTTTCGTGCCTTTGTAAACATGGAACATAATCTTCTAACACGATGAAATATCTTTAACATCTCCCATAAATATCTTCCCCTTTTTGTTTTCCTACCAAAAACCATTCTTTATATCCTATGGAAAATAAAACATAAAATGTTGATCTCAAATGATCAATAATTGTAAATGTTGAGAACATAAAATAAACCATAACCATATGAATGTAAAAAAACTTGAACATAAAGTTTAAATATCAAAATCATGAGTCATGAAATAATTATTGGTAGTACGTAAGGCATAAATAATAAAGGAACATTAACCATGATAAAAAAGAATTGATATAAAATGTCATATTGTGGAAATTAAAAAAGAACATAATATGGTTTCCATAGTAGACAAGGAATTTCTACCCAAACCATCATTGATGACTAAGTCCATTACTGAACCGGGTTAACTTGTCATTCCAACCAAGTATTACTGAACCAGATTTAATTGATGTTCAAGACCTATATTACTACCAGATTAACATTCCATTTCATTCATGAAATTCTCATGAGATATACATATTTACCCAATGTATTGGATGGGGATATATTTCCCATCCATATCATAATGAAATCATTCTTACATGTTCCATAAAAACATAGAGCACTCATCATAGCGTAACCCAATAATCAAAATGGGTTTCTTAAATATTATCCTATCATAACATAATCTATATAAAATATCATTCCATAATTAACACAATAAAATATTTGTAATAATAGGGATATAAACACAACACTATTTGAAGAGCATCATTTTAGATATAAAATAATTTTGATTAATCACATGAACATAATTCCTGAGTAAAATATCCTTTCTTATATGAAATTTTTTTCTTTTTGTCAAAATGCCGCACAATTTTAAAAGACAATAATTTATTTGAAAATACAATTGAAACCATGTAGAGGAATATTCACGGAAAAAAGGTGTTATGAAGATGTAAAAATCAGTTCATTCCATATATGTAAAAATCCATTCTCTGCGTACTTCTGTTATAAAAGTTTAAAGTATCTCATATCGAATAACAACAAAAGATTCCTTTCATACCATTTAATAAAAATTCACCAAAGGGAAAATTTAACATTAAAAGACTGTATAATATTTTAAATAAAATTAAATACTTAGGAATAACAGATTTTTATGATAAATATACCCTTGTAAATACTTACATATAAACAATCTAGGATAAAAATGAGATTGTAAAATTATCCCTTACCACAGGTCTGATTTCATTCGTATGTGTCTGAAACCCTTTTATAGTGGTTTTAAACATATTATTAACTTGTAAACGAAACATAATAATATTTATGATATCATATATGACTCACTTATGACTTTATATTACACATTTATTTATCAATTCTATGGTAATGAAACATTTTGGGTAATAATTTTTTTATTTATCGTGAATGTTTTGAAATTTTATTTTTGATATTATTACTTAGAGAAAGATTTACATAATTCCAGAATGTAAATAATGATTTATATATCATAAATATTAAGTATATAAATATATACATAATATATTTAAAAATGAAATGGAATACACTGTTCAGGGAGATGTTAGAATATACATACGCATGAACGCTATTTCCATTTCTTTATGGAATTGAATAGAAGAAAGTAAATGATATATATATATATAACTAAATACTGTAGAATTATAATTTCATATATTTAATTATTATTTATTATATATACTTTATAATCATTCTTGAATGGATAACGTGGAGAATGAATCACATCACGTCGTAGAGACAGTAGGTCGTACATAAGCACGAATGACGATATCATTAAATCAATGGTTAAATGGTATAGAATTGGAAGGTATATGAATTATAAATAATAATTATAATGTTATATTAATTATTTACATCCATTTTACTATTCATTATACACATCCAAATTAACTATTGTTGAATAAAAAATCACACCATGACGTGGAGACGGTAATCCGTACATATGCACGCATGGTGATATTTTTATTCTTTGGATTTCTTAATGTGGAATAAGATTGTCCCATAATTATAATAACATCTCAGTATGTATTATATATTGTATTTATTACTAAATTATAGAAATAACAAAATAAGAAGAATTAGACGAAAAACTTTACATTGAAATAGGAGATAAAACAATTACCTCTTTTTTGAATATCTTCTTTTTATTTTCACAAAAGGTATCCCTATGATGGATTTATACCTAAAGTGTTTCCTATAGAAGGTGGGGAGGGATATGGGGAGAATATTTGAGAAGATTTTGGATGATCCAAAGGGCTTTAAATGTGTGAGTATGTGGGTAGAGGTGGTGGCCTTTTATAAGAGGGGGTAGAGAACTTTAGGAAAGTCTTGAATATTAATTTACTCTAAATTGATTTTCGGTTTATAATGGCCCCAAACTCATTTATTGATAATATAAGATGAGTATGTGTCGAAATAATCTCAACCAGTAAAATTTAGACATGTTATGAATTTATTTTAAACCTTGTCATATTGATTTATCCTTATTTAATCTATTTAATTTTATTTGTGGTAATAATATTTTAAATATTAAATAGTTATAAATATTTTCTAATGTGTTTTCAATTATACATAATTGGATAAATCATGAAATTTTAGACCTTATAATTTGGACTTTATAATTTATAAATATTCTAGTGAATCTTAAATAATTAAATAATAAGTTATTTTAAAAAACATCAATGGGGTAAATCTTGACACTTTTCATTTATTTGACTTTAAATAAAATCCACACTAATGATAAATTCGAAAAAAAAATATTTAATACACTATTAAGACATCAAGTTCACATAATAATTTCTTGAATCATATTAATTAGTCCATATTATATTTCTTTTAATATTTTTAAAACCATTTATTTAATATTTATATTAATAAAAAAATTTATACATCACTATTATTTCATCATTAATGGTAATTATTTAATCTATAAAATTTACAAATAAATTCATATGATGTAGAAAATTTGATTATATTCTTGTATAATATTTATCTACAATGTTTTATCTAGTTTATCACTACATTAAAATAATTATACATATAAAATATATGAGAGTGACATGTTGTCACTTTCTTTGTTTTAATTATAATTACATCACTTTCATGGGAAAAATTAAATTAAATGAATCAATTCAAATCCATAGGTGATATTGGTCGAATTTAATTCATCCAATAGGATTTATTTAGGTGTTAGTGTAATTTTATTATCTTTATCATATTGTTTGTTACCCTAATTTACAATACTTACCTTTAACCTTTGTAAATAAAAATGACCACAATTACTATTCATAATATCCAAAAAATTAAAAGTAACATTAAAATAATTTGGTCCCACTAATCCCAAATATGAAATCTATTTCTTTAAATTCAAAACATACAATTGGTATAAATTAATTTAAAATAAATTCCATTTGTGATAACAAAAAAGTGGGTCTTTCTGAAGTAAAAACTCTCAAAAAATTGACATGTGTTTATGTCAAATTTAAATGTGGAATTACATCCAATGTCCAAAATTGTATTAAATTATAAAAAATAATCTAATTACACATTAAAAACAATTAAAAAGATAATCTAACTATATAAATAAATTAGATGAAAATGCAATATTAAATTAAAATGCAATATTTTCCACTATTCATTAAAATATGATTCTTCTATAAAAATACCAAAAAATCAACCGAATTAAATTTTAATGCATTGATTGAAATTAAGATGTTTATTTTTTTGAAATAGAATATATAAATGTGTTAAAAACTATATTCAAAATGGGTGTGCAATCAATAGGTGGAAAAACATCATTTTTTTTGACAAATACTTATTTTATCCGGAAAATTAAATTTTTTCTTATATCATGTTACAGAAAATACATAAGATGAATTTAAATGATATATAAAATAAAAAAATGGTTAATAATATTCATAACATATAGTTTATATCCCATTAAAAAAATAATATTTTAATAATATATCGTTGTTTAATGGAACTCAGTATTACGTACAACCCAAGTTATCATGGAAGGTCGATCTCGTGTGTAATATATTCCAACTCAGTGTTGCGTTTAGTGAATTATTTATTTTTGGTTACATAATCAAAACATAGTTCTTTTTAAATTGAACAAAATTTATACTCAATGTTTCATGAAATGAATTTTATGAAAAGAACTTGAAATTGTGTTTAAGACAAGACAAGAATAGTATTGCATATACTGAAAGATAAGATAGTGTTGCGTATAGAATAATCTAATCTTGGTGTATAGTACAACATGAGAAATAAAAGAAATTAAAAAGAATCTATCTCATAAAATCTCAAGGTGTTACAACTTTTATAGATCAGACCAAATCCATATCCATCAAAATTATAATACAAACCACATCACCCTCACACGATCTCCGTGAATAGTATGCAGCTAGTGCGTCTCACCCAATGGAGATTTCAAACCAAATTCCCAACATCCCATGGAAACTCAAGGTTCGATACAAGGTGTTTTGGAATGACACCCCACACACAACCAAAACCTTAATCCCCAATAACCCTATCTCTAGTTTATATTGACCCTTCAAAAATATCATGACTAAAGAAAGGGTGAATTCACTCTTTAGTACCATTTTATCACGAACATACCTAGGGTTTCATGCAACCTGATTTCTAACCTATCTCGTGACATGGACCGAATGGAAATCACGTTCCTCATTTGTTGGAAACTAGTTTTTTGGTATCAAATTTTTTTTTTGGGAATTATTCACCCATTATAAATGATCATTATCAATTATTAAAAACCAAAATTCACACCCAGATCAATATCCATAACCAAATGAGATAAATTAATTTAACGTTAAACATTTTTCAAATTTAACAAAAAACTAAATATAAAAACACAGGGGTGGAGGCCAACTACACAACCCATCCTCCATGCAAAAAAAGGTCCATCACCTTCATTCCACCTCCACCAACACCTAAAAAGAGGAAGCACTAGCAACTATACCCACCATCAACAGCACGATACATCTGGCCTTTATCAAGGTAAAAATTAACAATTTATACATACAAACAAGGGTGTATATAGGGTACAAGCCAATTCCCCAAAGGATTCCACTCAAACAAAGATTCCATGCCATAACATTGGATAACAAATTAACATGACTATTTTTAGAAATAAATCAAAAACAGTTTACATAACTTTTTTAATTGAAAACTTTTTAAATAAAATAATTCTTTGAAACTAGATTTAAGGTAAGGTCCACTATATGATGACAGTATAAACTATATTACAAAATATCTTTGGGAAATCTCAATGGGTACTAGGAATAATGGACCCCTAGGAACCACATTTCTCAGTAATAATAGAATAATAATCACGAGACACAATGTCCTCTTCAATGTGACACCAGAGTGGAATCTATCCAATGTCCTAGTAGGCTCTAAGAATCATCATATTTTAGTTAGTGTTATAGTGTCAATACTCCTAAAATAATTCCGAACTTAACACCACCAATCTAACTAGCACCATAGTTCTATTCCGCCAACCTAGAATCCTAGGATTCCCTTTATGCCCAATTTCCATTTCACATGTCACATATGTCAACACTTTCACAAACACACACCAAAAAAGATTATTACACATCCAAACCCACCATTTTCATAATGAATCCCTATTTTAAATCTATATGCACACCAATACCAATTTAAAACATATTTCTCACCACATAGACATTACTTAGAACACATTTAGAATCATATAAAAGAAAGAACACATGAAACCCATCCAATTTCATTTAGAGAATCACATTTTAGCCTATAAAAACCTTTAAACCCTTTGAAATCACATTTCATACAACCCCAAAAATCCATAGATCACATTTAAGAAGTATATAAAGCATTCCAAAATCATCTAATAATGATACATCATGAAATCACCGACCTCATTCTTAGAAACTTATATAATCTCTTAAAAACACAACTACACAATAATGGGCACCCATAATTGAAATATAAAACCATAAACACTAATATTAAACACATGTAACCATGGTTCAATACTTTTTTGGTGAACCAACTCATTGGATATAGAATAACACACGGAAGAGGAAATAAGAACCCTATAAGAAGAAATAAATAATGAATATAGGGACTTACTTGATGATTCCTTAGTTATCCATGCCCAAAAAACACCAAATTTAGTGTTCTAAGGGAGAGAAGATGATAGGTAGAGGAACATAGGGATGTAAATATATAATAAATAATTAAATATGTGGAGTTTGGGTTAAATTTGAATATGGAAAAATTGTAAATTCCACCTTCTTAATTAAATGGACATACCACACAGTTATCCCACACAGTTTTCCAAACTGTGCGAAAACCATGCAGAAACCATGCATACATCTATTTTCAAAGAGGGAGAAGGATATACAGTTTCTTGGGGGAGGTCACACACCCATTTGGGAGACTGTACACCCTAGGCAGAACCTGTATTATGCGAACACGGTGAGTGGAATGCCCATGTGGTAGGCCTTATGACCTAGACAATGCCACAACCAAGAGTGCATGATTTCTCTAAGGATGTTTCATAGTTTCTAATAACCTTGTTATAACTATGTGCCACTTTCTTTTGGGTCAAAAAATACAATATTCTCTAAAAATATCATGGAAATCTACTCAAAGAAGATAGGACCAAAATTAACTACAAAAAATCTCAAAAAAATCATGGATGTGAAAATCGCTGTATAATTTAAAGGTTGGGTAGTTTTCCACTTATATATAATTTAGTTGTTTATTTGTGTCTATTCCTAGGGAATATCTACACAAAAACCTATGATCATCTCTATAAAATATTTCTTTTGTATTTTTTCAACTGTTATGGACTCTCATTATTTCTCAGTATCGACCTATACAGACTCTCTATAACTTGACTGATCTCAAATACAATATAATTTTTAGGGAGTTATTCAATCATAGGGAATTTCATATATTTTTTGTTTGCATATATAGGAACTCCACCGACCTAAACCGTTATAATCATAATTACATCACCATCCCATTTCAAAAACAACTATAGTATATCACAAATTTCCACTATATATCCAATAATAATTTTTTTTCATATCCACATCATTACAACTCTAATTGTTACGAATTTTAAATGTATTCATACCCCCAAAATAATTTATATCTCCCTCCTAATGCAACCACACATATGAGTATATAATGGTACAATGGAATGAATAACTATATAATGCATTCAAACCAATCTTCTATCTTGTTCTTCTATAAAATAGTTCTTAGGGTGATAATTACCATGCCATTAATATTTATCTTGTATAATTCATTAAAATGTTATAAAACCTCTTTAGTGGCCAAAAAATATTTATAAACCCCTCCAAATATTCTATTTCTCTCAACAACAGCAATATACACTCACCACTATCCTATCCAATAAAATACAAAAATATGTTATATAATGCATGGTCCTCAGGATAATATAGCATGACCTCATGTCTATGTGGAATAGTCCATGTGAAAACAACACCACCCTCATGTAACCTAATGAATATAATTCTATCTTCACTAATATATAGCACAACCCCTATTCTAATTGGAATGGTCCCCATTCTATTTGGAATTACCCACATATAACTCCTTACCACAAATTCCAAAGGTGTACCATTATATTCAGATAATGTTCCCAATCAAGTCATGAACCCCACTCAAAACTAGTGTGTCTATTTATAAGTCATATTAATGGTATTCACTCCAATTTGAATAATTTGTATAAAATCTCAATAAGTATTTCTCAAAACGATTACCATGATTTAACAAACTACTCATTATACATTCATAATAAATTGACACCACCATATTCAAAAAAATAAATATTTCATTTCATTTCCACTTTGTTAACAATTATTAAAATTACATATCATAAAGTATTACTAAACCATCAATCTATAAAAATTAATCAAAAATAAATTTCAATTATCATTTCATATATAAATATATATTCTAATAAATACTAATATTCCTTTTTTATCCTTATAATTTCCCATAATAATTCAAAATAGAACACCTTTAAATAATTTAAATAATTCATATCAAATATGTTTTTCATCAATCTCATATCCATTATAACATATTTTAAATTTATGTTTATAATCATCATTTTTTTATCATCAAGAATTACCCACTCATCAAAAAATTGTAAAATCAAAATAAATTCACATCTATTTTAAAATAGGATAATTTCAAGTAACATACCCATATATCATGGTGATCAGTGATCCACAATCATCAATTTTTTATGATTCATATTCTTCATCCACCACCCTTTGTTCTGAAATAAAACATCAAATACACAGATATCTCTTTTGGGAGAACATAAAATCTAAATAGATAATTTTTTCTGATGAAAAATAGACCAAATGAGATGTTTGAGGTCCACCACCATCAATGTTTTTCTAAAATGGTTGGTTAATCTAGTTTTATCTAAATTATTTAAAATTCATCTTTAATGTTATGACTAGGCCATGAGTCATGTCATTAAATCAATATATCTATTCACCAAATTATTTTATAAATCCTATGAAAATTATACAAAAATTTAACAACAACAAAATTTTATAAAAATAATCTATTAAAAATGAATTAATAAATAATAAATTTAATCATTAAATCAATTCCACTAAAACTTTTTATTTACCAGAAATTCCAATCAGAAAAAATATATAAATCCCATTCAAGGATAAACATCATATACTAAATCAAAAAACATGATAAAATTCATTTTGGTTCTATAAAATTTTTCATTTTACATTTTAAACTAAAAAAGAACAAAGAATCCTATGAAATTGAACACACTCTCAAATAATAAATTTAGGGATATAAATATTACATACTGATTTCAAAAAACATAATCCTTGAAAATATTAAGAATAATTAGAAATTGAAAATCATATCACAAGAATTACCATTATAATAACCACCATAATTTAAAAATCCAGAAAAAAATAATCAAGAACAACATAAAACAATTTAAAATATTACACTTGATTTTGTGATTCCCTTTTACAAGGATTTACTCTAGTCAACAATATTTCCAAGGAACTTTCACTTTGGGACTCATTTGAAAATACATGAATTTCTATTCAGGGGCCTCAATTTAAATTCAATATATTGAAATATTAATATCATTATAAATGTTAATATCATTCAAATCATTCAAATGTGAAGGATCATTATAATATTTTAATGTTCGAAACATTAAAATTTTAATTATTCTTATCTAAAAAAAATATAAAGAACCTGAACCAAGTAACCCATATTCGGTGGTTACATTATTACATTGGCAGAATATACAAGCTATATCATCCCAAAGTAATAAACATTTTAGTATATATACATGAACCTCACATTATAACTAAAAATATAAAATCCATCCTATATAATCATTTTAGAACACAATTATTATTTTATATTAACCCTATGTATCAATAATAATAAACATCATTGAATCCTAGAAAAAAATAAAATATAATAATGGTGTGAGATTAGATGATCAGTAAGGATATGTATAAAGCAGAAGATATCCAAAATAAAAAATAAAAAATGTGTAAAGGTAACTAATGGAACACATTTCATTTAATAAACAACTTTAACATAATTTGGATGGAATAAAAGACGACCAATATTTCTTTTTAAATAATCACATAAGCTAGAAAACATAACCATAGTCATTTTAAAAATCATATAATCACATGGAAATCTGTCACACCCCAAACTGTAGAATTATTTTATTTTATTATTTCTTGGATTTGATTGGGTTGGTCACGTTTAGGGTTTAGTGAAGGTTTAAATTTTTTGAAGTACGATTATTTTGTGGGTTTCAGATTAGCGCATGGGCACTACACAATTGGTGGTAAAATTGTGGTCGGCTCAGGTGCCTAGTGGTTGCCTTCTACTTAAAGTAAATAAAACATTATGAGTATAAAATAAGGTTAATGTTTAAACCATAATAATAATAATTATGTTATTGGGTAGATAATGATATTATTATTATTAAATATTTATTAATATTTTGATTATGAAAAATGAAATGAATATTATTATGATTTATTAATCAAAATATTATATTAATAATGAAAATTTTATTATAATAATATTTTTTTTAATAATAAAAATTTTATTATAACAATAATTTTTAATAATGTATTATTTTTGTTGTTGTTGCTGTTGTTTTAGTGTTATATTTTGTTTAAAAAACTATCCAAGAGACCCACCCTTCCCTGTTTGGGGCGCAACATAGCTACCCCTCCCCCTTTCTTTCCCCTAATCCATGACCACACATAGACAACCCCAACTCTAACCAAAGCTCTACTTTACATTGGCCTCATACGACCTGGATTCACTCCCTTGTGCATGCATAAGCCCCCCCCCCCCACTCCAGCCTGGGCCCCCCTCTCCCTTGTTAGTCAGCTTCCCTCCAGGTGCGCCCTGTTCCCAGCGACCTGAAATTCTTACCTCATCCAGTGCAACCTCCCTACACCCTCCTACTCATCGGCATGAACCCCTTGGTCTGACAACATCATCCCTAGTAGCCCAACCTCCCTACTCTACCTTTCTCTGGACACATCTCCGTATGTAGCTCATTATCCTCCCTTATGGTGCACAATTTCCACTTCGAGATATACGAACAATGTCTTGGGATGCGTGTCTATAATCTGGCATCAACTTCAAAGGGTGAGGTGGATGGAATCGATTTTCTTTGACTCCATTGTTTTAGATAATTTTCTAAACCCACTAATTGGTCTTCAAAATTTATTTTTAGGTCTATTGTAATAAGTGAGTCCCTTGTATTTATTTAGAAATGTGTTTGTCCTTTCCACGCTAATTTGGGGTTCTGTTTAATTATTGTAGGGTGTTGAGATTGATTCCAAGTGTGCGAACTCATTTTCCCAAGTATGGATATATATATATATATATATATATATATATATATATATATCTCTTCTAAGTGCGAGTTCCCTCATGGCATGGGGAGCACGTGTATCAATTTAAAGGTTTGTATATATATATATGGAAGTGAATGCGTGTGAGTGAGGTGTTTCTTGGGTTAGAATATTTTTTTCTTGGCCACTCCTTGAGGTATGTGTCTCTATACCCCTTTCAACCAATTTCATTCCATGTGATGCTTTCATTTTAGTATTTAATTCCTAAAAAATGTTTCACACCAATATTACATACTTAGTTAATTTTTGGTATTTACCTATTATTGGTTGGATAGATTAACATTAGTTTTTTTTGATACTTTTCTATTTATGAACATGTAAATGCCTTTCCATATGGGTTTGTGTAATTTTATAGTTCTTCTAAATGGTATTTTTTGATATTTTGGGTAGTTTTTATTAAAAGAAACTTTTTATGGAAAATGTTTGTTTTTTTATTGGGTGGATTTATGAGAATTGGAACTTATTGAAACGTTTTAATGTGTTAGTGGATGATGTGTGCATGTATAGTTTCTTCAAAAAGAATAAGAAAAGGTCTCTTGTTATGCCACTCGATGTGGCACATCCAAGGCTGCACAGAGTGCACCCATGGATGGACATTTAATTTATGATGACATTTAGAGAGGTCCTTTCCTCGAACCATGGTTTTCTAAAAATAATTTATTCCTCATACTTTTATTTCCTCTTTTTATAAGTGGTCCCAAGGTTTTTAAAATAACATAAGGTGGTTCAAAAAGTGTGGAGAGTTATGAAATGCATAGTGTTGATTAAAGAGGATATTGTATCATTAAATGGTTAAACGCCTATTTAGCACCTTTAAAATGATTTTATTTTATTTTGAGATGTTTTTAAGGTAAAGTTGATTTGAGATAAGGGCCCTCTTGGATATAGTGTCATGTTATAATGTGGGTTTGAAACTAAAAGGTTGTTTGGAAACGTCTTAGAGAAATTGGGTTCTCTGTTTATTGGGAATGTTTTTCTTAATGTGTTTTGGTAAATTTACCATGGATTGTAAAAGATAAGGCCCGATTAGAGATTTTCGTATGGTTACATGGAACCATTTTGATGTATGAAAATTGAATGAGGCTTATTTGTCATCATTTAATTGGTTATTGGAGAACACCTATTGAGAAAGGTCTTTTGATTCGTTGGTTGATCATGAGATGGAAGGGTCCTTGGTAGGGGAATTATTTGAGTGGTAATTATTTTTTGGCAAAGGAAAAACCCTTGAGCTGGTTGGGGTGGTGACAGATTGTGTGGTTTGTTTGATTATATGCATGTGGCTTTTAGTTTGAATTTTATGGAACACCACCTTATTAAATATACAACGGAACCTATCATAAAAAATATGTTTACCGAGAAAGATTGTTGTAGTAGTTATATTTTTCACTACTAGTGGGCCACAACAGGTGGATACTTGGGTTTATTGCTATGGGTTGGGCCGCTCGGTATATCCTGGGTTGGGGTGTCCAGGTGTTTGGGAATTATGCCATCATCAGGTAGGGAATTCCTTCTGGATGAGAAATATATATTAGTATGTTATGGTCTTCCTTTCAGTTACTAGGATTTACTGTGTTTCCAAGATACAAGTATTACTTGTGTTGTTTCCCTCATTGTGCATAGTCTTATTCCTTGTAACTAGTTTTGGTTTTTATTTGGAAAAATTTGAATGTTTGGTTGGATTAAAAATATTTGTAAGAGTATGTTTGAAAAATAAATCATAATGCCCCATTTTCCTTCATGTTCCTTGTTTTAAAATACAAGGGAAAATGATCATGTTGCTTGTTTGTTTTTAAAATGAAAGGTATTTAAAGAGATATATTTTTTACAAATATATTTCAAACTAGTATCAATGGAATATTTCTAGGAAAATAGTGGCATAGATTATATGATGATTTTTTTACTGAGCATTTTCTTTTCTCACTCCTACTATATCATTTCAATTTCAGGTTCTATTAGTGTTATATCACTCTCAGAGAAAGCTTGGTGGTATGTTGGGTGGTGACCTAGGAGGTCACCCGGAGGTATGTGCAGTTCAATTTCTTTCTATTGCTAGTTTTCCTTTTTTACTATAAGTCATTATTTAATTACTTTTATTTTATTTATGGTATAAATTTTTCCGTCTTATATGTTTTGATGCTCAACACTAGTTTCCAACCTATGGGGATTTTTGAACTCCCTTTGGGCCTTATCGCAGACCGGCCCTGGTGATCGGTTTAGGGTTGACCTGGGTTGGTACATGAAAATAATGCTATCATGGGAGGACCTTATCATTTGGTATGTCCGGTAGAAGGAGATTTGGACGGTTGGGACTCGAGACGTAGGTGCAGGAAGAGAGTCACAATCACTTTCTGGCACTGATCCTCATGTTACCAAGGCTTGTCTGTGATTTGAGTCTTTTGTATTGTGTTGTTCTGGATTGAGGGATTCAAATGGAGACGAATCGGGTTATGTTGTGTCCTCGCATGGGGTGGTGAATGATGTGGAATCCAAGTTCCCAATTCAAATTCCTCTTAGTGTTATTCCTTACCTGGGGCATGGATCACCATAATGTCTCCGTGATAGGAAAAGAAACTAGTTCCACATTCCAATAGATAGTTGTTGGCTGTGTTTTGTTTTGATATTTTTTTATGTGAGTGTGTGTTAAAAGTGAAAGTGGTTTTGAAATAGAATCATTTTTATTTCAAATAATTTTGAAATTAGTGAAGTGTGTTTTTAAAGAGAAAGTTTTTCAGTTTGAAAAATTTGTTTTGTGTTTATATTTGACAAGGAAAATAGATGATTGAACCTTGTAACTCCTTATGGAGGATCACATGTGCATGGGTATTTTTGGAGAGTACATGGGGGTACTTTTCTGTTGAATATGTAAGAGGGATTGGATGAACACACATGTGATGGTTTATAAGGTACCATAGCTGAGTTTTAATATTCTAATAAATTGAATTTTTTGGATTATTAATTTTTTAATTTTTTTGTATAAGTTTAGATTATGTGCATGTTGACCTTATTTTTGGATGTTTCATTGATTGAGTTTTGGCATGATTACAATTTTAGTTTTATTTTCATGTTGTTCAATGTATTCCACCTAGAAAGGTCGCTAATGTTACCTATGAGTAATGCCCAGTTATTGGTTCCTCTCGGGAGTTTCTTGTCCTTCAAGGTGTTTGATGTTTTTTAGATGTTGAGAAGTGGTTTGATAAGAGAAGATCATGTATTATGGTTGTTGGGAACTCCTAAATTTATTAGATTTCATATTTTTTTGGGTTTAATAGAGGCTCTAGTTTTGGACTAGTGGAGGTTGGGTGCCTCATCACCGTTAAGATTTGGGTTGCGGTTAAAGGGTAGTCGGTTTTTGGGATTTATCCCCACCTAATGAGTGTGGTGTGCCAGAGGAACCTATTTATGAAGAATATTGTTCTTCGGTGCTGGATTGTGGTATATCATATCGTTATCTTATATGCCACTAGTGTGTCCAGTTCAAGAATTCTATGCCATCATGCCTCATCCCTCCAATGTTCTCATATTGTTTTACCCTTCGGGTCACTGTGAAAGGTTCCGAAAGAAGTGTCGTTTGAGGAAGGAGTTTTGGTTGAGGTATACTAGTCCCAAACAATGTGGAATAAGATGATTCAATCATCAGATCCCTATCCACGGGTCTTGTGGTGAAGCTCTCACACAGTCAAGAGTTTCCAAGGGTACATGGAAACAAAGTCTTTATCATGTTTTTAGCTTCCGGATAGGGATATACCAAGTTTCCTTGTTCTATTCTTGCTTCCATCGTAATCTCATCCTTGTTTTGGGGGTGTGACGAGATCATTCTACCACAATCCATGCAGCCTTATCTTATCATGGTGTGTGTTCAAAATCATTTGGATTCCTTGATGGGTGTTTGGACCATAAAAAAAAGACCCATTTTGATTTTGAGTTTGATCTCTGTTGTTTTCGTTAGTGGGATTTTTGGCTTCCAAAAATTAATCGGTGGTGTTTCCGGGACCTTTCATAGTTCAGGTTCCTCTCTATGGGTTTTCCTGAAGTTTTTTTAGTTTTTTAGGGATTTATATTGCCCTAGTGTTCCGGGTTCTCGTTTTCCTTGTAATGGTTTTAATCCTAGTGGTGGAGTTGTTACGTTACTGTTCAGAAAGTAGGTTGAGTTCGGGATAGAAATTGTCTAGTCTCCATTTGTAGTGAGGGTTTTATTCAGTTGGTGTGGGAGGTGTTACGTTAATTTCTCATCAACATTTTTCTTGGTCATGTCATAAAAAGCCTTCTGTTTATGTCTCAGAGATGTTTTTCATTCCATGTGGAGAAATTGGGTAAGTTAATGTTGGGAGTTCCAGTGTTCCCCCCATAGGGGGGTGGTGTGTTCCGGTGTTAGGGTTTCTATGTTATTGAATTATTATGGTGAATAGAACCCTCCCATGTTATCCCATCAACCTCGATAAGTGATTGTTATTTAATTGGATGGGTGTGATGTGTGTTGGGAATGGTCACCATGAGGCTATTGGCTTCCTTTGGTTTTATCTGGGCGTAACTCAAGTTGTGTTAACTGTTGGCTTGGTGATTTTATGGGTGAATAATGTTTTGTGTTGGGGATAATTGTCATACCATAACCTATAGAATTATTTTATTTTATTATATTATGGATTCGGTTAGGATTTTGAAGGTTCTGGTTTAGTGCAGGTTTAAACTTTACAAGGTTCGATGATTTTGGTGGGTTTTGAAGCGACACACGGGCACTAAACGGTTGGCGGTAACCGTGCGGTCGACCTGGGTGCCCTGCAGTTTCCTACTGCATAAAATAAATATAATTATATGATTATAAAATAAGGTAAATGTTTAAACCATAATAATAATAATGTTATTGTGTCTATAATTATATTATTATTATTATTATTAAATTATTAGTAATGTTTTTATTACTAAAAATGAAATGAATATTATTATGATATATTAATAAGAATTTTTTATTAATAATGAATATTATATTATAATAATAATTTTTTAATAATTAATTATTATTATTATTATAGAGTTATTTAGGGTTAAAAAACTAACATAACACCCGACCCTTCCCCGTTTGTGGTGCAGAACAGCCGCCCCTCCCCTTTGCTTTCCCCTAGCGCACGACCTCACATATCCTAACACTACTCTGATCTCCACCCTGCACTAGCATTGTCATGCATGACCTCACTCCCTTTTCTATTTTGAGTCCCCCTCTCCCTCACAGGATAGCTTCCCTCCCAGCGTGCCCCATTCCTAGTGACCCGCTGCTCCATCCTCACCAGTACAACCTCCTTGTACCCTCCCATTAACAGGCGTGAAATCCCTGGTCCAGCGAAATCATCTCCAGCGGCACAACCACCCTTCTCTTCCTTTATCAGGATGAATCTTCTTACGCAACACCTCCTCATCCCCTATAGTGCGCAATTTACCCTTCCAGATAATCGAACGATGTCTTGAGAACCATTGGTCCATAATCCGACATTTGCCACTAAGGGCGAGGTTTATGGACTAGATTTTATTTTTCATCGATGTTCAGGTATGATTATAAACCCTCTAATTGTATTGTACAATTTATTTTTATGTATATTGTGATTAGTAAGTCCCTGGTATTTATTTTGTCATGTTTAGGTCCTTTCCGCGCTAATTTTGGGTTTCAATTAATTATTGCATGGTGTTGAGATCGATTCCTAGCGCGCACTTGCATTTTCCTGGGTATGGATATATATATATATATATTCTAAGTGCATGTTCCCCCATGGTTAGGGGGACACATTCATCAATTTAAATGTATATATGTATATGGAAGTGCGTGCATGTGATCGGGTTGTTGCTTGAGTTAGAAATTTTGGATTGGTCATTCATTGAGGTAGTTGTCTCCATTCTCCTTTCTTACAATTTAATTCTATGTTATGCTTTCAATTTTTTATTTAATTCTAAAAAATGCTACAAACCTATATTACATACTTAGTTGATTTTTGGTAGTTCCTTCTTGTTCCTTAGATTGATTAAAGTAAGATTTTTAGATATTTTTATATTTATTCACTTGTAAATGCCCTTCCATTTGGGTTTTAGTAATTGTCTGGTTCTTCCAAATGTTATTATTGGGTATTTTGGGTGGTGTTTTTTGGTAGAAACCTTTTTTATGGAAACCGTTTGTTTTATGTTGGGAGGATTTATGACACTTAGCACTCGATGAAACATTTTAATGTGTTAGTAGATGATGTGTGTTTGTGTGTTGTTTCTTCAAAATGAATGGGAAAGGGTATATTATGATGTCATTGGATGTGATGCATCCTTGGATGCATATATTGAACCCATGGATGGGACTTCAAATGATGATGAAATTTGGAGAATTCATTTCCTAGAACATTCGTTTTCTAAAAATAATTTATTCATCACCCTTTCCTTTGATCTTTTTATAAGTGGTCCCATGGTTTTAAAAATAACATAAGGTGGTTCAAAACATGTGGAGAGTTATGAAATTCTTGGTATTGATTAAAAAGTCTATTTTTTCATTAAATGGTTAAACGCATGTTTGGAACCTTCAAAATGATTTGTGTTCAATTTAATTTTTTTTAAGGTAATGTGGATTTTTGATAAGGGATATTGTGGTTGTAGTGTCATGTTGGATTTTGGGTTTGAAACTAAATGATTATTTGGAAAAGGTTTAGTGAAATGAGGTTTCTATTTGTTGGAAATGTTTTTCATAAATTGTTTTGGTAAATATACATTAGATTGTTAATGCTAAAGGACCGTTTGTCACTTTTGGTATGGTTACTTAGAAAGGGTTTGATGTGTGAAAACTAGATGAGTCCCACTTGTTATATTTGAAATGGTTTTTGGGAAACCCCTCTTATGTTAGGTATTTTTCCTCGTTGGTTGATCAAGATATGGAAGGGTCCTTAGTATGGGTCTTCTTTGAGTGGTAATTATTTTTAGGAAAGGGATAACCCCTTGAGGTGGCTGGGGTGGTGAAATATTTTGTAGTGTGTTTGATTATATGTATGTGTCTTGTAGTATGAATTGAATGGAACACCCCATTATGAAATATAAATCATAACCTAGCATAGAAAAGATGTTTACCTAGAACAATTGTTTCACTATTTATATTATTCACTGCTAGTGGACCATAGTATGTGGAATCATGGGTTTATTACTATGGGGTTGCACCCCTTGGTCTTCCCTGGGTTAGGGTGGTTGGGCATTTGGGAATTATGATGTCATCAGGCTGGGCATGCCTTCAGGATGAGTCACATGTATTAGTATGTTATGGTCTTCCTCTGAGTTCCTAAGATTTCCTATTTTCCCCCATTACAAGTATAACTAGTGTCTTTTCCCTCGTCATGTAGAGTCGTATTCTTTATACATGGTTTTGATTTTTATTTGGTAAACATTGAATTTTTGGTTGGTTTAAAAATATCTCTATGTGAATGTTTGAAAAATAAATCCAAATTCCACATTTTCCTTCTTTTTCTATGTTTTAAAACATGATGGAAATGGACCATGTTTTATGTTTTTTTATTAAATGAAAGTTATGTATATAGAAAAATTATAAATGTATTTCAAACTAGTATAAATATAATGTTTTTTGGAAACAAATGGCACATATTCTCTGATGATTTTACTAATGATAATTTTGGTTCTTAATCATACTATATCATTTTAGTTTCCGGTTTCATTAGTGCTGGATCAATCTAAAAGAAAGGTTGGTGTTATCATGGGTGGTCACCTATGAGGTCACATGGAGGTATGTGTAGTTTAATCTCTTTCTTCTTCTAGTTTTAATTTTTATTATCCGTCTTTATTTATTTACTTCTCTTTTATTTATGGGATAAAGTGTTCCCTCTTATATGTTTGGATGCCCGACACTAGTTTCCTACCTGTAGGGATTTTGGAATGCCCTTTGGGAATTGTGGAGGACTGGCTCAGGTGATCAGTTTAGGGTTGACCTGGGTTGGATCGTTACAAAATTCATAACTAATCTTGTAATTATGGAATTCATAATGAATGAAATCTATAACATACCTTCAAGTCCTTATACAAGACATATTAAAATAAATGGGTAAGGCCTAATTCAAAACCGAATTTGGTTTTCTCATGATACCTACTAATTAATATATGAGCCATAAAAGGATCCTTCCATAACTTACGAAGTTTAATCCATTCCCCACCAAAATAAATAATAAATCCAAATCAATATTCCCAAATAAGACCAATAACTATCTGTACTTGAAGAAGTAGTCATAAAAAATATGAATACTTCCCCAATCAAACTATTCAAAAACAGTCCAAAGGAATATTATTAATGGAATTATTAGATTAAATCCTTAATAAAATACCCATAAAAGTATGTTGAAATAGATTAAAATACATTAAACAGATCGCTGATGTACTTCTTGAGGAAAATAAACTTCTTAATTGGAAAATAATTTTTAAATATAAAAACAATGCATGTAAAGGAAATTAATTTTATTTTAAATAAACATGAATAATTTTAAAGTAATATTCACTATTTTAAGGTGACCTGATTTTTAGAATATACACTCATTCCATATAAGTTAAAAAATTTCCTTTCATATTTTGTTTTCATAAAATTCATGAAGAACATTTTTTAGAATATGACAAAATAAATCTTTCAATCCATTTTTTTAAAAGTTACACATGTATAAAAATGGATTTAAATTATAATAGGATAATATTGAAAAAAAATATGTTACCATTTTATTAATCACGGTCATGGAATAGTAAATGAGTTTAATGATAAATTTTAAAAAGACAATTTTTAAAAGAAAGTCTTCCAAAAATATCATATATTTGAAGTAGCCATTAATAGAGTTAATTGATTATGTGTATTAGCCAAAAATAAACTCAAATAAATAAAAATTCAAAATAAGACAATAAAAATATATTTCACACATAATCATAGCATCAAATAACTAATAATGTATAATTTTACCCCAATGAATGGAAATGGAGTTAGGAAATCCCTTGCAACTAGTAATCAGTCAAATCATATACCCCATAAAAGTACTAATTTTCAAATGCAACATTTAATAACATTAAGATATTTAGATTTATTATATGACGTATCAAATGGATGTATATACACCACAAAAAATATATACGGGTTTAATATTTTATATGTCTCACAGAATTAAAACTGAGATAAGAAACTCTTACTTCATGATTCAATTTAGTTTTCTGTACATTAAACTCTTATATAAGGGATTAAATAAAGATATTAAATAAATAAATTAACAAATTCATATTTTTAATAACATATATGATAATTTTATAACATCTTACCTCCTATTCAACAATGATATTTCATTATTTTTGTTGTTTCGGGTTTGTTTGTTTCATTATTTTAGGGTTGGGTTCACTTATGTATAATTATTCATTTTCGGGTAAAATAGAAATAAAACCTCATAATGGAAATTAAATGGTATTAAAAAACATCAAAATGTTTAAATGGATCCATATTTCATTTTCATTCTTATATGAGGATGATTCATTTAATAAAATTTTAATGGTAAATGTTTAGTTTAATATGCCCACTTTTCCAACCATCACAAACTTGTTTTATTTTATATAATAATATGTATGTATATAAGTCACAAAATGTTAAATAGGTTATAATATACCTATTAAAATTTGATATAACCAAAAAATACTATTATGAATAACCTTGAATCTGGTAATGGAAAATGAAAAATCATTATCCATGGAGACAATTAACCGCCATAATTTGGACAATAGTTTTTTTTTTCTTTAAATAAGAGGAGGTAATGAAAGTTATGGTTATAATATTTTCAATTATATATATATATATATATAATTACAGTATATACATGATACTAGAGTTATTATTATGTTATGGATGATTTACGTGAGGAGATGGTAGAATAAATAGAAATTAAGAGAGGTTGTTACAGAAAGTTACCTCTTGAATATCATCTCTTTGAACGAAACTTTAAGGAATGAGGAATTGGATTTTGGGTGAGACAGAAATCAAATTGAAGTGGGGAGAGTGGGGAGGAGAGGTTTTAAAAGATAATTTTATATATTCAAATTTTTTAGGATAAATAGAATGGCATGGGGTGTTATTTATAATTGAGGAGGGGTGGTTTTATGTTATTAATTAATGATTATTTATTATTTAAAACCAACCTTGTTCGGGTGGAAATAATTCCAAAAAATTATGCTGATAATTAATTTTTTAAAGGATTCAAATTTCTATGAAATCATAAAAAACCTATTTTATTTTTGTGGTTTTGGGTATATTGTGCATTTACTGTATAACATTAACCCATTATATTATTTTTCCTATACTGTAGTGAATAATTTTTTTCACCACGGATGATCTTTTATTCCAAAAAATGAAAATTACAATTTATCCGAATTTTGAAATACTGATTCCAAATATGGAATCCATTTTATTATATTAATATTGATTAAAATGAATTCTTATTATAAACCATCAATAACTCCAAAAAACTATTTTTATTATTAAAATCGTGGTTTTCAAAATTTATATGGATGTGTTTATAAATGTAAAACCTGATTTATTTTGTCATTCATTAAAAAAAATATTAATAATAAGGGTTAATAAATTTAAAATCATGATCATATAATAATTATTTCATACGAGTAATTGTATTTTTTAAAAATTGTATTTTAACTTTTTAATCTAGAAATCAACTTTTTTAGAAAACTCCCAAAAAATGAACCTAAGATAACTTTGATGTGATAATTCAAAAAATGAAATTTTATTTTGAAAATAAATTTTCATGAATTATCAGAATTTTATTTTTTTTATTTCATCATCTAAATGAGTAAAAATAAATGTTTGAAGAAAAAATTTATTTTAACAATAAAATGACTTTAATAATATTTTTTATTCATTTCCAAACAATAAATAAATTTATATAGAATATGAAAATCATATAAATTTAATTACATAGTTACTGTTATTCACACACTCAAATGTTATGGCTAGTTTATAATAGTCGTGTTTAAATAATGATAATTGGGAGTTTTTTAGGCATGGTGATCTTAATAACATAAGATATCGAATATACTGTTCTTTTAAAATATCATGGTGTTACATTCAACCCTCCTTCAATAAAATTTTCCTCGTAATATGAGGTAAATATTTAAAAAAGGTTGATATTTTAAAATTACTTTTGGGTAATCCTACATTACCAGAATGGTTAATTAAATGTCTTCTTAAAAAGGAGGGAGGGGAAAATGTGAAGGTCACCACAAAAATATTCTCCTGAATATGAAAAAATTAGTGGTAAATAAAAACATGGATATGGAAAATAAAACTAACTATCACGTTATAATGGAGAGTTATAGATAACATGATCAACATAAAATTTTTCATTATAAAAATATAAATACATGATGTTTTAAAAGGAAATTTATTTCTCAAAAAGAACAGTAATTGAATAACATTTTTATCTCAAGGAACTTTTCCTAAAGTCCAGAAATTACTTTACTATAATAATAATGCACTCAAGAAAATATGCTTACTTGATTTCATTCCATGTCATAAGAATAATAAAATCATTTGGTTTTGTTTGAATATATTTCAAATTAAATTTGTACACAAAGAGATGGATATTAAAAAATAATTTTTGTGCCTAAATAAAAAAAATTACTTTTAATAGACTGTAAGATCTATAAAGAGTGAAAAATCATCATGTCTATGTCAAAATATTTTCCAAAACCAATATGGTTGGAAAAAGTTATCCAATACTCATAAATACATTATTATTTTGAAACTCTTCCAATGTTAAACATAAACCATTTAATAAATGGTTAGCCTTATGAATTTTCCCAATGATCAAGTTCCAAAACATTAGAAATAACAATATGGAATTTCCATAATTAACTTACATGTAATCTCTCAAAATCATAAAGTAGATCTTAATAGTGACATAATAATATTGTGAATACCTTCATCGTGTGTTATACTGAAGCAAGGTAATAATTTTAATTACCATAAAACCTTATTTAAACACTAAAATCCCCATTATTCTTAAATAAAACAAAGATTTTTGAATATATTCCTAAAATCCAAAGATATATTAAAAAATTGAAAATATTATACAACCCACCAAATAACTAACCAATTTCCTGGTAACCAATTATATCCCATATTCATATCATTATTATTTTCTAAACATAAATAACATATTTAGGGTTATGTTTCCATCAATTATGTGTTTAAAAATAGTTATACCTATCACTGAATTTTTTTTCTTGGTACCATTCGATACATGATTTTTAATCCATTAATATATATTTCTGAAATAAATACTCAAATATTTCATTATTCTTATAATGAAAATAAAATACATTTAAAAAATATTTATTGGTCCCATATACCCAAGCACTATAATCAATCAACTTCATCTGTATCAATATAATTAACTATACATTGATCCCTTTTATTTTTATGGGGTATATTTAGTGGATATTTGGGACATTTATTTTCATAGTTCACCATATCATTATAGGTGAAACATCACAAAACATCATTCCTTCCCTTGAAAGCATTACCCTTGTGGACTTTCTATCAACACATGTAACAAACTCTCATTCCCTTCAAGAAAGTAGTGGGGTGTTTCTTTCCAAAATTATCACATATGGGGAAATTCATGTAGGAGAATCACATTGGTAATTCACATAGAATATTAACATTAGGGATTTACATAAGGTATTTAAATAAGTTTTATTTTTAAGAAATTCATGTAAGTGAATCAAATAAGAAATTCACGTAGGTAATTATCCATGAAAGTGTTTTCATCACATATCTAGGATTTTATGTGGTCAATTTATAAAATCTCTCATTATCTATTTTTATAATATTTCATAATTCAAAAAAATGGCCAAAATGAATTTTTTCATATAATTTCATTATATCTATATATATAGTCAAGATTGAAATTAATGAAACAATTTTATCTAATGTTATGATCGAAATATAGTACCAAAATATGTTGTAAAAACTTTAGAATTCAGACGGAAGACATGTATTGACTTATAATCTATTTTTAGAAAATAAAAATACAGATCCAAACTTTTATGTCTTCTAATTAAATTTAGATACATTAATTATATTTCAAATACATATATAATACTAAATTTTTAGTTCTATATCAAAATATTTGGTCAATATATTGTGGGTGACCGATTTTGGGAAATCTTTTATGTGAATCGAATATGTGGGAGAAAAAAGTATGTGAATCAGCTATGTGGAAGCATAAAAAATAATGTGAAAATGATATTTTAAGGTCAAAATTGATGTATTTATCCTAGGAACTCAATATTAAACGTTTATAACATGTTATAACCAATCCAAATGTGAAATATGAAGGCATTTTGAGAAAACATATTATAATATAATCAATAGAAAACCTAATTTAATCTATACACAATTAAAAGTATTAATCATTTTAAATGAAATGTGACATATAAATATTTACATTTATTAAAAATAAAGAGGTTATATGGTTCACTCAACATATTCCCCATGTATATAACTCCCAAATATGAATATAATTAGGTTATTGTTACATAATGAACATATGTAATAAAATAGTCATGGTCGTGAGTCCATTTATTATGCTTCATGGTTCTCCCAAAACATCTGTTAAAAATCACATATTCTTCTGTAGAAATATATCCACGATGTGAATGTATCTCATATATTTGAAATTAATTTTGTTTTCTTCCTTAATAGTATATTACTTCTATGTGAAATTCTCCTTAAAATCATGGAATGGGTGGAATAATCTATTCATATTCCTATAACATTATCACTGACTCATCTTTCTTGAATTAGGGCTCAAATAGAAGAATCATTATGTTTAATAATTAACAAATATCATATAATCCTATGATGTTAATATGTAATTCATTAATTTTTACAAAGTAATTTCCTTTAAAAAATTTACTATGACGAACAGTATAATGAATTGTAGTAAACCATATAAAGATGGATTTTCACAAAGGAATAAACCTTATTGGGATAGTGTATCACAATTTAAGGAACCATATGGACTTTTCGGTCATTCATATGAATTATTACATAAAAAATATAATTATTAACCCTAAAACATTCAATCTCCTCCAAACTGAAGCTTATCCAAACCATAAAAACATATATGGTGAACCTTACGGAGTGTGTTGTCTTCTAAAATGATCCCTATGAAAGAAAAAATGTACCTTATAAAATTGTCATACTGTTTTTTTTTTCAGAATTTAAATAACCTTTTGAATTCCTTTATGAACATTATGAATAATTACATCAATCTTATCATGATTTATTTTCAACTATATGATGATTAAAAATAACCTTAAAAAATAAATTCCTTTGTCAAATTCTCCACTACCTTCACTTTCCATAATTGATCTGAGTCATATAATATTACCTCATAAGGTAATGAATCACATCAAGTCATCATAAATAAACACAAAAATCTGTTCCAATGTAAATTAAACACATAAATATTACTTATATTATTTTAAATAAATATTAACTATATTCACTAATTTTATCCAACTTCATCCTTGTAAACATTTCACATGGAAAGTTAATTTATAATTTTAAGAAGTATGGGTCCTAAAATATACTATTTTAATCTACTTTATAAAGATAAAATTATTTTCATTCATCCATGTCACTGTAAATGAAATTTCTCTCACTTATTTAAACATTCTTGTATAGTTTTAACAAAATAAAATATTAATCAATATCATCTTCGCATGATATTTTCCAAGGGAATGGATCTCCTAAAACAAACAATTTAATATTTTTTTTCATCTTAATATATATTCTATGATATATTCAACTTTTTAACACCATGTTTATTCCTATTATTTTCTATATAAATAATGGAAACAACTCTTCAATACAATCATTTTCCATAAAAATGTGTGAATAATCTATATCCAAGATATAAGGTGATTGTTAGGTCCTAATAAAATATTCATATCATGGAATATAATGTCCACTTTACTTGGTAAATATATTTCATATGCTCAATAACAACCTCACAAACTAAAACGTCTTTCAAAGATATTATTATTCTACACAAACTAAAATTAATCATATATATCATCATTGACATTAAAACTTATTAATAAAAAATGAAACGCAACATAGAGTGTGTTCAACATAATGTTTCATTATGATCCAATATAATATGAACTAGGAAATTAACTTCATATATCTAGAAGAAATATTTAAAAATCATCCCAAACATTAAATTTAATTTATGTAAATCAAACACCACTATAAGATAATCTAAATAAATCAATTATATCTTAGAATATAATATTATATATCATTAATGAAGAATACAATAAAATCATCATGATAATGATAAATCACACTATCAATAATATGAAGAATCATATCAAAGGGATTCTTAACTTTAAATAACATAAACACATAATCAAAATACCCTTAATGAGTTCAAAATTCGTTATTATAAATTTTATCATATTTAGCTACCATTTTGTGATATTAATATCATACATTTATCACATAAAAACCACTTACCTTTTAAAATGAGTACAAAAAACATCTATCCCAAGATGTTGTTAGTGATTCATCACTGTCTCCTAGTTCAACCACCAGTAATCTATACAACACATCATGATATTCTCTACATTTTTTCACAAATAATAAATTAACATGAAAATGTGATACTCTATTCTAAATGAAACCACTCTACCATAATTCATCAGTTTAGTTCCTTATCTACAGAAGATCCATGGGTTCCATATAATAAGCTAAATGATAAATTGGTGAAACTACTTGATATTACTCTAACACAAACCAAATCTCTCATTTTGGATGTAAAATCATAAATTATTTAATAAAAAATTATTATAATTAATCCATACAATAGTAACATCATCTATCTTAAATTCAGAAGAAAAAAATATCAAATTATCCAACAAAACATAACAGTTTATAGTTCAACACATCACATACCTTTGTAGAAATATTTTTCATCGTTGAACACTTCTTGATCACCATACAATTATTGAAAATAACACTTTTATGATAATGTTAAAAAAAAGATAGTATATATTAAAAATATCCACTCCAAATATAACATTATGTGGTTTCATTTATAAAATTAATAGTTTTGACAAAAAAATTGATCTTGTTCCACAATCAACACAAAACAACACCCCATGAACAACCTCTTTTAACCCTTGACTAAATAAGTCAACTCTAGAGTCTATTATAAATTATTTACTATATATTCCAAAAAATTAAATAAAGAAGGATGAATTCACAAATATAATGAATTTATCTCAATAAAATAATAATAAATAGTGGAGTAAATTAATGTTTTAATTTAAATTACCTCAACACCATCCACCTATATATCTTTGAATTTTCCTCTACCAACTCCTCCAAATTGGAATCCATTCTACTTAACTCAACCCCCTCTCTATTTATATCTTTATCCCTAGGACCATTAAGAATACCCATGACATTCTCTACCACAATTATGTATATTAGTGGTCTAAATGGTCATCTATCCTACTATTTGTATAGATTTAATTGATGAGGAGATAGATAAAAATGTAAAGGTGGTCAATAAATAGTAACACCTTTCTTAAGTCTTATATTTTTACTCTAAAAATATGATATATAAGTATAAGATATCCAATAATTTAAATGACACATATAATTCATTAGTTACATCAATTTGATGTATACTACCCATAGAAGATAAATATGATCAATATGGAAACCAATTAAAATGAAAATGATTAAACATCATTTTCCTTTAGAAACTTTAAAATATTGTATCTTACCCCATATCCAATATTACCAAGATAAAAAATCCATATGAAATATCAAATATTCATTGATGAATTCTATTCAACTCAACTTTATCTAGTATCTCATCAAAAAATCTAAAATAAAATATCCATAACTACCTTTAAATATTTAGTCCTAAATCTCTTTGGAAATTATGTGGCCAAGTTTTTCATAAAATATAAAATAAAGATAATATTGATATAGCTATGTAAAAAAGATATGAAAATCTTGAATAATGTAACTCTCCTATTAAATTACTGTTAGATCTTTTTATTTCTCAACTCTAATAGTCTAATATGTTAACTCTTTAATTAACACCTCATGAAAATGAACCTATATGGTCAATGATAAATCAAGATATACCAATTATAGTATCCACCACTAACTTTATGAACCTATCATAAAACTAATTTGAAAAGGAACACAACCATAATCTTCCATCTGGATCAACTGAATAGAAATATCAACCAATTTAAACTTATATTTTTTCACATGCTAATATATAAACATTATATTTTAGTACTGAATCATGTCTTTCATTGAATACTGAACTAACCCTAGGAATAACCTTTTTCACTACCGTAGTTTAATTATAAAATTCCTCAAGTCGATCCTCTATATTTCCTAAAAAACAATATAACAATATGAAGATAAACAATCATAATCTCAAAGATATATATGATGAATGTCAAAAAATATTATCACATCATTCGAACCCACATAAAATATCACCCAATACTCAAAACATGAACTAATCATGACCAAAAAATATATTCCTCACAAATACATTCCTAGAGAGTTACTATAATAAACCAATATCAACATACATTGACATTACATCATTTTTTAGGAACATTTCAAACACTACACAAAATCACGCCTGAATACCGTATTAGTTTAGTGCCTTTGGAGACTTAGAAACATAAAAAAATAATTCATAACACATATGTTTCTTATCCCATATATTTCTTTATAACTAGAACCTTTTTTGACATATCATACCTAATACATTTTTTCATATCCTGGGGAAAATAAAAAAATTAAAGGGTGAGCTCAGATGCTCAGTAAGGGTAAAAATGGGAGAGATAAATCATCACATAATCATGAAGAATATGTAAATAAAAAAACATTGGGAAATAATCTCATTTATGTGAAATATCCTACTACCATGTAATGGGAAAAATTATATAATTTCATAAAGAAACAAAGAACATATTCTCGAAGAACATTACATAAAACATGGAATTTTGGAATACACATAAACATATAAAATTATTTCTATAGTAGTCATAGAATAACAATAATGGTTATCAGAGTAGTATTAGTTAACTACCCATTACATCTTCATAGTCATTGTATACTCCCATGACCATTTTAGTAGTCAAGGTTCACTCCCAAGACCATCTTAACAGATAAGGTCCTTTACTAAACCATGTTCATTCCCCATTCTAGGAAAGTATATCTTTTGAGATATAAATTTATCCCAATGAATTATAGGGATATATAGGGCCCATGAGTCAAATAATTAAATACATACATATGTGTTCCATAAGAATATAAATCATTTATCATATCAGAACCCATGGAATGAAATGTGTTTCATAAACATCATTCAATCATAACATAACCCTTGGAAAAGAAATGGGTTTCATAAATATAATTACATAATAAAAATAAACCATTCGTAGAAATAATAATAATCATATAATTGAATGATATCCCTAGTAAAACAATAGTAATATCAAATAACGTTATCTTATATGAAAAATAATTTTGAGAAATAACTTGAAAATTATTCCTGAGAAAAATATGCATTTTTTTTTAAAATGTTTTCATTTATTAAAATGAATTTAAATTTTAAAATAAAAATTTTCATTTGAAAATAAACAATTAATATTATAAATAAATATTTAAATAATTATTATTTCATGATGGTGGTAAATTTCAATCATGCCAAATATGTTAAAAATATTCCTTTTGTACTTTTTCTAGAAAAGTCAAAAAGTACATCATTTGGAAATTGAAAAAAAGATTCATTTGAAACCATGAAGTAAAAATGGAAAAATGAATTTAAACATACATAATAGAATAATAAAAACATTTTTTAAATAATTATTAGAAAATATGTACATGGAAGTGAAATATCCCCCAACATAGACCTAATAAAAACAATCCTGAATAATGGTGAGATTGTGAAATAACCTATTACAACTTCATAACTAGTAGAATTATATTATACATGAAATATTGAATATGATAGTGATATAAAAATATAACAGTATTGTGGATATTAATTATAAAATAAATTCATGGTAATTTCATACACCACATAGAATAAATAATACTTTATAAGGAATGTGTCCAACAAACATAAAAGTGAGACATAACTCCCTTACCACTTGAGTAACATTACAATAGGTAACCCAATTAAATAATAACATAAATTAAAGATTATAATATAATTAAATAAATGAAATTAATGATATAACATGTCATATTTCAGTATATACACCACACAAATGAAGAAAGTGGTGACTATCACTTGTGTCTCACATAAATAAAAAGTTAGATGAAATTCCCTTTTCTTATGACTTGAATCTCGTCGTAATCATACAAACCTCACGTATAATACATATAAATTTATTATAAACCTAATAAATAATAATATTGATTCATATAATATCATATATTATTCACTTATGACCTTATATTATCTAGTTATTAACAGTTCAACATAAATGAAAAGTTTCAGAAATAACTATTTTTTATCGTATGTGGTTTGTCTTGTTATTCTTGATCCTATTACATAGATCATGATTTAATTACATTCATAATATAATAAATGGTTTATATTTAATATATATTAATAATATAAATAGAAATTATATATATGAATTAAATGGAATACGCCATTCATGAAGAAGATAGGTCATACGTACACACGAACAATGTTTCACTTCTCCTATTATATAGTAAAGAGGAATGTAAATAAATAAATATATATATATATATATATTATTACAGTATAATTATTATGTTATATATTTCATATATGTTTACTAAGCCCATATTTAATACATTCCATGTAAATTGTGAATGAATCACATCACTTTGAGGAGGTGGTTGTCCACACAACCACAAATAAAGATATCGTATTTCAAAAAAATGAAAAGTATGAAGATATATTTTATATTATAATTGAATAATAATAGATACATAATAAATATCATATATATCATATAAAAACTATATTTCCTTCATAATTACCACCATGATGGGTGGTAAATGTAAAACAAACAATCATCGTTTTGTGAAGCAACAGTCCACCATACACATGAATCGTAATCATGTTACCCATTAGAAAGAAGTGTGTGAAAGTGTAGGAAAAACCCCTTATATAACAAAATATAACTATATTTAGGATAATATTTTTATTATAATAAAATCAAATAAAAAATAATAGGTGGTGTTCAATGAATAAATAAAAACAAGCATCATTGATGAACATTACCTCTTCTTTGGGTATCTGATTTTGATTTCACAAAAGGACTTTGTTGGTTGGAATTATAAAAAATGGAAAAATTAAAAGAAGAATGGAATAAATTTTTGAGGAGATTTGGGTAGAATTTTTCTAATCTAATGGGAATTATAGGTGTGATAAAAAGAGATGCATATGATCCCTTTTATAATAGAGGGGAGGGGAACTTTTGGAAACTCCCAAAATATAAATTTATAAAAACCCGACATCAATCCAAATAAATAAAAAGTTACATGTACTCAAATATAATATGATATATGGTTTTAATATCATATATAAATATAATTTAAACATTTTTTGGTATTATTTTAAAACATATCATTTTGATTAACCCTTTGTTTAGACAATTTAATCATAAATATTTTGGAAATGTTTTTAATATTTAGACGATGTAATTTTTACAAATAACATGTCTATTGGAACATAAATGCAAAATTTAGGATATATTAAACCATATATAATCCAATTTTCCTTATATAATATTTTATGATATTTAATTAATTTAATAAATTATTAGTTTCAGAAAATATCATAGGTGTCAATTTTAAATAAATTTATAACACTGACTTCATTGAAATCATTCCCGAAATAATAATTAAAACTAATTATATAAACACACAAATAATATTACATTTTAAAACATAAATGTTTCTTATTACATTAATTCATTGGGATTATATTTATTTTTCTATTTCTAATATCATTTAATTGATTGTTTCATTAATTGAGTAATTACTACATAAACATTTTTTAATTATTTATGACAACAATTTCATCAATAATCATTAAAAATACATTTATAAGATGTAGAAAAAAAGTTTATACTCATAAATAATATTTATTTTAGAATATCTTCTATTTATCCTCATATTAAAAAAATTTATACATATTAAGAGTAAGATTGTAACATTTTCTCATTCTCATGAGTTTAATAATTTTTAAGCCATTTTCATGGGTAAGTGACCATAAAATTATCAAAATTATATCCTTATGTTTTTTTGGTTATAAATAATGTCATAAAATAATATTTGGTCATGTTTTAGGGTAGTTTTATAATTTTTATAATAATTTTTGAACCCTTAATTACCCGATTTACCCGTAAATATGGTAATAAGAATTTATTTTATAAAAATAAAAGGGACAAATTTAATTAATTTGGAACTTGTAAATACAAATACAGAATCCATTTTTATAGATCAAATTCAAATAGTTTTTTAAAACTGATAAAAAATTAAGCCCACTAATGAGATGAAACAACGAGTATTTAAAGTGAAAATTTTCAAAATATTAATATGTTTTTATATCCAAATTCAATGTAAAATTGATTCAAATGTCCAAAATTAGATTAAATTATAAATATTTGATCTAATTATACTTTTAAAACAATCCAAAATAGATATTATATACATAAATAAATTATAAAGAAAATAGTTTTAAATTAAAAATTCAGTAATTTTCACTATTCATCATAATAAGAAACTATTTTAAAAAATACCAAAACACCATCCAAAGTAAATTTTTTTATCCCAATTTCAAATAAGTTTTTTATTTTGTCATATATATACCCTAAATATGTCAAAAATTATATTTAAAATGTGTTCTCTATTAAAAAGTGGTAAAATTAACTTTTAGAAAGAATAATTTTTTTTATACATAAAATTGGGTTTGTTCTTATCTTTTTGTAATAAAATATATTCCATGAATTAAAAAAATTATTTAATATATAACATACATATTTCATTAATAACATTCAATAATTATAATTAATTTAATTTTTTAATACAAAATCACTTTTGAAGTTTAAAAATAAAAATATTTTATTTATATTCAACAGGTATATATTATCATTTTTAATTAATTGATAATGAATGAATTTATCTTATAAAACATATATTTTCATAAATTCTAGTCAATACTACTCATAATTTCTAATTTAACATATATACAATATCTTATTATATTATGTAATAATTTTTTAATAATATACTATTGTTTGGTACGACTAGATATTACGTGGAACAAAACTTATCAAAAGAACTCGACATTTTGTGAACAAAATCAAAAAATAGTGTTTCATATATCACAATATAATATAATTACTTTTTTTTAGTGAAAACTAGAATTGGTTTTTCATATAAATCAATAATAACATGGTACATTCATATAACACAAGATATATTTAGTGTTGTGTGATGTGAAGAAAATATTGAAAAGACTAAATTATTTAGAAAAAATATATTTTAAAAAATATAAAGGTGTTACATTATAAACCTATTAAATTGAATTTTACCCTAAAAATTAATTTGGGTAATCAATGGTTTAATAACTGGATGTTATATTCATAGAAACCCACTTCGTAAAATGAATATTAAAACATCCTTTTAGAAAAGGAATGTTGAAAACATAACGGTTACACTAAGTACCTCATAACTAGGTTTCCACATAGGATAATATCGATGGGAAGTGAAAATATGGATGTTGAAGGTAAATATAACTATCACCTAGTGATGTAGAGTGATAAGGGACATGGTTAGGATAATTTTAAAAATAAAAAAGCCATAAATCTATGATGATTTAATGTTCCATCTAATTCATCGAAAAAGAAGGTACTGTGATATAATTTTCTTTTCAAGATCGTTTCCCTAGAGTTAAATAATTTTCATGACAATATATACTTACCTTATTTTAGGATAACATCACCCTTTTTTATTCCTTGACAAATTTCTACTACATATCTTATTCCACAAAATGAAGGTGAATTTTTCATTCCTAAAGTGTTAAAATTTAATGAGATCTATAAATAGAATGATATGTCGTTTCATCTATCTTTATCATAATAAAATGGTTATCAGAAGTTATCCAATATGCATAAATCCTCATGTGGAGAGATAATATTTTAATCTCTTAAAACTCATCCGATGCTTAACATAAAACATTCCATAAATGGGGAACCGTATAAATCATCTGAAAGACGAATGTCCAAAATTTTATAAACAAGATAACCAAATATCAAAATCTTCTTAACATTAATCACAAAACAAATTTTTGTATCTGTTATTAATCACAAACCCAAAAACATGAAAAAAATTATCATTTATTCTCTTGAAAAATTTTAATAACTTTAAATATGATAAAACCTTAGTGAATACATGAACTCATTCAAAAATAAACTATTTCCTCTAAAAAATATAAAAACTCAATCCATAATAAGTTAAAAACATTATCAAAAAAATCATAATCTGTTCTGGTGTCACCAATACTATCCAATTTAATTTATTTAGATAAATCATATCTTAATACCAATTGAACAACATTTTCACAACAATCGGATAATAGTATGGGTTACCTTCTGTTAATCATCTATTTCCTAGAAAAAATAAACATTTCATTAAATAAATTTTATAGGTTATTAGTATCATATTCATTAAAATACATAATGAAAAAATTATATTAGAATATCAATATATATTTTATACATTATAGAATACAATATTTTAATTAAAATATATAAATACTCCATTCATCCTACTTACTTCTCAAAAAATTAAAAACATTCATAATATTCCTCCTTTAGACTTAATTCCATTCATATTCAATTTTTAGACTCTTAATCATTAGAAATATAACCATTAATCATACCACCTTTGTACTTTTCATCCCAAGATTTCCCACAATAAAATTAATATTCATAACGACCATACTTTACACATTTAAATTAATCACCAATTTTTAGTACCTTAGGGAGCCCAATATTCTCATCCATTACATTAACTAAACTTTTCATTTTCATTTTGCATTAAATTTCATTGTATCGTTATTTTCCCCAATAAATACATCTTCTTATTCCTATATGAAATACATTTGGTTTTTTCTTCCCATATTATCAACACTAAAGAAACTGAATATTCTTTCCTTTGTGGTATCCATTACCAAATGTCTTAGAAAACACAATCCATATATTCCTGGGTGAGTGTGAGAGTTTGGTAAGGTACACATTATTAGTAATGTTTCATGAGAACTTATTAGGTATGATCACAATATCCTTCACTGTAGTGATCATCACATTTGACTAATCATCTATAAATTCAATTTTATCTCAGTTACTTTTAGTTCCCACCATTGACTAAAACCGAATGCCAAGAATGATAAACACTTGTCATAGTAGAAAAATACATAATCATGAAAAATTAATTATAGGATGCCTAAATCATAAAAACTAGTTTTAAATCTATTCTACATTAGGATTAATCGTAGTTTAGATGTTATTATAATATAAAATCTAGGATTTTAACCTATACATAGAATTATTATCAGATATATCTCGAGACATATCCAAAGAAATGTCTCTAGGGAACTCATTAAAGATTTCTCATCCTTATTTCACAAGGATGACTAAAATTTTTCTTTGATACCAACTATAATGAACCAATATTAATGTACATTGACATTACTCAATTTTTACAGAAAATTTCATACATTACACAAACACATGCCCAAAGACTATATTAGTTCAGCGCCTTTGGATACATGTAAATAAAAAAACCTTTTCAAAACACATCTATATCTTTTCCAACCTATCTGTTAATAACTAGAAATTTTTTTGACATATCATACTAAATACCTTTCTTCGTATCCTGGGGAAAAGAAAAATAAGAAAGGGTGAGATCAGATACTCAGTAAGGGTAAAAAAGGGAAAAATCAATCATAATATAATCATAATTAATATGTACTTAAACAAAACATTTTAAAATAATATCGTGTATATAAAATATCCTGATACCATGTCATGGAATAAATCATATAAGTTCATACAGAGTCAAACAATATATTCTATGAGATCATAACATAAGGCATGGAATCATGGAATACACATAAACATATAAATTATTTCCATAGTATTCAAGGTTTCCCAATGAAAGCTATATTAGTAATATGAGTTCACTCCCCGTACCATCTTGTTAGTCATGGTTCACTCCCATGACCTTCTTAAAAGTCATGGTTTACCCACAAGGAACTCATAGGAGAAAAAGTCTATTACTAAATCGAGTTTACTACCAAATCCAGCCAAGTCTATATCATGAAATATTAATATTTACCCAATGAATTGATGAGATATATATAGTCCCACCCATAAAATAATGGAAACCATACATATGTGTGAAATAAGAATTTAAATCATTGATTATATCAGAACCCATGGAATGAAATAGGTTTCATAAACATTATTCAATCATAACATAACCTAGAGAAAAGGAATATGTTTTACATATATCATTACATCATTAACATAAACCAATCATGGAAATAGTAAGAATGGCATCATTGAATCATATCCCCAGAAAAACATAATTAACATGAAATAAAATTATCTTATATGGAAAATAATTTTTGAGAAATCACTGGTAAATAATTCTTGAGCAAAATATTCTTTCTTTTTTGAAGACGTTTTAGTTTATTAAAATTATTCCAAATTTTGAAATAAAACATTTAATTTAAAAATAAACCTCAAATACATTAAAGGAAACTTCAAATCATCAATGAATCATGACTTAAAAAAATTTTGTTCATACATTATAAGTTAAAAAAACATTCTTTTTATAAATTTTCCCAAAAAGTATCAAAGTACGTCATTTGGAAAATGATAAAAACATTCTTTTCAAACAATGTAGTAAAAATGTGTAAAAATTAATTTAAACATCCATTCAAGAATAGTAAAAACATTTTTTGATAACATTTTTACAAAACATGGATATTGAAGATAAAGGTTCCCCAATGGATACTTAATAATAAAAATATTGAAGAACATTGAGATATTGCAATAAGCCCTTAAAAATTTACAAATAGTAGAATTATATTCCCCATGAAAGAAAGAAATATATATGGATATTAAAATAACATTATTTATTTGATATGACTCATTAAATACATTATTGGGTATTATATATACCCCATAAAAAACAATAGCGTATAAGGCATGTGTCCCATAAAAATAAAATTAAGACATAAATCCTTTACTACTTGAGTAAATCTAGAATTTTATACCCCATAAAATAATAACATCAATTAAATCATTAAATATCATTAAATATAAGAAATTAATTATATAAAATGTTATAGGTAAGTATATCCACCACTCAAATGAAGCTAGTTGTGAATATGGAATGTATCTCACATAAATAAAAAATGAGATAAAATTCCCTTACCTTATGTATTTAATCTTATAGAACTCATACAAAATAACTGAATAATAAATATTAATTTTTTATAAATATTTTACAGAACCATATTCATTTATGGAATACCATATATTACTCACTTATTTCATTATAATACCCCGTTATTAACATTTCCTTGTTAAAGCAACGTTTTGGTTAATAACCGCTTTGTTTATAATGTGTGTTTTGACTTGTTATTATTGATTCTATTACATAGATCCTGACTAAATTATTTTCGAAATATAAAAAATTAATTATATATATTATATATTAATCATATAAATATATATAAAATATACATATAGTAAATGGAATACATAGTTCATGGAGATGGTAGACCGTACATATGCTTGAACGACATTTTCGTTTTCATATCATATTGAAAGGAAGAACGTAAATTACATATATTTATATATATATTATTCTAGTAGAATTATTTTTTTATATATTTTATATATTTTTTCAAAATCCATTATTAAAAAATTCCATTAAATGTGTGAACAAATCAGATATATTTGAGGAGACTATATTACACACATCCATAAATGAAGTTATCATAAATACAAAAAATTTAAAGCATGAATGTATGTTTTATATTATAATTAAAAAAGAATATGTAAATAATAAATATCACATATATCATATTAAAATAGCTTTTTCATCATAATTCTCACTATGAGTTTTGGAAACGGAAAAATGAATAATCATCATTTTGGGAGGCAGTAGTCTGTCGTACGCATGAATGATATGTTAATTGCCCAATAGATGGAAGTGTGTAAATGTGTAGGTATAAACCGTAAAAAATATTATATATTTATTATAATGAGGAAATTATATAAACATGAAATAAAAATAATTTAGGGGGTTCAAGGAAGAAATAAAACATCAATAATTGTTGATTTACGTCACCTCTTCTTTGGGTATCTCCTTTTGATTTTCAAAAGAGGAATTATTTGGTTGGATATTGGCCCAAAGTATGGATTATAGGATAAAGGGAATATATTTAGAAGGAATTTTTGGTAGTTTAAGTTCAATTTAGATACCATTAGAGGTGTGATTAGAAGAGAAGGAGATGTTCCCTTTTATAAGAGAGGGGACGGGAAATATTGGAAACTCTCAAATATTAATTTAGAAAAATTAAATATCAATCAAAATAATACAAAAAGTACCAATATTTTAATAATATATGATATAAGGTTGTAATATCATCATAAAATATATTATATATATTTTTTCTATCATTTTAAACATTATCATTTTGATTAACCCTTAGTTAATCCATTTTAATTTTAACTATAGTAACAATGTTTTTAATATTAAGAGGATGTAAGTATTACATATAAAGTGTAAATATAAGGCCCCAGCCTTAAACCTTACTTAAAATTGAATTAAATGAATAATTCACATTGAGGATCTTTTCAGGTTTAGAGTTTTAGAGAATTAGGACATAACTATTACATCTCAAAAGATTACAAAGTAGTCCTCTTATACTAAATTTCCATAAAATGAAAACTCTTAAAAAGAAACATGTCTAGTTTCATGTTTTAGGTAGCATGACTTTAACCTTGATCCCATCCTTGACCCTATTCCACGCTAAGTCCTGTTAAAAACATTTCAAAAACATGGGATGAGCATAAAAACTCACAAAGAATAAAAACTATTAGTTTATCAAAACAAAAAGTAAACCATGTATACTTTATCAATGTAATACTTTTCACCTTTATGAAGTAGTAAAAACTCTTCACTGAATAAAATATCATTACTTACCTTTTTTTAAACAAAGTATTACCATAAAACCCATATAAAGAACACATAACATATATAACGGTAACTTGGTACATAAACATACTTAAGTGGAATAACCATACGGTCGACTTCCACACATATCACTTAAATGGAATAGCCATACGGCCAATTTCCATACATACTTAATGGAATAGCCATACGGCCGACTTCCATACCCAATGCATTGGAGGTTATAGCGTAACCACCCGTCCTGTTATTCACAGCACCACCCGTCATATGGTTTATAACGTAACCACCCGTTAAAATGTCCAAGTACCAATATAAAATCATAAAACATAAAACCAATATAAAGGAATGATAACATTTACACATTTCAATCACAATATATCATAAATATATTGAAATAATAGAATCCTTTATCAAAACCATTTTCAATACCAAAATAGATAAAATAGTATATGGTATTTATTTTATTTTAAAAACATTATGGATTGTTGAGGAAGCCAAAAACCAAATAATACTCGCGGCGGCGGAAAAGGTCGTTGTCACCGCATACGTTAAAAGAAACATTCCTTTTTGTCGTTTTCTAAAACGCTTCGTAGAAAAAGATTTGTTTTGTATAAAAGTAAAAGTCAAAGTGGTTTATACACCGTTACAAAAGAAAGTTGTGTATAAAACGAAATATGCCTCAATGAAAGGAGATTGAGACAAAGTCCCTTACCTCGGGTCCGACTTGACTCGATCGTTCTTTAACATCCTAAATAATAAACTTGAGTTAATTTATACTTGCTTAAGAACCTTTTTCAAGTTCATTATTCCTTTTATATCACTTATTGCCATGTTATAAACATTATGTAACCATTTAAGTTGATAATGTTTGTTTTGTCGATATTTGGTTCTTAAGTCGAAAATAGACTTCTTACAACTACATGTTGTTCGTGTGGTCAAATTTTCTTTATATCCAGAATGAAATTCCTGATTTGGATATCATATATATCAAATATATCCAGAATATACATGTATTTATAATATTACATAATCATTTAGAGGTAACAAATGAAATGCACCGTTCATGGAGACGGTAAGCCGTACGTACGCATGAACGCTACTTTCATTTCTTTGTCATATTAATGGAATTAAAAATAAATGAGAGGTATATATATTTTAATTCCATAATTATATTCATCATTTAGATATATCATTCATTATATATATCCATTATATACATGTACTTTTAATAGTACATTACATTTGGGGATAAGAAATGAAATGTACCGTTCATGGAGACGGTAAGCCATACGTACGCATGAACGCTACTTTCATTTCTATATCATACTTTAATGTAATGATATAGAGTTATATTATAATTCCAGTATAACATCATATATAATAACATTAAATCCATCCTTTATACGTCCCACGTATGGCATTAACGAGTCACATCACTTTGAGGGGGCGGTAGTCCGCACTTCCTAAAATTAAGATATCGCGTATACCCATAATGGAAGCCATAAAGGTAAGCCACAAATGAAAAATACAGAAGATTAAGTAAAAAATAAACATATTATATATAATATATAAATATAGTGACACCTCAATGGCCACCTTTGAAGGTGTTATATGAGTGTTGAACAATCATCGTTTCGTGAGGCAGAAATTCGCCATCCACGGAAACAGTATGTTCTTTAATCATTAGATGTAGGTGTGTGTAAGTGAAGCTAGAATACTACTTATAAAAACATCCTAGTATATTTAGGATACTGTAGTTGTCACAAAAGAAAATAATAAAAAGAGTTTAGGGGGTTGGAGAAGCAAAATAAAACAAAAGGACTCAAAAGAAGGCATTACCTTAAAATCGGGTAACTCCCCTTGGTTTGAGCTCAAAGGCTTCCTTGAGAACACTTCTGCCAAAAGTGAGGCTTCAAGGAGTAAGATATGGAATTGGAGAGACTAAATGGTCAGGGATTGGCCGAGCCAAAGGCTTTGGGAGTGTGGGTAAGGAGGTAGAGGTGGGGGCCTTTTATAAGAGGAGAGGAGGGGCACTCTTGTAAAGTTACAAAATGTTACTTTATTTTCAAAATAGTTTCGGATTTTAAAGGTCCCACATTGATGTGTTTCGAGGATAAGGTGATAAGGGTTCTAAATCCACTCATCCAATAGGTTTTGGACATGTGTAGTTCTTAGATATTACATTATCTTTCCATTTTATTTAAATCTTTAAATAATGTGGTCATCGCTGCATCATCCAGATGTCATAAATAATTTAATTTATTTAATGTCTAAAAATTATAACAAAAATACTATGATGTGGGAAATATTTTTATCTTTCTAATGAATATTTATAGTCAAAACTATGACTTGTATAACCCCATGTAAAAATTGTTTTAGTAAAATAACTCATGTTTGTGTCATTTTTACTTTAACATTAAATAAAAAGTTATTTATGTCATTTCCCAACCAAAGTGGCTCCATGGGGTCCCCAAGTTGACACATGGATTTTATTGGTCTTACATGACACATCCAATGAGGTTAGGACATGTTTCAAGCTCATCTAATATTATTAAAACATTATTTTTACCCTAAACTACACTAATTACCACTAATCGCGATTAAAAACTTAATAAGTTACTATTCACCAAAAAAAATTATTATTATCCCATTGAACCAAATTTTACTTCTTAATGACAACCATGTATGTCGGATTTTTGAAATTCATAACACAGAAGTGGTAAAATTTCATTTAAACGAAAAATCAGTTTTTATAAGTACCACTTAGTGGTTTCACTATTCATCAAAAATTGAATTTTTTCAGAAAAATCCCAAAAATTCACCCTAAGCTATATTTGATATTCCGAATTCAAAAATGAAGTATATTTTAAAAAATTCAAAACATATAAGTCACATTAATTAATTTAATAATTAATTCCCGCTGTCAGAGCAAATAGCATGTTTTTATGAAACAATAAGTATCAAAAGATTGACACTAGTTTAAGTCTGATTTCAAAGTGAAATTAATTCCAACGAAAACTATTGGATTTAATGGTAAAAATATTTTCTAATTTCACTTTAAAACCAATTCAAAAGATAATATAATCATATAAATAAATTAGATTAAAAAGAGGTTTTGAATTAAAATACAACATTTGACACTATTCATTAAAAAATGAACTTTATCGAAAAGGTACCAAAAATTTACACAAAGTAAATTTTGATGTCCCGATTCTAAAGAAGAGTTATTTTTCGTCCAATAGTATTTATAAGTTTGATCAAAACTATATTTAATGATGGTTCGCCGTCAAAAGGTGATAAGTGAACCCTTAGTGAAAATTAAGGTATAAATGCCTAAAATTGAACTCTTTCCGTATTTTAAGCCTTTATCTTTTATTGGATAAATGTAAAAACATTTAAAAAACATATATAATCATATTTTAGTTATTTCTATCCATTCCCGCCAATACAACGGCTACATGTTAACTAACATTTAAAATAATATTATTTTTTTACTAGTGTGCAACATAAGTTTTCAAAGGAACTCATCGTTGCGTATCGGGTACACTATCGATCATAGCAACCCCTTTAAAATAAAATTAATATTTAATTCTTAAATATTAATAAATATGAAAATGTTTTATTCATTATTTACCTGGGATTTTACAGTAAATTTGACCATAAATAAACCATTTAAGATATTTTATACCATTAATCATCCCATTTACCTTATTTACTATTTTAATATATTTAATTATTTAATAAAATATTATTTTCCTAAAATATCATAGGTGTAAATTTGGACATTATTAATAAAATTTACTTTAATAAACTAAACATAGAAATATTATTTCATAAAAATTAATTTTTTACAAACCTAATAAGTAATATTAACCTATTAAATTATGGGATAACCTTAATTAAGTAATATATTATTTATTTTAATATTTAGAATATCATTTCATTTATTGTTTCATTAATTGAGTAATTAATACATTATCATATTGTAAAAATTAATGGCAATTATTTCTTCACTAATAATTAAATATAAATATTTATGATGTATATAAACATTTTATATTCCGTAATAATATATATTCATTCATATCTTATATTAATCCCCATAATAAAAATATTATACTTATTAAAATTAATTGAGTGACATTTTTTCACTCCCTTTGAGATTAATAATTTTTATGTAAATTTCATGTAAAAGTGTCCATAAAATTATTAATATTTGATAAATAACTATTATGGTTATAATTTATTTCATCCTATAATATTTTTTCATGTGTTAGGGTACTTTAATAATATTTTCAATATTATTTTTACCTTTAATTAATTGATTTTTCCATAAGTGTGATAATAAATATTACTCAAATTGCTAATCATATTGTCCAAAAATAAAAGGGACCTATTTAATAAATTTTGACCTTATAATTAAAAACATTTAATCCATTATTACATATTCAATTACATAAATTTCATAAATTAATTAAAAATTATTCTCGTAGACGGGATGAAACAAGAAGTTTTTCAATGTTAAAACGCTTTGAAGGTTGATATATTTTTATATCCCAATTAAATGTAAAATTGATTCTAATGACATAAATCAGATTAAATGATAAAAAATTGATCTAATTATACTTAAAACCCAATCCAATATATATTTTAACAATATAATTTCATTATATGAAAATGTGGTTTTCAATTAAATATTTTGAAATTTTTACTCTTCATCAAAACATGAAACTTATCAGAAAAATATGAAAGGATCAGAAAAAGTAAATTTTTATATCCTAATTTCAAATAATAAGTTTATTTTTTCATATAAAAATCCAAAAAGTGTCTAAAATTATATTTAAAATTGGTTCCCTATTAAGAGGCAGTAAAAATACATTTAATTAAAAATATAGTTTTTATGCATAAAATTGGGTGTGTTCTTATGCTTTGCCAATAAAATGTATTGGTTGAATATGAAAAATATTTCATTTAGTATATAAAATATATATCTATTTTATATCATTCAATAATTGTAATTAATTTTAGTTATAATAAAAAATGACTATGGGAGTATAAGAATAAAAATATTTCCATTATATTCAATGGGTATATATTTTTGTTTCTAATTACTTTTAAACCAATGAAATCATATTATAAAAAATTCAATTTCATAAATTTTAGTTAATACTATTCATAAACTCAAATTTAATAGTTATTTTTTATTTTATTATATTAAATAACAATATTTTTATAATATACTATTGTTCGGTAAAACTCGGTCTTTCGTGTAACACAATATATCAAAAGAACTTGAGGTCTGGTGAAAAAAACTCAAACATATTTTTTTGTGTACTGAATACTAATATATGTGTTAAGTTTAGTTCAAACATGACTTGGTGTTTCATATAAATCAGTTATAACATGTTTCATTCTGATAACACAAGCTATATTCATTACTGTGTGAAATGAAAAAATATTAAAAAGATTTAAATAATTTGAAAAAAATATTTCACAAAATATTATGGTGTTACATATACCATATAATTAGTATAATATTCCATTAGGTCCTTTCTATAGTTTAATATATTTAATTATTATATTACATGTACCCTTATACTCTATCTTATTTTTCAAGTCTACTTCTCATAATATGTTCATGCAATGCTACTCCCATAAAAACCCATGAAATTATCAACATTATCTACTAAACTAATTCTTAAAACACCCCCTATGATAAAATTATATGAAGTCCTTACACCATTGGGAATGAAAATGTATAAAAAATGAGATAGATTTGTGCCCCCAAAATCCAACATTCATCAAACCGTAGTTTGTGAATAGCACCAAGGGTATAATATGATAAAATAAATTCATTACTCTATTAAAATGAAATATCTATATCACTATAATAAAAAAATAATTATATCCCAAAAACTTTTAAAATAAAAATTTATATATATTTATTTTCATAACATATAAATTCAATATAAAATGACTAATTTAAGAAATAAGTCTAACAAGTTCATTATATCTTTAGAATAGTATATTGTATAATGCCTTCACAATAATCTACCACCATATAGAATCTCATTTTTGTAAGGTGTGAAAATATAGTGAATCTATCCACCACAATATTCCACCACTTATAAAAATATTGGTTTGGTAGTTCTCCACCCATGACGACTCTCACTGTTTCTAGGTGTCTACATGTACTCACCCTCCCCACCGCATCCCATTTATAATGCATTATAACAATTTTTTAATTTTTACACACATAGGTACTCTTGTTATTTCACAAGGTTTATCTATTATGAATCTTCCCAACTCAAACTAAATCATAATTACTAGATCACTAATGAATATCAAAGTGTACCATAATAAGATATCCACATAATCGTCATTCTCATCACAAATCTTCATATAAGGATTTAGATCCCCACCATCCATTACATCTATCACCTAGAACCAATATACATATTCATATATGTTTGTGATGAAATTTAAATGGACATATAATAGACTCCTAATTGGTTGGAGTTGATATTTTTGTTAATTTTTATAGGATAACAATGTTAAGAATTTGTATTTCCCCTATAATCACTGACATTAAATTCTTTTTAAATTGAAAGTTTTATGTTAATCCCATTAGTTACAGGGACACATAATTATGATATTTGAATTAATTATAAAGTCTTGATAATATTTTCACTAAATTAATATAAATAATAAATTAAACAATCATCATTAAATTTAACTAAAATTAAACTATGTCCATATGGATAATGATAAGGGAACTGATATCAATAAATTAGTTTTCTTAATTAGGAATGATTTTACATCACATGTGAAATTAATATGAAAATAGTTATAAGACATATTTTGGTGACTAGTTATACCTATAATCAAAATATAAAACCATCTATGAATTATAATACCTATATCTATGAAATATATAACCTATATATTTTTACTAAACTCATCCACTACGTGGGATTAAGTGTTTACTCATCTATCTCTCCCCAACTCCCCTATATCACAAAAGGTTTTTAAAATTAATATTCATTTCTATTAGTTGCTGATTAGGGGATAAAATTATATTTAATATCAATTTAATAAACTTCAAATGAATAAATCATAAGAAAAGAATAACTGAAACCATGTGATACCCATCCAACTAATCAGAACCAGTAAGCTCTATCTGATTATTCCCTCATAGTCAATTATTCTTCACCCATGGATGAAGGGAGTAACATAGAGAAGGTAATCAAAACCCATATAAAAAAAATATTTAATATTTATTATTCCTTAGCATATATTCATTGAAATAATCGAGTGAAAAATCCACAATTAAATATTTAATGAAAAATAGAACATATTGTACGTAGCCTCTCTTGTATTGATCCAACCCTATATCTTCAAACCTAAATAGTATTTTCTTCTTTTTTTGGACTTTTCCTATTCATACTTTTATTTTTCCAATGTAAAATTATTTTATCAAATTACATAAAATTCAAGTCTTCGCTCTGATGGAAAATATATCTAAAACACCTAAAATATATGACATTTAAGTTTTAAAATCAAATGATAGGGATATTCTATGGCATGATTCAAAACAATATGATGTATCCTAATATATATGTTCCACAAAATATTTACATCACTGCTTATATGTGGGACACTATAGTGTAATAAATCTCACTATATCATTTATAAAATAGTAATATGAGATCTAAAAATTATGAATATAAATTCCCCTAATATCTCATTGATAATATCCTCATTCTCCTCATGTAACTAAATCATGTAAACTATCATAAAGTATTTAAAAATTTACCAATTTGTAGCCTAAAATCCATCAGTTTAGACTCCTATAACCTCAGTATTCTCATCCGCAACCCAAACAAGGACCTACATGGTGAAACAACACCATATGATGTAAAAATTTACAATTTCCAAGTCTTATTCCATTTAATTTCCATATTTATGGTTTATTGTAATTCCTATTAATCATGTACCAAATTCCACTTTCATGTAGTTTTATTCACATTTTATTCACTTCACAATGCCATAGAACAATCCAAACATCCATGTTAAAACTTTGAAATGCATAATATCATCATATTGTCAAAATCAAGCATCTCCAAGCTATAGTGAATCCACCATTTTTGTAAGAACCTGAACCTTCATTTTAGGTATTTTTCCCTTTTTGGTTGATTTTGATAAAAAAATAGGATTTTTTTTTGAAATTCTTGATTTACACACCGTGTACTTCATGAGTACACGCTCTGTACTCGGTTACCGCAGGTAGTCGTAACTGGCCGCATGGAGGCCTTGCACATATCCGTGTGGTGTGACATGGTGACTGCTAAAAGGGGAGTACATAAAAGTAAAGTACACACCGTTTACTAATAAAATACACGTCATGTATTTTGTTTTTTTTCATTAAAGTCACCAGGGTCGCGTCTGACGGACAGAAAGCTCGCCTTCTAGGTTTGGTTTGTCTGAGAGAAAGAGTACAACCACTCTTCTTCTCTGAGCACCCAAGCCTCCGTTCGATCTCAAATTCGACCGTCGTCGATTGCACTGGGATGGCCTAGGTATTATCTTTCTTTTCCATTATCATCGTTTCATGATATATCCTCTTTGTCAAGTTATCCTCTCTTGAGATTTTTAGACATTTTCATAGATCTTTAGAGTTCTAAAGTGTTTCAAGCCTCGAGACTTAGGTATATTGATCTCCCAATGCCGAGGTAGGTGGTTTGTGCCTTTTCGTTGAATGTCTTTGAGTTATATATGAAATTGTGCCCAATACCCTTGAACGGGGTATTGCACATTTACTGTTTTAGCCCTGATAATTTCCTACTAGGCTTGTATGATTGAGTAGAGGTTTTGGTTTGATACTAGTGTTAATTTCTATTCTTTGTAAGTGTTTCCCATGCATGTTATGTTTATGGACGTTTGGTCTTCTTATCCTATTAGGCTACCTTGCCTATTTCACATGCATATCGCTTATAGGATAAAGTGATTGTATTTCTGACATGTTGTTATGCTATAGGCTGTTATCCAAGTATTTCTTGAGGTTTACATTGGCCGTATTGCATTGTTATGCATGTTTGAATTACACAGGACTGTGAGAACATGGTGTAGTATACTATAAGGGGGAGTGACCATGTGAGCTTCCACAGAGAGACTTACTTCACTATGGACTATAAGGGGAATTTACCATGTGAACTTCCTCAGAAATTCTCTAATCGCTTTATACTATAAGGGGAATTGACCATGTGAGCTTCCTCATTGAGTCTTTATCACGTATGAATCTATAGGGAATTGACTGAGAGTGCTTCCTCAAAGAGTCTTTGTTATATCCTTATGACTAAACTGGAGGGGATATGTTGTGTGTACTTCCAAGAAGATTATCATGGGGTTAGCTTCCTTCTTTTCTTGATAGGTTGAACTGGAGGGTTTAGGACGTGAGTACTTCCCAGATGGTTATCTTCTATGATTAAATGTTTACCTCTTTTGATTAGCTGCTTACTTTCTATGTGATATTGATTTCTTGAACTGTAGGAATGGTTTCTGTTGGGTGCTTCCTTATTTAATAATGTTGTTTACTTCATTCCTGCCATATATATTCACTAGCTGTTACGCATTGATCTTTGGGTGGTTTCCTACTGGTATTTAGTCTCAAACTCAGTTTGGGTCATGATTTTGGGTCCAAACAGATTATATTGATGCATTTATAGATAAGGGAAACCACCCTTCTACTTCAGGTACTTGATTTTTGTGGAGCTGGAGAGTATGGGACCAAGCTATGGCTTGCGATGATGAGTGGTTTTTTACTTGTTTTGCTTTTGTACATTGGTTTAGTACTTTTGATTTCCAGTATTTTGGTTGGTTTTGCTGCTTTTCTAGACATATGTGTATCATGCATCAATTATATATATGCTCCAGTTGTTTCTTTATCAGTCTTCTACTGTCTATTTATTGCTTGTTTTACTGCTTCAACTATTTTATACCTATTTACATCCGTTGTGTACTCTACCAATGAGGTCATAGTTTCCCCATTATCACACCCATGCCCCTCACTACTAGTTGGCAACCTTTGGCGTTGGGGGAAATGTTCTTGAGGCCATAGGACCAACCGGGTACGGGGTGCCTCTGGGTGGCTTCCAAAAGTGAGACATTACAAAGTGGTATTAGAGGGTTTTTTTCTTCTTGACTTACTATTTGGAGCCTATAGCCAGGGGTTGAAAGGAATAGGTACTTGGTAATATGTTATGCCCGGGAGTAGCTAACCCGTGTACAGGGAAAAACCAAACTACCTTGTATATTGTGATTCTTTGGGTTTTGTAATTTTTTAGTTGATTTGATTTTCACCATTGGTGACTCACATGTGTTGTGCTATTATCATTGATATTATTGAGGTTCTATTTCTATTTCAATCCGATGAGATGAGGGTATGACATCTCATGCATCATATAGTCATTTTCTCGAAATCACATGTCATGCATTCTTGCCAGGACATTTAGGGTGCATTAGCAATTGCATGCTGTTCTAATATTTGTTCTACTAGATATGCACGTTGTTATGATATATGAGTTGATAGAATACCTTCTATTTGATAATGTATTGCTTTGTTTATTGCTTTGTTTTTATGAACATCAAACTTTGGTTCTTGAGGTGTTATGGGACCTCATTTATCGGAATTTAGAGGATCATTAATTGGTATTCTTGTTTATAACATGTATAAGATGCTAAAAATTGATTCACGGGGAGTATGGCCCCTCAAAGATCAAAATTAGGCACTTAAATGTTCATTTTTGGTGTTTTTTGGGCTCCAGAGTAGTTTCTGAGGCTTACTGTCTAGAAAAAACCAGAATACATGGTGTGTAATGTTGCACACATGTCGCATGTCCTTCTGTTCGGGAAGGAACAGTTTTTCTTAAGTACACGCTGTGTAGTCTCTAACTGTGCCTCAGACTGTGTGAGCAGATACACAGGGTTGGGAAACCATTGGTAAGACATGCCGTGTACCGGATGTACACGCCATGTTGAAGAACCGTGTAACCAGTCGTGTGACTAATGACACGGGTCAGTTGAACCTTTTCGTGTGCACACCGTGTTAGTATGGAACATGCTATACAGTTTAAAACCGAGTATCTAGCCGTGTAATGAACAACACGAGTCAGAAAAATCCTACAAGAACACACCATGTCCACATAGAACACGTCATGTAGAGTCATCCGTGTAACTGGCCGTGTCACTAAAAACATGGGTGGGGGAAGCTCGTCTTGTACACGCCTTGTGTGGCATGAACACTCCGTGTAGTCTTTCTTTAGGAGAACCGTGTGACTTAGCTGTGTAGAATATCTTGGGTAGGGGAATAATAGTCTAGTACAGGTCGTGTGTTAGGATAACACGTCGTGTGTTTAGGGTGTAGCATGACTAGTCATGGAGGGAGTACACGCCCAACTGAACGAATTAATTGAACACACCGTTTAGTCCTTGTGAACACCGTGTAGACATGTTTTATAAAACATGAATGTTCTATTTCTCCTATTACCTTCTTTTACTACTATATTTTCAGTCCATGTTAATCTTGATCTAAGGTGTGTGCTTGGCCTTGCAGAGTCATGTCACCGAGACATCCTTCTACTATCGGAAAATTATGGAGCATAGATCAGATGCTAGATATGGTTTACTAAAGACTTCCTGCAGATCCTCCAGTTGTTCCAGTCTTGGCACCAGTAGTTATACCTGAAACTGGTGCTGATGTACAGTTAAGGGGAGGGGGGCTTTATTAGGATGATGCAGACCTTATAGGGAGCGATTCCTCCTACACTATCGATGGTATAATTGAGGTGGGTTTTTCAGCAGTAGCATCCTCCAACATTCTCAGGGGATGGGGGACCCCAGGCTGTAGTGTCATGGATAGAAGCCATAATGAAGATCTTTGAGCATCTGGAGACTCCTCCATAGAGGAGAGTCAAGATCTCTACCTACATGCTTCAGGACTCCTCCAAGAGGTGGTGGGATATGATCTCACCGGAGGGGTGCTAGTAGATTATGGATTTGGATGAGTTTTAGTTCACCTTTTACGATTACATCTATCCAGAGACCTTAAGGGCTGATTGAGCCTAAGAGTTCATGAGTCTGGAGAAGGGTACTCTTTCTGTTATTGAGTATTATTCTCGTTTTACCAAGCTATAGTTCTTTACACCCTTTCTAGGGGGAGAATACTTGTTCCTTGCACATAAGTTTGAGGATGGTCTCAAACAAGATATACGATCCCCGGTGAACATGTTCAGGTTGACTTAGATATTCTCTATAGTCAACCAGGCGCTGATCATAGAGCGTAACTTGAAGGATTCTAGAGCTATGGTCCAGGGCGGTTCCACATCGAGGGTTAGTGCTTCTCTAGCTGATAGCAGGAGTCACCGAAAGGAGACTACATGAGGAGATCAGAGTAGGCAAGACAGATCTTCTGGTAGCCATGTGGTGTACTACTAGTGTGGGAGGAGAAGGAATACGAGGCCACATTTCTCGAGAGACCCACTGGAGTGCCGATCTTGCGGCAAGATGGGCCATCTTTAAAGTTTCTTCTAGGTTTTCTCACCAGCAGCTGGTGACAGGGCTTGATATATTACTCCTCATACAGAAGCAGCTCCACCAGTTTCTCACCAGTATGGGAACTGGAGTTCTTCTGGCCATTCAAGCCGAGGTGGAGGTCGCGGCTGCGATGGTCAGTCACCAGGCTACCAGAGACAACAGGGTGGATCATCTTAGAGCGGTCAGGCAGGGTCACATGGCCTTAGAGCAGGCCATACTTTTTTAGTGGAGCAGACCCAGCAGGAGCAGGATCCCAGACCCTCTACAGTTCGAGGTACCAATCTAGTCACCTCAGTTTTATCTTCATCCCTTTTCGATACAGGGGCTTCCAATATCGTTATATCTGTTGTTTTTGTGGAGATCCTTAGGATATGTATCTTTTCTTCTATCCATATCTTGACACTAGACACTACGTTGGGGACAAGAACATCTAGTGTATGGCAGTGCAAGGAGTGCCCTCTTGAGGTTGGTGGGTGTCACTTCCTTTGGGACCTCTACATCCTAGAGATGAAAGGCTATGATGTCATTCTCAGAATGGACTGGTTAGTCCCCTTTAAGGCATTTGTAGATTTCTATTGTTGTAGGGTGAGTTTCATATCACTAGAGGGAGGATCGTTTCTCCATAAGGGAAAGTAGGATGCCCAAGCAAATAGAGCGGGCCCAGAGCGTCAAGAGTTAGAAGGAGTTACGACCCAGATTGCTAGTCTTTATATGGATGGCCAGGGGACTTCACAGATGGACTTCCCTCCGGTGGTGGATCATTTAAGAGACCTCTTTCCAGATGAATTTTTAGGTTTACCTCTGGAGCGAGAGGTATACTTTTTGATTGAGCTTGCTCCAGGAGTGGCACCGGTGTCCATTCCTCCTTATATGATGGCTACACCTGAGTTATAGGAGCTCAAGAAGCAGTTGGAGGAGTTGCAGGAAAAGGGTTTCATCTGACCGAGTACTTCTCCGTGGGGTTTGCCTTACCTTTTTTAAAGAAGGAGGATGATACCCTCATACTTTGTGTGTATTATCAAATGTTGAACCAGTTGACGGTCAAGAACCGATATCCCTTGCCAAGGATTGATGATCTCTTTGATCAGCTTCGAGGAGCCCAGATGTTCTCAATGATTGACTTGAGGTCTAGTTATCATCAGTTTCATGTTAGGCCATCAAATATACCTCTTACATCCTTCCAGAGCAGTTATTGTCTATATGAGTATATGGTTATGTTTTTTGGTCTCACGAACGCGCCTATAGTTTTCAAGGCAATTATTACTATGTCTTCTATCCATACATGGATTCATTCATGGTTGTCTTCATGGATTATATCTTGGTGTACTCTCAAACTCTACACGACCATGCCACACATCTTGAGATCATTTTCACTACCCTGAGAGAGCATCAATTATATGCTAAAATCTTAAAATGCCACTTTTGGATGGATCAGATTCACTTCTTGGGTCATGTTGTCTCAAAGACAAGAGTAGCAGTAGACCTTAAGAAAGTGAGAGCAGTATTTTCCTGGGTACAGTTGAAGAATGTATTTTAGGTACAAAGTTTTCTAGGTCTGGATAGTTTATAAAAACATTTCAGACAGAAATTTTTATGCTTAGCAGTGACTCTAACAAGCCTGACTAAGAAGGGTGAAAGGTTCTTGTTGTCAGATTCATGTGAGTCAGCCTTTCAGGAGATGAAAGGGAGGTTGAATTCAGCACCGATACTAGTATTTCCAGAGCTAGGAAATATATGTATTGTTTACTATGAAGCTTCAGCTATCGGGAAAGGAGATGTGCTTCTGCAGATAGAAGGGGTCATTGCGTACGGGTCTCTGCAGTTGAGGCCACATGAGAGGAACTACATGAAGAATGATATTGAGCTGGTAGCAGTTGTTCATGAATTACACTATTGGAGACATTATCTGCTGGGAGAGAATTTTGTGGTTTTCACCAACAACAAAAGTCTCAAGTATACCTTCACTCAGCGTGATCTGAATTTGAGACAATGATGGTGGGTTGAGTACCTTCAGTATTTTGACATTGAGCTTGCCTATACGTCTGGGAAGGGAAACAAAGTTGATGATTCATTGATCAGGAGGACTCAGATACATGCATTTTAGGATTCCAACAGTGAGTGGTAGCTTATGGCTCTGTTCTCTGAGATACATTTGGAGGTGCACAACAGACAGGGACCGACTTTTCTTTCTTCTGTAGCTATTACCTCCACTCTTTTTGATCGAGTGTGAATGAGGTAGTTATCAGATTCTGAAGGCCAATTACAATGGGAAAGTGTGTCAGGAGAGGACCCTATTACTAGATGGACCATAGGCGAGGATGAGATATTCTGTTTCTAGGGGCGCGTATGGGTGTCAGCAGACATACGCGAGGAGATGATGTGGGACTTTCGTTCCTCAGTTTGGGAAATTCATCCTGGTGTTACCAAGATCTATTGTGGTCTACACCATCAGTATTGGTGGTCTGATAGGAAGAGAGATGTTTCCTATTTTTTCATAAGGTGTTCCACCTGTCAATAGGTGAAGGCAGAACATCAATGACCAGTAGGACTTCTACAGCAGTTATCCATTCCTATGTAAATGTGGAATGATGTCACGATGGATTTCGTGACTGATTTGCCGAGGTTGCCTTGAGGAAATGATGCAGTATGGGTTGTCATTGATAGGATCATGAAGGTTTCTCACTTATTGATGATCAAGGAGACCTTTAGTGTCAATGAGCTCGGAAGGTTGTACTTTCGGGAGATTTTACGTCCGCATGGAGTTCCTGACTCCATTGTTTCATATAAGGATGCATGTTTTACTTCTCGGATCTGGAAGGGGATTTAGAATGATTTGGGAACATAGGTACTTATGAGTACAACATACCATGCTCAGATAGATGGTCAGTCTGAGCATACGATTCAGGTACTTGAGGACATGCTACGAGTATGCATTCTATATTTTTAGGTTCGTGGGGGAATCATATAACTCTAGTGGAGTTTTCCTACAATTATAGTTTTCAAGAAACTATTCAGATGGAAACTTATGATGATTTGTATGGTAGGCCATGCCGATAGACCTTATGTTGGATGGAGGCAGGAGAGGTAGCTATGTTGGGACCTCGTCTTGTCATGAAGACCACATAGCAGATAGAGTTGATTCAGAAAAGGATGGATTTTCCACAGTCTCATTAGAAGTCTTTTGTTGATCGACAGAGACGACCTCTGGAGTTTGAGTTTGGAGATCAGGTTTTCCTACGTTTCACACTGAGGTTGGTTAACAGAATGATTAGGAGAGAGGGTAAACTTTCACCGCGGTACGTCAGGCCATTTGAGGTATTGGAGAGACTTGGGATGGTTTCCTATCGGTTGCAGTTACCTCAGAGGTACCAGGCTATGCATGAAATTTTCCATGTTTCTTAGCTTCGACGTTATGTCCTTGAACCGTCTCATGATTTCCAACCTGAGGAAGTTGAGTTGGAGGTGGATGCATCGTTCTAGGAGCAACCTATCCAGATTGTTGACAAAAGTACAAAGGTTCTCCATGGCCGATCTATTCCTCTGGTACGAGTTCTATGGCAGCATAGGAGAGTGTAGGATGAGACTTGGGAGAGGAAGGATGATGTATGATCACAGTGGCCAGAGCTATTCGAGGCTTCTTCTTCTACGTCGCCTCACTAGGAAAATTCTGGGACAAATTTCTTTATGGGGGGAAGTTTGTAAGAACCCAGACCTTCTTTTTAGGTTTGTTTTCCCTTTATGGTCATTTTTGAGAAAAAGATGATTTTGTGGATATTTTTATAGTACACACCATGTACTTCGTGTGTACACACTGTGTACTCAGTTACCACGGGTAGCTGTATATTGGCCATGTGGCGGCCTTGCACATGGCCGTGTGGCGTGACATAGAGACCGCTAAAAGAGGATTATGGAAGAGGAAATTACATTCCATGTACTTATAAAGTACACACCATGTATTTTTTTCATTAAATGCACTGGGGTCGCGTCTGACAGACAAAAGCCCTCATTCTAGGTTTTGTTCTCCGAGTGCGAGAGTACGGCCATGCTTCTTCTATAATCCCCCGAGCCTCCATCCAATCTCTGATTCCACTTCCGTCGATTGCATTGGGACCTCCCTGGTAAGCTCCTCCGGCTGCATTTGATTCATTTTATGATTCCTGCTCTTTCTCAAGTAATAATCTATTGAGTGTTTTAGAATTTTTCATAGATATTCAGCGTTCTAAGGTGATTCAAGCTCTGATACTCAAGTATATTGATCTCCCAACACCGAGGTAGGTGGTTTGTGCCTTTCCGTTTAAATACGTTGAGTTATATGTGCAATTGTGCCCAATACCCTTGAATGGGGTATTGCGTGTTTACCATTTTAGCCCTGATAATGGCCTACTATGCTTGTATGCTTCAGTAGAGGTTATTGGTTTGAGATTAGGGTTAATTTATATGCTTTGGAAATGTGTCCCATGCATGTTATGTTTATGGTTGTTTGGTCTGCTTATCCTGTTAGGCTGCTGTGCCTGTTTCATATGCCTAGCTCTTATAGGATGGAGTGATTTTACTTCAAACATGTTGTTATGCTATAGGTTGTTATCCAAGTACTTCTTGAGGTTTACTTTGGTAGTATTGCATTACTATGGATGTTTTACTTACACAGGACTATGAGAACTTGGTTAGGTAGTCTATAAGGTGGATTTACCATGTGAGATTCCCCAGAGAGTCTTTATTCACTATGGACTATAAGGGGAATTGACCGTGTGAGCTTCCTCAGAGAGACTCTAACTTCTTTAGACTATAAGGGGAATTTCCTGGGTGAGATACATTATAGAGTCTTTATCAAGTATTACTATACATGGAATTTACTGAGAGTGCTTCCACAAAGAGACTTTGTTATATCCTTATGACTGAACCGGAGGGGATAGGCTGTGTGTACTTTCCAGAGGGTTACCGTGGTCTTAGATGCATGCTTTTCTTGATTGGTTGAACCAGAGAGGTTAGGACATAAGTACAGCCTAGAGGGTTATCTTCTTTGATTAGTTGTTTACCTTCTTTTATTAGGTGTTTACTTGCTATGTGATATTTATTGCTTGAACAGTAGGAATGGTTTCTACTGAGTGCTTCCTTGTTTATTATTGATGTTTTTTTCTTGCATGCCATATATATTCATTCACTGTTATCCACATATCATTGGTTGGTTTCCTACTGGGATTTAGTCACACACCATGTTTGGGTCATGATTTTGGGCCCAAACAGATTATATTGCTACATGTATAGATAAGGAAAATCACCCTTTTACTTCAGGAGCTTGATTGTTGTGGAGATGGAGAGCATGGGACCAAGCTATGGCTTGCGATGGTGAGGAGTTTTTTACTTTTTTATTCTTTTTTACCTTGGTTTAGTACTATTGTATTCTATCATTGTGGTTTGTTTGGATGCTTTACTAGACATTTATGTATCATGAATCAATTATATATATGCTCTAGTTTTTTCTTTATCAGTCTTCTGTTGTCTACTTATTGCTTGTCTTACTGCTTCTACCATTGTATATCTCTTTAGTTTCGCTGTGTAATCTGCCAATGAGATCATAGTTTTCCCACTATCACACCAAAAGCCCTCACTTCTAGTCGGTAGCCTCTAGAGTTTGGGAAAATGCACTTGAGGCCATGTTACCAATCGGGTATGGGCCGCCACTGGGTGGATTTAGGAACTGGGATGTTATAATATTGAAAATGGATTTCCATGAAATCCCCATCCTCAGACCTTTACATAGAATCCTCTTTACAATTACATTTTTTTCCTCTTGAAAATTATTTTTCCACTAAAAGAAATTTACATAGCCATTCAAACACCCTTACATAGCTAGTAACATGCAGTATATATCATCACCTACACCTAGAAATCTCCTCGAATTCATACATGGACAATGTGTAGTTGCATGAACATAGTGAAAAACCTACCAAAAAATATAAAACTCTTCCTTTGTATAAACAACAACAACACCAATCTTCTATCTACTACACATGAAATAATTATGAATCACACTCTATAGGGTTCTATGTTACAAGTCAAAATTTATAGTGTGCTGTACATTATAGATGTAGTGTAGTGTTGATAAACCCACAATACTGACAGGGAAACCATGGAAAAATAGTGGAGAGTTACAGAGTTGGAGAGTGTATCTATGGATGGGGATGTTAGTTCAACATGAAATGTTATTCAAATCACATGTTATGAATAGTTATCTCAATTTTAGTTCCCCACATTGAATATGATATTGGGAAATAACATGTTAATAAGTTGTTTTATGATATCCCTAGTTTGAATTTATTTTTGTGCTATTATCCTATGTCATGTATTTCATCAATGAATATTGAACCACACCCAAAACGTTTCTCCCCATGCATGCACTATACCTAATGGATCAATATAGCTTATTAATTTTTCTAACTAGGAATGTTTATATGATTCTTTATTATAGGTCAATGGATTTCTTTTGTAATTCTATAGGTTTGGTGGATAGTGTAACTGACCATGCTCCAATATTTCCTTATTAAGGATATACCATCATTTACTTCAAATTAATCTATAGTATTTTCAAAATTCAATCTCTCCCTTTTAGTTTCAATTAATTTTTATGGAAGATTATTTTTCTTTTTTCGAGAAGTCCTTGAAAACTCCTTATTTTTAAATTTCTTACAATTAAAAATTAAAATAAGTAAATTCTATGAAAAATAATATTTTAATCAAAAATATTAATTATGAGTATATATATATATATTAGACTCATCAATTCCACTATAAATCTTTATTTATCCACAAACCTGAACTCAAGGAGTTTATCACCAAACCACTAATATTATTTATGTCATGTTCATTACAAAAATTCACACCATCTTCACTAGATATATAAATACAATTTTAAATCTTTTTATAAAATAGATGTACATCCCAAGTAATTTAGAAGCCATCTCATTTCAAAAAACACCTCTTAATATAATTTTTTCACTGATTGCATCCATCCACATTCACCACTATTTTATCAAAGAAGGGAGAACCTATAATAATCATGTTTCTCAAGAGATATGATAATATGAAACATATATGTGTCTTAGTGTCATGAACTTTCTACAAACAACGCAACTATAATATAAACTACTAGATGAAATTTTGTCTCTCCAATATGGGAATGGAAACAAGATATTTGAAATGACCCTAACATAAATAAATTATTTAACAATAATTTCAAATAATATTTTTGTGATAATGTCTTTGACATTAGCATGAGAATTGTTCTAAATTTTATAAAAACAATATTTCATCCATATAGAGAAGTTTTATTAACTTGACTAAAATACATGATCAAAATAAGCATTGAGACTTAAAAAAAATAATCATATAACATCCATAAAGAATTAAGTACATAAATTTCATTATATCAAACATATAATAACATTTTCTTTTTATATATTTTCATTATCATCAATTATAATAAAAAATTACATTAATAATACACAATGAGTCATAAATAAATGAATTTCTATAGTTGTTGAATATATGTGTTCCAATAAACTTAAAAATTTATTTTTTTAGTCTTTTAATTTCCTACAATTATCTACTACAATTAAGTTTCTTTGAGAACTTTTTAGAGGTATTAAATATTCTAAATAAAATTTTAGAGGATATATTCTGGATCCATATGGAGACACATGATGTAAAAAAATATGTTTTATGTGGGATTGGTTATAAAAGTATAAAAAAATATAAAAGATTAAGTACAGAATGATCTCAGATTAAAACAGGATTAACTCTGATGAGTATATTATAACAACATGGTTGTTTTCAAAGGACGTATAAGAATAATCACAGGGATAAACAATATTATCACACATTGTTCACTGGGTTTTGGAAGGTTGTAGATATTTATGATATAGGGATTTGACCACAATGAGGGAGGCCAGTATATCTCAGAATATGGTGGAAAACATCCATATAGATAATAAGATTGTTGAACTATATCTATTGGAGAAACTAATATATAAATGGTACATGTGTGATAACTGGATTAGTAATAACTAATTGGAATAATATAATTATTTTATCTTATTAGTAATAAATAGAAGTTATAGTTCTCCAATAGAGTAGGTTTATGATCTAAAAATGTAAATGATTTCCATTGTTTCTTTTTGTGAGTGGGTTCTTTCATTATTCTACTATTTTTCCTTTTTGAACAACTAATGGTGATGAAGGGTATTTTGAAATAGTTATTATATCCTAGTCCCTTTATCCAATCATTGTAACTAGAGGATTCCAAATTCATGAACATCCTTCATTGTTCTATATGTGAGGTTTTGAATGGACATCAAAAACAAAAAAATGTTGTATTGGATTATGTTTATAGACATATGGATATTCTTACCATAGTGTTTTCATTTTAATTAGGAGTTATTAATTTTGTTCGAATATCATGGGAAGAAGGAATAGATTGGATGGATATGTTTGATAATTTTGACATCAAATTATGTATAATGGATATATAGAGTATATGGGTAATATATAGGTTGTGTAGGAACCCCCATTTCCTTTCTGACATGTGTTGTCCCCTCTCTAGGAGCCCACCCACAAGCCAGAATGTGTCATCAGACTAATCAATACACCTACTAGCTGAAACATGTTCTTTCCTTTGTTCTTTTTTACTCTCTCCAAAAAATCCTATAAAACATCATAAGAGGTCACCCATCCAGATAGTACTCTAAGACAAACATGACTAACTATAGAGTACTAATCTAATAGGCTCCTGAAAATAATGTCTCACCTTATTGACATTTATAGTAATATTGATCCTTAGACAATTTAACATTATGGGGTGTTACATTCACCCCCATAGAATAATATATTCATCATACACCCTATTTTTCAACCAAGGTAGTTCCACCACACTTCCTTCTAGGGTTATATTCTAATACCACTATAACAACGGGGACCCTCTAACAACACATTCACCACTTCTTAATATGGTGGTTGGGTTTTGAACTTCTTGAAATCACCAATTTCCCCAAAAACATGTGGTCTTATACCTAGGGACCACCCACCCACTTGAATGTACCATAATACTAATTAACACCTACACAAGAAAACACAAGTACTTTCGATGTGTTTTTTCCTCAATCGCAAAAAAACCTATGGAACATCCCATGAGGTCACCTTTTGATGGAAACTACCCCAGTCCATGAATTTTTATCTGTGGATTTATAATCATGTAGGATCCAAAATAAAAATATAAAATTTTGTGACATAAGTGTTAAAATTTAGTCTTTTAACCCTTTAAAAATCTATAGTGTTAAAATATATATAAGAATAATATTGATATTATTATTAAGGGTTTCAAAATATAATATATAAAAAAAGAAAAAATGGAAAAAACTAGAATGAAAAACATGATGGTTGTTATAAATAAATTAGCCCGAAATTTGGAATCTAGTATTTGTGAGGTGAATCAAACTATGAAATTTATGGGGATTTTTTTGAACATTTATGATAATCCATATATATAAAAATTTCTTGTGATACTATATTTTTAGTATTAAAATTAAAAATAAGGAATGTATATAGTTAAGTTAATGACATGAATATGTTTAGTGTCCAAATAATATAAAGGAATGTTTATATCATTGAAGGAATATGATAAATTATCCATATATAAGTGATTTTTGAATATTGGAATATGATGGTTGCTACCCATTGTAAATCCATGTGAATGACTGACTTGGTATTGGATGATATCAGAGATCTTGTTCTGAATAAAATTATATATGATAAGTGTAAGTTCTCAATCAATGTTATTATATCAATTAGAGGTGTAGTGGGTGAATCAGTTATACTGTTTTTTCTTTTATGTTTCTCTTCAATTGAATAAACCTTAAACTCCTGTTAAGGATTTTAAATCCCTATATAAAACAATTCAAACAGACATCCATGCGAACACAAAGATTTACATGTTTCACTATTCAATAAGAATAGCTATGTCCTTGGTATGGTTTGGGGATAATAAAATACCATCCAATACACTAGAAAACAATCCTTGGATTATAATGAATAAGATACACCATTTCAATCATGTGGGACATTGTAAACAATACTCAATTGTGTGTGAAATTTCTTATCTCAAATACGGGAAAGCAATATCTATGTAACAACTCATGTTACCTGTGCTTATTTTCAATTCAACAAAAATATTCAATTGAAATAAAATTATTCAATTTCTTACCTAGAGGAAATGTAATAACCTCCTAGAAATTTTTATGAAAACTCAGTCCGATTTTCCGAGTCTGATTCCTTAGTGTACGATTCTCCATGATACAATTCTTTCAGTACTATTTTCTAATAGAATACAATAGAAATGAATCAGTACCACATTAATTCTTGATCCCAATAAAAATAGTATGATTTTCCTTTGTGTGAGAATCCCAATATGGAAACACCAAATATGATTAGTCCATCTCAATACATTGATTAGCCGAACACAAATTTCACTTCTCCAACAAAAACTGTTCAACAAAAACTCAATACAAAAAACCTCTTATTCTCCCTCTGAAACACAGTGGTTCTCTCTCATAAATAGTAGATGAGTCCTAATAAATGTATATTGTGATTTTATCCTTTTATAGGTGACCATAATGATTCCTTTTCAGAAATCACAAAATATTTCCCTCTCACCCAAATTCACATGAAATACAATTTTCCCGAAAATCTAGGGATGCATTTTGACTTCATCAAATCTTCTTGATGCTTATTCATACTTCGTCTCCTTCTTTGGACATTAAATTGAATAACCTGACCACCATCATTTGAGGAGTAATATTTTAATTAAAGAGGTCAATATTATTAAAAAAAATTCTTTGCACCATTTGAATACATGAAGGAAAAAAATCAAAATACACTTTAAAATCCAATCTCCCCCTTAACAATACATCAATATCTTCTCCGTAGAAATTCTATTGACCCAATTGATGAACAATGAAACAACTCAATTCTGATGACATGGCTCTTGAACCAAATTAAATAAAAATTTATTCTCCTCCTCTTCTATTGACCCATTTGAAAAATCACATAAAGAGGTAACAAATAAATTCGACTCTTGAACAACTTGATGAAGAGATTTGAAAACATTACAGAGTTCATCTATCACTTCCTTTAGTAATAGAAAATTTCACCAACCATGTTTATTTTCAACTCATCCTTATTATGATTGTCCAGGGTATGATCTTTTCTGAGTATGATTGGCATGGATATGATCATTTCTAGATTCGGTCATTTTTCTCCTAAGGCTGTGTATGATCATCATGCGTACAAAACATTTATAGCCTTCATGATGGATAATCAAATGCAATAGTAAATCAGAACCACCTCTTCACTTGGTGCCACCTCGTAAATTGGCTCTACCTCTTCAATCGACACCACCTCTTTAATCGACATCACCTATTCATTCGGCACCACCTCTTACTCTTCTTTCACCCAGATATGAAATTTTTGAAAAAAATAGGTACAACCTCTTTCTCTCTTTCACCCGGTTATGATTAATCTAGGTATGATACCTTTTCGATCGATATCATCTCTTCTACTCCCCTTTTCTTTCATCACTCTTACATCACATGTTTTCAATTCAACTTTTTTATTTATGAGTATTAAAAAATAAAAAAGCATCATCATATTTAATTATTTCTAATCACACTGACCCCAATTTTCCATTAAAACAATCACTTATTTCATATCATATTTATAGTGAATACAATGAATATTTACACCCAACATGATGTATTCAATTTCATTCCAAACATGAAATGAGTCCGATAATAGAAAATTCCTCATTATAATCATATCCTCTTCTATACCCATGGTGAGTATGATTATTTTGAAAACATGAGTCCGATTATTTCAAAAACATAGTTCAGTGCGATTCCCACCAAATTCGAAGTTATTCAGAATTTCTTTCTTATTTCACAACAAGACCAATCACCCATAAACAAATTTCTGATTACAATGGGGAATTCATTTCCAATATTTTCTCACCCATACATCATCTTTCTCAAAATAATTTCTTTCATTATAAAACTGATTGATTGACAAACGATAAAATCAAAACAAAACTTGGGCCTAATAATCCTCACCCTTGTATTTTTTGTCAATACCCACTTAAATTACTTCAACCACATTAAAAAAACCATACTCACTTTTTTTCTCCCAATTCCTTTCTTGCTCCCCCTATTTAGTTTTTCTCTCCCCCTTTCTCTTATATCTCCCCCTTATTGAAAATCAAATTGAAAGGGGATATCATGAAATGTTTCTCCATTATTAAAAAATGATCACCATTTTTATGGTTTAGAACATTTATTCAACATATGTAACACATGAGTTTATTAAAAAAATAACCTTTAACTAAACAACACTAAGTCTATATGGACAAACACAATGTAGAAAACAAGAGTGTATAATATAGGTGATCAATCTTGTCTACAACACAGTATTCATGTAATAACATTTTCATTTTTCCTCATATATTCATATGATTGGGGAAATACTTGAATGATTTTTTTCATGATAAAAGTAACCTACACATATCTCAAAAAACACATCATAATGTTCAGGATAAAAAAACAAAAGTGTTCAAAACCTCATATTGTTCACAACCTCATCACTTTATTTTGTAAGAATAGTAAGAGGTCTATAAACTCTACCTTCCTTTTTCCAAATACTTATATTCCGTCAAAGTTAGAACAACTATAAAAATATTTTTAGAGAATAATTAGGAACCTCTATTGTTTCATAAAATCATTAATCAGACTGATATTCCACTCTCAATCATTCATTTTTCTTCTTTTTCTTATATATTTCATTGGATGTTATTTCTTCCTTATGTCCATACTTCATATATTTTGTAACAACTTTTTTCATATATTTGTATTCTTATTATAATGATGTCTATTTTTCTTCCTCTTTACAAACTTTTTTGTAACAATCAGTTTTAATATTTTTCTCATGCTTGTCTTTTGTTCTGGAAAGATAGTTGGACAATTTTTGATATCATGCTTCTCTTGATCATATCCAAAATCTATTGATAAATTTTTGTAAAAATTTCTTATTTATTCAAAATTATGTTTATTTCTATCTTATTTAACAATATTTTGTACTTCCTCCAATTTCCTATCCACGTCAATGGGTTCTGGTCTGACAACTAAGAACTCTTTTTTTAAAACATCGGAAATCTATCTATCTTAATTTCCAAAACATCCATCTTCACAGAATTGTTTAGAAACATTTTTTGTTCTAGTAACAAAACAATAAATACTTTCACAAGGTTTCAAGGTTGTTCACATATGTAAAAAATATTTTCCAAAGGTTGGAGTCAATTTTTATCATTATTCTATCCATTTTATGTTTCTTCACAACAACCTTCTCCTAATTCATTATTGGTGTAGATTGACTCCCCCTCAAAGTTTTCCTTTCATGTCCTATAGAGTAATAGAAATTTTGTTCGTTGATCCAACACATGTTTTCCAAATATCTAAATCCACCAAAACACTATATTTATCCATATAAATAGTATTTGTCTCTAAAACTTCCATACTGATTGGACTTCTGAATACATTTCTCATCAAATATATTTTCTTTCTTTCCTGAGCCACAAAATATTTTTCATCAATTAGATTCAATATTTTAATTTCAGATTTTTCAAAACCATAAGTATTGGAAACCCTTCCACATTCAAAATGATTCAAAACATTTTTATACTTGAGATTCTTCCATAATTTTTAATTTTCACCTTTATTGGTTTTGGCTACATATATGACATTCCCAGATTTCTTTTTTTCACAAAAAACTATATCTTTATTCTCAACCTTTGAAGGTATATATTGTTGAACCATCTCTAGTTTCTCATTTAGACAAATTTCAAAAACATCGGTGTTTTATTTTTGGAATCTTGTATTTTTCAATTCATATTTAGAATGTTTTTTTGGACAAGGTCCAACTCTTCCTATTTCTCCTATAGCTTCACTTCCAGATTCATATAATGATTCTTTTCTTATTAAGTATATTTATTTAAATCATAAATCACTTTTATCAACCTTTCTTTCTCACTAGAAAAAAAATTCTTCATTTCTTGGTGAGGAACATTCATCTTCCAACTTTTTATTTTTCTTTTCAAGTCATCTGATATTTCTCATGTGTTCTTTAAACTCTTATTTCAAATACATTTCAAGTTGAGTTTCTTCTTCATCATAACTTCTACTACCAAATTCATTATCATTCATATTTGAAATAAATATATTTTCCCCAGTATGATCAATATATTTTTTAGATTCAACTTCACTTTCATCAACTTCTTTCAGAGAAGCTACATTCACTAGTAGAAAAATTTTCTTCATTAAATATTGCAATAAACATGTTCTCTTAATCATAGTTTGTGATCTCCTCACAACAATCATCCTTAGAAAAAATGATTCTCCATTTTTTTGATACATTCTTCTATTACATCTTGAGATAAAAAATTTTATCACCCTTTTTCTTCCATGATCTTCTTGGCCTTTATTCCCCTTCTTCACTTTCTTCTTCATCACTCTATTCTTCAATACCTCTTCGAGGATAAATTCAAATAAATTGAACAACAAATACATATCCAAATTTTTTTTAATGGAAGTATCCCTTTATAACTTCGTGTATCTATTTTAATATTTTTATAAAACAAGCATGAAATAGTATCATTATTTTTACATAACTAGTTTTCAAAAATAATTTTTTCCATCTTATTCTTATTTAAAAATCCATTTTGTATTTTCTTTATTGACAACATTGAAATAAATTTCTCTATAAACTTTTTTTTACTTCATTATCATTTTAACTTATTATTTCATACGTAATGAGAGTACTATGAAAATCATCTAGACACAATGTTCATTTATCTCTATCTTATAAGGAGGAAAATTTTAGATCAAATGTTTCTGGTAATAATCCCAAGATCTTATCAACAGTAGTATAATGTTATATCTTTTCACTAAGAAATTTTATAGGGAATGTAATGTCATTTTCACTCTTAATGAATTCCTCAATAGATTCATGCTCACCCATCATGAGATCGTCGTACTTCAATTCAAATATTTGTATCCTTACCTTATTTACTTTTTATATTTCCTTCTTAAATGTTGTTCAGATTATCATAGATTTCTTTGGCAGTGGAAACTCCATTTCTCCTTAGAAACTCACTTTTATAAAGTGATAAGATTAATGAATTCCTGTCTCTTCCATCATTCTCAATATTTTTCTTATCATACTTTGTGAGAGAAAAATTCTCAATAGAAGTAGGGAAACCATCTGTAACAGGTATTGAAACATCATACCAAAGAGACTTAATATATGGAACTATTCATTCATTATAGATATGATAATTCATATAAATTAATATTGGAATCCTCTTAATGTTCACACAGCTCAAATTCTCCACAACAACTTCTTCTTAAAATTATTTAGCAAGTAAATGAGAAAAGGAATCCTCACTCTAATACCAATTATAAGTGCCCAGTCAGTGTGATTGTATCACTGAGTGGGGTAGGGGTGAATCCATGATACTCTTTTTTATTTTATGTTTCTTTTCAATTTAAACAACCTTTTCCTCATGTTAAAATTTCAATTCCCTGTTGAATACAATTCAAACACACATCCACAAGAACACAAATATTTACAAGGTTCAATATCCAATAATAATAGATAGGTTCTTTTTATGGTTTGGAGATAATCAAATACCATATAGTCCACTGTAAAACAATACTTGGATTAAAACGAGTAGGATACACCCTATCACTCATGTAGCACTTTCTAAACAAACCAAAAGTGCATGTGAACCCTCATTGCACAAATATGGATAAAAAAATATGTGTAACAACTCATGTTACCTAGTATTATTTTAAATTCAAAAAATATATTCAATTGAAATAAAATTCTTCAATTTATTACCCAAAATAATGGTAAGAACCTCCTTGACTTTCTTATGAAAACTCAGTCCAATTTGGAAATTTAGATTCCTCTGAGTATGATTCTCCTTGATACAATTCTTTTAGTCCAATTTTCTAATAGAATAAAATAAAAATGAATCAGAGCCACATAAATTATTGAGCTTGATAAACATAGTATGATTCATCCTTAGTTCGAGAAACCCCATAATGAAGTCTTGAATCTGACTAATCCATCCCAAAATGATGATCAGCTGAATAAAAATTTCAGTTCTCCGTTAAAACCTCTTCTACAAAAACGATTTAATAAAAACATCTTATTATCTATCTTAAACTCATAGCTTCTCCTTCATGAATTTTACATTAGTCATCATAAAATTATGGTGTACTTTTCACCTTTTATGGGTTACCCAAATAATGATTTGACAGAAATCCCAAAATATTTCTCGCACGCACAAATTCTCAAATATTCCAATTTTCCCTAGAATCTATATATGCATTTTGAATTCCTCAAATATTCTCAATTATTCTTAAAAATTCAACTCCTACTATGGACCTTCATTTGAATCACCAGACTGACTTTAATTTCCATGTCTGATTTCAATTACTAAGCCTGATTTTTTTTTCAAAACAATTCTCCATACCAATTGAATACATGAATGATGAAAATCAAAATTCTCATTGAAATTTAATCTCCCCGTCTAAAATACTATCACGACCCGTCCCCTGGGGCCCATTCCATGACTACCCCAAGCCCATCTTCCATAGTCCATGGGCTGATGACTAGCACCGAAAGGTGTATTCCGTAAAACCGGGAAGGCATTGCCTTTATGACCTATAAGCACACGCAACAAGAACACAAAAAGATACGAATACGAGTAAACTGAATAGTAAAAGAGTGAGTACAGTATGTAAAAGGGGTCATAATACAAGCCCAACTAGAATGTACAATAAAAATTGAAAGTACAAGTAAACTAGAACAGCTCCTATGAAAACCTTCCAAGGATCCTACCTGAAGGGTAGGTACTGCTCTCGAATGGTCATCTCTACAGTACGCCCTGTCTAAGGTCCACCTCTAAGCTACCTCCAGTCCTGATACTCTCTTCCTCAGTCAGCATTGTCTGTCGTCTGCACCAAACACAACGAGTTACGGGCATAGCCCGTGCAGGGGTGAGTATAAAGATACTGAGTAGGGACCCTGAGACCCTAAAGGTCTCACAAAATCCACAAAGGATAAACCAAAAAGCATGAAAACAACTTAAAACCACACTTAGGTATATTCCCATACATATACATAAGTTATAATGTAAACCCATCTCAATCATGAGGAAACAAAAGGACAAACTCATTATCCCAAAGCTCTACTGTTCCACAAAAGAAGGAATACCACGAAGGTAAGTACCACACAGGTACACCGTCCAGAAGAATACCACCAAGGTATTACCACGAAGGAAAGTACCACAAGGTACAGACTCAGCTCACACTAGGTATATCTTAGATATAGTAGTAGAGATGATTAGATGTAACTACTAAATCATCTTACTCGGTTAAGAGGCAGACCCACGATGGATCCTAAATCAAAGACCCACACTGAATCCTAGTACATCATCAGACCCACACAGGATCCTAGTATAGAATCAGGCCCACACATGATGCTAGTACATCATGAGACCCACACAGGATCCTAGTACATCATTAGACCCACACAGAAACCTAGTACATCATCAGACCCACACAGGATCCTAGTACATCGTCAGACCCACATAAGAACCTTGTACATCGTCAGACCCCCACAGGATCCTACTACATCATCAAACCCACATAGGATCCTAGAACTGCAGACCCACTAAGGGTCCTAGAGTAGTCTGTATGGATTCCTAGATAGGATCCATGTGGGAACCTCAATCATATACCCACGAATGATCCCTTTCTCATGTCAAAACCAACTACAGGATTCCCTCACTAAGCTTGCTCGTCTTCGGGAGGGTCTACTCCTCAAGACACTGGTCGATACACCAATATCCCTAAAGTCCCATGAATAATTATTCCAATGGATCGCCACTTCATAGAGGTCTCAACGAAATAGATGTTTCCCCAATCAGACGCTTGGTCTGTAAGTTATTAGTCTTTTAGTCTAGAGGGCTAGGTTGGATATGTGCTCGATCTAACTTGGACGTACCCTAACTTTATCCAAATCTAATGTGTGGTATAACAAAGGGACTTTCTCGCTCCAAGGTTTCTAGCGCCGTAGATGGTTCGCCAAACAGACGCCCGGTGCCAATGTTATGGCCAATAAAGAGAAAATGGGTTGAAGCTGGCCCGGGTTTGGTCCGACCCGGTCGGACCGACCCAGCCCGACTCGACCTGGGACGACCCCACCTAGTTCAGGTCAACCCAGCCTATTGGGTCCGGCCCGACCTAGTGGGTCTATCCCAGCATGCGCTGGTCGGCCCGGCCTGAGCGGCCCTCCTGGGTGGTGGCCCATGGTGCAGTGGGGCGGCCGCGGTGCGGCGCGGGGGCCGTGGGGCAGTGCGTGGCCCGTGGGGCGGTGCAGGGGCTACGGGGCGGCGCATGGGCCGTGGGCCAGAGAGGGGGCCATGGGGGAGCACACGGGATGTGGGCGGTGTGGGGACCGTGGCGTGGCGCGCGGACTGCGGTGCGATGCGATGGATGCGTGGTGGTGCGGGGGCCGCTGGGTGGTGTGAGGGAAGTGTTGCGGCATGGGACGGGGGGCCACGGTGCGGCGGGGCAGCCTCGGTTCCGTCAGTGCCTTCATCATGGCCGACGGTGTGCCAATCTTCGTATCCGAGTCCCACCGGTTCCATTCGCCAGCACCAGTCGCCGGCTTCTTCCATTGCGAGGAACACAACAAAAACATCAAGAAAATGCGGAGAGGTCGGGCCATTTTCGTTGGCCCGCATCCTCCGTGTTAGGGTGGTAGAAAGAAGCTTAATAAATCTTGTATTTAAAACTTCAAACCCTACAACCTCCGACAATGATTATTCCCAAACCCGTAAAAATAAATCATCTACGGATCAACTAGTAAAAGAGTTGATCCGCGTTCTTTGTTTAGAAGGGAAGAACATGGGAATCCATAATCACACATAATTAAACCCCTAACTTTTTCGTTCATTGGTGTTGGAATGAGGAAGAAGTTGAAGATGCCAATGTTCATCATGCCCGCCACACGCCTCCAATCCCGGGCTCATGTGTTGTCCTTTTTCTTGACTCCGAAGAACGTTCTTCTATGGTGTTCTTCATTTGGAGGAGAATTTCATTGTTGGATAAGTTTTTCATTGGGAGGTGTTCTTCATCGGAGAAGTTTAGTCCTCCCAAAATCTCTCTCATCCTTCTTTTCCCACAAAATGAAAGAGGTACAAATATAACATAAGTTAAAAATATTCATTATGTTGGCACAATTAAAATGCTGAAACATTTCATTAATTGTTAGATGGCTCCCACAATTAAATTGGGAGTTGGAATAATTAATTTAGAGGTAACCTAGGGTCACACCCCCTCATTAAAGAGGGAGTTCAAGAGTCAGGAGGTCCCCACCATTGAATTCAAATCAGGGGTTTTAGTTCGGTTGGTCCCCACATCCATAATCCATGTAGCTAGGTTTCAATAATAAAAATAGAATCTTAAAATAATTTTATTTTTATTTTCCCATGAAAAGGGGAAAAAAATATTTCACCATCAAATTACTACGGTCGAGGTGAAGGTCTCCACAAGTGAATATCGGCACTGCGTGTTCAACTGTACCCTCAGATTTCAATTCCGATCACCAGTTCAAAATATACAAAATCCTGCTCGTATGTTTACTGAACATACCTAAAAAAAGTTCAAAAATTCATTCTGGGCACACCGGGCCTTGGAATCACACTCCATCAATTTTCGCGGACTCGTAAAATTCCCATATATTTGAAAAAAAAATTACTTGGAAATTCTGGGTCTTTACATTCACCACACCTCAGGGATTTGCGTCCCCGAAATCCACATCACAAAACTAGGATAGAAATTGGGGGTACTGAGCATTAATATGAGCCTCCCACTCCCATGTGCTCTCATAGAGGTCCGTGTGCTGCCAGCGAACGCACAACATAGGTATCGAATTCCCATGAAGGACTCGCTCTTGTCGATCCTCAATATCCACTGAAACCTCCGAAAACTTCGCACCATCATCGATGTCCAGCTCACCGTGGTCGATGATGTGAGATGAGTCTTTCACGTATCTCCTCAGCTGGGATACATGGAAGACGTCTTGCACTAGTGCAACTGAGGGGGAAGTTCTAGGCGGTAAGACACCTCACCAACTCTGCTGAGGACCTTAAAGGGTTTGATGAAACTCGGAGAAAACTTGCATCCTCGACCAAATCTTCACAATCCATTTCAGGGTGAGACCCGTAGAAAGGCGTGGTCACCATCCTAGAATTCTAGAGGTCTCTGTATCCTATCGGCATAAGAATATTTCATGATATGTGCAGTCTTCATCCACTCCTGGATGATCTTCACCTTCTCCGTGGTAGCCCGTACCATCTCTGGTCCCAAAAGTACTGGCTCTCATAGGTCATTCCAGCACAAAGGCAATCTTCAAGATCCGTCGTACAACGCCTTAAAAGGTTACATCCTAATGGTGGAGTGATGGCTATTGTTGTATGAAAAATACACTAAAGGCAAGTGATCCTCCCAGCTGCGACCAAAGTCGAGGAAGCAAGCGCACAAAAAGTCCTCAAGGGTCTATATAGTACGCTAAGTCTGACCATCCGTCTGGGGATGGAGGGCGGTGCTAAAATGAAGTTGTTCCCCGAAAGCCTCCTACAACGCCTTCCATAGCTGGGAAGTGAAACGTGAATCATGATTGGAGAAAATTGTTGAAGGTACTCCATGTAGCTACACAATCTCCTGCAAATAGAGGTGTCTCAAGCTCTCTACTAAAGCCTGCTCTCTGATCAGTTGGAAATGGGCCGACTTCGTGAGTCAGCCGACGATCACCCAAATAGAATCATGACCTCTGGTGTAGGTGGAATTCATGTCACATAGTCCATGGATATCCCATCCCACATCTACTCTGGGACCTTTAAAGGCTGAACCAAGCCTGCTGGTACCTGATTCTCTATCTTCACTTGCTGACAAGTGAGGCACCGAGAGAAAAACTCTGCTAGAACTTTCCTCATTCCCGACCACCAGTGCTGTCATCGGAGGTCTCGGTACATCTTCACCACTCCTGTATATACCTCTAGAGGGGGTTTGTAGAACTCCCTCAACACATCCTCCCAAAGTGACACTGGGACCATGGTACATCCTCTGAAGAGGATGACGTGCTCCCCACCTTCATAAAATCCATCATGTGTCTTTCCTGTGGATATCCAAGCACGTCGTGCCTTGCAGTCAGTGTCCCCACGCTATGGCTCTCTGACTCACTAGAAAATTGGGGGAGGGACTGTAAGAGACTGAAGAAAAGCTACTGCATCCCAATCAACAAAGGATATCTGAAAAGCGGCCAGCTACTTCATCACCTCACATAGTAGTTGTATACTAGATCTCCTGCTAAGTGAATCTGCCACAACGTTTCCCTTCACAGGAGTATAGACTATCTCAAAGTCATAGTCATAGAGGAACTCAATCAAACGTTGTTGCCTCATGTTCTGGTCATTCAGAGAGAAGATATACCTAAGACTCTTGTGATCCGTGTAGACTATAAAACACTTGCCCATCAAGTAATGTCCCCTCATCTTTAAGGCGAAGACCAATGCTGCTTACTCCAGAACATGGGTAGCGTAGTTCTGCTCATGCTGTCTCAGCTGTCGTGAACCATAAGCTATCACTACTCGCTCTTGCATCAGGATGCATCTGATCCAGGTCCCTGATGACTCATAGTAGTCTACGTACCCTACTCCCTCCTATGGTAGTCTCATGATGGGGGCACTAGTCAGCCTCAACCTCATATTTCGAAAACTCCACTGACATCTCTCTAAACACATGAAGGGTTTCCCCTTCTTCGTCAATGCCAATAAAGGTGCTGCAACTTTGGATAAATCTGGTACCAATCTCTGGTAGTATCTGGCCAAACCTAGGAAACTTCGTACCTCCGTCATACTCCTGGGTGGTTCCAAATAAACTACCTCCTCAATCTTCACTAGATCCACTGCAACTCCAGCCTCCGATATGACATGTCCCAGAAAGTGAAATTATCGTATCAAAAACTATCACATCAAGAGCTTACCATAAACATGGTGCTCTCAGAGTGTGTCCAATACTACCTGAAAATGATAGGCATGATCCTCCTCGGTATATGAGTATATTAGAATGTCATCAATGAATACCACCAAAAAGCGATCTATGTATGGTTAAAAGATCATGTTCATGAGTCACATAAACACTGTTGGGGTGTTGGTCATGCCGAAAGGCATAACCATGAACTCATAATGGTCGTACTGACATATGAAAGTCGTGTTCTGGACGTCCTCATCTCGCACCTTGATCTATTTATAGCCCGATTTGAGGTCTATCGTCAAGAACCGCCATGCTCCCTTTAGTCGATCAAAGAGGTATTCAATCCTTGGGAGTGGGTACTTGTTCATCACAGTCACCTGGTTCAGGCGCCGATTGTCTACACAAACCTCAAGAACCCATCTGCCTTTTTGGTGAAAAAAATTGGTGATTCCCAAGGAGACACACTGGTCCGAATGAATTCTTTCCTCTACAAGTCCTCCTATTATACCCGTACCTCACGAAGATCTACAGGAGCAATCCTATATGCTGGTGTAGACATCGGTTCCATCCTAGGGTACAAGTCAATGTAAAATTACATCTCTCTGCAAAGAGGTTGACCCAAAACATCATCAGAGAAGACATCCGCATACTGGTCCACCACAACAGGATGACTCAGACTCTCCATATCAACTGCTCCAATGGTAAGGTTAGCAAACTGATGAGTGATCTATTACACTCTCCTCTAGGTAAGTCCATCATGTTCTACAAAGGCACCCTTCTAGATAGTGATGGTAAACCCAGTCCCATCCATTCGGACAAACCTCACTTTGTTCCTAATATAGTCGATCTGAGCATGGACTATAGATAAATAGTACATACCCAAGATGATGTTGTAAGGAAATGATGCTGCTACTAGGAGATCCCATCCAATGCTCTAGCCTCCTATATTAAGCTCACACTACCAAATACAGTGTGTAATCATCGAATCCTCTCTTATATGAGTCTCTAGCTGTAAGGATTGAGCCAATGGCACCGTCGGAATCTCTGAGCTCTGAATGAGGGAAGTGGTAATAAAATAATGACTGAAACCTCTGTCTATAAGTACTACAACTATGGTGGAATAGGCACAGATCATACCTTGTATCATCTCTAGAGCACCATTGTCATAGGCCTCAGATTCCTGGAGTTAAGCACTCCCCTGTGGACCTCCTTGGTTGAACCAATGTCTCTTCTTGGGCGGTCCTTTGATAGTCTGCTGATCATCCGCATGGAGGGTCAGACAATCATGATCCATGTGACCATTCCCACTGCATGTGTAACAATGAATATTCCTCGCATGACATGCTCTGTCTCCTGTGCCCCGCACAACTGACCCCGAATACTGCGGTTTTCAACTTGTAGGTTTGGTCCTCTTGGACCTCTGTGACATCTATCTACTACCAGTTGCATAAGACTCTTCTATGTGTCATCCGATGGTGTGTCTTGCTACCGGTGACTGCTCATCAAAAAACTCTCCACTAAGAGGGATCACTCTAACACCCTCGCCTGCGTCAGGATGCTAAGAGAAATCTGTGATGCCTTGATCTATTTCCTGAGTCCCTAATCCAAGGTCCAGGCCCTGAAGAATGGGTCCCGCACCATATCAGTGGAGTAGGGTTAGAGGTTGGTGAACCTAGATGAGTACTGAGCCACAGTCTTGCTGCCCTGCTGTAGATTAAGAAGCTCCAATATATGCATTGCACGAAGAGTCGCTGGGAAAAACTCTGAACAAAACAGGCTCTCAAAGTCTTCCTAGAAAAGCGTCACCTCTTCGTGAACCTATAGCATCATGCTCCACCATCTTCCTGCTTCTTCCCGTAGAAGATTGGTGGTAAGGATCACCATAAGATCAGCTGGTGTCCCTACTAATCAGAAGACTCTCACTATGGCCTCCATCCAATCCTCAGCCTCTTGTGGGTCTGCCTCTCCACTGAACCGGGGTGGCCTATAGCACTGGTACTCGTGCAACGCACTCCAGCGGCATGCACCCGATGCTGCTAGGGATGGTGGAAATTGTGGCCCAACGGGTAATGGTACCACTGGTGCCTCAATCGGAAGAGGGACCTTCACTGAGGCCTCATCTATCGGTGGGCTATCAGTGCGTACTATATCGGGAGCCCTAGATTCCTATTTGCGTGGAGGCATCCTGAAAAGAAACAGTTGCGCCATGTTCAAAAAATTATACCTGGTGAGCTGACTCAAAGATATCACAAATAAATCTCTTGACAACAAACACGCAAGAATTGTTTTCATGCACTGAGTCAGAAAATCAAAATTTAGGGTCCTAGTGTATGGATATGTCAGTTGTTGTACCAACACTGGATTCTCTAAACTGATAACCACACTTACAACACTTAAAAATATTGTCGTTAAAAAGATCAGACTCCTATGTTATATGGTAGAAATGACTCCTCTGATACCAATTTTTCACGACCCATCCCCAGAGGTTTGTGTTGTGACTACCCAAATCCCGCCTTCCATAGGCCAGGGGCTGGCGACTAGCACCGAAAGGCGTATTCCAAAAAACAGGGAAGAAATTTCCTTTAAAACATGTAAACACATGCAGCCAAGCACACAACAGGATACAAACACGAGTAAACTGAATAGTGAAAGAGTGAGTACAGTAAGTAAAAGGGGCCAGAGTACAAGCCCAATAGGAAAGTACAAATAAACTCGAACCACTCCTATGAACACTCGCCAAGGATCCTACCTGAAGGGTAGGTACAACTCTTGAACGGTCATCTCTGGGGTTTGCCTCGTCTAAGGTCCACCTCCGAGCTACCTCTAGTCCTGATACTCTCATCCTTAGTAATCGTTGTCTGTGGGCTGCACGAAACACAATGAGGTGCGGGCATAGCCCGTGTAAGGGTAAGTATAACGATACTCAGTAGGGACCCCGAGACCCTGAAGGTCTCACAATGTCCACAAAGGATAAACCACAATGCATGAAAAAAATGACAACCCTACTTATGAATATGACCATACATATACCTAAGTTATCAAGTAAACCCATCTCAATCATGAGGACACACAAGGCCCAACTCATTAACCCAATGCTCAACCGGTCCACAAAGGCAGGAATACCATGAAGGTAAGTACCACACAGGTACGCCACACAGAAGAATACCACCATGGTATTATGATGAAGGAAATTACCACAAGGTATAATCTCATCTCACACAATGTATACCTTAGATACAGTAGTAGAGATGATTATATGTAACTATTGAATTGTCTTACTCTGTTAAGATGAAGTACCACGAAGGATCTTAAATCACAGACCCTTACAGGATTCTAGTACATCATCAGATCCACACAAGATCCTAGTACAGCATCAGACCCACACAAGATCCTAGTAAATCGCCAGACCCACACAGTATTCTAGTACATCGTCAGACCCACACAGAATCTGAGTACATCGTCAGACCCACACAGGATCCTAGAACATCGTCAGACCCACATAGGATCCTAGTACATTGTCAGACCCACAAAGGATCCTATTAGAGAAGACTTACTAAGGGAACTAGATTACTCCCTCATGGATTCCTATAGTGAATCCATGTGGGAAACTCAATCACAAACCCACGAAGGATCCCTTTCTCATGTCACAACCAGCTACAGGGTTACCGCACTAAGCTTTCTCATCTCTAGGAGGGTCCACTCCCCAAGACACTGTTCGATACTACAACTACAAAAAATTCCCATGAAGAAGTATTCCAAAGGACCGCCATGTCATAGGGGTCTCAACATAACAGACGGTTCATCAATCGGATGCATGGTCTATAAGTTATTGTCCTTTTAGTCGCGAGGGCCCGATTGGATTCATGCTCGATCCAACCTGACCGTACACAATCTTTATCCAAATATCAAGAGGGTTCTATCAAAGGGACCTTCTTGATCTAAGGTTTCTAGTGTCGTAGATGATTCTCCAAATGGACGCCTGATGCCAATGTTATGACAGATAGAGCGAAAATAGGTCGAAGCTGGCTTAGGTCTCGGCCGACCCGGTTGAACCGACCTGGCTCGATGGGTCCCGCCCAGCCCGCGCTGGGTGGCCCTGCCTAAGCGTCCTGGCCTGGACAGCGGCCCACAAAGTGGCAGGGTGGCCGCGGGGTGACGCGAGGGCCGTGGTGCGGCGCGGGGGCCGCGTGGCGGTGAAGGAGAAACATGGTGGCGCGTGGTCCACTAGGAAGCACAGGGGTTCGCAGTATTGTGCGGGGGCCGCAGGGCAGCGCGTGGGCCACATGGTAGAGCAGGGTGGCATGGGGGCCGCGGTGGCTGCCGCGGGGATGTGGTGTGGCTGTGGTTGTGCCGTCGCCTTCATCGTGGCCAGCAGTTTGCCCACCGCCGTATCCGAATCCCACCGGTTCCATTCCCTTACACCAGTTGCCTCCTTCTTCCACTGAAAGGAACACAACGAAAACCTCAAGAAAATGTGAAGAGGTCAGGCCATGTTCGTTTGGGCCACACCCTCAGCATTAGTGTGGTAGCTAGTGGATTAATAAATCCTGTATGAAGAACGTCAAACCCTATAACCTCCGGTAATGATTATCCCAAACCCACAAAATGAAATCATCAGCGGATCAACTAGTTAGAGAGTTGATCCGTGTTATTTATTTAGAAGAGAAGAAAATGGGAATCCGTAATCACACATAATTAAACTCTACCTCATTCATTTGTTGGTGTTGGCACAAGGAATTTGTTGAAGATTTCGACGTTTGTCATGCCTGCCACACTCCTTTGATCCCAGGCTCGTGTGTTGTCCTCTTTCTTGATTCCGAAGAACTTCCATTGATGGTGTTCTTTGTTTTGAGGAGCTGTTATTCAATGGAGAAGTTCTTTGTTGGGAGGTGTTCTTTGTTGGAGAAGTGTAATCCTCCCAAAATCTTTCCCCCCTCCTTTTCCCACCAAAGGAAAGAGGTTCCAATATAATTTAACAATAGATGATTAATTATGTTCGCACAATTAAAATGATGACACATTTCATTAATTTTTAGATGGCTCCAACAGTTAAATGGGGAGTTGGCATATTTATTTTAGTGGAAATCTAGGGTCACCCCCCTCATTGAAGAGGGAGTTCAAGAGTCGGGTGGTCCCCACCTTTGAATTCAAATCGGGTGTTTTAGTTCGGGTGGTCCCCAACTACATAACCCATGTAGAGTGGTTTCAAAAATAAAAATAAAATGTTAAAAAAATCATTTTTAAATTGAAAAACTATTTTTCACCCTCAACTTACTATGGCCGAGGTGAAGGCCTCTTTATGCGAATACCAGCGCTGTGAGTTCAACGGTGCCCTCATATTTCAATTTCGAGCAACAGTTCCAAAGATACAAAAACCCACTCGTACATTTATTGAATGTACCTGAAAAAAAGTACATAAATTTATTCCAGGCACACCGGACCTCGGAATCACGCACCGTCAATTTTCGCTGACAAATAAAATTCCCATATATTTAAAAACAATTACATGTAAATCCCTGGTCTTTACAAATACATCCATCACTTATCTTCATAAATTATCTTTAACCACTTGAAGAGGAATGAAACAATTAAATTCCGAGGTAATGGATCTTGACCAAAATGACATGAAAACTTATTCTCCTCTTCTCTTGACCAACATGAAAAAAATTAAAGTGGTAACAAAGTAATTAAAAACATCACCTAATTAATGAAGACATTTGAAAATATATTAGAGTTCATCTATCATATTTCTTTGGTAATAGAAAATTTCACCAACTAGCATTCTTTTCAATATCAAACCGATTACAATTTTCCATAGTATGATATTTTCTGAATATGATTGACCTAGGTATGATCATTTTGAGATACGATCATTTTCCTCCTGATTCTTAGTATGATAACCCATTAAATGAAAATATTATATGATTTCCACTAGATAATTTTTTTCTACAGTAAATAAGAACCGCCTATTCACTTGGTGACACCTCTATAATTGGCGACACCTCTGTAATCATCACCACCTTTTCAGTTGGAACAATTTTTTAATCAGCACCACCTTTTCAATAAGAACCCCCTATTACTCTTCTTTCACCTGGATATAAATGTTTTGAAAACATGAGTCATATTATTTTAAAAACATAGGTCTATAAAATTTATACCAAACAGAAAGTGATTCAAATTTTTTTTCTTATTTCTTAGAAAAACTAATCACCCACAAAGGTATTTCTGATTACAATGGGGAATTCATTTCCAACAGTTTCTCACTCATAAATCATCTTTCTCAACATAATTTCTCTCTTCGCGAAACTAATTTAATGAAATAAACAACCAAAACACATCTTTGGTATAATAATATGTAATTAAACTGTTCTAGAATAATATATTATAATGTAAAAATTAGGGTATGATCCATCATAAAAGAAGAAAAATTCCAAATGAGGGGGATGAAAATAATGAGAAGAGATGGGGGGATGCCATCTAGTCATGGATCCAGATTCTGGAATTTTGAGAAGAAGGGTCACATAAATATGTATTACAGTGAAAATAGGTCAAATTATAAAAATTTTATTCTAGATATTCATTCACTAATTTGACACTTGGAGATGAGTTCAAATTATTCATATGTTTCATGAGTTTTTTGGACTCATGGGTAATTGGTTATATAGAATCTTTTCACTAAAATTCAAAGATAGAGAATACATAATTATGATATTGATTGGTTTTGAATGTTTTTTATATGAATTCTGAAACTATTAATATTATTGGAATATATAATGTGAGTTTTTGAATAGAGAGTAGATACCTGTTTGATTTATAATGGGTTTATAATCTTCTATAGTTGAGGAATAATTAAATTTCATTTAGGTGTTTGGATGATGCAGCTTTATGTATATGTTTTATATAAGTTTTATAGAAGATATGAAATGTTTCTATAGTAGTTTACAATGGTTTGAAGGAGGGATCGTTATATCTTACAAGGTGTTTTCAAGATACAAGGCTTATCAGAATAAAAAAATTGGAATTTCAATATTGTGGAATTATCATCTAGGAATCTTAGGTGAGAAAGGGATATTTATTCTAGCTATTAATGGAATGCATAAACTCATCCATGTGGAAAATATAAAATTCAATGAGTATTACCTAGGGATGAAACAAAAGGTGTATTTAAATATAAAAGGAACACTATGTTAGAGCTTGTGAATATGAATGTATCAGGATAATATAGGTTCAATATCATTGGGTCACATTGTTTTATCATACCTTAATATATTATGTGACATAAAAAGTGTGGTAATTATTTATGAAGTTCATGTATAAGGTATTCAAAACCTTCAGTAGATAGAGATCCACGATGGAATGAGATAATTTTTTATATATTAAGTGTTTGAGGTTGGATAATAATAATGAATATGAAAGAAGATAGTTCTAATATTTTTTAGAATAAGGGAATTCATTTTAAGAAAACAATTCCTAGAACTATGGAATAAAAGGCTATGAAAATTCTAATAAAATAGACCATATATGAATGGGCCAACATCTAGAGGACCCATTTAGGATTTACCAATGAATTTTGGGTATAATCATTGAATTATAGATCCAAACTTCTAAATAATAGTTCTTATACACCGATGGGGTAAAATATTTTAGAATATGTGTGGACTATAAGAATGGTCATTGTATCCCACATTAATTTATTCAACGGAATTTCCTATATCTATATTGATTCTAACAAGACAAAACAATAAAATAAATTTCCAAAGCATGTTCCTTTATAGGCTATGGAAAAAAATAATTTTGATTTTGGATCTAGAAGAATGAACTACGAAAGGTAATTAGAAGATGAAATGATCACTTAAAATAATGGGTTCACTGGATGTATAATACCCAAGAAGATGATGAAAATGTCAATAAAGAATCATCATAGGATGATGTATGAATGAATGGATGTCTAGAAGTTCTATTTAGTTTAAGAAGAACTCATGTTCTATAGGAATATAATTTCTTAGAAGGGAGGACCATATAATAGAGGTATGATTATAAAGTTTATATCAAGTCTTCTCAAATCTAAAAACAAGGTGTAGTGGAAGAATTTAGATAATTTTTCAGGAGTGATACTAAAATTATCAAAATCTCAATTGTCGATTCTTTCTACCTTTGTGAGAATATGAGTGAAAAGGAATGGTAATAATTTATAATATCTAAATTGAGTTCTTTTTGGAGATAATTAAATTCCAACATGGGAAGAAAGTATTAGTGAATAAAAATAGTTGTATTTAGAGATGAAGGAGGAAATAGACACCTCAAAGTATTCAAGATCATTAAATATTTAAAATCCTCCACTTGTAATCATGGTTCTTAAACAAAATTAATTCTAATGGTTGAATTAATATTCTTATATAATGAAGTAATAAAAGGTGGTTTTATTTACGATTAGGTTTCAGTGGATGAATGTTGATTAATTTACTAAAAATTATCACTAGTTTCTATAAACAAAATGATCTATATGGTTCATTGAATGGTTTTAATAGTTACATATAAAATAACATTCCTACATAAGGACTGAAATGAACAATTATACAAGGATTAACTAAAATAAATCAATGGCTCTTGAAGTAACCAATTGGGAAAATATAAATTGGGTTTTTATAGAATGAAACAACTATCCAGTAAATGGAACTGCAAGAATGATTCCTTTATGAAAGAATGGTTGTTCAATTATTTTTTTTTATCATTTTTAATAATTGAAATATGATTTATTTTGATATTTTTATCATACTTAAATTATATATGGGTTAAATTATCTTAGAGAGACAAAAAAAATTAAACGTATTTAATAGTTTAAGGTTGAGTTATCTATAAGGTTTGAGATGATGGATCTTGGGAAACCCAAATAGACATTGGGGATAAGAAACGAGTGGATTGGAATAACCTAACATCAATTTTTTATAAATTAAAGTTCATATAAAATATTATAGAGATGCATAAAATTTATGAATCAAAATAAATTTAAACCTTGTAAGCTATAAATTTTAAACTATATAAAGAGAATTAAAAACAAATGTATGGAGAGGATATTTACCAGAAATTGGTTCATTATATATCTATTTATGGATGTTTTCCATGCACCATGTTTTTTACTCGATTGAAAGTTTTTCAAGAAGTGGGATTAGTATGTAGATTCATGGAATATATAGGAATAGAAAAAATAATAGGGTGAAGTGGATTCATTGGTATCTCAAATTTTCATAATCATTATCCCTATATTTTAGAATGTATTATTCATTGTAGAGGTATGTTGATGATGACATTAGAGGGGATATAAATACATGGAGAAGTACCAAGTAATGTTTCATTATATATTGAGGAATTGACATATATTTTATGCAATTAATTCAATATTAAATTTCCCTATAAATAATAGATGTATAGAAAATTTCAATATTTATTGAAAGTAGATGATATGTTTTATGTGTTTTTTGGGGTAGCATGGAAGAAGGTAATGGAATATAGTTTTATTCTAAGATAGTTAGAGTGAAATGCATCTTGAAAACAATGCAGTGTTTCTATTAAGAACATACCACATTTAATTTAAATTTGACTCCATCTTAAGGATGAGGGGGGAGTAATACTATTTCTATGGAAGGTAAATTAATGTTAGAATATTGATGATATGCTCATAAAGGTAATAGTGTGAGAATATCTAAGGTAATTAATTTTATTAGTGAGATATAGGTTACCATGGGAAAGATTATAGATACACAATATCTTTTTCTATAGGAATTTAGGATTTTAGAAAGACTCGATTAATCAATATAATTGCGGTGAATCTAGGAAACTAATTCATATGTGGGAGAATGTTATGTTTCTATTAAAAATGTTTTTTTTTGAAAATGAATTATTTCTTATGGAAGGTTTTTATATTAAGGATATATTTTTGATCATGATGGAGAAACATGTAGTAGACTGAGTATATCCAATAGTGGAAGAGAAGTTTTCATCAAGATTACCATATTTATATAATGAATTATAGAATGTGGGAATGGCCTGTGTTGGATTAACATTGACAGTTATGAGATAATAACATGTCATTTTGAAAATTAAACATGAAAGTAAATAAACAATAACATAATATCGTCTCAGACATTTAATTTCTCATTTCAAATTGAAGGTATTGTATGATCTGGTAGATTTGACCAATTGGAGGGTCACCCTTATAGATTGAAAGATAGTGGGAAGCATCTGAAAAGATAATATATAAGTGGAAACACATCTATGTGTGGATATAGTATATAAATATGACTTTTGGGATCAATTTTTTAAAATAAATTATTTAAATTTTTAATTTATCCTCTAATATTAAAAAAATGAGATATATAATTTCTCTAATAGAGTTTTTCAATGTTCTATCTAATGTAAATCCATTATTTTATTTTATGTTGCGAGTGAGTGATTTCATTCTTCCTATTATCAATATTATAGAACATCTACTAGTGTCCGTGCAATTAGATTATAGAATATGGATCATATTTCATTTATCCAAATATGTTAATCATTTTTTAGAAAACTCAATAATTAATGACCCTGTTCGAGAAGTTAGTTATTAATGGACTTTTAGAGTTTGGGACCTTAGTAAAACTACCATATCATTATTTACAATAATTTTATTTATTATCATCAAATATATTTATAATCAATCTCAGACATCATAATTTATTTTCAATTTACAATTATAATTATTATCTATGATTTTCAAGAAAATTCCACCCTTAAAATAATAAAAAACACATTATAAATTCACATATATTTTAATAAAATATAATATTGAGTCACATACATCAATTTTATGATGTGAATTATTCAAAAATCACTACCATTTTTTCATATAATCTTATATTTCATCCACCACCCATATATTTTAAATAAAAAAATCTAACGAGTCCTCTCTTTAGTGAATAGAAAATTAGAATTGAGGGATATCCCTAATATGAAATAAATAAAATGAGACAGTGAAAGCTGATACCATCATTTTTATAAACATGTTTATTAATCCTCTATTGGTTAATATATTCAAAATCATCATTAAACTACTAAAAATACAATGATTTAATTCATTAACTCAAATTATTTATCTGGAAATTTAATTTACTAATCCCATGGAAAATATCCCAAAATATCAAACATAATTTATTTTTATACAAAAAATGTGCAAAAAACAATTACTTAAATAAATAATTAAATTTAAATGATTTATGTCGCAGGTATATAGGTTAGTTAATTTCATTCAAGGATCATAAAATTCATGTGTAATTTGGAATGTTTGTGGTTATTGAGAGGTCGGCAATCGTAGTGGTCAACTCTAGGAAGACGGTCCTAGTGTCGATACTTCTATCTTGGAGAAAAAAATCAATCGGGTACCTGGTGGGATGGTATAGAATACCCAGTGTGTAAAAACATAATATTTTGGTATAAAAATTCATTGAATTTAATAATATTAATGGATACTAAAATTATTTGAATTTAACTAAAACAAAAACATGTTATATTAGAATTAAAAATAAAAAATATGAATGCTATAAACATAGTTCTCAAATTTGGGGGTATAAAAGGGCATAACCATATAAACATCCAAATTTGATAAATATATATTATGTAATCATAAAATATATGCCTTATAAAAAAATAATTTTTTTATGAGATTGGTATGGAGGTTCCTAAATTGCCTGAAGGCCTTCATTTTTTTTATTATTTTCGATAATCCACCTTTCAAGGGGTGAGGTGGAACTATTATAAGGCATGAATGCTTAGAGAAAATTACAAGACTAGTAGGACTTATAGGGAATCACCTAGACAAGATAACTTGGAACTGCTCCTCCCCATCACATGTCATTACATCAACACTCCACCTATGTAGGGATGGACAACTAGCTATCCTATGCAATTCTACACATGATTGATACTGATTGCAATGACATACCCTCTCGTTCTTCCAATTCTAGTTAGCTCTGCTCTAGTGAAGGTGTGTTCCCGGAATCCTCATCTAGATCCTTGTACCTTATAGTCTAACTGGTGCATCTATATATTAATGTGGCTTTAAGGCCTTGGTGTGGCCCTAAGGCCTTATGGTGGCCTGAAGGCCTTGAGAGACAACTGGCCCAAAGGCCTTGGGTGTCCTGAAATCCTTTTAGGATCCAATAACCAAACTGGTGGCCCAAAGGCCTAGATGGATTAATAGTTCAGGTTGCTACAGTTCCAAACAATACCTGTTACAATACTTCTATAGTACCCTAGAAATATGTCTCCCCCCTAGATTTGATCTCACGTCTCTTGGATACACTTGTCGATTCCTCACGAACCAAGCAGAGGCTCTTGTACATTGGTAAGAAGGTGGAACAATTGGGTTTTTTTTCCTTTAACAATAACAAGTTGTACTCCGATTTTTAGGGATTTAAAAATATCCTTTGGGTGAAAATATTAGGCTTTTACAAGATGATATGTAATAATTTATTTCTAAATCACCACATGTAACTTCCAGTTCCTGTTATCTTAATCATAGATCATATTTGGAGGTTATAATGGGTTTTTTAATTATAAATTAGTATGATATGAACTTGTGATTATCATTTATTGAATCGAAGGGGTGTATCAATATATAATCCAATTAAATCATAATTCTATTTTTTTTATCTTAGTTAATCATTAATGTATTAAAATGAACTTATATCACTTTAAGATATGATTTTGAAATACATTAAAATAATTTACAATCCATCCAATACATATTTTATCACAATAAACTTGAATAAATTCACAAAATACATTAAAATATGATTTTTATAAAAAATGTTTTTGTTTCTATGATTCTTTATCTGGAAAAAATTTAAATGAATATTATAATTTTCAATTTAAAAATCACTTAAATATTTAATTTATAATACCAAAATTTATATATGAGTAATGTTTCATCTTTTTTTAAAAATACTCGTTTTTAGTTAAAAACACGATTTTTACAAAGCATATAATTTTTATGGCTATATAAATGTGAAATAGAAGATAAAAACAATTTATGTGATAAAATTTTAAAATAAATAATAAATTTTTTTAAAAAATAATCTTTTAACATAGAAAACCTATTTCTATTGATTTTAGAACAAAATTCAAATGTTACTTTAAGAAAAACTATTTTTAGAATTTTCTTTGAATCATGAATTTTTAAAGTGAGATTATGTTTTCCTTATATATAAAGAATCATAAATTTAATTTAATTTTTAATAAATATATAAATTTCCTTAAATTATGAAATAAAAATAATATTATATTATATATAAACTCAAATCTAAGACATATTATCTTTCAAAAAACTATTTTTACGAGATTATGTGGGTTTATTTTAAAATTTAATTTCAACAAAATTTAAAAAAATTAATTGGTAAAAATATTTTAAAATATGAAATATAATTTTAAAAAATATTTAATAATTTCTATATCCATTTTTTCATTAATATTTATTACTATGGTCATAAATTAATTACAAAATAATTAATAAATCGGGCTAAAAGTTAAAAGATAAAATAAAAAACCCAATAAATATATGTGTTGTCTTTAAAATTAAATTATTTGGATAATATAAACCCAAACTCACTTACCCTAAATTTTATTTATTTGTTATCCATTGAACATTTAATGGTAACATTACATTATTGAAAATTTAATGGTTAGATCAGAAACTATCCTTCCCTTCACTTATAATACTCTGAAACTCCCACCACCACAAGTCTCACCTATCTTGTAAATTATTATTATGACACTACAAAATTAACTTTCCTTTAAAATTACCCCACTTTCATAAGCTTACGATCATCATTATTTTCTTATGGAATTCATTTCTATGGAGTTTTCCAAGAGAAAAATCATGATTCCAATATGAGTTTTACTTCAAGTTACACTTTTCTATTACTCTATTACATGAGAAATCATCTAAAATATAAATAATATATGTAAATATGTTTCATTTCTATGAATATATTACACTATATTAATTTAATCTAATTTATTATTTACATTCTTTCCATTAAGAGAGAGGAAAAATTGATCATGCGTACTTGCATACTACCTCTACAATGTGTTTCTTTTTTATTCATCACTAACATTAAATGATGGTAACAATGATGGATTTAATGAAAATATATACATTATATGTCATAAATCAAATTATAATATGTTAATTTTTTACATAACAACATTTCATCCATTGATTGAGAAAACGGATTGTTAATATAGCATATGGAGAATGACCACCACCTTGAATGATGAATTCCATTTGTCATCACAATACACCATTGATGGATTCTAGAATGATTTAACCGATAATATATTATGTTTATGAAAATTTTATGCTTATTTTTATTTAAAAATATCATTGTCTAAATACATCCCCTTAATCATTAAATAATTATAACATGTTACCATTTGGGTCGATTTAACACCTTATTTAAATGATGTTATAACCATTATGTCCTAAATGATTATAGAATGTACTAAAATGATAATGGAACGTAATAAGGATATATTTATGTTCTTTAAATTATTCTTGACATTTTATGTTAATATTTAAAATATTTATTAATATATCACCTTTTGATAAATACATACTTCGAGAAAAAGTTTATCACAAATTCCATTTCACCCATCGTATTCATGTCTTCCACCTAAGGAAAATTAAAATTAATTAATAATTTAAATAATTAATATTTTATATTAAATTATCTAGGAATGATGAACATGGTAAAAATTTCTGAGAATTTTCCCCTTATGCCTGAAGATTTTTTTACGAAAGACATAAATTAAAATTCTAACCCTAGATGATGGAAAAAAATATAATCAATTAATATATTTATAATATATGGTTATAAAACAATTTAATTTTTTTGAAATTTATATTAAGGATTTGAGGTATTTTTTAAGATACTAATGTTCATTATACAGGGTATAGAGCACAAATGGCTATATATGAATACAAGGTTAGCGTCTTTTTTGTCTCAAATTCCCCTCTTTTGAAAGGTTTTTTATTATGCACCTAATTTCATTTAAGTGGTGTAAATAATTCTTAATAGAGATTTATATCATTAAATATATTTTATTAATGTACATATATTTTACATTCAAATCTATATCTTTCTAGATTATTTGAGTTAAATTCCCCTCATGTTATAAGGGTTTCTTATCACATATTCTCACTCCTTAAGACATATTTATTATTATACACCATGTTTTAATTATAATAATGTATGTACAACCAATTTAATATTTTATATCTTTATTATCTAATTATTCATGTTATTTAATTTTATTATTTAAATTATATCCTTTAATGGGTCTTGATTCCAATGATTATATATTCATAATGGCATTATTGGTCTCAATTATGATTCATTGAGATATGTTACATTTTATGCACCATGTTTCCGTTATATGGATTTATTTTTATTTCTTAACCCATGATTGTTATATATATATTATTTCATTTTAAATAATGGTATATTATAATCCAAATAAATTTATTTTCATCAAATATTATCTCACTCAAATGTTACCAATGTCATAGGTGATTTTGTTAACCCAATTCTTGTTCATTGAGTTATGTTCTTTCCCATGAACGTATTTCATATATATAGGGTATATTTTGGAAATTTTATGTTATGTGGTATTTAATCATTTTTTATATGTTTTCCACATAAAATAATTTTAAAATATTTCATTCATCCTATAGTATGTTTCCCTTAAAGGATAATGATAGCTCAAATATCCCTTATTTAACTTATTATGTTTTATCTTGATAATTTTTGTTCCAATAATATTAAATTTTGAATACACTATTTTTAATCCATTTATGTAAGGGTGTTTACCAGGATGTCATACATTTATTGATAGGTGTATTAATTAATAAAACAATATACCCTTTATCAATTCCAAGTCTATTTTATATCTTTTGTTATCCAAATGACTGTTGTTTACCAAGAATGTCATTAAATATAATTGGATATGAATTAAGTTTCCATTGGAATATCTTGCTAACATTATTTATGGAATGATTATTGTTTACCAGATATATTTTTACTTTAAAGGGATATGAATATAACTTTCTTTCCAAGGGTTATTTATGATATATCGATGATTTTTTTTGCGGCACATATATGTTTAAATGATGATGGGTGGTGTCATATATCTCCCACCAATGAATTAGTTAAAATTATATATATCTTAACAATGGTAAGCAATAGTGAATTTTATTTTCTCATAATAATTTGAATTGTTGGTGTGAATAATGAATGTAATTTTCCCTATACTAATATATATTCTATATTTATAAGGTATCATGATGTTACTATCTCATGGATCGTGTTTATTTGAAAATGTTTCCAAACATTTTTGATTCATTACTTTCTTCTTATGTTATGAATTATTACCCATTGTTTATTGGGTATAACTTTCTTATATATCCTTATTATACCCATATTATCATCTTATGCACACTTAGGATATTGGATTCTTATCACCTATGTTTACCCTTAATGATCATCGGAGCTCACCCCTTTATGTTTGTCTTTTCCTGCGTTACGTAAGATTTTTCAAGAAGGGTAACTTATATGAGGATTGTTTTTGAGATTTTGAAAACTATGTAGTATTTTATAGTGAAAATAATTGACCATTATTTATCTAATAAGAGTTTTTTTAGTAAATTTCTTTTTATATTTTTGAAAAGATCTTACCCTAAAAGGTATTTATAATGTTTTATAATGAAATAATTTCTTTATTTTATATAAATTGGATGATCTGATCTGTGTGATGTTATAGTTTGTGTAAGAGTTGGGTTTAGATAAAATTTTATATTAGGATGATATCAGTTGTGGGTAATTTATGAGTTAAAAATATTATTTAATTTTGGAAAGTTAAGGATTACTTTATTTTCAGTGGTATAGAAAAAGATATAGGTGAGATACTATATTATTCTCAGGATAGTTATAATAGAAAATTAGTGAAAAACCTTGGGATATGTCTAAAGGATATGTAAAAGTTTTGGATAATATCCTTTAATTTTGGAAAACAACAGAATCTGTGGTTTTCCTAGAAATTATATCCTTATATTTATACTATATGTAGATGTATGCTATATAACATGTGTACCTAGGAGTAAAAAAACTAAAAATGGTATATTTGATTTAAAAAATCATCACCTTGGAAACGAAAAAGATTCCTAACATCAATCTTGGTTTAATACTCCCATGGAATATTATTTGGTCAATCATATTCTCTTTAACAAACATTGTGATGGATTTATTTTATAAATAGTTTAAGTGATTATTTTAAGAAGTTAAAAAGATCCTAGAATAATGAAATGTAGATTGAACAATGTGTTTAAAAGGATGGAAAGAATGTGTAATTATATAAGACATATTAGGATTGATTTTTCACATAAATATGATCATATATAATAATTTTATTGATAAAAAATTTCAATTTAGTATATTTTTGAAGGATGATAAATAAAATGATGTCTAGAAACATATGTATCTAGAATCAACAATTTCATTAAAATGAATAAGGTAGAATTCTTAAATGGACGAATCATTATTATATTCTTGTTTTGATGTAAAATGCTAAATATATTAGTCTAACATAATACAATGAGGATGATATATTAAAAGAAATTATTTATATATACTCTTATCAATTTTCAATAGTGAGTGATATTTATTGATGATATTTTGGTATATTATAAAAATAATTCGAATTATTAGAGACATCCATGGATTATCCTCCAATAATTTTTCTATATAGGATTTGAAAAATTTATTTAATGCTGTCAAAAACCCATAAAATTTATTTTATGACATGGTTATATTTTGTGAAAAACTACTGTATAACACATGGATAAAGTGTTAACAAATCTAAGGTTTAATATTCTCTTGATTTTTATATAATGAAGTGTTGAGTGGTTTTTGAAGAATCAGGTAACTCAAAATTTCTAAAAATGGTATTGATAGTTGATTGATGATTTTTTAGGATAATCACATTTTGAGGCAATGATATATATACTCTAGTATGTGATTATATGCAATAGTGGTTAATACCAATTGAGTATTAAATATAGAAATGAATTTTAGAATAATATATGATTTTTATGGTTTTATACCTTAGTTATGTAGGTTGTTTTGGGAATAGAATGTTATTTAAAACATATGCCTAAGGCATATACTTAATTGGGAATATTATTTCATAATATTTCTTGATGAAAAAAAATTTATATCTATCTAGAATAGGAATTTAATACAGATATCGCATTAGATGTTATATTTTTACTTACAATGTCCCTATCTATCTTCATTAGTGATCAATAACTCACATTTAAATGGAACAATTTATTTAAGGGCGTTGGAATGTAGCAACCCAATATTTTGATATATATAAACTTAATTTAATAATTTTATTAGTATTTCTTGGAATATCCACATTGAATTAAAGAACAAAAACCACAATTTAAATTTAAAATAATAATAAAATGTGATTGTTATAAAACTAGTTGTTAAAGTGAAGAGTATAAAAATGAGTAACCATATTAAAAATCAATTATAAAAATAGGTAATATGGAATAAATAATCACGAGAATTACTTGTGATGAACAATTTTCAAATATTTGGAAATATGTGGCATCTCTGGGGTTTTCCCTAGAATAATCATAAGTCGAAGAATGATAGATAAATCATTAGTGAAATCATTAAAATAAAATCTTAATCTAAAAAATTTAGATTCAAATTCTATGTTATTGGAGTCAACACCAAATAATTACACTACGTTTGATCTTACCCATAGATCATATATGGAAGTCATAAGGCAGGTTTTTAGTATAAATTAATATAATATTTACAAGTATGTAATATTTATAAAATCTAATGGTTGTATAAATTGGAAATTCCTTTAAATATTAATACAATTTGTTTTCAGGTTATTCAATACTATATTACAATTTACTTATACCACATTTAGATATAAATTTATATATTATTAATTTTTTATTATCTATCAGATAGTTATTTCATGAGAATAAATAAGAATACATTCATATAATACATAAAAAAAATTCTAAATAAAATTTTTCCAATCCTTGTTCATTTATATTGTAACAACTTTATATAAAATATATAATTTTAAATTAATAATATGAAATTATTATTTCAATTCATCATATCAAAATTTAGTTAGTACGAATTTTTTAGATATTTCTAAAAAAGTGGTTTTTATTAGAAAATATTTTTTTAGATAATTTTAATTTATATGACTATATAATTATGAAATATATTATTACAAAACCTTTTAAGTGGTGAAATATTAAATAAAATAATAATTTTTTTCATTTTGAATTTTTTTTAGTCTTTTGAATCCAATGTCCAACATTTTTAGAAATAATTTAATATGTTACAATAATAAAAACATTATGGTCTTTGCTTGGAATTGGGCATCAAAATGGTGTGATTATGCTTTTTTTTTCCTTGTAATCCTCATACATTTTATTTTCAATTAATTAAAATTATTCAAAATTGTAACACCCCATGATTTTAATATATCATAACCTATAAATAAGTTAATGTGCACAATATCATTCCCCACATGCAACAACGAATATAAATCAATGTTTGATATATATATATATATATATCAAATATAAATATTTAAGTGTGAATGTTAAAACACCACCATTGAATTAGATGTAATGAATTGGAGAAAAATCTTCATAAAAAATATGTATAAAGAAAATAAATTCTACTTTTAATATGAATGAAATTCAACTAATTTAATAAAAATTATCAATACAATAATTTACTTTTTTAAAATATATTTTTATAAACAATGAATTTCTATTTGAAATTATAATACATTTCTATAAATATATGATAAATGAAGATAGATTTTTTTGAAATCGATTCCCTACCTTCTGAAACTCAGACTATCTCTAGTTGTTTCCCATAATTTAGATCATCCCTAAGGTGTCTGATCATTTCTAAGGGTGACCACAGCTCCCCCTTTCTCTTTCAAAGTTAAATTAGACATCCTCTCTTCTCAGATGGACTTTAATCAAGAGATTCAAGGACCGACACCCCTCAGTGAATGTAATGACTCAAAAATTCATTAATTACAATTACTCTTGATCTAATTAAATGTCTTATTATGTTAAATGGTTATATAAAATATGATCTTCTTTGGTTTTATGTTTTTGGATTTCAAAATACCTTTAATGATTGTTACCATTTCTAATAAAGTTGTTGAACAGTGATCAAATTATTAGTATAAATATAGGGTTTTAACAAATCCAATTTACTTAGACAAAGAAAGTGATGGCCTCATATAACTGACTTAACTTGTACAAATCCCATTTGTCAGAGCTCATAAAGGAGGTGGCGTCATTGGGATTCTCTCTTGACCAAACCCATGTCGTGCTTCAACATTCTTAGCTCAAACAGAACCACAATAAGAGAAGTGAAAGTTGATAAGGATTACCACCTGATTGTTGTTATCTGAGCCACCCCAATATTCTATCACCAGCGCGCACCTTACCCTAAGGTCTTATGTGGGAGTTTTAAGGGTTTAGGTAACAAGACCCTATCACTATGACTATGTACATTATTTTTTGAATAAATAATATACATTCAGTTTATTATTGTTACTTTGTAAATTGTTTTTAAAGTAAAATAGTATTATTAGTTAATATTAAACATAGAATTATTTGTTGATAAATTAATGTATTATTTAATTGAATAATATTTTTATAAAATATTATTATTATTAGATTAGTAATTATAAATGATCATATAAATTTTATAAATATAATTGTTGTTTTTATTATGATTTGAAAACTGTTCTGTCAAAACCCATGAATTTTCGATATATGCTAGTTTTCATTTTAAATATGAAAGTCAAATGTTTAAAAAATTATTATTATAAAATCAATATTATCTTTAGAATTAGGAAATCTAAATTATCCAACGCTGTGTTTTTTATAATTTTCCAACAGAGTCAAATTTTAGGGTAAAAATTAAATACTGTTTAAATATATAATGTGTTTTATGACATCATAATGTCGCAATAGTGATTTAATAAAATACTATAAACAGTACTTTCGTCCAATACATTTTTTAACATTAAAATAATGTGATTTTTTTGTTTTTTTTTGAGTTATTTCAGAAAGCCTTTGTGGACCCTCCAAGACTTATAAAACATTTTAGCTTTTTAAATTGATTTTCTTGAGAGTGTGACTCACCACCACAAATGAAACCCTATTATTTTAAGAATTTTGGCCATTTTCGTTATAAAATATTATTTTACAATCCCCTTTGGAAAAATCATCAGCAAAAACCATGGTTTGGCTTGTGGATTTGATTAGTTTAATATGTGGTGTCCCAAACTTAAATAATATGAATTCCCTCTCCTTTCCTATATAAACCCACCCAAGATCCCACATCCTCTTCATTAAATTAATTTTTAGTTTGTCTAAATTGTTCCCTCCTCTCTATATAATCCTTCCAAGGCTCCCCAAACTCCCAAGAATCCTCTCGCAAGCCTCTCCCCATCCTTTGGAATCACACTTCCATGTAAGGGATTCCTTTCTTTCTCATTTTATCCATGTTTCTTAATATGTTTATGTTTATTTAATTTCAATTATAAATGTTGGGGTATGATTTTTAACCACTTTTATACTGCCCTATTTATTTTTTAATGATGAGAGACCCCTTTCTCTCTCATCAATAACTTCCATGTATACCTGTTACTATGCCAAAATTCGGCAAGGGATTCCTTCCTTTCCCATTTTATCCAAGTTTATTAATATTGTTATGCCCTTTTATTTTCAATTATAAATGTTGGGTTATGATTTCAAACCACCCCCATACTTCCCTATTTATGTTTTAATGATGAGATACCCCTTTCTATCTCATTAATGCCTCTCATTTACACCTATTACCATGTCGAAATTCCGTAAGAAATTTCTCTCTCCTCATTTACATTCAAGAAATTATTTTATATTATGAATCCAAATTCAAATACTTATCTTGGGACATGTATCTATATTACCCCCTTATATTTAATTTCATGTAAATATTATGAGACACCACTTTATCTCTCATCAACCATTTTTATGAGTTCTTAAGTCATTCCATTATACTGCTGAAATTGCACCGTGATTTTCCTATCCAAAGTCATTGTGTAGTGAATACCATGCCCATTTCTCTATCAAGGGTATTCACATTTATTCACATATACTTATTGATTATTTATTTTCATTTATTAATTCTAAATTCCTTTATTGTGTAATAAAATAATATTTTTAATGAATCCATGTTTTATGATCCATGTGGCACACTTATGCATGAAATAAAATGATTACGAATGGTTCACCCTGATAGGGCTCCAATGCATTGGGTAAAGATTAGTACCATGATATGTAAAGTGAAATGAGGGTTTTCTCTTTCTAATTCAAGTGAAATGATGGTTTAGTCATGATACATGTGTAATGAGCCTTGTCTCATGTGAAACCATGTTTAGTTTTGTTTCCAGATTTCCATGTTATGATAATCATGCTATATCCTGCCTTTATGTGTGTATTTCTCATGAAATACATTGGTATTATTATTTCCTAACATGTATTGTAATTTTCATGTTATACCTTGTTTACTCCCTTACTAGGCTTTATAGCTCACCCTTTTTTTATGCATGTCCTTAGGCTATCCCATGAAATTCTAAGTATGATGGAATATAGTGGTCATGTAAAGGATGTTTTCAATAAATACGTCATGTTTCATGTTTTATGTTGTTATGTAATGTTAATAAGCCCCAAAGGAACTAGAACTATCAATATTATATGTTTTATCATGTGAATATTTAATGTAATAAATCTAGTTTATGTTTGTAATAAAAACAGGGTTGTTATTGTTGGTATTAGATGATAGTCTTAGTTATTTTTGGGATTAGGATTAGAAAACCCTAGTGAAAGCCTTATGTAAATGAATAAGTATAATAAAAACATCCCTAAGTTTTAGTGAGTATTGAGTAAGTGGTTTATCAATAAAATATATCCCTATCTGGATACGAGCTGGTAGAGGTGGCTCTGGAATAGATGTACCTAGGTGTGAAAACTCTAACAAGGCTTTCACAATATGCCTCGGGATTTGTAGTTACCCCCAAATGAAAGGCTGAACGCTTATTTGGGCGGTTAAAACCTAGCCTACGGAAAGCCCTATCAATCTGTGGCTTCGATAGATATGAGAAATTGTCTGATGTTCCCTCAAAGTTGAAATGGAGATAGGAGAATCTTAGGGTTATCCTACTAATAATAAGCATATAGTAGACTTAAATTCCGGCGGTTCGATGGATAAATCCAATGGTGCTAAGAAGATCCAACACCCCACTTGCCAAAGGTGTAGAAAAAATCTCCCCCCCCCCCGGAAATTTCTTAAAGGGGATGAGGAAATTATTTATGTGTAGAAGAGAAGGGAACCTATCTGTTAATTGCCAACAAGAGAAACATGCGGTTGTAACAGAGGAGAGGAACGCTCCATTCAAACCTCAACACATTTTTCATTGCTTCAATTGAGAAGAAGTTTGGCTTTTTTAAAGTTAGTGCCCTAAGACAAGGGGTTTTGGAGGCAACCAATAACCTCCAAGGTAGCATGGGAGAGCTTTTTCCATCACTACCACCGAAGATAACCCTGAAAATAAATTGGTGACATGTAATCTAGTTATTCACTAAAGAATAGTGAACATGCTTTTTGATTCTGGTTCTACACATTATTTTGTATCCTAAAAGTTTAGTAGAACAATCCAAACACAACTAAAAATCATGGAAGTAGAGAAGTCAGTAAGTATGGAAAATGGGGCAATCATTTCATCCCATGAGTATAACTCCTCCCCTGTCATAATCGGTGGATTTAACTTCCTGTAGAACCTCATAAATTTCCTTTGGTGTAATTCGATTCAATTCTGGGAATGGATTGGCTTTTCTTATTTATATCCAACATTAATTTTCGTGAGAGGGAAATCACTCTCCATAAGGAGAATTGACCCCCAATTCTATAAAAGTGCGAGGAGGAAGATGAATCTTATTTAGCACCATCATATCAAAGCCTATTGTGAGGGAATTCGCTGAAGTGTTTCCCGAGGAATTTCCTGGTCTTCCTCCTAAAAGGGATGTTGAATTCTCAATTGATCTTATAAATGGGGAATTTACAATATCAAAGACTCTATATAGAATGGATTTTGTGGAGCTTAAGGATCTGAAGAAAAAACTATAAGAGAATCTGGATAAAGGGTTTATACTCCCTTGTCCTTAACTATGGGGTTCACCAGTCCTCTTCGTCAAGAAGAAGTATGGGTCAATGCGCCTTTTCATTGATTATTGTGAGGTCAACAAAATCACAAGAAAGAACAAGTATCCTTTTCCAAAAATTGATGAATTGTTCGATCAGCTATGTGGAGCACAATACTTCTCCATGGTGGATCTACGGTTGGGATATTTTCAAGTAAGGGTGAATAAGGGAGATGTCCCCAAGACAGATTTTCATCCAAGATACGGTCACTATGAATTCAAAGTAATGCCTTTCAGACTCACTAATGCTCCAACTATCTTCATGTAATTGTTGAATAAAGTCTTTAGAGATTACCTTGACAGACTGATAGTCTTTATAGATTATATTTTAATATACTCTGAAAAAAAGGAGGATCATGAGTAGCATCTAAGAACATAACTAGAGACATTGCGAACAGAGAAGCTCTATGAAAGTACATCAAGTGTGAGTTTTGGTTGAAGGAGGTATCATTATGGGGTTATATCATCACAAGAAATGGGATATCTATGGATCCCTCAAAGACAGTTGCAATATAGGGATGGTTGAGGCCCACATCGGTAATAGATATTCGTAGATTCTTGGGGTTATCTAGATATTATCGTCGATTTGTGATAAATTTCTCATGATTTTCAAACCCTCATACCAAGATAACTTGGAAGGGATTAATGTTTTCATGGAGTGATGAATGCTACAAAATATTCAAGGAGTAAAAAAGGAGTCTTATCAATGCACTCATTCTCAAACTACCCACAAGTGGAGAAATTTTTGTGGTATTTAGTGATTTTTAAAAGAAGGGAATGGGATGTGTTTTGATGAAAAATGAAAAATTCATTTCCTATCTTCAAGGAAATTGAATGTTCATGAGATGAATTACCCAACACATGATATCGAGTTTGCTGTGGTGATCTTCACTTTAAGAATTTTGAGGTATTACCTCTTTGAGGAGAAGTGTGAAACATATACAGACCACAAAAACCTCAAGTATATATTCACACATAAAGTGTTGGAAAAGCACCAATGAAGTTGGTTAGAGCTGATCAAAGACTATTACTGCTCAATCCATTACCACACTCATAAATTGAACAAGGTGGAGGATTCCCCAAGTAGAAAGGACCCATCAATTCTATCATTGATGAGAATTGAAAAGGATCCAATCTTCTTATATTTGATGAAGATGGACATGGGAATCATAAAGAAGGTAACATCATCAATTTTTTCACAAATTATTCCTCAATCATATCTTTTAGGAATGTTAAATGATGCTCAAACAGAATGATTTTGGAATTTAGAAGAAAGTGGAAAATATCATAAAAAGGAAAATCCTCAGTGTTCAATGTTAATGAAGAAGGAATTGTTAGATTCAGGAAAATACTATGTGTTCCACCAAGTCCAAAGCTGAAGAAGGAACTTTTGGATGATTCACATAGTTAGAATTTATCAATTCACCCAAGAAACACACATATATATATTGAGACCCTCAAAAGAATTTTTGGTTGGATAACATGAAGATAGAGATCACTGAGTATACATCAAAGTGCCTGGTGTGTCAGTAAGTGATGGATGAGAGGAATACCTCTTATGGGATGATGAAACCATTACCCATACCATCATGGAAATGGGATAACATCACCATGTACATTGTCACCAGACATCCAAAGACATTTGAAGTAAACAATTCTATCTGGGTTGTTGTAGATCATCTTTCAAAGACTGCACACTTCATTACTATTCAAAAGGATTTATCACTCGATCAACTGGCAGGGATATACATCAGATAAGTGGTAAGGATTCATGGAGTATCATTATCTATTTTATCTGATAGAGATCCAAGATTCACCCTTATGTTTTGGAAGATTCTTCAACAAGCTCTGGATACAGATCTGAACTTCAGTAAGGCTTATCATCCTCAAACTGATGGTGAATCCGAGCAGACTATCCAAACACTTGAGGGCATATTGAGAGCATGCTCAATGGACTTCAAATGAGGATGTGATCAAAATATTCCTTTTATTGAGATCTCATACAATAACATTCTCCCCTAAATCATCCAAATGGATCCTTATGAAGCCCTATATGAGAATTGGTGTAGAACACCGACATGTTGGGATGAAGCTTGGGAGATAAAACTCCTAGGTCTGGAAATGGATGAAGAAATGGTGGAGATGGTTAAGACCATCCGCCATCACATTAATGCTGCTCAAAGTCGTTAAGAGAGCTATTCTAGTAATCATCGATGAGACCTAGAGTTTGATGTTGGAGACATGGTATTCCTCTACATATCACTATGGATGTGAGTTATGAGATTTTGGAATAAGGTAATGATTAGTCCAAGGTACATCATCCCTTCTGAGATCCTTGATCGCATTGGAGTAGTGGCCTATCGACTAGCACTTCCACAGAACCTATCTCAAGTACATGATGTATTCTATGCATCAATATTAATGACATACATAGAAGACCCATAACATGTACTCAATCTAGAGGTGGTACCATTAGAGAATTTCATATCTTATGAATAGAAGCTAGTGAATATCTTCGATCGTAGAGAAAAAATTCTATGAAATAAGACAATGCCCCTCGTCAAGATGTTGTGGCGAAACCACAATATTGAAGAAGCGGCGTGGTAATCAGAGGAAGTGACAAAGAAAAGTTACCTACATCTGTTTTAGTGTGGGAAAAAAATTTGAGGACGCAATTTCTTAAGGGGAGAAAATTTTAACGACAAAATCATTAATTAATAAAAATTCCTCTTGATCAAATTAAATTTCTTATTATGCAAAATCGTTATATAAAATATGCACTTCTTTGGTTCTATGTTTTTGGATTTAAAATTACATTTATGATTTGTTATCTTTTATAATATAACCGTTGAACAGTGATCACATGATTAGTACAAATATAGGACTTTTAAAAAATCCAATTTACTCAGACAAAGGAAGTGATGACCTCATCCAGTAGTCTTTCCCCATACGAAGCCCATTTTTCAGAGCTCGGAAAGGAGGTGACATCATTTTTCTTCTATCTTGACCAAGCCCCAACCTATATTCAACATGTTATTCTCAAACGGAACCACCTATGGGAGAAGTGGAAGTTGATAGAGATTACCACCAGAGCGATGTTATATGAGCCACCCCAAGAGTCTGTCACCATAGCACATCTTACCCTAAAGTCTTACAAAATTTTTTAAGGGGTTATGTAACAATACCCTAGAACTATGAATATATAAATTATTATTTTGTATAAATAATATACATTCATTGTTTTATTGTTACTTTGTAAATATTTTTTAAAGCACAATATTATTTTTTAAGTAATATTCAACCAAGAAATTTTTGTGATTAATTATTGTAATTTTTAAATAAATAATTTTTTGGTAAATTAATATTATTACTACTAAATTACTATTTATAAATGATCATATAATTTTTATGAATACAATTGTAGTTTTTATTATGTTTTGAAAACTATTTTTTCAAAACCCATGAAATTTCGATAAATGTCAGTTTTTATTTTAAAATTGAAAATTCACATATTAAGAAAATTATTTAGATAAAATGTATATTATTTTTTGAATCAGGAAGTCAAAATTATCCAATGGTGAATTTTTCATAATTTTTAGAGACATACGATTTTTTGGGTAAAAGTTAAATATTGTTTAAATATATAATGTGTTTTATGACATCATAATGATCCAATAGTAACGTAATAAAATACTAGAGACATTATGTTCGGCCAATATATGTTTTAAAATGAAAATAATGTGACTTTGGGTTTCTTTGAGTTATTTTACAATGCCTTAGTGGACCCTCCATGACTTATAAAACATTTTAGCTTTTTAAATTGATTTTCTTAAGAGTGTGACACACCTCCACAAAAGAAACTGTATTATTTTAATAATTTCGGACATTGGCCTTATAAAATATTTTTTTCCACTCACCATTGGCCAAAATACATGGGAAAAAACCAAGGGCTGGTTTGTAGTTTTTATTTTTTTAATGTGTGGTGTCCCAATCATAAATAACAAATAATTCCCTCTCTTTTCCTATAAAAACCCACCCAAGATCCCACTTCCTATTCACTAAAAGACTTTGGAGTTAGTAAATACTTTTCCATACTCTCTCTATAATTCTCACATAGTGCCCCAATCTCCCAATAAACCTCTCTCAAGCCTCTCCCAATCCTTTGGGATTACATTTCAAAGTAATGGATTCCTTCCTCTCACATTTTATCCAAGTTTCTTAATATTGTTTTGTACTTTTATTTTCAATTATAAATGTTGGGGTATGATTTTTCACCTCCCCTATACTGTAATTTTTATGTTTTAATGATGTTACATTCCTTCCTCACTCATCTATACCTTCCATGTATACTCGTTGCCATGCCGAAATTCCATAAGGGATTCCTTCCTTTCTCATTTTATCCATGTTTCTTAATATTTATATGCATTATGTTTTTAGTTATAAATGTTGTGTTATGATTTCAAACCTCTCCCATACATCCCTATTTATGTTTTAATTATTATATACCCCTTTCTCTCTCATTAATTTCTCTCATTTACACCTATTACCATACCGAAATTCCGTAAGAAATTTCTCTCTCCTCATTTACATTCACGAAATTATTTTGTATTATGAATCCAAATTCCATTAATTGTCTTGGGACATGTAACTATATGACCCCCTTATGGTAAATTTCATTTAAATACAATGATGCACCCATTTATCTCTCATAAACCATTTTTATGAGTTTTTATGTCATGTTGTTATGCTGCTGAAATTGCACTGCTGTTTTCCATCTCAATTTCATTCTGTAGTGAATACCATGCCCATTTACCTATCAAGGGTATTAGACATTATAAAAATCTACTTATTGATTATAGAGTTTAATTTATGAGTTAAAAATTCCTTTATCATTTAATAAATTATGATGTTTAATGAATCCATGGTTTATGATCCATGTGGCACACAAATGCATGAAATGAAATGATTAAGAAGGGTGCGCCCTGATAGCGCTCCAATGCATGGGGTAAAATTAATTTCATGATATGTCAAGTGAAATGAGGGTTTAATAATTATAATTTATGTGTAATGAGGGTTTAATCCTTCTCCATGTGCAAAGAGCCTTGCCTCGTGCTAATACAATGTTAAGTGTTGTTTCCACATTTCCAAGTTATAATAATCATGCTATATCATGCATTTATGTTCATGTTTCTCTTACGCTTCATTAATTTGACTATTTACTAAAATTTATTGTAATATTCATGTTATACCTTATTTACTCCCATAATGGGCATTATATCTCACATTTCTCTTATGAATGTCCCTAGGTTATCCCGTGAAATGTTATGTACGAGGGAATGTAGTGGTCATGTAAAGGAAGTTTTCAATAATGATGTTGTGTTTCATGTTTTAAGTCGTTATTGTAATGTTCCTATGACCAAAATACACTAGAAAACTTGATATTCTATGTTGTATCAAGTGAAGATTTTATGTAATAAACAAGGTTTAAGCTTGAAATAAAAATCAAGGTTGTTATAGTGGATGAGTTCGACATGTTTGTTTTCGGGTTGTGGAACCTTCAGGATCGAGCACGATGGGGCTCCTGGATGGTCGTCACTTCATGATTCGCTTCGCCTCAGAAAATGATTTGATTCAAGCATGGTATTTGGAACCTCTTAATTTCAACAGACTTCAGTTATTTCTTCTTTTATAGAACTAAGAATTTCACATGAAATGAGATTCTCCAACAACAACCATCATGGTACGATTCCCGGAACATCCCCACCACATCCAAAACCCCTCCATTATCTGTATGTTAGGAATCTTCTAAGGAATATTTATCTACTCATAAAGTAGAAATAGATTGGTATTCCTTCTCATCACCCCCAGGGTATGTGTTGAAGTTGATTTATCACATAGACCAGTTGATTTTATATGGATTTCTATCGGCGAAGTATTCCGATACAATCTCCCGGTCATCTATGAATTGTGAGAATGATTATGTGACTCTTATAAGAATATGGGACATGAACTGGTGAACTGTAGGCATGTAGGTAGGAGTAACGCTGGTATTTTGAAGTACCGAGTGGTGGATTTTATTCCAGGATCGAAGGATGTGTAAGCTAGAGATGGGTAAGACTTCAAAATAATGTCGGCAGGGCTGCTGGCAGTGGAAATGCGGATGTTGAAATGTTATAGAAAAAAGTAGTGGTGACAACTTATAACCAAAATGTCACTGAAATTTTCAACAAAATGAAGCTTGATTTGGAATGTCCTTTAAGGGACACTAAGATTATAGGGGATACTGTCTTGGAGAAAAGGAATGTGGATGAGGAGAAGGACACTAGAGGTTTGTATTCGTGTTCTAGGAATAGTATCGATTATGTATATCAGGAAAATGCTCTTAAAGAACCATTGTAGGATTCCAAACAAGGTTCTTCAGTGGATCTGGAGGGGAAAAAGAAATATTATTCCAAATTATCTAGGTTTAGGAATGGATCGCTAATTATACAAGAAGAATGTTGGATGTAGGGAATACATCTGAGTGTGTAAGATGGATTGTGCCTAAGAAGGGTCCAGTGCAGGGGCCAGTGGGAAATTGGGTTGAAGTTCAGAGACATATCTTGGAGAAAATCCAGGCTAATAATAATTTTGCAGGTCTGGAGGGATTGAATCAAGATCAAAATATTGATAGGGATGTTGAAATAATATGTGGGATAGAGACTAAAGTCTTTCCAATAGGGAAGAAAAGAAAAGGGTGCAAGGATTACTCATACCTACCAAAACCAATGGAGACCAGGTCAGGTAAAAAGTTGAAATTCAATGAGAAGGAATTCATGCATGTATCTAGTGTTAACATGTAGGGGAATCCTAGAGTAGTGATGGATAATGTCGTTGTTTCTAGAGAGGAATAAATTGGTGTGGAGGCAGTAGCTAAATAGAATCCAGTGGAATTTCTTGTCCACTCTGATGAAGAAATGGTGGAGGAATTTCTCTACATAAATGGTATATAAGAAGATGCGTGTAAGATGATGGGAAGGCCGCTTCTGGTGGATTTCAATTGTGAGAATGCGTCATGGATTGAAAAGAAGGATCGTATTCCAATAATGGGTTTTAAATAAGGTAATCTATGTAAGGAGGAGTACTATCAAACTTGAGAAAAGCTGGAGGATTGCTTTGAAGTCTTCATCCTCGACAAGTCAGATCCACAGGTGCACTATATTTCATGGAAACTCTATAGGTAAGAAACTTCTGATAGGCTTAAGTTCTGTTTCAATAACTCTGTGATATATTTTGAGGGCTTCCCTCCTGGTTGAACTTATGTGGTTTCTCACTTTTCCATAAAAGTTTTTTCTAATAAAAACAATTAATTTTTAGTTAGTCATAAAATAATAATGACTTATAGATTTTTGAATCCATTTTATATAAAATTTTAAAACTTATAATAATAATATATAAATTTATATTACTATTTTTTTAAAAAATCATATATATTGTTTTGGAAATTTATATAATATTTTAATCTAAAAACTATTTTTATTTTCTTATATTTGGAATCACATTTCATCAATTATAGAAATTAATTATATAAAAAAGGATTAAATATATTAGATAAAAATTATAATATTATTTAATTAGATCATTTTCATTGTGTATAATAAAATTATGATTGTTATGATGAATGTTAATGACCATGATAACAGTAAAATTGATATTTTCAAATATTTATATTATTAGTATTGAATAATTTTTATCTAATGAACTAAATATATATATATAAAATGATAAAACTAGTGTTTGTTTTTAAATAATATATAATTATATTATGAAAAATTATTTTTTAACCTTTCTTAGATAATATTAAGAACACATAACGGATGAAACATATTTTTTCTAAAGAAAAATGATTTTCTATATAAAAAAGGTTTTAATTTAAAAGATACATTTTTTTTATTAAGATATTGATTTTGAATAAATTTAATTTAAATTTAGGGTTATCCAATGGAATTTTTTTGATAATGGATATTTTTAATTTTTAGTAAAACATAAATTTTTAAGATAAAAACTACTTACCAAAGTTAAAACACAAATATGTAAAATAAAAAACCTAAAAATAAATTGCATCTAAAATGTTTAAAAAATGTGTGGATATAACTTTTTGAGTATTTATCAAACCAATATCATCATAAAATCCATTATTACTATATTTTTTATCCTTTTACCAAAGAAAATATCTATTATATCATTGAAAAGTAAAATTCATTCTCAAAAGTGACATTTTCATCAACTATAAAAGGGTACCCATCAACCCCTTCATTATAAAAAATTAATTGAAATTAATTCTTTACACTATAAAATAATTATCCTATTATAATCCAACATCATTTTCATAATTCCCTAATCTTAATTGTTATGTATAAATTGTACATTTAAAAGGAGAATTTCATGAAAATGTTCAAATTCCAATAGTGAGCATTACACAATCCTTAACATTTTGTTTTTAATATTTCACATAAAACTATAAGAATACCATAGTAATATTATAATCTAAATATAATTATTATACATTGTTATTATTATTTAATGTAACAACCAATATTTATTAATTTTCATCCACTTAAAAAAATGGATGTTAGCAGTGTGGTGCATGGACTACCACCTCCCCAAATTAACATTTTATTCATCATGAATTTATTTTTTTATAAAGGGATTAAATTATGATTCTAAAAAAATAAAATATAAAAATTATAAATTTAATATTAAATTATAATGATATTATACATTTTTTTAACCATATTCACCAATCGATACACAAAGTTTTCATGTTTTGGTTTGTTTAACCACATACATGAATAATTCTATGAAACGCTGTCATTGATGACTATGAGAATATAAATAAAAATGTTATCATAACTGAATAATAAAAAAAATTGGTTTTCAGTTCTATAATGTTAATATTAAGTATTTAACTTATTATTAAAATATCATCTTCTGGAACTAAAATTACTAAAATAAGTTTCCATTGAAAAACATTTCATGGAAACATATGAATAAACTATATGAAAAATAAAGTACATATGATATTAGATAGTCCATATAAAAATAAATATATAATAATAATATTACTAATAATTTATCTAATAATCTTAATTTTATTACTCTGTATGTTAAGTGAATGTACAAAATGAATCTAGAATAAGGTAAGGGTTATAATCTCAATTTACTCTATTTGAGATATGTTTTGAATTATTAATAAAATTTTATTTATGTGGTTTATTTAATAACTATTTCTTTCATATCTTGAATTTTATTTTAATTATAGTATTTTTTGTTTAAAAACATGTCCACTCTTTCAATTGTTTTTGAATAAATTATTACTCAATCCGCAAGGGTTATTTATCTCAAACTATAACTCCTTGACACAAGTTCATGTTATACACCATGTCTTCCATCTAATTAAGTACTAAATATAAATGGATTTATATTGATAATTTATATTTTTCATTCTATGTAAATAATTATTCAAATGATTTCCTTTTCCTAAAATTTATTTTTCCCAATTATTACCCCACTTGTAATTATTTTTTATAACCCAGTTTTCATCTATTGAGTTACGATCATCATATTGAATTTAAATGTTTAGTATATTCTACTAATTGATAAAATTATGGGGAATTTAATTTTTTCTATAAAAAATTATTATTGTACCACATAATTTATATTTTAAAAAAATCTCATACTTCATAGAGTATGTTTATTATAAGGGATATCGATAACTAGAGTCTCATATCCTTGATTTATATTGTTTTGTCACGAACATCATTTTTATAATTAATTTTCTATCCCATCATAATATTTTGTTATATTTTATTTTATAATAATATTTTGGGAAATAAAGTTTTATTTGAAAGAGGGATTTTTTACTCCTTATTTATGAATGTTTTGAATAATGGTATTTTTAATGATATTAAAGGGGGGGTTACCTTTACTTTGATATGATCAAACGTCCTCTACACATTTCATTAACACAAAACTTATATTTTTTCATGGCACTTGTAAAAACCTAATTTCTGGTAATTTTATCTCATATTAGCTATTATGTTGTTATATAATGACATTTTTTATGTTTTAGGAGTTTATAAATAATAGTTTACTATTTGGTAAGTGTTTTAAAAGGTTAATGATATGAAAATGGTTTATATAAAACATGAAAATAATATAGGAAATCATGATAGGTGATGTTGAGATCCACTTGGTAGGTTCATAGTTAGAGTTGGTTTTGTCCAATCCATGTGCATTCTAGGTGAATCCATGTGAATGGTGGAATTGGTAGAATCATAGTTGGAGAATGGGGTTTTAAACACTGTGAATTAACCATGTAGTATGGTTTACTAGAGACAGTAGAACTTCATAGTTGGAATATGGTTTTCTAAAAAATGTGGTACAACCATGAACCTACCTTGGTAATGTCCAGCAGTAAATGCTCTATTGGGCCATAATTTTACAAACCATGTGGCATATAGTTAATGTTTGAATTTTTTTAATATGGATTAAGTCCCATAAACCCTTATTTGTCATATATTATTTTTTAACCTTAAACTCATCACATATATTAGACTCCCTTGGTGATTTACTTTAATCCATAAGAAAATTTGGGAAAATAAATGTTTTTTGATACCCACAATCATTCTTAAGTCCAAATTACCTCCCTTTATTCATAGATATAATATTCTCCTCTCTCCTGCAACTATATATATATAATATATTCTATATTTTATATGTGACATGATATCAATTTTTGATGAGATATTGTTCGATATACAGATGGTAAAAATATTCAACCCTTGATATATAGTTTTCTTGAGTCACTACTATTTTTTAACCATTATATGGTAGGTGGATTATCTCCTATTTTACATGTTTCAGAATGTGAAGCTTAGTGTTTAAATTCATTTCTATTTTATTTTTCTAGAAAACTAATTTGGTTTTAATACTATAATCCATGGTTATGGAATTATTCTCGTAAGGTATTTGATATAATTTTTGATAGAAAGTGGTTTTCAAAAGAAATACATTATGAAAACTATATTAATAAGAGAACCTATCTTTCATGGTAGTCTATGTTAAAATAATTTTGGTATCGAAAAATAACATGAATTTACAATATCAGAATGAATTGTCATAGTAGATTTAATATACCACCACAAAAATAGGATGGAATAATGGTATGTAAGTACCACCATCAAAATAGGATGGACTAATGGTGTGAAATTACCACCCTCAAATCAGTTCAACAAGAAAAAACATAGTGAAAGGATGAATCACCACACATGAGTATAGGAAGTTGCATTGTTCCATACATTGTGTGTGTGTATGGGTGTGTAAATGGAGTGATTATTTCAAGTTATACATAATGGAAGAATTTTTTAGTGTCTTTTAATAAGTAAAAATTGCTGACAGTTTTCATATAAATTGTTTAAATTATTCTCTTATATTTTATATAAAGAAATTTTAACTTTTTGTTATTAATGTTTCATGAGTTTTAATGTTATTGGGGATGCCTAAGTTTTTTATAATCACCCCTCCTTTGAAACATTTGTACAATTTTTAGTTATTTTAAAACAATAAATAGGTAACTTAAATGTGTTTCATTTTACTATTAGGGATTCAAGTTTTTTTCATCCTTAGTTGGTGATTGGTTTTTGGAGTTCTCTCTTGGTGTCGATAAAGTGTCTTGAAAGTAGTTTTTATACATTTTTATGTCATTTAGTCCTTATAAATTTTTTATTTATTTTCATTGAAACACTTATGTTTCAATTTATTTACTTTCCTTTGAGTTTTATTATTTTAACACAAGAATCATATAGTTTATTTGGTTGTTTGTATTTTTTAACTATGATTATTTTTGTTCTTCTGGGAAAATAAACCACCAACATTTTGTTATTTCCTTGGAATTTATTTCAGCACTTATATATATATATATATATATATATATATATATATATATATATCACCAAGGGATAGTGTCATCTCACCCTATTCCTAATAAAATGGTTGAGGTCAGAGATGAAACAAATAGTATATTCATGGTTAGTCCATCTATATTTTTTCGTATGGTAGAGAACAGATAAGAATTTTAGAATATGAAATTTATAGCATAAATATATGTATCTAATCTCATTATATAGATAATCAAGTTACTCGGGTGCTTTGGGTTCAAAATTTTTCTAATACAATTCTATTTTTGTTTTATCAAATCATCAGGGATTCAGCCAGTGAGTGTACTATATCATGAATTAATAGGAATTATTCCCACTTGTACTGTATTTTTTTATATTTGTTTTAAAAAAATATTAAAATGGTTAAAATGGTTGGATTTTGAGAATTATTTTTTTATTCTTATTTCACATAGTGATTTAGAATTTTCTAAATCTTTGGTTTCTAGTGAGTAATGGATAAGTGGTTTTGTGTTTCAGTTATAGATAATGCAACTGGGAAGATATACTAGAAATCAATTAGAATAGTCCAGGGAATGTGTGGCTTCCCCTGAGCCATAGGTGAACAAATAAATTGTTTAGGGTGTCATTCTGGATTTTCATTATATTGATCGAGTAAATTGGGAAGATAATCAATGAAAATAGGATCACTTCATACAACTAGAGACAAATATTCCAACATCATTCAAGGAGTTTCTAAGGCGAAAATGCAAGAAGTATTTCTGAATAGAATGAATTGAATATTTTATTTCAATGGTACACCATATGAGATAATAGTCGTGTAATTGGCATATATGTTGGAGGATATTGAACGAAAATTATGGGATTTAGTTGATCAAATAGAGTTAACTAAGGCCTTATTTGGGAGGAATTCTAAAAAAATTTCCAAAAAAATTATCCACACAAATTCAAGACATCCCATGAAAATAGGTTTCTTCGGCCACAAATATGATAGCCTATTAGTAATTTATTTTTCTATTATGTTTATGAATGCATTTTTCATCTCTTTAGACATAGTTTCTAATGTTTTCTTAAATTACAGAATCAATGAATTGAGAATGTGATAGGATATTCATTCAAAAATAATGGTACATTTTATTATAGATTACACATATATGGTTAATAGGGTTTTAGTGGTCAGAATATATCTTACTTAAAATCCTATGTGAGGAAGTATATTGGTATTTATGGGAATAGATGTAAACTCTAATGCTGGGAAAAAGTAGAAGAGGGACACCAATTCTAACGTTAGTGTCCGATTTTAAACTAAGACCAAAAAATAGGTAAACATTCCTCCTAGACCAAATACCAAGTATGGATGTTTCCAATGTTGTTAATTCACTCACATGAAGAGAGACTATATTCAACCACCATGTTCTTATCACAACAATAATCATATGTGGAACATCCAATGTTATTATTATAGAGATCTAATGTATGATGATAGAGATGTATCTAATTAGTCTCATATATCATATACTTTAACTTGAAGAGATCACCAAAGTGACTCTCATCCTCATAATAGAGTGATTCAGAGTGATTATACGAATAACACAACTCCTCTAGTTGTTCATTCTTGACATGGATGAAAAGAACAATGGTTAAGACTAAAAAAATCATATGGTTCTAATTAAATGATCAGGAATGATCAATATGTTCATTTAATGTCATAGGGTACTATTCTATTTAATTCTATAATACTATAATTTTTTATGCGGTTGTTTCCCACTCATTCATTTATTCTCATGTTTTTTATCATATATGGTTACATGTTAGGATGATTTCATATTTCGTTATAATTCAAACACATATTAGTCAATGAGAGTATTAAACCTTTATGTGTGCATTAGTATCCCTAACTATAAATGGAGAGTACATGGTTTAATATTTCTCTACACTTGAGGTATACACCTATGACTATATTTTGGGAATGGCTTAGTTGACATCCTTTAAGGCCCAAATTGACTATTATTTCAATCAGGTCAGATTCACATCTTCTTTTGGTGTTAAGCATCTCTTTAAATGAGTTTGGATTATGAATACATGAAGAGAACGAACTTTGGTACCGTTATCTGGTACTTTCACTTATCAGTTGGTAGTGTTACCTTGGAATTTTTTTGAGGAAATTGAATATATTTATTTTACAATTATTTTTTACCAATTTTATTATGTCTTACAAAAAAACTTCCCTATGTTTATTTCAGAATGAGCGTTTTAATTTTTATTTGTTTCCTACCAGGGTATATTCCTATTTCACTGATGTCCTATATGATTGAACTTATTGAATTTAGGGAACAAAAATTGAATCTAAAATAATTATAATTAAAAGGGTTCTCCTATATTAGTATTTATCAATGGGGAAAAAATTATATTTTTAAATAACGTGTATATATCTTTTTCGATTTTTGTGAATTATCATAAGATCAAACATTTTTTATTAATAATCGATAACCTCTTCCGCAATTTAATGATTTGTTAGATCAATTGAGTGGATCCACAAGGTTCTTTAATATTTATGAATGATTGTGGTACTATCAACTTTGAGTTCCAAAGGAGGGTATACCAAATATATCATTCAAGGAATGTAATGGTCACTATGAATTTGTGGTTGTTCTCCAATTATTCTATATCATAATGCATTCTGTTAGGTTTTATTCTCTATACCAGTTTTTATAATTGTATCGGTCACAACCTTAATACTGTGTGTATGTTGAATTTTTTTACCACTTTATAAATGTAGACATCCTCTACCACCTTTATTGATTATGTGTACACATTGATTAGGATAGGATGATGGAATGTCATTTCATCCTACTATGGGTTTCTTCTTGGTTTCTATTTCCATGTTTAGGTATCCCTCATTGATTTCGGACAGGTTCACAAATCTCATTCTTAAATATATATTGAAGTTGAAACAAGTTAAATATGATGATTTTTTTTGAGATACGGTCGCTACATATGTCAGAGATGGGGATCATGTTAGGAATGCCTAGTATCCGTGAACATTGGTTGTGTTAGGAATCTGTTAAGTAGTCCACGTTTATAGTTGACGGAATCACTTGTGTGAGGAATATATAGTGTAGAACACAAGGCATCCCATTAATATTACCTTGTGACTTACATGAGAAATGTAACACATAAATGACTTGTTTCCTTGGTTATCTAATGCTTTTTACATGGTGTAGAGATTATGATATGTTAGGGAAGGTCACATGTTTAATGTATTTTAGGGATGTTGTCATAAAATAAATTTTCTATTGGGATATGGACATAGGATTAATTTATTGTGGGGATGTGATCATAAGATTAATCTCTGATGGGGATTTAGTAACAGGTTTTGTGTCTTGCCAGTAATGGATATAGGCTCCAAGTCATGTGGGAATGTTGTAAAATATTTGATTTCTCATGGGGATGTTTCCCATATAATCACATCATGTAATAGGATGATTTAAAGTTATAATCACATATTGGAATCAATTACCAGTGGGGCCTCAGAATTTGGTGTTTTCAGGTTTTGTTGTGCTCCTGGATAGTCTACATTTGATTCTTTTCTAAAAAATGTGGACATATTTTTTATGATCGTATTGAACCCCATGAATGTGTCCAACCAACACTTTTGGAGATAAGTATAAAAACCCAATTAGTTCGATTGTTCAGACTGAGTCCATATGGTAGGACTGGTCAATTATGTTTAATGTAATTTGGTAAGGAAACTGTTTCGAGAAAAGGAATAAAAAAAGGATGTTGAGGGTATTATGTGTAGAAGCTACCTAAATAGCCATATATCATAACATTCATATCACATAAGTGATCATATGGTTTCAAAACATGGTGTGTATACAGTTTAAAACCATTTTATGAGAATTTTGTGTTGTAGTTTAACGTCATGTGACTAGGAAATTAGTTTTATGTTGTTAAATTCCTTTCATGTTATATTTTGTTTGGCATAATTCATGTTGAAATCCATCTGCTGGTGAGGAGGAATGATTTTGTTAGTAGGGCATATTCCTTTAATATTCTTCAGTTAAAATATGAATTTGTTGTGGTTTTATAATCATTACACATGAAATATTCCCATGTTCAATTATGGGGTAGAAAAGGAATGTGTGGGTATTACATGAGTTTTCTACCTGGGTGCCAGTAATGATAGTTGATGGTATTTGGTGGGTATAACACATGGAATATTCTTGGAATGATCATGAAAATATCATCCTCACCACATAATCCATGTAATGTAGGGAGTTTTATGTTCATCACATGATTCATCTTTGGTTTTTACTCAATGTATCTAATGATCAAATCATAGGGTAATCTAAAATGTTACATCATGCATCATGGATGTTATGATAAATGATTTATAATCAATAATATAATATGTTTTGTGTGAGGGTATTGCGAATTGATCTACCATTCATTGATCCTCATATAGTTTCATGACGGAATATCATGTAAACGATGGTTTGAGAATTTTTTTTGCACTTATCCAGAAGGAGGAGGACCATGAGGGTTACTTGGGAGTAGCAGGGATACTTGTGGAGCTTGTGCATTAGGGGGGTGATTTTTTATTCCCCATTTTAGTTTATGAGGGACCTCAACACTCTGATGGGTTTGGGATTATTATTGGGGATCATAACATATTATGAGGCCCATGTGGAAGAAATATAGAGTACATCACCATCCAAAAAGTTGAATGATATTTCATGACAGATCATTGGCCCATTATAGGGGTTTCCTATGAATCCATATAATTGGAATTAGAACCCACGCAGTTCAATTCCAATTTTGGGGATATTTTGTAAATTATATATTCATGTGGAAATAATCACTATGATTTCTTTTAAGAATATTCAACCATGTATGTTGTAACACCCCAAGCTTCTACGGTACACTTCTCTTTGAATAATGTGATAGCATGTGTTGTACGCAACATCGAGTTTTAACACACCAAAACCAATCAAACTAGCCGTTATGAATAGTAATACCTAATTTTTGAAATTATATATATTTTATATTTCAAAATGGACGTCATTTTTGGTTTCGGAATATTGAAATTATCCTAAGATGAATTTTTGGTATTTTTCTGAAAATTTCCAATTTTTGTGAATAGTGAAAAATACTTCAAAACAACTTTTTTAATCAAAGTTATTTGTAGTGATAAATTATATTATTGAGTAGTTTCAATGTATAATTAGAATATATTTTTACCATTTTATCCAATGGAGTTCATTAGAATTAATTTCAATTTGAAATTGGACCTAAACAATTGTCAATCTTTTGATATATATTGTTTCTTAAAAACACGCTAATTGCTGTGACAACAGGAATTAATTATAAAAATAATTACTACAACATATATGTTTGTAATTTTGTAAAATAGACATCATTTTTGAATTCAGAATATCAATTATAGCTTAGAAGGAAATTTTGGCATTGTTCTGAAAAACTTCAATTTTTGATGAATAGTGAAACTACTAAGTGGTAGTTAAAAAACTGAATTTTTCATAAAACTTAATTTTAAAGCTTCTGTGAATGGAATTTCGGAAATCCGAGAGACACGATTAATATCAAGAAGTAAAATGTAATAATTTTTGGTGAATAGTAACTTTTTACTTTTATTTACCATGGTTAAAAGTAAATAGGGTAATTAAGGGTAAAAATGATATTAATATTACACTAACACATGTCCTAATTCTATTGGACAAGTTTATCTCGACCAAAAACAATCTTAGGAATAAAATATTATCATTTAGGTCCACTTGGATTAGATTAGTACATTTATTATTATTTAATTCAAAGAAGAGTTAAAAGAGTTAAAATCAAAGTTTATTTACTAAAACATTTTTAATATAGGTTTATACATAAGATAAATTCGATTGTAAATATTAATTAGAAGGATAATAAGATTTCATACATAATGATAATTTATTTATAATTTTTAGACATTAAATAATTTAATTTCTTTATGACACAATGATGATGCAGTAATTACCATAATAGTAAAAAATTAAAATAATTGATATTATAAATACCCAAATAAATATAATTTGAGACTTTTAATGAATTACACTAATTTTCTAGGATAATATGACATATTAAGATTTATTTAATGTACTTTTTTAGAAGTAATCATTCTGTTATGAGTTTCAAAAAAACCAACTATTGAATAGTGTCAAAATTGACATAAAAGAGTTTTTAAAACAAATATTATATTATTAATTGATATTAAATTCCTAAAAATCTAAGGTTCGGACAAGATACTTATATAATGATAGGTGTATCATTAATGGACAACTTGGGGGTCTCTTGAATGTATATATAATGTTTATTAACTATATAATATAAAAATACAAAGTGACATGGTAAATGTCAAACTAATTAACTAAGAGTTAAAACTAAAAGATAAGGTTAATATAATGACCCAAACCTATCTAAATTCTATTGGTTTAATGGATTTAGACCTATCCCCACCTTAACTTCTAAATAATCAACTTTGGAGCCATTATTAACCTAAAATGAATTTATTATAAATTAATATTTCTAGCTTTTCCAAAGGTGCCCCTCACCCCTCTTATAAAAGGGTACTCTTCCTTATCATTTCTTCACAGATTCAAAGCCTTTTTGTTCGGCCAAAACCTGCCCAAATACTCTCTCAACTTCCCTCACTACAACCTATAGGCCTTATTTTGATCCGAAATCCAACCTAAGGAGCTCTTTTTATTAAATCAAAAGGAAGAACACGAAGAAGAGGTAATGATTTCACCACCCTTTTTCAAGTTCCTTTCTTCTTCCAATTCTTATTTCTTTGTTATTTATATTCTAAAATAATTAATCCAGTATCTCCTATATACTGTAATATTATTATAAATATGGTACAACCATATTCAGTATTCTATCCACCCTTTTAATAGCATGTCACCATACGTGCATACGTACGGCTTACCGTCTCCACGTCGTGGTGTAATTGTTATTCAATAAATTATTATTTGGATGGGTATAATAATGATGTGTAATTAATGTAAATAATAAATATAAAATGATAATTATTCTGTATATATGATATACCATCATATTATATATTATTTTAATATCAGAAGAATGATATTGTCGCTCGTGCGTACGTACGGACTACCGTCTCCACGAACGCGATGAGATTCATTCTCTATCATATCCATTCAAGTATAATTATCATTTGATGATTTAAAAATAATGATTAAGGACTTGATATCATTATGGATATTAGTAAGATACAACCTATTCATGAAAACCACGACTTACGTAACAAAACATATAAAATAAAACGAGTAAGTTAACACCTGAAATGACAATAATTCTAAGATATTATTAACAAAGCAATGTTATAAGATCATATATGATATCATATTAATGTATATGATTATTGAATAATTTAATAAGAATTATTTCACCATTATGCAGGAGGTTAACCTACCGTTGACCAAGGAAAAAGTACAAAGTAAGGGGTTTCTTATCTCACTTTTAATTCCGTGAGAATTCCATTGTTCACCACTTATTTATTGCATGTGGTTTGTGTACTTCCCATGATTGTATTCATTGTGTAATATACTTTAATTTATGGATATTTAAATCATCATGTAATGATCCTTCTTTCATGGGTGTATGTTTCGTAAGTTACCTAATCGATAAGGGAATTTGAAATTTCAATTTCCACTCATTTGGCTTTACGCATATTTCATTGATTATATTACTCCAAGATTATGTGTGGAATCAATATTCATTTGATTATGTCATAATTTCCACTCCCCTTCCTGTAAATATACTATTTATACACATAATCACTCCATTGATAATTTCTCAAGTCATCGATATGAATTTGATAAGAGTAATTTTAACTCATTCTCCATTTGTTGAGTTGAACATCCAATTCATTGGTGTTGTTTTTACAAGATTATGTGTGAATGTCCTTTGATTGTTTTACACTAAATATCCAATCATATTTAGTTCATTTATATTTTTCACACATAACTATGTCGTTGATTTATCCTTAATCTATGGATACAGCCTTTATGAGAGATTTCATCTCAATTTACATTCCATTGAGACTTCTTTGTTGTTATACACCAAATCACTTTTATGTGGTGTATATAACGTACTTTGACATTGTAGATCAGGAATTCCTTTATTCTCATGATATTACAATGTTTTTATTACCTCAATTATTTGTATTCAAGTGTCTCTCTTTTGGTTAGAAAATCTAACTAAAATACAATTTTTAAATGTTTTAAAGACTTATTCTTCTAAATCTTGCTCATTAATGTCCATGTTTGATAAAATGGTTTTAAGGATTTATTTATATGGACATTAAAGTTTTAAAATTAAAACACCTTTTAAAAGTTTCAAAGTGGTATGGGAAACATTGATTCAAAAATCTATTTGTAAATGGCTTCTTGACAAATAGTGTGACTTTTAAATGATTTCAAGAAAAAGGGGGATATTTCTCTCAAATAGTTTTGGTGATTATTTTCATCTATGTCAATGTACTTCATTATTCTTGATTGAGGTTAACGTGATACAATAAAATATTCTATATTGTATCGAATGAGTTATGTTTGACTGTGGATGTTCTATTTTTATACCATTCATGGTTTGTGGTTGAAGTATTGACATTTCGTATCCTAGTTTTAATACGAATGTTTATGTTATGTTTAAACCTGTTCATATGAGGAATGCATTGGACTTAATAAGTGACGGGTGGAGCCCGATATAGCTCCTCGATGCATCGGTAGGTCTCATGAGACAAACTAGTGTCTTGGCACAAGGCCTTGGCAAAATCTTATTTTTAATCTTGGCACGAGGCCTTGGCTATGTGGTTATGATAGTCTGGCATTATGAATTCCTTCATTATGAAAGTGGTTATTGATATTTCATGTGATCATTCGACTAGTAAAATATCCATGTGAGTAAGTAAATGGAATTATTTTATTTTATCTTTTCGATTTTATGTTGAAGTTCAAGTTTAAAAGGCTTTTGTTTTAGTTATAAACTGCCTTAAGTGTTTATACTTATCTATGAAAGCTTCTGCTATAATGTTATCCTTACTGAGCATCTGAGCTCACCCCTTTCAATGTTCTATTTTTCCTAGGATTATGAAGAAGTAATTTATGAATGACCTGCAGGGATAGTATGAGGTGATATGAAGACAAGATGTTTTTTAATGTAATGTAAAACTTTATGAATGTATCTAGTATTTCCAAGGCTACTAAACCAATCGGTCTTTCGAGATTTGATCTTTCTTGTGATCATGCCAATGTTATGTAATAATGCACCGACTCTAGGTAACTGGGGTCGGGGCGTTACAGTTGGTATCAGAGGAAGTTTAGTACAAACCTTGGGAGCTAGATTTAGATAAACTCTGATTAGAGAACGTAGACCTAAGATGAACTTTGAGGATTAGTATAGAAGAAATTCCTAGAATTTTGGTATTGTAGAGATTTTGTGATTTTTCCGTGAAATACATCCCTGTCTGGATACGAGTAGGTAGAGGCGGCTCTGGCACAGATGTACCTAGGGGTAAAACCCGAAAACACCACTTTGAACTATACTCGAACGAGAACTGGTGCACGACAACGGGCCTTGCTGCACTCTTGGTTAAAACACTCCCGGGGGATATGCTGAGGTTAATTTACATTTTCTTTACATACCGATATAAAGTAATATATATAAGATGAGATTAAATGGCCTTGGTTAATCCTAATGTGTTTCAAATTGAGAATATGGTGACATGTTAATCTCAAAATGATTGTATGACTACTATTACTCACACAATGCTTTCTGGTTTTAGTCAATGGCTGGATTCCAAGGAAATCATAGTGACTTTGCGAATGATGTACAACGTGGGAACGGTGGTGGAAATGAGCATCAAATTGGATTGTTGATAGGCGTAAAAGATATTGTCTTTATTCCAAATCAGTTTTCCAAAAATATGATAAAAAACATATATATTAACCAACTCCCAGAGTCAACAAGGAAGAGAAATGTGATGAATGATAAGAGCTCTAGAAATGGAGACCATGGAGAAAAGAACCCTCAATTTCCATCATGCAAGAAATGTGGTAGGAGACACCCGGGAAAGTGTCTCAATAGGACCAAGAAATGCTTTATGTATGGGAAGGAAGGATATAAAGTGAAGAATTGCCGAAGCAAAATGAAGAGTACTATGGAAGAAGATAAAAATGGTCCCAAGAGTCCATTTACAGTCATTTTCCATAAATGTAGGGGACCTGGACATTACCTGAGTGAATGCCCTATTCTATAGGATGTTTTCTTGTCCAAATAGGAAGAAGCTATGTGGAAATAAATGGTTGGAGAAATGTTTAAAAAGTATTAGTGCTCCTTATTGATGGGTTTACTTTGGAATAATTTTCTCTTGTATTTTTAACCCTATAGTTTTCCATATGAGAATGATATTTGAGGAAGAATTATCTCTTATCTTGTGGATATATGTATAAATAACCATTTGGTTTTATATGATCATTGGGGTTTTAGAGAATTATAAGTTATTATAATTTGGGATGAAAATTCAAGGTATGATATAACATTTGTGGTTAAATTATGTTATGGTATTTTGATGAATTTATCTCATTTTGGTAATATTATAAAATATTGTTTTTTGAAAAAGGACAACACATACACCGTGTGACAACTCGTCGCGTCGGACAAAGCTGTGGGAATCAAACCCACAACCAAAGGGCGATTGGGATTTGTCACCTACCACTGGACTACATGAAGTCCCCGGTTAGTGTGACTATTATTTTTAGTTAAATGATTTTTTTGTTCAATAATAAGTTGATTTGGGTTCTTATGTCTTATCAAATGAATACCCTTAGTATAGGAAAATGATTTGGTGATTAAGTGATAAATGTTATTTTGGACGATGTTCACTTAGTTGGGAACACTATATGTCCAAGGAAAATAGAATACTATGGGATTTCATCAGAGGAGTAATGGTGGATTTTTATCTATGTTTTTATTGTGGATTTATAGTGATTTGGGTTATTTATGAAAATGATTAACCTATAATAAAGAATATGTGATTAGGTTAATTACTTTTAAGTATGTGACTTTAAGAGTAGATGATGTCATTTGGAGATACAATTTAACGTGGAAGACTACATTCTTATAAGTTTTGGGTTTCAATATTAGTTTGGATTATATTGAAGGATTTTAAGGACAATTTATTATTGAATGGTATTTATTTAACTTTGGGGTATTGTTGGTTTAATTTTAGAAATTAAGATTAGTGTTTATTTATTTAAAGGAGTATCCTTTTGGGGGATCATTAGATCTTGTACTAACCATTTTGGTTTTGATTAATCTCCAAAGAAAATGTAAATATATAGTTCATCCTGCATGGATCATGTGATTCTATAGAAGTTTATTCTAGCTCTTCCAGTGTGACCAAGTCTTCTTGAATACTCATCATTTAAAAAAAATGAGTTAGTGGTGGAAATTTATTAAATAATGAAACTCTACTAAAAATGTAAGTATATATATTTATATTCTTAGTCAATATCATAAATTAATTCCTTATCCTTATTTAATGTAACATAAAACAAAAAAAAAATGTTGTCCGTTTACTTTCCTACTATGAGACTAATGGTCGTTTGTCCCACCACAAGTTTGTGGTTTTCTTATTGTTAACTTTCTCCTGATCATGATTTCTATCCCTCTCCATCAGAACATGAAACTTAGTTTATCAACCATATCCATGTTTTCCTACATGGAATTCGAGTATGGGTTATCTTGGTTGTCCTTTATACCCCTCTTTCTTTCTTTTAAAGTGATAGTTTTATTGACTCTTTTTCCGATGTGGGACTTTCCATTATATTCCCAAGCACAATTTTAAAAATTTTGAGGATGCAATTTATTGAAGGAGGGGAGAATGTAACACCCCAAGCTTCTACGGTACGCTTCTCATTGAATAATGTGATAGCATGTGTTGTACGCAACATCGAGTTCTAACCCACCGCAACCAATCAAACTAGCCGTTATGAATAGTAATACCTACCTTTTGAAATTATATATATTTTATATTTCAAAATGGACTTCATTTTTGGTTTCGGAATATCGAAATTATCCTAAGATGGATTTTTGGTATTTTTCTGAGATTTTCCAATTTTTATGAATAGTAAAAAATACTTAAAAAAACTTTTTTAATCAAAATAATTTATAGTGATAAATTATATTGTTGAGTAGTTTCAAAGTATAATTAGAATATATTTTTACCATTTTATCCAATGGTGTTCATTATAATTAATTTGAATTTGAAATTGGACCTAAACAATTGTCAATCTTTTGATATATATTGTTTCTTAAAAACACGTTATTTGTTGTGATAGCGGGTATTAATAATAAAATTAATTAATGCAACTTATATGTTTGGAATTTTTTAAAATAGACATCATTTTTGAATTTGGAATATCAATTATAGCTTAGAGGGAAATTTTGGCATTGTTTTGAAAAACTTCAATTTTTGATGAATAGTGAAACTACTAAGTGGTAGTTAAAAAACTGAATTTTTCGTAAAACTTAATTTTACCGCTTCTGTGAATGGAATTTCGGAAATCCGAAAGACACGGTTAATATTAAGAAATAAAATGTGGTTCAATGAGATGAAAATAATTTTGGGTGAATAGTAACTTTTTACTTTTATTTACCACAGTTAAAAGTAAATAGGGTAATTAAGGGTAAAAATGAAATTAATATTACCCTAAAACATGTCCTAATTCTATTGGACAAGTGTATCTCGACCAAAAACAACCTTAGGAATAAAATATTATCATTTAGGTCCACTTGGATTAGATTAGGACATTTATTATTATTTAATTCAAAGAAGAGTTAAAAGAGTTAAAATCAAAGTTTATTTACTAAAAAAATTTTAATATAGGGTTATACATGAGATATATTCGATTGTAAATATTCATTAGAAAGATAATAATATTTCATACATAATTATATTTTATTTATAATTTTTAGACATTAAATAAGTCAATTTATTTATGACACAATGATGATACAGTAATTACCATAATAGTGAAAAATTAAAATAATTGATATTATAAATACCCAAATAAATAGAATTTGAAACTTTTAATGAATTAAACTAATTTTGTAGGAGGATATGAAATATTAGGATTGATTTAATAGACTTTTTTCGAAGTAATCATTCTGTTATGAGTTTCACAAAAATCAACTATTGAATAGTGTCAAAATTGACATAAAAGACTTTTTAAAACAAATATTATATTATTAATTGATATTAAATTCCTAAAAATCTACGGTTCGGCCAAGATACTTATATCATGATAATTTTATCATTAATGGACAACTTGGGGGGTCTCGTGGATGTATATAGTAAGTTTATTAACTATATAATATAAAAATACAATGTGACATGGTAAATGTCAAACTAATTAACTAAGACTTAAAACTAAATGAAAAGGTTAATATAATGACCCAACCCTGTCTAACTTCTACTTGTTGAATGGATTTCGACCTATCCCCACCTTAACATTTAAATAATCGACTTTGGAGCCATTATAAACCTAATATAAATTTATTATAAATTAATATTTCTAGCTTTTCCAAAGGTGTCCCTCACCCCTCTTATAAAAGGGAACTCCTCCTTCTCATTTCTTCACACCTTAAAATCCTTTTGGTTCGGACATCCCCTTCCCAAATACTCTCTCAACTTCCCTCACTACAACCTATAGGCATTATTTTGATCAAAAATCCAACCTAAGGATCCCTTTTGATCAAATCAAAAGGAAGAACCCGAAGAAGAGGTAATGATTTCACCACCCTTTTTCAAGTTCCTTTCTTCTTCCACTTATTCTTTCTTTGTTATTTCTATTCTAAAATAATGAATCCAGTATCTACTATATACTTTAATATTATTATAAATATGGTACAACCATATTCAGTATTCTATCCACCCTTTGAATAACATTTCACCAAACGTGCGTACGTACGGCTTACCGTCTCCACGTCATGGTGTAATTGTTATTCAATAAATTATTTTTTGGATGGGTATAATAATGATTTTTAATTCATGTAAATAATAAATATAAAATGATGATTATGCTGTATATATGATATACCATCCAATTATATATTATTTTAATATCAAAAGAATGATATTGTCGCTCGTGCGTACTTACGGACTACCGTCTCCACGAATGCGATGAGATTCATTCTCTATCGTATGCATTCAAGTATAATTATCATTTGATGATTTAAAAATAATTTTTAAGGACTTGATATCATTCTGGATATTAATAAGATAAAACCTATCCATGACAACCACGACTTACGTAACAAAACATATAAAAGAAAACGAGTAAGTTAACACCTGAAACGACGATAATTCTAAGATATTATTAATAAATAAATGTTAAAAGATCATATATGATATCATATTAATGTATATGATTATTGAATAATTTAATAACAATTATTTCACCATTATACAGGAGGTTAACCTACCGTCGACCAAGGAAAAAGTACAAAGTAAGGGGTTTCTTATATCACTTTTAATTCCGTGAGAATTCCATTGTTCACCACTTATTTATTGCATGTGGTGTGTGTACTGCCCATGATTGTATTCATTGTGTAATATACTTTAATTTATAGATATTTACATCATCCTGGAATGATCCTTCTTTCATGGGTGTATGTTTCATAAGTTACCTAATCGATAAGGGAATTTGAAATTTCAATTTCCACTCATTTGGCTTTACGCATATTTCATTGATTATATTACTCCAAGATTATGTGTGGAATCAATATTCATTTGATTATGTCATAATTTCCACTCCCCTTTCTATGGATATACTATTGATACACATAATCACTCCATTGATAATTTCTCAACTCATCGATATGAATTTGATAAGAGTAATTTTAACTCATTCTCCTTTTGTTGAGTTGAACATCCAATTCATTGGTGTTGTTTTTAAAAGATTATGTGTGAATGTCCTTTTATTGTTTTACACTAAATATCCAATCATATTTAGTTCATTTAAATTTTTCACACATAACTATGTCGTTGATTTATCCTTAATTTAAGGATACAACCTTTATGAGAGATTTCATCTCAATTTACATTCCATTGAGACTTCTTTGTTGTTATACACCAAATCACTTTTATGTGGTGTATATAATGTACTTTGACATAGCATATCACGAATTCCTTTATTATCATGATATTACAATGTTTTGAATACCTCAATTATTTGTATTCAAGTTTCTCTCTTTTGTTTAGAAACTCTAACTAAAATACCATTTTTAAATGTTTTAAAGACTTGTTCTTCTAAATCTTGCTCATTAATGTCCATGTTTTAAAAAATGGTTTTAAGGATTTATTTATATGGACATTAATGTTTTAAAATTAAAACTCCTTTTAAAAGTTTCAAAGTGGTATGGGACACTTTGATTCAAAATTCTATTTTTAAATGGATTTTTGACAAATAGTGTGACTTTTAAATGATTTCAAGAAAAAGGGGGATATTTCTCCCAAATAGTTTTGATGATTATTTTCATCTATGTAAATATCCTTCATTATTCTTGATTGAGGTTAATGTGATACAATACAATCTTCCATATCATATCGAATGAGTTATGTTTGATTGTGGATGTGCTATTTTTATACCATTCATGGTTTGTGGTTGAAGTATTGACATTTCATATTCTACTTTTAATACGAATGTTTATGTTATGTTTAAACCTGTTCATATGAGGAATGCATTGGACTTAATAAGTGATGGGTGGAGCCCGATATAGCTCCTCGATGCATCGGTAGGTCTCATGAGACAAACCAGTGTCTTGGCACAAGGCCTTGGCAAAATCTTATTTTTAGTCTTGGCACGAGGCCTTGGTTATGTGGTTATGATAGTCTGGCATTATGCATTCCATCATTATGAAAGTGGTTATTGATATTTCATGTGATCATTCGACTAGTAGAATATCCATGTGAGTAAGTAAATAGCATTATTTTATTTTATATTTGCCATTTTATGCTGAAGTTCAAGTTTAAGAGTCTTTTGTTTTAGTTATAAACTGCCTTAAGTGTTTATGATTATCTATGAAAGCTTCTGATATAATGTTATCCTTAATGAGAATCTGAGCTCACCCCTTTTAATGTTTTATTTTTCCCATGATTATGATGAAGTAATATATGAATGACCTGTAGGGATAGTATGAGGGGATTTGAAGACAAGAGGTTTTTTATGTAATGTAAAACTTTATTAATGTATCTAGTATTTCCAAGGCTACTAAACCAATCGGTCTTCCGAGATTTGATCTTTCTTGTGATCATGCCAAAGTTATGTAATAATTCACCGACTCTGGGTAACTGGGTTCGGGGCGTTACAGTTGGTATCAGAGAAAGTTTAGTACAAACATTGGGAGATAGATTTAGATAAACTCTGATTAGAGAATGTAGACCTAAGATGAACTTTGAGGATTAATATAGAAGAACTTCCTAGAATTTTGGTATTGTAGATATTTTTTGAGTTTTCCAAGAAATACATCCCTGTCTGGATATGAGCAGGTAGATGCGGCTCTGGCACAGATGTACCTAGGGGTAAAACCCGAAAACACCGCTTTGAGCTAGACTCGAACGGGAACTGGTTCACGACAACGGGCCTTGCTGCACTCTTGGTTATGACACTCCCGGGGGATATGCTTAGGATAATTTAAATTTTCTTTACAAACCGATTTAAAGTATTATATATATAAGATGAGAGTAAATGACCTTGGTTAATCCTAATGTGTTTCAAATTGAGAATATGGTGACATGTTAATCTCAAAATGATTGTATGACTACTATTACTCACACAATGCTTTCTGGTTTTAGTCAATGGTTGGATTCCAAGGAAGTCATACTGACTTTGAGAATGATGTAAAAGGTGGGAACGGTGGTGTAAATGAGCAACAAAATGGAATGTTGATAGGTGTAAAAGATATCGTCTTTATGCCAAATCAGTTTTCCAAAAATATGATCAACAACATATATATTAACCAACTCCCAGACTCAACAAGGAAGAGAAAGGTGATGAATGATAAGTGCTCCAGCAATGGAGACCATGGAGAAAAGAACCCTCAATTTCCATCATACACGAAATGTGGTAGGAGACACCTGGGAAAGTGTCTCAATGGGACCAAGAAATGATTTACGTGTGGGAAGAAAGGATATAAAGTGAAGAATTGCCGAAGCAAAATGAAGAGTACTATTGAAGAAGATAAAAATGGTCCCAAGAGTCCATTTACAGTCATTTGATGTAAATGTAGGGGACCTGGCCATTACCCGAGTGAATGACCTATTCTATAGGATGTTTTCTTGGTCAAAGAAGAAGAAGCTATGTGTAAATAAATGGTTGGAGAAATGTTTAAAAAGTATTAGTGCTCCTTGTTGATGGGTTTACTTCAGAATAACTTTCTCTTGTATTTTTAACCCTGCAGGTTTCCATGTGAGAATGATATTTGAGGAAGAATTATCTCTTCTCTTGTGGATATATGTATAAATAAGCATTTGGTTTTATATGATCATTGGGGTTTGCGAGAATTATAAGTTATTATAATTTGGGATGAAAATTCAAGGTATGATATAAAATTTGTGGTTAAATTATGTTATGGTATTTGGAGGAATTTATCTCATTTTGGTAATATTATAAAATATAGTTTTTTGAAAAAGGACAACACGTAGACCATGTGACAACCCATCGCGTCAGACAAAGCTGTGGGAATCGAATCCACAACCAAAGTGCGAGTGGGATTTATCGCCTACCACTGGACTACGTGAAGTCCCAGGTTAGTGTGACTATTATTTTTAGTTAAATGATTTTATTTTTCAATAATAAGTTGATTTGGGTTCTTATGTCTTATCAAATGAATACCCTTAGTATAGGAAAATGATTTGGTGATTAAGTGATAAATGTTATTTTAGAATATATTCACTTAGTTGGGAACACTATATGTCCAAGGAAAATAGAATACATTGGGGTTTCATTAGAGGAGTAATGGTGGATTTTTATCTATATTTTTATTGTGGATTTATAGTGATTCGGGTTATTTATGGAAATTATTAACCTATAATAAAGAATATGTGATTAGGTTAATTACTTTTAAGTATGTGACTTTAATAGTAGATGATGTCATTTGGAGATACAATTTAACGTGGAAGACTACATTCTTATAAGTTTTGGGTTTCAATATTAGTTTAGATTATATTGAAAGATTTTAAGGACAATTTATTATTAAATGGTATTTATTTAACTTTGGGGTATTGTTGGCTTAATTTTAGAAATTAAGATTAGTGTTTATTTCTCTCAAGGAATATCATTTTGGGGGATCATTAGATCTTGTACTAACCATTTTTTTGATTAATCTACAAAGACAATGTAAATATATAGTTCATCCTGCATGGATCATGTGATTCTATAGAAGTTTATTCTAGCTCTTCCAGTGCGACCAAGTCTTCTTGAATACTCATCATTTAAAAAAAATTAGTTAGTGGTGGAAATTTATTAAAGAATGAAACTCTACATAAAATGTAAGTATATATCTTTATATTCTTAGTCAATATCATAAATGAATTCCTCATCCTTATGTAATGTAACTTAAACCAAAAAAAAATGTTGTCCTTTTACTTTCCTACTAGGAGACTAATGGCCATTTGTCCCAACACAAGATTGTGGATTTCTTATTGTTAACTTTCTCCTGATCATGATTTCTATCCCTCTCCATCAGAACATGACACTTATTTTATCATCAATATCCTTGTTTTGCTACATGGAATCTGAGTATGGGTTATCTTGGTTGACCTTTATACCTCTCTTTCTTTCTTTTAAAGTGATAGTTTTATTGACTCTTTTTCTGATGTGGGACTTTCCATTATATTCCCAAGAACAATTTTAAAAATTGCGAGGACGCAATTTATTGAAGGAGGGGAGAATGTAACACCCCAAGCTTCTATGGTACTCTTCTCTTTGAATAATGTGATAGCATGTGTTGTACGCAACATCGAGTTCTAACACACCACAACCAATCAAACTAGCCGTTATGAATAGTAATACCTACTTTTTGAAATTATATATATTTTATATTTCAAAATGGACTTCATTTTTTATTTTGGAATATCCAAATTATCCTAAGATGAATTTTTGGTATTTTTCTGAGAAATTCCAATTTTTTATGAATAGTGAAAAATACTTAAAAACAACTTTTTTAATCAAAATAATTTATAGTGATAAATTATATTATTGAGTAGTTTCAAAGTATAATTAGAATATATTTTTACCATTTTTTTCAATGGTGTTCATTATAATTAATTTCAATTTGAAATTGGACCTAAACAATTGTCAATCTTTTGATATATATTGTTTCTTAAAAACACGATATTTACTGTGACAGCGGGAATTAATTATAAAATTAATTAATGCAACTTATATATTTGTAATTTGGTAAAATAAACATCATTTTTGAATTCGGAATATCAATTATAGCTTAGAGGGAAATTTTGGCATTGTTCTGAGAAACTTCAATTTTTGATGAATAGTGAAACTACTAAGTGATAGTTAAAAAACTGAATTTTTCATAAAACATAATTTTACCGCTTCTGTGAATGGAATTTCGAAAATCCGAGAGACACGGTTAATATCAAGAAGTAAAATGTGGTTCAATGAGATGAAAATAATTTTTGGTGAATAGTAACTTTTTACTTTTATTTACCACGGTTAAAAGTAAATAGGGTAATTAAGGATAAAAATGATATTAATATTACCCTAACACATGTACTAGTTCTATTGGACAAGTGTATCTCAACCAAAAACAACCTTAGGAATAAAATGTTATCATTTAGTTCCACTTGGATTAGATTAGGACATTTATTATTATTTAATTCAAAGAAGAGTTAAAAGAGTTAAAATCAAAGTGTATTTACTATTACATTTTTAATATAGGGTTATACATAAGATAAATTAGATTGTAAATATTCATTAGAAAGATAATAAGATTTCCTACATAATTATATTTTATTTATAATTTTTAGACATTAAATAATTTAATTTATTCATGACACAATGATGATGCAGTAATTACAATAATAGTGAAAAATTAAAATAATTGATATTATAAATACCAAAATAAATATAATTTAAGACTTTTAATGAATTAAACTAATTTTATTGGATAATTTTACATATTAGGATTGATTTAATGGACTTTGTCTGAAGTAATCACTCTGTTATGAGTTTCACAAAAATCAACTATTGAATAGTGTCAAAATTGACATAAAAGAGTTTTTAAAACAAATATTATATTATTAATTGATATTAAATTCCTAAAAATATAAAGATCGTCCAATAGTCTTATATCATGATAGGTGTATCATTAATGGACAACTTGGGGGTCTCTTGGATGTATATAGTACGTTTATTAACTATATAATATAAAAATACAAAGTGACATGGTAAATGTCAAACTAATTAACTAAGAGTTAAAACTAAAAGATAAGGTTAATAAAATGACCCAAACCTATCTAAATTATATTGGTTTAATGTATTTAGACCTATCCCCACCTTAATATTTAAATAGTCAACTTTTTATCCATTATAATCCTAATATGAATTTATTATAAATTAATATTTCTAGCTTTTCCAAAGGTGCCCCTCACCCCTCTTATAAAAGGGCACTCCTCCTTATCATTTCTTCACACCATAAAAGCCTTTTGGTTATGCCATACCCTGCCCAAATACTCTATCAACTTCCCTCACTACAACCTATAGGCCTTAGTTTGATTAGAAATCCAACCTAAGGATCCCTTTTGATCAAATCAAAAAGAAGAACCCGAAGAAGAGGTAATGATTTCACCACCCTTTTTCAAGTTCCTTTCTTCTTCCACTTCATATTTATTTGTTATTTCTATTCTAAAATAATTAATCTAGTATCTACTATATACTGTAATAGTATTATAAATATGGTACAACCATATTCAGTATTCTATCCAGCCTTTTAATAACATGTCACCATACGTGCGTACGTACGACTTACCGTCTCCACGTCGTGGTGTAATTGTTATTCAATAAATTATTATTTGGATGGGTATAATAACGATGTGTAATTCATTTAAATAATAAATATAACATGATAATTATTCTGTATATATGATATACCATCCAATTATATATTATTCTAATATCAAAAGAATGATATTATTGCTCGTGCGTACGTACGGACTACCGTCTCCACGAACGCAATGAGATTCATTCTCTATCGTATCCATTCAAGTATAATTATCATTTGATGATTTAAAAATAATTTTTTTTGGACTTGATATCATTCTGGATATGAATAAGATACAACCTATCCATGAAAACCACGACTTCGTAACAAAACAAATAAAAGAAAACGAGTAAGTTAACACCTAAAACGACGATAATTATAAGATATTGTTAACAAAGCAATGTTAAAAGATCATATATGATATAATATTAATGTATATGATTATTGAATAATTTAATAACAATATTTCACCATTATACAGTAGGTTAACCTACCGTTGACCAAGGAAAAAGTACAAAGTAAGGGGTTTCTTATCTCACTTTTAATTCCGTGAGAATTCTATTGTTCACCACTTATTTATTGCATGTGGTGTGTGTACTTCCCATGATTGTATTAATTGTGTGATATACTTTAATTTATGGATATTTACATCATCATGGTATGATCCTAATTTCATGGGTGTATGTTTCGTAAGTTACCTAATCGATAAGGGAATTTGAAATTTCAATTTCCACCCATTTGTCTTTACGCATATTTCATTGATTATATTACTCCAAGATTATGTGTGGAATCACTATTCATTTGATTATGTCAAAATTTCCACTACCCTTCCTGTGGATATACTATTGATACACATAATCACTCCATTGATAATTTCTCAATTCATCGATATGAATTTGATAAGAGTAATTTTAACTCATTCTCCGTTTGTTGAGTTGAACATCCAATTCATTGGTGTTGTTTTTACAAGATTATGTGTGAATGTCCTTTGATTGTTTTACACTAAATATCCAATCAAATTTAGTTCATTTATATTTTTCACACATAACTATGTCGTTGATTTATCCTTAATCTATGGATACAGCCTTTATGAGAGATTTTATCTCAATTTACATTCCATTGAGACTTCTTTGTTGTTATACACCAAATCACTTTTATGTGGTGTATATAACGTACTTTGACATTGTATATCAGGAATTCCTTTATTCTCATGATATTACAATGTTTTCATTACCTCAATTATTTGTATTCAAGTGTCTCTCTTTTGGTTAGAAACTCTAACTATAATACTATTTTTAAATGTTTTAAAAACTTATTCTTCTAAATCTTGCTCATTAATGTCCATGTTTGAAAAAATGGGTTTAAGGATTTATTTATATGGACATTAAAGTTTTAAAATTAAAACTCCTTTTAAAAGTTTCAAAGTGGTATTGGACACTTTGATTCAAAAATCTATTTGTAAATGGCTTCTTGACAAATAGTGTGACTTTTAAATGATTTCAAGAAAACGGGGGATATTTCTCTCAAATAGTTTTGGTGATTATTTTCATCTATGTATATGTACTTCATTATTATTGATTGAAGATAACGTGATACAATAAAATCTTCTATATTGTATCGAATGAGTTATGTTTGACTGTGGATATGCTATTTTTATACCATTCATGGTTTGTGGTTGAAGTATTGACATTTCATATGCTAGTTTTAATACGAATGTTTATGTTATGTTTAAACCTGTTCATATGAGGAATGAATTCGACTTAATGAGTGACGGGTGGAGCCCCCTATAGCTTCTCGATGCATCGGTAGGTCTCATGAGACAAACTAGTGTCTTGGCACAAGGCCTTGGCAAAATTTTATTTGTAGTCTTGGCACGAGGCCTTGGCAATGTGGTTATGATAGTCTGGAATTATGCATTCCATAATTATGAAAGTGGTTATTGATATTGCATGTGATCATTCGACTAGTATAATATCCATGTGAGTAAGTAAATAGCATTATTTTATTTTATATTTTCCATTTTATGCTGAAGTTCAAGTTTAAAAGGCCTTTGTTTTAGTTATAAACTGCCTTATGTGTTTATGCTTATCTATGAAAGCTTCTTCTATAATGTTATCCTTACTGAGCATCTGAGCTCACCCCTTTCAATGTTGTATTTTTCCAAGGATTATGAATAAGTAATTTATGAATGACCTGCAGGGATAGTATGAGGGGATATGAAGACAAGATGTTTTTTTGATGTAATGTAAAACTTTATGAATGTATCTAGTATTTCCAAGGCTACTAAACCAATCGTTCTTTCGAGATTTGATCATTCTTGTGATCATGCCAATGTTATGTAATAATGAACCGACTCTGGGTAACTGGGGTCGGGGCGTTACAGATGTTGAATACACATTTTATAATCATGCAATGCAGATTATAGAGGGTCTTCAAATGTTCATCATATGAGGAATATTACACTTAACACATGTTGGAAAATGTTCATATCACCTGGAAAATCATATACTCTTCACATAGGTTATAATATATTTCAATGTTCTGTAGTGAGGGAAACTAGGTGTAAATTTCCTAGGATATACTGATGTGGGACTTGAAAAAAAGTGACCAGTTCTTGTTCAACCTAGAATAGGAGTAAGGTGATGACATTTTAGGAATTACATGAAGAGTATTTAAAATAAATGTATTTGAGGAAACCAAGAGGTGAATACCAATATTTGGAATGGGAAATAGAACAACAATATTATATCGACTAATGTTATTTATGGGAGTTTAGAGTTGTATCTCGACTCATGGCATTATATTGGTTAGATATTGGGGTTATATAGGTCACAATCCAAAACATCCTCAACCATGATAGAAAATATCCTGATGAAATCCTTGATTTATCATAGGGATCATGGATTCTAGATAAGGGTCTAGGTCAAAGGACCAAGACCAAATCCCGATATTGATCATGAACAACAGTTATAGGGAACATCCCCTTCGGTATGGAGAAGTGATCAGAAATGTTGGAGGCCCAAATGAAGGGAATCATGAAATGAAGGTCACTTATGCTGCATACCTTTTGTGAAATTATATTTAGAAAAAAAGGGATCCCAATCAAAATAGATAATACTATTTACATAAATATATAGTTTCATAAAAATTCATGGTTCACATTGAAATACCATCTTATGTGAATAGTTTTCCTCACGAATAGAAGTTTCTTGAAACATCCTCAAACACTCACCCATGCATGGAGGGGATCACATGAGGGGACTTCAAAAGAATTATCCCATCGGTGAAATGAATTACATAAATTTTTAAAAAATATTCTGAGTTACATTAATTGAGAATGTGTTCAATTTCATAGACATCTCACATAAAATCGTGACATAAGGGGGTATTTATAGGATCCATGGTGGACAAGAGATATGTTTTAGGAAGGATTATCATGTATATGAAATAATAAGTTCCAAAAATGTTTATATTTCATATAGATACATAGCTTGATGTATTTCCATATTAATGAAAGATTTAATTTCATGAAAATGGTATCTTTACAGTTCTCAAACATAAAATCATGAAACGTTTGAGTTTCATGTAATTTGGAACTCTATTCATTTATCACTACTCTAGTATATATCTAAAATTCTATCTTTTATAAACCATTACTTTTGATACATAATTCTATTTCAGATCCATGACATGTAAAATTAAATATTTTAATGAAAACTATGACTTTTAATTTTGGTTTTCTACATTAAGCCCATTTTTTACGATTAAGAATACAAAATATTTCACACCTCATAATGGGGTCAAACAAAGATGATGTGGGTGGGGTGTACCATATTATAAATAAATCACAAATAAATATAAATTACATTAATTTCCACTATATATAAATTTTGTTAATTAAATATTCACCCAAAATATATATGAATACACAAGTCATTCCCTATTAGATAAATACTATAAAATATAGAATCATTCACTAACACGAGAGTGATGGACATGTAATGAGGGTTTCGGGTTAGAATGATTCATCAACCACTATGAGTTTCCCGTTGAGTGTGGATTTTTTTGGAGGGAGACCATGTGTGGAAAAATTTTATTCCCAAAATTCATGAGTGAATGGTTTTGGTAACTCCAAGTATGTTAGTTTCTACACAAGAGAAGGGGAAATAGAGTGTGTGCATTGAGATATACAAAACATGGAATTCAAAGGGAAGTGAAAGTCTATTTAATGAAGACAACTAACCATGTTCAAAATTATGGTTCCACTGTAGTGCTACCATGAATTGAGACATAAATATAAGGGTTCACTACGAACCATTTTTAATACATAGGAACATTTGTTTTCTGAATTCATTTTAGGAGTGTTCCATAGATGGAACGTGAAAATGTTTGGCCATGAACATTCACTATTGGGGGGGTCGGTTGTTGAAGCTAGTGGGGATCCTAATCAAGGGAGCTTTGAAGTGGGGGGAGCGACATGAGAGAATGTTTTACTATTTGTCAATGCTTCAATCACACAAATCCATGTATATGAGTACATTGGAGGGGTATTACAATGTATGTAATGTTAAAACACACCTCATAATAGAATATTAATTGTGATTTTAAATCTAATATAAATGAACTTGATTGATGTTGTAGGAGAATAACATTTAATGGGAGAATTTTTCCCTCAAGTGGACTAGGATATGTTATAGTTTCATGTCATGAAATGGGTACATGATAGATAGACTTTGATTCCCTATTTAAAAGATATTAAATGTAAAATTTAACATTCTATGGTTTGGACGATGTGTCATATAGTTCACCATGATGTTACTTGTTAAGGTGTCATATATTTTATCATCATGTGACCAAGATAGGTGTCATATAGTTTAACATTTTCTATTCAATACATGTGAATTGACATAAATAACATCCTCCCTTTTGACATAGTTTGATTCATGGTGGGGGATAAAGAGGGTTGTTACTTGTGGACTGCCTTTTGAATGGGTGAAAAATGCGGATTTAATTCCACTATATTTTTCCCAAACAAGGGGTTTAGTGAGAATATCCACGTTTTTCATGGGGATAAGTGGTGAGGCCTATAGGATTTGTACCCTTTCAATTCATGCCTTTAATTTTTTCTATATCGTAAGGAGGAATTATGGCTGAAAGTCTAAATTTTTCATTGGTTTCATTATAATATTTTTTTACCTAACAAGAATTTGTTCCTCTTACCTTATCCAATTCATGCTCATTCAAAAACGGATAAAATTTTCCTGGGAAGCATATATCAAACAATGTTTAATATAATCCTGGTTTTAATGGATTTATTAAGAGGATAAACATCACACATACATCCCTTTTGTCAAGGTGAATAGAGTTTAATATCATAACTCTTAGACCAAGAGGGATGGAACAACTTATTTGGAAAGATAAGATCATTGTTTCCTTAAACAAAAGGGCCTATGTGAGGTTTAAGAGGATTTTTACTGGAATAGGTGCTTCAAGAAAATATGTTCACATGTTCAGTCATAAATGTGGGTAATTAAAAATAGTTTATGGTCACAATTCATATACCAAATGTGGTTTCTTCCAATTCATGGTTGTAGAACTCATATTGATCTCATATAAATTTCACACTAAAAAGGAGAACTAAGGTTTTATGTGGACCTATGTGTGAAAAAAATGAACGAGAAATGGTTAATTTTAAGGATAGTCTGAAAAAAGGAGATCTTGGTGTCACTACATATTCATGAAATGAAAATCAATCCACACATAGTTTATGGGGGTGGTACAATAGGTGGTCTACCCCAAAAAGGGTATCCCTCTTGAGTGAGGATGCAATGAAGGTGAAATTATTCTATGAATCACAGAAGAATATAAAAATTATACATTGATTGAGGTAAACATTAGGTGAGATTCATGAATTTTAATGTCATGGTGTTTTACTAGAGTGATGTGAGTTTATTTTCATAGATCGTGGAACAAAATTTGTTTTCCAAGGAAACATTTATATTGTGAAAAATGTAGAATCAACCCAATATGAATGGAGGAACAAAAAGGCCATGAACTAAACTACTATCCTTGATTTAGGTTACACATCTTTTGACGTCATGATGTCTATACCATGGTGGTGGTGGAGAGGCATGTGTGTCGAAAAATGTAATATCAAAATTACATGATTGGAGGGATTTTTCCATAATTAGTTTCATATAGTTTATGTTCATGATTTTCCAAATTTTATCTTGTTTGTCTCAACCATGCGTGTATAGAGACTACTAAGAATACTAATACAACATGAGCCATGATTGTTACGAGACATAAGGAGTATAAAGTGACTTCCTTATCATATAAATTCAAATAGTAGGGGAATTGTGAAGTTAGGATAAGACGGTCCCAATGACGCTGACTACCATGGTCAACATGTTAAAAATTTAATGATGGGAAACACCAAGGCTATTAAAACTCCACCAAAACAAGGGGAGATTGAATAGAAGAAAATGAGTAATTATTAAATTTGAAAAAAGGGGGTGACTATTGGGGGAGGCATTACTTTTGATGATCTTTTAAAAATAGTTTCCACAAAAACATCAGTCAATGATGGGGAGTGAAAATGTTGGATCGATTTTTTACTATGTTATAAACATGGGAACCCTAATCTATGTAAAAATATCCATTGTGGTTTGTAATGACGAGGATAAGTGTTCCATTTTTTCCTCGAATAATTAAAGTTATAGGAGACCATTCATTTTTTGTGGATGTTTTGGATAAAAAAAGATAAAGTCTCAAATTGTAGAGGAGAACATGAGGAGATGTTCATAGAGAGTTCAATGCTCTGAAATCCAAACCACATTACACTTCATCATGGAGAATTGTTTTATTAGTGGGTGAGGGTCAAAGACATTATAAAGGAGAGGGCCTAAGAATTTATTAGTGACTATGCTAGACCATGGAATTTGGATCTGGGTGTCTCTATGTAAACAATGAAATGGGAATCAATCCATGTGTAATTTTGTAAAGGGTTGTTGTTCGTGACAGATTCCTAAAGTAAGTTCTCTAATTCGTGGGACAATATATCATGAATTTTTACAAAATGTAATATGGATGTAAACCATGCCGTTTAATTTTTTAAGCTACACATGTTGTAAACACAATTTTTTGTCATTCTATAAGGATGAGGAGTCATAAATTTTAACACCATTCCATAATGACATGGTCTTGTAGTTTAACATCATCTAGATGTAACATTGAGTAGAAGATTAATTTTAATATCAAAAAGGGTAACATGATCCTAACATAGGTTGAGGGGCTATTTTCAAGTTTTGTATGAACACATATCACTTTTGGGGCCATTTACATAGCTCTGAGGTATAGTGAATATATTTTACATAGTTTAAGGTCGTATAGATTGGACATAGAGGAGAATTTTTTCAATTCATTTTTTTAGTATAAGTATGCAATTAATGTTCACATAGGGATAAAGGAACCTTTACCCCCAATAATTTCTATGAAATGAGTATCACAAATCTCAAGTTCATGATGCATTGACCAAGTTAGCAACTAGTTTATGATCTTGGAGACCAGAATATACTAGGGCACTAGTGTTTGAGGCAAAAAAGAGGTTGTAAACCCTATATGGAAAGAGGGAAAAGGAGTCCACCCACCAAAAAAACATCTCTATAGTAAGTAACATATAGTTTACAGTCATGATTATTGGACCAATATTTCCACCAATTTATGGTCATGGATCTTATACTCTAAGGGTTTTTAGAATGATTCATATGGAACAATATAAATACATAATCATATAAATGGTGTTTAAGAGTGGCCTAGTATGACACAAACATATTTGGATTTATTTAAAAAAATTTAATGTTCTCAATTCATTGGTTTAAAGGAGACATGGTGAATCTTGACCATATGGGTTGGGGGGTCCCTTCCATTATTTTTAATCCCACACGAGCCACGATTATTATGGGACCCAAAGAGTGGGGAGGGAATTTACTTATAATATTTGATGACATAACAGAGGTAGAGAGAATCTAGGTTGAGATATCTCCAACAACACTATTTAGTCGGCCCTCCTACATGACTCTTGGTAAGGATAAAAAAAAGTCTACGAAAACTCCATGATAATAAAGGGAGGTAGAGTGGGGTAAATTATGAATATAGAGATTTGGCCCAAGAAAGGATTTTGATTGATGGGAAATGAAGGAAAGATGGACACATTTGAAAATCAAATTCTTGAACCTCATTAGTCAATAATTGAGTGAGAAAATTTTGTATATACCATTGAACATGTTCAAAACATGGTAGATATCACAAATTATAAGATGTCATACGGGGAAGGTACCTTGGATGGGATGTGAGACAGTTTGGATAGGAACCATAAATATTAGGGGAGATCATTCAAATATGATGGATGATTTCAAACCAAATCGAGGAACAATCAATGTGTGGAGAATAATTTTTTATGTTTCTATAATGGAGTTGAACATTCTATGTGGTACACCACTGTGCATTTTAACACACTGAAGGGTGAATATGAGTGAGAAAGAGTTGAATGAATTTATAAGGATGGAGTTCATCAAATGGATTAGTGATCATGTTGGACCCATAATTTTGGATTTGAGTGTCTCTTTCTATCCCATGAAATTGGTAATCAAACCTCATGTAGTTATACGCTTTGGTGTGGCAGATGATTGATAAATTTATTTAATTCCAATTTTTTGGAGTATATTAATATATTGATCTATGTATTTAATGTATTAATCATTAAAATATTATGTATGTTTGAATTTTTGAAATATTTATGGAATGAAATAATATATTCCTGAAAAATGAATGAAATGATGGTAATAATGGAGCCAAAAGACACATCGGACCACGAATAAAGCAAAATGGCATGACACCCGATTTTTAAAGAAGCATGGAGCTGGAAAACTTGAGTAGAATGATTACAAACCACGTAATTAATTTACACATTATGTCTTCATCATAAAGAGAATAATTTAGAGTATAAGTAGTGAAGTTGTTACACACTGTGAATAGAAGTTACAAATCGTATATTATCATTAAAATTCATGACTTTTTTTAAGATTATTTTTTATGAGGAGTTATGATGAAATTCATGATGCCTGGGAATTTAAAGATTACATGTTTTGAAACCTAATTATGTGTCATGTATGTTTCGATATTCCGAAAAATAAATATTGCACAACCAAGTGGTTGATAATAGAAATTATAAAATTAACACATAGACTTCTTATTTGGAGGATCAAGGACTAGAGGAGGCCAGGTGATGTTGATGGATGACTCCCAAATGATGGAGTGATGATATGGAGCCCTAATTTTCCACCGTTCTTCACTACCATTCTTCCTTGGGTATCCATGCTACTCGTTCTCATCATTCCTAGAATAAGGATGTAGTTTTCTATTATGTTGGGTTATGCGATTATAGTGGGATGTGTTTCTAAGGGATTATTTTCTATTTCTTATTTTTGTTTTGGATTGATGATACTCTATTTATAAATTCCATTTCATCTTTTTTCATATTTCATGACCATTGTTTCATTCTGAGGTTGTTTAATTTATTTCCTCAATTAATTAGAATGTTTTTTATATTACTGTTATGAAATTGGGGTTAGTTATGTTTAAATAATGATTTCTATCAAATATTTCTGGGATTGAACCAAGTAGATGACCATTCCAGTGGTGTAGTCACATGATTAGGGTTGCATACTAAGACCAATGATCTTGTCTGACTCTATTTGGACACCAAACCTAAATAAATTCATTATCAATTAAATCCCTAGCACATAGACCTGAAAATCACTGAATGTGGCATAACTCTCTTTTTATTATCAAATACAATTCTTGCCGCACCTTTTCTCATTATTTCTAATCACATAGAAAATTTCAGTTCCAACTTCTTAAATTAATTATGAATAAAAAAATAATACTTATGAGTTCGAAACTTAGAATTTATAGATAGTAAATTTTTATTTAGGTTGTTTGAGTCTTATAAATTATTAAATTCATTTATCCCCATAATTATTAATGACTCCCCGTAGGATGTCAATGACTGTCACCGATAGAGATGGTTTTCTCAAGTTAGGGAAGAAGTATTGCATATTTGTACATCATGAAATGGGGATTTAATCCATGAAGTAACATCATGAATTGCAGATATAGGACACAATGTTGAATATCATATTGAGAGAATGTGGGTTACCATATTTTATGGTTATATTGGTTTTTAAATAAGGTAATGTATATTGGATTTCCTTGCCATTAATAATGGACCTGACATGAATAAAGGCATCACAGATGAATCTTGAGAAGATTGTATAAATTGGGGGAAGAATTTTTGTTCATACCAATGAATTGTGTTTATGAATCACTACATAACCAATGTAAGGGTAATAAATCCATGTGTATATCCAAAATGTTGTTTAATAGGTGACTAACACTAAATGTAGTGGTTATCTCCCAAGAAAGGGTGATAAGCTGATTTCTTATTTTTATACATCTTATAAGATGATACTAATCATAAAATATATGGTCATATAACAAGGACCAAGAATCATATAGTTTAATTACATGGGCAATGGATATTTTTGTGTAGTTTAATATCATGTGTCTGGGATATATGTTTGCTTCAATTTATGGTCATATTGGTTTGAACATGAGTTTGTATAAAAATTATGACCATGTAGTTCTGACCATACAAAACTTCCCATGGGATTTCTTTGTATCACCAATGAGTATGAAACCACTATAAAAGATAGGATATAGTTCCCTTTATCCAAATGATACATCTCTAATATGGGTTTCACATAGTTTATGGTAATGATCCTTGAACCAAAGACACTAGTTTTGGTTATTGTATCTTTGAACAAAATGGTTATTACTAGTATAAGGTCCGGGAGAATATAACAAAATGGTAATGTGTTCTGACGGGTTCATAAGGTGATAAAAAGTTCAAACCCATTGTGAATAGGGGAAAGAGGGTCCTCGATCCACACAAAAAATCCCTTGAATGGGATACACATATCATAATGTTCGGATGTTTATATTGATGGGGTTTATTGTGCCACTACCATGTGGGGAGGATCCAACATTAAATCCTAATCCCACATTCACCAGTCTTAGTTTGAGAAATAAGGAGTGGAAATGGACTAACCTTTTTACATGGGAGCATATTCTTGGGGTAAAAGAAGATAGATTTTGAAGGTTACAATAATTCCAACATTCATTATAAATGCAGATGAATTAATAGAGGGGATACCATCGAGGGTGATAAGGATCTACAAAAATATAGGGAGGTGGAAAGGAAATAAATACTACATTATGAGATTTGTATGAAAAAAGGTGGGGAAAATTGGTAAAAAATAGATGTTGACCACATTTTATGTATAGGTTCCAAAACCAAATTGTTTATTGATGGTGTGGTCTAATGTCGAATTGACCAGTAAACATGTTCAGAACAAGATACCAACCAACATCCACAAGGGATCCTTCAAGTCAGGTACCAAGGATAAGAGGTTTTCATGTTTTTATGGGAACTATTGTTTCTTGGGGAGTGAATTTTGATTTATGGGATGATAAAGATCCAAATCGAGGTAGGCTTAATGTCTAGACTTGAATATAGTTGTATTTTTATGGGAATGTTAAACACTATGGAGGATATACCACCATGTTCTCATACCCATAAAGTCGGTGTATCAGTGAGAGAGAACATTTTGAGGGAATATATAATAAATAGGTCGGTAACTGTGTTGGCCATGTGTTATGAGATCGAAGAATCCCTATGCATACCATTAAAATGGAATGTAATCCATATTTTGTTATATATCACAGAATGATAGGAGAGATATTCCAAAAATATATAACCCTCTCAATTTAGGGTTCAATTTAGCATGATGTTTTATGTTATGTAATGGGGAGATAGACCATGAATTTTAAGATCTTTTGTTTTGGATGTTAGATGTGTGGTTCAACATATTACGATGAGGGTAGGGTGTCATAGAGGATAACATCATGTGCAAAGAAACTTCTTATTTAGTTAAATTTTGTGTCACTAGGATGAAATTTCATTCTATTTTAAGGTTCTATAGAACTATTAATGGTTTCATAAAATTTAACATCATGTGACTAGGAAGTTGTGACATAGATAAGAATCATGTGACTATGATGGGGTGTCATGAAATTTAACATCCTATGATAAGTAAGTTTTCATGTCATTTACCATCATGTGATGAGGTTAATGTGTCATACATTTTAACATATTGTGACAATAATGTTTCCTACAGGTTAATTTCATGCAACTAGGATGAGGGTTGTGAGTTTTAAGGTTGCATACATAGGAAAAATGATGATAAGAGGTTTAAAATGACACATAATGGATAAAATATGTACTTTTTAAGGACATTCATGCTAGAGAAATTATACTATTTAGGTTAACATCATAAAGACTAATGAAAGATATTTTATTTAAAGTCACTCATATAGGTCCAATGATTTCATGTAGTTTAACATCATGCTACAAGGATGAAAGATATGCCATTAAGTTTATTTACTTAACACCAATGATGATATAAAGATTAATGTTTTTATGTGTGGATAAATGATGTTCCTTTTTAAGGGTGCCCACGCAATACTAATGATGTTACATAGTTTGACATAATATAGAAAGGAAGAAAGGTGTTGTTTAGTTTAATGTTTGTGATCAAGACACCATGGGGAATTATTCAACACACATTTCCCATATCATGTAAATTTCCATACAGTTCTGACCCAGGATTCAACGACATTATTGTATAAGATTCTCTAGAATGAGTTCTTTCAATTTATCTTGACGTATTTTTTCAAGGATTATATTTGTTTTGGAATGGTCATTTCTAGTGAATCTAGATGGTTTGGGGTTCTTATGAATCAAGGGGAATCCATCCATAAAATCCCCCTAATATTCCAATGATAATTTTTAAAATATGCTATAATATATATATATATATAGCCTATATCATAGGGAAAATTTTCACTTGAGTTGTTTTTTATGTTAGAGGGATGACATCTACAGTTTTTGATCAATATTGTTTTTACCACCATGATGGCTATTGAGGGAACACACAGTTCAGAGAGGCAATCCAACATGCTTGATGGGTGGTTGGGGTCTTGATCCTTGTCAGAAAAGCACGCCTCCTAATATGGTGGGTTGGATGATAGGGTTTGATTCCAGGGGGGAAATAGACACAGAAGCTATTAGGGAAAGTTCTCCCAGAGATGGTTTGATAAAATTTTACAAGCATAGAACCACTATAAGGGAAATGAATACTTGAGATTCCCATCATGGAGAAGGGATGAAGACCTATCCATGTTGTGGGGATTGTCCACCCAGTAATCTCCCCCTTTAATATCTATATTTCTTAATGAAATAGAGTGATCATAGAAGATAAATATCCTTATAATGATACCCTTTATGAGGATTTTTTTCTTCCCACTAGTAACAATGGACCCGTCATTAGTGTCTCCATAAAACACTATCTTCATTCGATAAAAGACCTATGGGAATCAAAAGTTGCAGAATTAGATTTCCCCCAAGGAATGAGGTGTGGGAAATAATAATCTATGGATTCATATCTCATCCGATGGATGGGGAGATGAACCCCATGTGGAATGGAATCCAATATTTATATATGGATGGGGTGAGCATTCCCATGTCTTATGGATGACTATCTCACTGGATGGATCGGTTGAGGGTGCCCAGGAATCATAGAGTCCTATCTCATTAAAAGGACAGGTTGAGGGAACCTAGGAGTGGTGGATTATAATAATTTCAAAAGCACAACACAAGGGAATTCATGTTCCATTGAAACTTATCATAGTGTTATCTCATAGTGTTGGAGTGGTGACCAGGCCTTGACATTGGTGGCATGGTTCATGGACTAGAGAAACTACAGTAGGGATATGATCATCCTAAACCCAATGCTAGTTTGAGTGTTGTTATACTCATGGTTCTTCATCATGATGGGAACATTTTTCGGTGACCCTTAGGTGGTAGTGGGGCTTCCAGAACCTAAATATACACTACCTTAATGTCATAGGGGGGCTGTTTGGAATGTACTATGGGTAGGGGCTCAGATGTTGGATCTCAATAGTAATGGGGGTGATTGTACCTATATGTTTTTCATCATCAGTGACATTGATGTTACACAAGTATTTTTTTTCTTCATGTGCCCAAATTTACTCATTCTATAACACTCAATTTATAGGGATTTCACATTGGAGTTTCCAATATGTGAACATACCCTACATTTTCATCTTCTCATTATTAAATTAGAAGAGTTTCATATCGTATTTGGCATTTTTTTTCTTAATCTCAAGGAATGTTATTCATAGAATCACATATTTCCATAGATCATCATATTAAAACAATTCAAGGAGAATATATTCATGTTGGTTTCACCATTTTGTTCAGTGAATCACAACAAAATTGATACCTAAAACTGGTGATTCCCATCACTTTCATCATCTCACTATTGATGGAGAAGAGATTCATGTTGGGATTGGTATTTTGTTTAGTGAAGTACAAAAAATGATATTTATAGAACTGGTGGTGTATAAAACTAGTTTTTTTCAACAACACTCATTTAATTATAGTTTCAGGATAATTGATTAATATTGTGTTCACCATTATTTTCGGACATTTCTATCAAGGCATGAATCATGTGAGATTTACTTCTTTGGAGGAGTCTATATCCTATAAATATTCATGGACCTTATAGTGTGTGTGTGTTTTCCCCATTTTCTTAGTTTCCAATGTTGGGTGGCCTTTTATACCTTTGCAGATGATGGATCCTTGATTAGAATGGGATAATGGGATTTATGCTACTCTTTCCATGGTTTACTCCTTAAAATTAATTACCCAGTCTAGGTCTTCCTCATTGGATTGAGACAAGTTTGTGAATCTCAATCCTCATGCAATCGTGAAATGTAAATCCGTTAATTTTGTTTATTTATGTCATGTATGGTATGATACCTATGGCCATAGCTTCTTATGATGATATGATTTTCCATAATCTATGAATGTTTCGTGTGAGGGGAATATATAAAATATTCTTCTTTTAGGGTTTTGGGAATCTCATTTATGAGGTTTCTTTTGTGTATAAAACAACGAATCTTTTTTCTTTTGTGTGGTGACATATGTGCAGCATTTAAGGAATCCAAGGCTAATTTTTATTATCATATCATTCTCATATATGTGGGATAAATTTCCTTATATTAGGAAAGGTCTTAGTTTTAATGTATTTTGGGGATGTGTTCATAGGATAAATGTATTATGGGGTTGTGGTCAAAGGATTAATTTATTACATGGATATGGACACATGTTTCATTTCGTGTGGGGATGAGTTTGTTGGTTTAAAGTCTCATAGGGTTTTGGCCATGGGTTTAAAGCCTTATGAGGATGTGGTCATAGGTTTAAGGTCTTGTGTGAATATGGTCACATGATTAGAGTCTTGTCGGTATGTGGTCATAGTTTTAATGTCCCATTGGGATGTTTCCCAAATATTATCATCATGTATTGGGATTAATATATGTTAGAATTTCATGTTGGTTCTGATGTCCAGTGCATAGCTTAAATTATTATATTGAGAGTTTTAGTTGTGATCTTAAAAGGTATGATGACTCCACCTCTCAAGAGAATGGGATCAAACCCTGCATAGTTTGAGAATGTATTTTATGGTCGTGTGGTAGTATTAGTCAATAAAATTTAACTTCCCACGGTATGGATTCTTTTCCTATGTATAGATTGGAAACAAGGGATTTTTTAAATATTTTTCATAGTGTGTGTGTTTCCCCATTTTCTTAGTTTCCAATGTTGGGTGGAATTTTCCACCTTTTTTTATGATGATGAATCTTTGATTGGAAAGGGATGATGGGATTTTTGCTCTTATTTCCATGGATTCCACCTTAAAATTAATTACCCAGTCCAGGTCTTCCTCAATGGTTTGAGAGAGGTTCATGAATTTCAATCCCCATGCAATCATGAAGGGTAAATCAGTTAACTTTTTTTCTTTATGTCATGAATGGGAAGAAAGCATTGGCATAGCTTATTATGATGATATGATTTTTTAGAATCTATGAAAGTTTGGTGTGATGAGAATCTTAAAAATATTCTTCTTTTATGGTTTTGGTAATCTCATGTATGATGTTTCTTTGGTTTATAAAACAAGGAATAATTTTTATTTTTTGTGGTGGCATATTTGCAGCATTTATGGAATCCATGGGTCATTTATAGTGTGTGTGTTTCCCCATTTTCATATTTTCCAATGTTGGGAGTCCTTTTCCACCTTTGTTGATGATGATGGATCCTTTATTGGAATGGGATGATGGGATTTATTCCCCTCTTTCCATGGATTCCTCCTAAAAATTAATTACCCAGCCCAGGTTTTCCTCATTGGATTGAGAGAAGTTCGTGAATCTCTATCCTCATGCAATCTTGAAGTGTAAATCAGTTAATTTTGTTTCTTTATGTCATGAATGGGAATATACCTATGGACAAAGATTATAATGATGATATGATTTTTCAAAATCTATGAAATTTTGGTTTGATGGGAATCTTAAAAATATTCTTATTTTAGGGTTTTGGAAATCTCATGTATGAGGTTTATTTTGTGTATAAAACAAGGAATCATTTTTCTATTGTGTGGTGACATATGTGCGGAATTTGAGGAATCCAAGGAACATTTTTATGATCATTTCATACTCTTATATGTGGGAGATATTCTTATATGTTAAGAAAAGTAATAGTTTTAAAGTATTTTGGGGGTGTGGTTATTGGATAAATGTCTTATGGGGTTGTGGTCAATAGATTAATGTATTAAGGGGATATGGACACATGTTTCATGTCTTTTGGGGAAGAGTTTATTATTTTAAAGTCTCATGGGGTTTTGGTAATGGGTATAAATCCTTATGAGGATGTTGTCATAGGTTTAAGGTCCTGTGTGAACATGGTCACATGATTAATGTCTTTTCAGTATGGGGGAATAGTTTTAATATCTTGTGGGGATGTTTCACAAATATGATCATCATGTATTGGGATGAATATACGTTATAATTTCATGTTGGTGCTGAATTCCAGTGCATAGCAGAAATTTTGATGCTGAGAGTTTTGGTTGTGATCCTAAAAGGTATGACGATTCCACCTCTCAAGAGAATGGGATCAAAACTCCATTGTTTGAGAATGTATTTTAAGGTCATGTGGTTGTATTAGTCAATACAATTTAACTTCCCACGGTATGGATTCTTTTCTTATGTATAGAGTGGAAATAATGGATTGTGTAAGGATTTTTCAAAGAAGCTTCCCACAAGGTGGGGTATCATTGCATGCCTATCACATGATGCATCTTTTGTCATCATGGATGGAAGGGAAATAGGTAAATTTCATTTTTTGATGTTATTGTTGTGAAATTTAATGATTTTGGGACTATCTTGTTTTACTTATGATGTTTATTCTCTTAAATCAAATAAATTATTAGTAATTACACATGGGGGAGACTATGTTCTATTGATGTGAAACAATGGTGTGAGTAGGGATTTTGCATGGATGTTGTATGAGTTATACTAAGGAGAAGTGGTGGTGTGTGTAGTTAATACACATGGAATATTCTAGGGTGATTCTATGGATAAAAAAGGTACTTTGGGGGATAATGTTACTATTTTTCATTGGTTACACTAAGGTAAAATGATTATATGAGTAGGGATTTTATGTGGGATCTTCTTGGGTTCTGTTAGGGATCAATGATGATATGAGTGGGAATTACATGTTGATGCAATTTGGGTTCCTCACAAGAGTATTGGTTTTATTGAGCAGGGATTATGTGCATAATCACCAAGATATGGTTGGAAATATCTTTCTCTTTACATGATCCTTCTTATACCAGGACACCCTTGTTCATAATATGAGTTACACTAGTTTGTTTCTCTCAAGGTACCTAATTCTTGATTCATAGGTCAATATTTAGTTTAAAACCATGAACTAAAAATGGTATGCTACATAGTTTGTCATCATAAATCTAGGAAATTGTGTGTGTGGGTGTTATGCATTTATATACTGATTTATTATTTATCATATTGATCCATAGGTGAAAGTCAACCCACTAATGGGTAAAGGAAAATTACATGGGATTAAACATAAGGAGGAGGCCCATGGGGAATTCTGTGGATAAGTAGGGATACTTGTGGGAATTTTATCCTGGTGTTTACCATTTTATTCTTCCTCATGTTGGGTCATGAGGGTACCTAAACCCACTTAGGGGTCGAGGGATTATGACTACGGCCAAAGGCTTCTATAGTGGCCCATAAGGATTAAACATGGTCTCTATCTCAATTCAGAAAAGTGGAATATATTGTAGTAATAGGATTGGTCCCCCGATAGGGCCTTCCTATGTATCCCTAAAAAGAAAACCACAACCCACATTGTCTAGTACCACTTCATTGGATACGTTGTACCTTCTATAGTCTTCTAACAAGGACCATTGTCGTGCATTTTAAACATATACATCCATTACAAATTTATTGCATCATTTATGTCATACAATAGAGACTGTAGGGGGTTGTATCATGATCATCACATGTGGGATTCTGTTCTTGAGACATAAGGAATCACAATATTTTCAAATGGGAAATCCAATGCTCATAATAAATTTTATACTACAGTTAAAAAACATGTACTGTGGATTACATAACATAAATTTCCTAGAAAAGGTTGATGTGGGACTTGTACCCACGTGAACAATTATTCATCAACCTAAATTAGTATTTCTATAGAATTTACTTGAGGAAAAAAAGATGATAATATCAACTCATGGAATGGGAATGGAACCCAGATGATTATATTGATTCAAGGTATTTTTTGGAGTTTAAATATGTGTATCAACTCATTGTAATATATGGGGTGGACATGGGGTCAACCAAGGTCATAACCCAAAATTTCCTTATCCCAGCTGAAAAATCTCATGATATGACCGTTTCTATTTTATTGGGTTTAGTGATGATTGAAAAGGGAATGGGATGGGGTCATCAGACTATAGCATGGGGTTAATCTAGTGGAGGGGTGTGAGCATGCATCCAGAAGGGTATGCAGCACCTGGTGCCAAGGATGGAATATTGGATGAATCAATTCACAAAATTAGATTTTTCATGATGTTAAAATTTTGTGAAAGTTTGATCAATTAAAGGAGGGGTCCAAATAGATATAGATAAAACTGTTTTATAAAAATTTGAAATTCCTAAAAAAAATGTGTTTCATGAGGCATGGCTATCTTATGAGAATTGTTCTATTCATGTATAAATGTTTTGGGAAGTTCCCTTAAACTCTCACACATACATATAAGGGATCATATGAGGTAATTCATTGAATTTTAGTCCATGTAAGGAATGAATTACATGAATTTACAAATTTATTGTGTTATATGAATTGGGAGCTCAATATAATAGCTCAATTAGTCCCCCCTATAATAGTGACTTGATGGGGGTATTTATAGACCACGGGGATGTTGGAAGATATGTTTGATGAATGTTTATTTCCTTCATGAATGATTTCATTTCATTAATATTTAAATTTCAAAGAGATATTTTGTGTGGAGTTTTACCATCTTCACTAAATCTTGATTTTTGGGAATGGTTGAGGTTTTTGGGCCTCCAACTTCTATATGTAAAACTCTTTAGTTTTTTAAAAATCATTACTTTATTCTAGAATCACCTCCCTTGTCAGTGTTCAAACATATATCCTTAAAAAATAACTTTTGATCTTTATGTTGTGTTTGGGAGTCAATACTAGTCAAATAAAATAATGTAAAATTAGATACACACTTGAATTGGTATTTTTATCATTTGGACCTTTTTTCATGCATTTTTTTTTTAAAATATTCATTTAATATTTTTTTTCTTATGAAAAAACAAATAGTGTTTTAAAAAATTGATTATTTAAAATCATTAATAGGTATTTGAATTATTTTTAGTTCTGTCATTTGAGGATTTTCTAGTGTATTTTATGAGTAAGGCTTTAATATAAACAACATTAGGCTATAGTGTTCTGTATCTTGTGATAAATATAATTTTACCAATCATTAAAATATTAATTTATTGATAAAAGATGTATGTTTATTTGGCCACATCATTCTTGAAAAATGAGTTATTGTATATCCTAAAAATAGAGTAGTTTTTTCTCTTGGAAAAAACCTATGATGTTTTTTGAGAATCAAAGTTTCTTTGAATTAAAATGAAATTACTAAATCATTTTTCCAAAAAATTAGTGACATAATTCACTGATGAAATATATGATTTAAAAGGATATTTATTTTCTATCAACCGATGAGTTCCAAAGATATTTTCAAAAGATTACAATTCATCATACCTTATCACATATCGTTATGTTATTAGAATCAAGATAATTCTATGCGGTATATTAGGATGCATTGGGATCTAGGTTGGGTTGTTTTATTTTTCACAGAGTTCATGTTATATCTTAAGGCGCATGATAGTTATAATTAAATTAGAAAAACTAACCAAAACATGATTTTATGTAAGATAATGTAGTAAATTCCTTAAAAACATGTCAATATTATCTTTCGGGTGAGAAATATATGGTGTTTGTGTATCCTAAGTGCATAAAAACCATTTTCTCACAACGTAGTGAGAATATATGGCAATGAATGTTAATGGAATATTTTTTAATGTATACCTTCAACATGATTTATAAAAAAGTTAATTTGAATTATATTATTGACTCACAAAATAAGAATCCATATTATATGTTTCATAAAGAATATATAGATAAAAGGAAATACAATATCTTGCTTACCTGATATGTATCTAGATTATGCTAAGTAGGGTGATGTTGTGGTTTTCACCCAAGTTCTATTTGATCATTATTTGTTTTATAGGGTTAAATATGTTCATACATCCAATCATGAATTTAAAACTAGTAGATAAAAACTCGCTGGTGGGGAGACCATTAAAGTATGGAAACTAGATAAGATGGTTGTGTAGTTTATTTGAGATCAGATTATTATCCTTCCAACTTATCAGAAACAAATATTTTATTCCTACCACCATTAAAGATTAGTTTTTAATCCAATTATTCAAATGATGTTCAAGGAGATGAATTTTTTTTTGGTGGGCTAGAATGTAACACCCTTAGATTTTATGGTATATTTCTCTCTATTTGTTTTTTGATAGCATTTTTTATTGGAAATGAGTTTAAAATAATATTGATATACTATATTTTTATGGGAAAATTTCTTCCAACCAATTGATTTTTTTGGGTGTAAATATGTGTAAATAAATAATAAAAAAATCTTGTTTTATACATTTATAAAATTAATTCATTAGTTATTGGTTTATTTCAAATAAAAAAACATTTGGATGTAAAAGATATGTTTGTATAAAATCTCATTATTATATTATAATTGTTTTATCATAATAAAATAAATTTATCAACAATGAAATTTATTTATTATATATTCAATCAAATGTTTTAAAATTCAGGTAATATTTTTTTCTAGACATGATATAATAATATATACATAGTTTTATTCTTAAATAAGTATTTTTTCTAAAAAAAGGTTTTCTGTTGCATTTTGAGCACTTGTTATAAAAATAATTTCATCCACTTATAGAAATTAATTCATGTTAACGAATTCTATATTTATGATAATGAGGATTGAATTTGGTAAATAGGTCTCTTTTTTAATCTAAAAAGTAACAAAATTGTTTTCACATTAGTAACGGTGAAATTTATATAATAAGGTTAAAAATTTGGGTAGGGGATTTAAAATATGTCTAAAACTTCCCTTAATCTAATTATATGAATGAATTTCACCCATTTACATTCAATTAATTAATATATTGATAGTTGGTTCCATATTTCATTAAATAATAACTTTATATTAATTTTAGAAAAGAACAAATACAATGTCACTCTATAGACTTTGATAACACTAGAATCTATACAAAAGGATAAAAAGAGTATAAGTTCAGTTATAAATTTTTTTTTGAAATATAAATTAATTTTTTATCATCATATTTTTTTATAATTTTAATTATTACAGAAACTATAATTTAGTACTGACATAGTATTTATTCAATGAAAAGAGAAAGAAAAAAATGAATTTAATTTTTATAAAAAATTGTATTTTGATGAATAATTAGGTTCATTAATATTATATATTAATAAAAAAATTAGATATGTGTGAAAAGATTATATTTTACATCATTTAATGTCAGGTTGTCCTTAAAGTAAAATAAAAATATTTTTTTTTCAAAATAAAAATAATGAAATTTTATGTTAAATGATATTTTATTAATTTTTTTAAGATTTATAATAATTCTCAAAATAAGACATTTAAAATTATAAATTTGTAAATATTATATCACATGAACATTTTTTGGCACTATATTAGCTTTTATTTAAAATTATAACACATTAATATTGAAATAATTGTTACAACTTTAAAGGTTAAAAATGGTTTATGAAAGTTTTAATCAAAAGATTTGGATTTAAATGATGTAAAAACATAGAAAAATTTTATTTGATGATGATATTTTTAACGTAGCCTCATTTTCATAGAATATATATCTGTTTGGAATCATTTTTCTTCATATTTAATTATTTATGTTTTAATATTTTAAATATTTTCATGTATATATTTTACCTGATTTTAAGAGGACACCCATTATTTATTTTCTTTACAGCACTTTGATCCATATATATTGAAATAATCCCACACATTTCTCTTCTAAATACCATCATCCAATTTCTAGTGGTGTCTTTCTTCCCCAATTACCAACCGTTGGCCCATAAATAGGATATTTCATAGAAATCTACTAAAAATTGGATATTAAAGAACATTCGATGTAAGATAAACAAAAGGTGTGGAATGTATATTAAAATCTAATTATTTATCAGTATTATTTGTGATTAGGTTTTTGATGATAAATAATATGATCTATAACTCAAGAAACTAAATAATTTTCTTATCCTCAAGTTATTTCTATAGTTTACATGTTTTCATTTCTTGTTCCTCTCCTTCTATACTCAAACTGATCAAAAGTGATTTTTATGGAAAATAGACTTTATTTCTATATTTTGTCAACAATAATTTGCATAGTTTATCTACATTTTCTAAAAATATTTTCAAGAATGTTTTTATATTATAATATAACTACTTAATGTCATTTTTTACACACTATTTACTTTTTAAAAATTGATTAAAAGAAATATTATTATCATTTTATGAATGTTGAGTTTTTTCCTTTTTACTAAAAACGTGAGAGGAATATTTGTTTTAATGTATATGGTATGAATTTTATTTTCTACAATCATGAATAACCAATTCTTTTATGATTCCATGACATGTTTCTATGATCATTTTCAATGAAATTATTTCCCTTAATATTTGATAATTTTTTTTAAATAATGGATTTCATAATAAAAAAGAGTGTTTTCATTATAAAATGTTCTAAGTGATATTTTAAAGGACTATTAATCTATGATGACATTATTTTATGTTAATAAGTTTTTTCTAGGTATATGATTCTATGATATCACCCTTATTCTTTCTATATATGGTTTTTTATTAGGATTATGACATGATTAGGAAACTTTTTTTCTTTTCCACGAGTTAAGTTATGAAGAAATGTTATATTTTTTATGATCATGTGGAAACAAATAAGAATATATTTGTTATTATATTATGGTAGGACATAAAACATATATCCCTCAAATGTGTTGGATAAATATTAATGATCAATAATATCAAAGGGTACAGAGGAGGTTATCACATGCCTGAAACAAGAGGGTGCACAAGAGGTTACCCCATTCCTGAAATAAGAGGGTACATGGAATGTTATTCGAAGCCCAAATCAATAGGCTACATGAGATTTTATCCCAAGACAAAAACAATAGGGTACAAAGGAGGTCATACCATGGTCGAAACATGAGTGTACACGATAGGTTATCCCAAGACTAAAGAATGTAAACAAGAGGTTAGTCGAAGCCTAACATGTTATCAATGTATTGTTGGGTATCATAAACATATGGTTTCTATGATTATGATTATGAAACTATTTTATAACAATATCTTGTGAAAATGGTATATGTTCCCGTATTGTGGTCTTAAAATTTTTTATGGTTCATGTCTTATGAACTTTCAAGTTTTATATCATGTCTTATGTTTATGATCAAAAAATTACTCTGTGGGATTTTCAACAGATTTGATCCTGTTAGAGTTCCAATTATTCTCATGTCAAAATTATCATTAATATATCCCTTGTTCACTATTAATGATCATTTGTGTAAATCAATTTTAATGTTACCCTTCCCTAGGCGATAAATATTGGTATTAACTATGATATGTCAATGGATAGTTTTTTATGAAGAACTATGTGAGAGATGATTTAAATCTCTTATGAAAAATTTGTATATGTATCTAAGAATCCAATGATAATAGACCTATATTACTGTAGAATAAATTGAAATATTATGTGATGAATAATCATCTAAAAATTTGAAATATTTATGAATGAAAAGAATGGTTTGCTACATGAAATGAAAATTAAGGTTTCAGAATATGTTTCATGATGCCTCACCAATTGATATTTTAAGTAATAACACCAATTTTCATCCATCATTTTCACTCTTTAACTATCCTCATAGGGAAATGGGAGAATATGGCAATGGGTTTTCCAAAATTTCTACCCAGAATAGTTTAGAAACACAACTTCATGTAAGGGATTGATGATCAGATCACCACATAAAATGAAATTGTCTCTATTGGTCAAATTAATATGGTAGAATAATTTTTAATAATATATATATGATATTTTTTAATGTTAAATGGACTAAGAATATCAATTATGTCTATCCAAGACCCTAAGTTTATATATCTTTTTTAAGTCATTTTAAGAAGCCCTTCGAACCCAATTATTCTTGAGTACTGTTTATTGAAACTAAATGAATGGTATAACAACCCGGATATTCTTTTCAAGTATGTATCTTGATTTTGGGTGATTTTGAAGAAAAATGAAGAAATTTAAATTTCTAAGTAAACATTGTGTACTTTTGAGTACACGTTGTGTACCCAGATGCCGTGAATAGCCGTGTACTGGCCATGAAACGTCCGAGTAAATGGCCATGTAGGTGACCTAGAAGACCGCCTAAAGTGGGGGGCAGTTAAGGCTAGTACACAGTGTGTACATTAAATAAACATGTGATTTACTTTTCTTTTTATTTGATAAATCTATGTGGGGTCATGTATCACATCCATAAAACCCTTATTCTCCCTGTTTTTCGTATAGGAGGGTGAAAAAATTACAAAGAACCTCAATCTCCTCCCAGTTCTTCATCCAAGCTCTAATTAAGATGTCGTCAGGTGAGTTGGATTCCCACTGGTGAGTTCTCTCTTCTCTTAGATCCTTTCTTCCTGGTTCCTCCTCTCTTATAAGTATTTCATAGATGAACATTTTTACCCTTTTTTTAGATCTACAACATTCTATGCTGATTAAAGGGCCGATGTTCAAGATGATTGACCATGAGACATCTAGGTAGGTGGTTTGTGCCTTTAGTTGATTTTATTTAGATTATATATTCTAGAAGTTCCTTATTAACTATGTTTGGGTTTTTTCATGTTTGGAATTATACCCTATTTATTACCATTTATAGTTTTTTAGATTGAAATTGGGTATTGAATATGTGTAAGTTTATATGCCTTGTTCACAAGACACCACATCGGTGCATTTCCCAAGATTGACTATTTATGGCCATTGGCCTAGGTTTCTTGTGAGGCTTACCTTGTTTCCATGCCTTGAGTTTTTTAGGATGGAGTTTGTTTCATTATATGAATTGAATGTGTTATCCTTGATAATGTTAGCCATGTACTAGTTATAGATTACATGTTCTTCCTTGTTATGATATGTAGACTGATCTTATAATAGACTATGAGATCCCTAGACCATGAAAAATATGGGGGTTTCCGTGTATAGTTACACAGGACCACAAGAGACTTGGTGTAGACTTTTACCAATGGGTATTGACTGTGGGAGATACCCATGAGGTCATTTAAGATTATTTATTCTATGTTGACCCAGGGGATATTGATCTTGAGATCTACCTAAAGGTCCTTTATAAGTTATTGATTCCATGGGGACCTCGGGGTATTGACTGTGAGAGCCTTCAAGGTGATCAATTGTAATCTTTTTATTCTATGTCAAACCTAATGGGTTTGATTGTTGGAACTTTCTAGGAGGCTTGTTTGAATGATTGAATGATTATGATGAGTCTTCCAAGACAAAGCGTAAGATTCAACTTTGTCTTACCTGTTTGTTCAGATGGTCTCCTAAGATTTCTATTTTGGTAATATTACCTTGGGGAATATAGAGCATAAGATAGACCCTGAGATTACCTTTTGAAAAGGATGTATAATAAATATAAATGAATATAAATAAAACTATAGGATTGTTTCCTTTTGAGTACTTCCTATTTTATTGCTTCATTTCATCAAATTTTCTATTATATATATACACTAACTGTTAGGCATAGATCTTGTGGTGTTTGCCTACAAGGATTTTTCTGACACCCTGTTTAGGTCATTCTTTTGGACACAAATTGATTACATGGATGTAGTTATAGATAAGGTCAATCTCTCTTCTTCACCAGGTAAATTATTTTTGTTGGAGTTAGAAAGAATGGGACTATGTGGAGGCTTGTGATGCAATTGGAGTTTACTGATTTTATAAAATTTGGTTTCAGTATTTTATTTCCAGCAGTGTAACTTGTTTGGATGATTTCCAAGAAACATGTTACATGCATCATTTATATATTCTATAGTTGTTATATTACTATTAGTCTTCTGTTATTTACTTTGTTTTATGTTATTAATGCTTCCGATTTTTTTCCTATTTACATTCTACTGTGTATACTCTCCTAATGAGGGCAGAGTTTTCCCAATTTCTTACATTGGCCCTCACAGCTTGTCGGCAGCCTCTTGAATTTGGGAAATTCACCTAAGGTTATTTGACCAACCAGGTTAGGGGAACCTTTTGTTGGAACAGAGATCTGGGATGTCACAAAGTGTTAGCAGAGGGTTTTTTTCCTGCTTGGGATTACTATTTGGAGTAGGAAACTCTATCAGTTATGGATTTCTCTTATCGTTTTACAGTGGTTTAGCACTTATCCCATGTTTTGGGAGGTGACGATTTTTCTCTAGTTAGGCGTTTTGAGGATGGTCTAAGGTATGAAATATGATCACAAGTTAATGTGTTCAGGCTGAATTTGGTGACTGCTATAGTGAATCCGGCACTGATTACTGAGCAAAATCTTAAGGGAGTTGGGATCTACGAACCCAGACGGATTAGTATCAAGGGTCGGTACTCCTTCATTTGATAGAAGGAAGAATCACATGGATCCTTCATACTATGATTACAATAGAAGGTATGTATCTAAAGGTAGCTAGGTGAGGTTCTACATGTGCGGGAAGTGAGGGAACATAAGACCTCAGGGCCCAAGAGACCTTTTTGAGTGTTGATCATATGGAAAGATTAATCATATTCAGCATTTTTCTAGTTTTTCTCACCACCATATGGTGATAGGGGATCAGTTATGAATCCATGTTTAGGTGAAGGACCACCAGTTTCTCATCAGTCTGGGAACTGGAGATTGTTAAGCCATTCAGGCTCAGAAGGTGGTTGCGTCTTTGGTATTCAGGCATTAGGATTTCAGTGATAGCAGGGTGGATTGGCTTAGTGTAGTCAAGCAAGTTTGCTGGTCCGTAATACATGTTTGAAATTTCTTGTGGAGTAGACCTAGAAAGAGAATGATCCCGGACCCTCTACAGTTAGAGGTATGATCCTTGTTACCTCAGTTTTAGCTTCTTTTATTTTTTATATAGGGGCTTCCCATAGTTTTATATCTGTTGTCGTTATGGAGATCCTTGGGGTCTATATCTTTATATATGAGAATGTTATGATGCTAGACAATCCTCTGGGGATTATGAAGGATAGAGTATGTTATCTAAAGGAAATCCCTCTTAATGTTAGTGGGTGTCACTTCTTGTGGGATATTTATGTATTAGAGATGAAAACCTTCAACATCATTCTTGGAATGTACTGGTTAGTCTTCTTTCATGATTTCTTGACTACTATCACCGTAGGGTGAGTTTCACATCACCAGAGGGTAGGTACTCTCTACACAAGGTAGAATGGGATGTCCAGGAAAGTATATCTAGACTCGAGCATCATGGGATGGGCAGAATTACAACCCAGATTTCTAGTATATAACTTGATGAATAGGGGACTTCACATATATACTTTCCTCTAGTATTGGATCATTTCAATCATGTCTTTACGAATGACTTTTCAGGTTTACCTTTGGAGCGATAGATAGATTTCTCTACTGAGCCTATGCCAGGAGCAACACTGGTGTCCATTCCTCCTTATAGGATAGATACACCAGAGTTATAGAAGCTTCATAAAAAGTTATAGGAGCTACAGGCAAATAGTTTCATCTAAACAAATACTTCTCCTTGGGGTTCGCCTGTACTTTTTGCAAAGAAGGTGGACGGTACCCTCAGACTTTTTGTGGATTCCCAAAAGATGAAACAATTGATGGTAAAAAACCAGTATCCTTTTCTAAGGATTAATGATATATTTGATTGGATTCGAGTATTCCAGATTTTCTCTAAGATTTACTTGTGATACAGATATCATTAGTTGCACGTTAGACCATCAGATATACCTCTAACAACCTTTCAGAGATGGTATGGTCTATAAGAGTTTTTTGTTATATCGTGAGGTCTCACGAATGCATCAGTAGTTTTCATGGCACTGATGAACCGAGTGTTCTATCCATAATAGGATTATTTTTTGGTAGTATTCGTGGATTATATCATTGTGTACTCCCACACTCGATATAAAAATGGGATCTATCTTGAGATCGTATTGAGTACACAGAGAGAGCATCGGTTTTATGAAAATCTATCCAAACAACACATTTTGATGGACCAGATTCACATATTGGGTCATGTCCTCTCAAAGAGAGGAGTATTATTAGACCCAGAGAAAGTGAGATCTGCAGTTTCCTCGGAGAATCCAAAGAACATCTTTTAGTGGAAGAGTTTTATGGGGATGACTGGTTACTATAGGTGCTTTATTCTGGAATTTCCACGCTTAGTAGTGCCACTGGTAGGCCTGACTATGAAAGGTGAAAAGTAATTGTTGAAATATTTTTGTGACTCAACCTTTCAAAAGATGAAAGAGAGATTGACTTCATCACTGATATTGATTCTTCGTATATAGGGAATGAGTCACAGAAATTATTGTGACGCATAAAGTATCAATCTGAGAGTAGTTCTTATCATGGGAAAGGATTCATTGCATTTGACTATCAGTATTTAAGGCCACATTAGATGAATTAACTGACGCATGATCTCGAGTTTTCCGTAGTTGTACATTCTTCGCACTGTTGGAGGAATTATATTTTGGGAGATCACTTTTTGGTATACAACGACCAAATAAACCTCAAGTATATATTTACTTAGAGTGATCTAAATTTGACACAGTTAAGGTGGGTTGAGAACCATCAGTCTATTTACATTGAAATTCCCTATAATCTTGGGAATGTCAATGCAGTGGCAGATGCATTGAGTAGGAGGACTCAGATTCATGCAATCCTGGAGGCCAATACTGAGTGGAATCTTATGGATCTATTCTCTGAGATTCATTTGGTGGTGCATGAAAGACAAGTATATATTTTTCTTTCTTCTATAGCTCTTACCTCTACTATTCTGGATCAAGTGAGAATGAGTAAGCTATCAGATTTCGAAGGCCTAGTCCTAAGGGAGAGTGTGTTAGGTGAGGACCCCACTACGGGATAGACTATATGTGACGATGAGGTCTTTCATTTTCATGGATGTGTATGGGTGTCAGCAGACATACGTGAGGTGTTGACGTGAGATTTTCATTCCTCAGTTAGGGTAGTTCATCCTGCTGTCACCAAGATGCATTGAAACATACATTGTCAGTATAGTTGTCTATGAATGAAGAGGGATGTAGCTAGTTTTTTATGAGATGTTCCATCTGTCAGCATGTAGAGAAATATCATCGGTGACCGGTAGGGATTTTATAGCAGTTACCCATTCCTGACTGTAAGTGGAATGATGTCACGATGGATTTCATGATGGGTTTAAGGTGGTCGCCTCGAGGTAATGGTGTAGTTTGGGTTATTATCAACAAACTCACGAAGGTTTCACAATTTCAATTGATTAAGGAAAACTTCAGTGTTGATGATATTGGAAGGTTTTACATCCGAGAGATTGTACATCTGTATGGAATTCCACAATATACTATTTCAGATAGGGACACCCAACTTACATCTCATGTCTGACAGGAACTACAGAGGAATTTGAGTATATAGGTATTTATGAGTACAACAAACCATCCTCACACGGATGGCCAGTCCTAGCATAAGATTAGGGTTTTGGAGAAAATGCATTGATCATGCGTCATGTATTTCATGGGTTCGTGGGAGAGACACATACCCCTAGTGGAGTTTTCCTAAAATAATATTTTTTAGGTAATTATTCAGATGGAACCTTTTAAGGCTTTGTACGGTAGGCCATGCCGATCACCCCGATGTTAGCTGGAGGTAGGATAGGTAGCTAGGATGGGACTTCATCTTGTCCATGAGAACAGTAAGTAGGTGGAGTTGATTCAGAAGAGTATGGCTACTGTATAGTCTCAGAAGAAATCTTATACTGATCTATGGAGACAACCTCTTGATTTCGAGGTTATAGTTCAAGTTTCATTACGTGTCACACTGAGGTTTGGACATGGGATGATTAAGATACATAGTAAGATTTCACTGAGATACGTTGGGCCATTTGAGGATTTGGATAAATTCATGCTGATTTCCTATTAGTTATAGTTACATTATAGGTATTGTTCTATGCATGACTTCTTTCATGTTTCTCAGCTACGACGATACTTTTCAGACCCATATCATGATTTCCAACCTGAGGAGGTTGAGTTGGAGGTGGATGAATCCTTCGAGGAGAACCCTATTCAGATTGTGGATCAAATCATAGAGGTTCTCCATGACCGGTATGTTCCTCTAGTACATGTGCTATGGAATCATGGTAAAGTACAAGATGAGACTTGGGAGAGGGAGTTCGACATATGATCCTACTGGCTAGAGTTTTTTGCAAATTATTCTTCACCACCCTGGCAAGGGAAAATTGAGGACGAATCTTTTTAAGGGGGGAATTTTATGAGAACCAAAATATTACTTTTAGTTATGTATCAGGAATTTTGGGTTTTTGAAGGACAAATGAAGAAATGAAAATTTTCTAAGTATACTTCGTGTCCTTTTGAGTACAAGCTATGTACCCGGTTTCCACAAATAGATGTGTAGTGGCCATGTAATGGCTGAGTACATGGCTGTGTAGGTGACCTTGCAGACTGCATAATGTGGGGGTCTATTAAGGCTAGTAAAAAACATGTATATTAAATGAAAACACATGGTAATTTTCGTTTTTATTTGATAAATTATTGTGGGTCCACGTCTCACGTCCAGAACACCCTTCTTGTCCCTATGTTTCTTACATGAGAGAGAAGAAATGCCAAAGAACTTCTAGCTCCTCCCATTTCTTCATCGAAGATCTGATTGAGACTTCTTTAGGTGCGTTGGATTCCCACTTATGAGATATATCTTCTCCTAGAGCCTTCTTTCCTAATTCCTTCTATCTTGTGAATATTTCAAGGATGGTCGGTTTTACACTTTTTGTAGATCTATGTCGTTCTAGGCCGATTCAAGGTCCAACTTTCAAGATTATTGATTGTGAGACATCAAGGTAGGTGGTTTGTTCGTTTTGTTGATTTTATTTGGATTATATATTCTAGAAGTGTCGTATTACCCATGTTTGGGGTTTTGCGTGTCTGGAATTAGACCGTGTTTATTACTTGTTATGGTTTGGTAGATTGGAAAGGGGTTGTTTCGTATGGTTAAGGTTACATGCCTTGTTTATGAGACACCCCATTGGCGTGTTTCCCTAGTTTGATTGTTTATGGTTGTTGGCCTAGGATTCCTATGAGGCGTACCTTGCTTCCATGCCTTTAGTTTTTTAAGGTAGAGTTTGTTTGTTTATATGAACTGCATGTGTTATGCTTTTGAATGTTATCTATTTAGTAGTTATATACTACATGTGAAGCCTTGTTATGATATGCACGCTGATATTCCAATGATCCATCAGAGCCATAGAATATGAAAACATTGTGGGGTTTTATGTTTATTTATGAAGGACCATGATAGCTTTGGTGTAGACTTTCACCCGAGGGTATTGACAATGAGATATGCCAAGGAGGCCTTTTATGATTATTTATTCTATGTTGAAAAAAGATGTCACATTCATGACTTATTTTGAAGTTAAATTTCATTTATTTTCCTTTCATTCTTCGTTTTGGATGGTTTCCAAATGTTTTATGGAGAAATAGATGAGTTTTAATGAATTGGGCCAAACCGTGAGCCCAATTCCAAATTTAAAAATAAATTTTGTTTCCTTTATAACTTTTTCATTTTTTAATATTTTTCCCTCATTCCAATTCCTAAATGGTCTCCTATGACCTATTAACTCCAAAATATAAATTTTGAGCCTTTATAAATCCATAATCATGGTGGATATGCGTTTTTATTTAAGATATTGGGCCTGCCCGAAGGCCCATTTCCTGCATTAAAAATAATTTTTAATGTTTTTATATCTCCTTCACTATTTGCGTTATTTCGGTGATTCCATCTCCCTCCAGACCCTAAGAAACCCAGGTGAGATCCCATGGCCTTTCCCCCCTCCTTATAGCTCTTTGAAATCGCGAATTAGGGCTGATCTTCATAGGGTGTCTCAAATCGGCCAGAATTGAAGAGGTAACTTCACCCCTTCTTAAATCTCTCAATTCTTACTCTTTTCCCTCCATTCTAGTTCCCAAATTACCTCCTAAATCGTTTTCAAACAATCCCTGAATTTTGGCTGTTTTCAATTTCAGAAAATATTGTTTTTGGAGTGATTAATTCAGGATACTTTAAGTAGGTGACTCTATTTCTTTCCTCATTCAAATTGCTTAGGATTTCTTCCCTAATTCTTGAAATATAAAAATTCCAGAAGTTAGGTTTCTTGCCTAGGTTCTAAATTACTGTATTTTGGGTGAAATATTGAGGTTTTAGGTCTCTTTTAACTTCCTTGAGGTGCGGCGGTCGTCCGGTTGATGTTTTTCCCCAATATTTGAGGGTTTCGACACATTCGGTAGGTGATTCCATGGGTAACCATTTAATTATGATTTTGTTTGCTTGATTAAATAATTTTACATGTTTTTTATGTGCTGTGAATTATGAGAAAACCATTTTTGGTAGCAATAGTAAAGCATTTGTTTTTAAAGTTACATTTTTCATGAAGTGTGTATTTTTCAAATGTATTTCATGTGTTATCTCTTGTGGTAGTTTTATAAAATGTGGAAGTGATTTATTAGTTTTTGAAAGGGGCTTCCAATTATGGTTGGGTAATGATATAGTTCCATGTGGGCCTAAAAATGGGGTGTATTTTAATGGTTTTATTTGTATAACCTTGTTATACTCCTTGAAAGTGTTTTATGGATTTGTGTGTTATCATGGGTATCTTTTGTGATATTATTCAAGGTGATTATATAACATTTTAAAGTGGATTATTACATGTTTATTGGTCTTACAATTCTGTTTTGGTAGGGTCTTGGTGTGGTTTTGGCATAAAAAGAGGTTTTTGAAATGGATTTTATGTGCAAAGTTTGGGTATACTCTTTATAATTGTTTTATGAATGTTTTGAATGGTTTATTGGGTTGTGTAATAGGTGAAACTATATCAGCAAATTGTTTTGGTATGAGTATATTTTTAAAAGGTCCATTTCATTTGTGAAATGGCTGTTATGTGATATGTATCATCTTGGAAATATTTTATTAAATATTTTGAAGGAGATATTGAGGAGTGAAAGTGATGTGAAAGTGATGTGGAGTGTTTTGTGTGAGTGTGATGTGAAAAATTGAATTTTTGATTATGAAAGAAGTGTTATATTCCATGTGTGTGGGTTGTTATATGAGTTTAAATATCTTATAATTGTTTTATAAAATTGTTTAATGGTTTTGTGGAAGTGTTGAAGAAATGTGAAATGTGTTGTGGGCTATTTTGGTGTGATTCAGATTTCAAAATCATTTTGAATGAAAAATGGATTTTTGTGAATTGTGTGGTATACATATGGGCTGTTTGGTGAATTTGTGATGTGGAAATGATATTTTAATGTTCAATGTATATTTCTTGACTTGTTGAACTTGTTTCATCACAAGGGGAAATCCTGGGTATCTAGGTGGGTGGACGTGTACTAGTATGCTAGTGAATCTGTGGGGTTTGGCCTTAGTTTCACTTAGCAAGACTGACACTTACAACTCTAAATAAAAAATGATGATGATGATTGGTGACCACTAGGTTATGGGTATGTTCCCTACTAGTGTCTCCTGCACGAGAATTGATATTTGTGATGGTTACTCTCACCGAGATACGAGGTACCTGGGACCCACAGCTAGCTAGTGCCTAGGGGTTACTTCATATTTCTTGTGCTCATTATTTACTTTGTACTTACCGTCGGCATACGGTATAGTTGGCTGGAAAATTCAGTAGTGTTGACATTATTTTTAGAAGTGTTTGTTCTTAATGATAGCCCACTTGAAAACTGTTTTTATTCAAAGTTGCATCTTTTAGAAATTGTAACTAGCTTTTCATGTTTTTGAAAACTTGCATGCTTTTCATCTTTAAATGTTTATCACTTGGAATCTCTTAGTGGTGGTATCCTACTGGGCATTGGCTCACACCCTACTTACACCCTTGTGTGTAAGTAGACTTGTTTATTTTTGTTGTCGCATGTTGGGTAAAGTTTTTTGTTCCAGTGGTTCGAGTTTCTAGCAGGTCCGTGGTGGTGAAGTCTTGTGGAGGTGGCTTGAGGGCGGTGCCCCTTGCCATGAGGGTTATTGGGCTGTCCTTATTTGGTTTTTTTACCTTTGGTATAGACCTTTTGAGTTGTTTTATGCTATGTAATTCAGTTCTTAATTTTTTTGTAAAAGAGTTTTGTTTGAAAAATCCAGAGTTGTTTCCTTGGATTCTTTTGTTGTTTTATGTTTATAAACTCAGGTAAATAGTTCCCAATTTTCATTTTATGATACCCGGGCACTTGTGCCAGCCCGTGGGGATCAGGAACGCCCTTTGGGCCTTGTCACGGGCTGGGTTTGGTGCCATTTTTTGTGGCGATCGATTCGGTTCGTGACAAAATGGTATCACAGGAGGAACTCAGCCTTAAGTGCGGTGCACTGCCTGGGTTGAGATGTAGGGCCCAAAACAAGGGTGTTGTGCTCTAAAGGGGGGGTGATTGTAACATCCACAAATGATAAAGGGTTAAATGATTAACTGATATGAATCATGTCAACAAGGTGCAATTTCCTTTTCGAGAGCCTACCTGATTAGAACTCCATAGTTAAGCGTTCTTGGCCTGTAGTAGTGATCAGGATGGGTGACCTCCTGGGAAGTTTCCCAGGGTGTGTGTGAGTGAGGACAAAGCACACTGGAAAGGACATGTGTTGGCCTGTGGGGACTATCATTAGTCAGATGACCCGTTCAGGCATGTGGGTGGACCCTAGGGTGGGCCCCACGTGTCTGTGGGGCAACTGGTGGTACCTGGTGGGCCAGGACCCGACGACCAAGTTAAGGCGGGGTGGTTGTGCTATCACCAGGACCTGGTTGTCACAAATGGTATCAGAAGAGGTTCAAGTTAACTCTTTGGGTCCATGTTATTTGGGGAAGAGTCAAGATAGTCTGGAGTTAGGATTTTTGGGACATGGAATTCTAGTTATGGGTAGTGTGCCCGATCACCACACCTCATAATGGGATTCAAGTTTCAAGAGAAGTCGGGATTTATCTAAGTCCTTCGGTTTTATTGGTTCGATGATGATTAAGGGAAATGAAAAGAGAGATGGGTTAATGGTCCTATTGAGCTTGCAAGGCCCGACAAGCCATGTGGAGCCAAGGATATTCCCTAGAACACTCTCTGTGATAGTGAAGTGATTGAAATATGGCCGCCAACCATATTTCCAAGTCACCCACTGAAACTAGTTTCCTCTTGCACTGTTTTGTGCTTAGGTTTTGAAACCTTAGCACTTTGGTTTTAAGAAGTGTAATATTTTTGTGAAATGACTTTCAAATAAATATGTAATGGTTTGGTTTATGAAATGGCGGATCTTAATTTTTAGAATTGTTTTGAAATGTAAAATGGTGCGCTTACACCTCTTTGAAAGCAGGAACTATATTGAAGTTGGTTTTGAAAAGTGTTTCCAATAGAGTTTTCTAAAAAATCAGAGTGTGTTTTAATGGGATGAGATGTTTTGAAATTGATGTGAATATCTTGAAAGTGAGTTATTTTCTAAATGGTTGTGACTTTCTGAAATTTTTTTAAGATGTGAGTTGGGATTTTGATCTCATGGTTAGTAGTTATGAGAAAAAAGGTTGTGTTGGTTGACCGTTTTGGTTTTGAAAAGTGGAAAGAATTTTTGTTTTAACCTTTGGTATTTCCATTAGCAACCACATTCATGGGGTTATATGGGATGATGGATGGTTTATGGAATGACTGGATGAGTTTCGGGACGAATATGAGGAGGGCGTCTGGTGTGGCACAAAAACATGCATGTGTGAGGCCCATGGGGTACCATTGGTGGATACGCTTACTGCTAAACTTTTTGTTCTCAAAGAATTACTTTTAAAGAAAAACACGATGTCTTGATGAATATTTTTGTATGGTTTGTATTATGGGTTTTTGAAAATGTTGATGTTGTGGGATGTTTTGATTCCAAGAACCCCTTCTATTTGAACTGTGTTTTGGGTTTGTGTTTGGTCAGTAAGCTGTGTTGTAGGGACGGTTAGTGGTCTCTTTTGAAAAATGTTTTGGGATGCCTTTACGGTAGTTCCCTTCATGTGTTTGGAGCTGGTTTATGGCTTGTTTTGACCAATGGACCAGATTGGTTGGGTCCTTGGGTTCTCTCATTGGATATGGTATGCCCCCATTAAAGGATAATGTATAACTGAAGCGCAACCCAGATTGTTTCTCCATTGGAAAATCGTCTAGTTGATCAATATAAGGAATCTATTTCTTGAGCTTTTTAGATTGAGTATAAACCCTTTCCTTTATTGGTTTTGTGTATCCTCTTGTAGTGGGAGATTGATTATGGATGGTTGAAAGTGACCTTAGACTCTTAAGTTTCCTAATTTTTCGAAGTTGGAAGTGTTCTGGGGTTGTTAGCATGGATCAGCATTTGGATAGTTTCTAAGAGGAACTCTCAGTCCTTCATAGTCTCTTCGAAGAAGGAGCTCATGTTAAACTACTAGTGTGGGAAATCTGGTCATGAGAGGATATTATGGCCACTTTCTAGAATTGTGTGTTGTTTTGGGATGTTGTACAAGTTCCATCTCTATTCATTGTTTATATCAGTTGAAATGGTCATGTTCGGTGATTCCTTGTGATGTCATGTGCTCGATTGACTGTAAAGGTGAAAGTTGGGAAATCATCTGAGAGTCTCTACTATGTTGGGAGAATGTCTCCCTTGAAAAAACATAAAAAAATATTCCATTTTAGAGGAAGGTGATTATAAGTGTTCTTTACTTATATTGTTTCTCACCCGAACAAACAAGGTGTGATGTGTGTATATCTTATAATCCCTTGTTGTAGTGAAATATTGATTTAGGGTAAAGTGAGTTTGGAATGTGTTATGTCTTGGAAAAACTTATCGGGGATTGCTGTGTAGTTGTTGTTTGCAACGAAAGAAGAATTCTCATTCAGGTGGTTTCCAAAGCGTAACTGTGAGGCCGAAGATGCTTCAATATTTTGAGCTCCAACCATAGGTCCCGGAGAGAAGCTAGCGCGTAGTCAGGGGAAACCCCAGTGTCATTTAAACCCTAGTGCAAAGTCCTATCCTCAATATGAAAGATAAGAAGAGTTTAAACCTATGGTGTCATCATATTTCTTCTACTGTTCATGTTCGGTGGAAATAGGTGGAGGGCCTTGTACCCATGTCATCTCCCAATGCTATTCCCTCCCACTTTGGTTTCCATTGAGTCTTTAGAGAAAGGTATGATGTTTGGCTAGACAGGTTGACCACATAGTTTGCACTTGGTTAGTAGTGACCATGCCCCAAAAAAACCATGTAGATAGAAGAATCTCCACTGTTAGTTCATGGTTTCCCAAACCGTGCAGACTCACCATGTGGTCGTCCCAACACTTTATATTTTGGGGTCTTTCTGTACCAGCCCATGCTTTTCGATTAAGATTGTTGGTTCTTATGGTGGGGAGCCTTTTTTTTCCCTCGTACCAATAACTTAATCTTATCCATGGTCAAGGATTGTTGGTAGGTAGTCTCATTCAGATCTATCAAGCTACCTAAATATTCCTTAGGTAACCATTGAGATTGGAGAGTTCCCAATGGCTTCGTTATAGCAAGGTATGTGTAACCTTGTTCGATGTTGTTGTCCGTTTGAGTGAATTGCTTGAGTCTTGTTTAGATAGTGTTTGAGGAATTTTCCTTTGGGATAAAGCCTGAATGTGATTGATTGTTTCAGGAAAGTGGTGTATGATTTTTTTGTGAAGTATTCCTTCTTTAATTGATCAATGGAGGTGTTTTGGCCTTTGGGGGCGAAACCTGGAAAGGGAGTACATCTTGGTTTATCAGTTGGGTTTGGCTTTTGTATCTGGAATTTCTGTAGCTTTTCGGGGACTGAAAGTTTTTATGGTGGGGATAATTGTAACATATATGACTTATTTTGAAGTTAAATTTCATTTATTTTCCTTTCATTCTTTGTTTTGGATGGTTTCCAAATGTTTTATGGAGAAATAGATGAGTTTTCATGAATTGGGCCAAACCGTGAGCCCAATTCCAGATTTAAAAATAAATTTTGTTTCCTTTATAACATTTCCATTTTTTAATATTTTTCCATCATTCCAATTCCTAAATGGTCTCCTCTGACCTATTAACTCCAAAATATAAATTTGGAGCCTTTATAAATTCATAATCATGGTGGATATGGGTTTTTATTTAAGATATTGGGCATGCCCGAAGGCCCATTTCCTGCATTAAAAATAATTTTTAATATTTTTATATCTCCTTCACTATTTGCGTTTTTCGGTTATTCCACTTCCCTATCGACCCTAGGAAACCCAGGCGCGCTCCCATAGCCTTTCCCCCCTCCTTGGAGCTCTTTAGAATCGCGAATTAGGGCTGATCATCATAGGGTGTCTCAAATCGGCCAGAATTGAAGAGGTAACTTCATCCCTTCTTAACTCTCTCAATTCTTACTCTTTTCCCTCCATTCTAGTTCCAAAATTACCTCCTAAATCTTGTTCGAACAATACATGAATTTGGTCTGTTTTCAATTTCAGAAACTATTGTTTTTGGAGTGATTAATTCAGGATACTTCAAGTAGGTGAGTCTATTTCTTTCCTCTTTCAAATTGCTTAGGGTTTCTTCCCAAATTCTTGAATTATAAAAATTCTAGAAGTTAGGGTTCTTGCCTAGGTTCTAAATTACTGTATTTTTGGTGAAATATTGATGTTTTAGGTTTCTTTTAACTTCCTTGAGGTGCGGCGGTCGTACGGTTGATGTTTCGCCCCAATATTTGAGGGTTTCGACACATTCGGTAGGTGATTCCGTGGGTAACCATTTAATGATGAGTTAGTTTGATTGATTAAATAATTTTACATGTTCCTTATGTGATGTGTGTTATGAGAAAACCATTTTTGGTAGCAATAGTAAAGCATTTGTTTTTAAAGATAAATTTTTGCTTGAAGTGTGTATTTTCAAATGTATTTCATGTGTTATCTCTTGTGGTAGTTTTGTAAAATGTGGAAGTGATTTATTAGTTGTTGAAAGGGGCTTAAAATTATGGTTGGGTAATGATATAGTTCCATGTGTGCCTAAAAATGGGGTGTATTTGAATGGTTTTATTTGTATAACCTTGTTATACTCCTTGAAAGTGTTTTATGGATTTTTTTGTTCTCATGGGTATCTTTTGTGATATTATTCAAGGTGATTATATAACATTTGAAAGTGGATTATTACATGTTTATTGGGATGCCAATTCTGAGTTGGTAGGGTCTTGGTGTGGTTTTGGCTTAAAAAGTGGTTTTTCAAATGGATTTTATGTGCAAAGTTTGGGTATACTCTTTATAATTGTTTTATGAATGTTTTGAATGGTTTATTGGGTTGTGTAATAGGTGAAACTATATCAGCAAACTATTTTGGTAGGAGTATATTTTTAAAAGGTCCATTTCATTTGTGAAAAGGTTGTTATGTGATATGTATCATCTTAGAAATATTTTATTAAATTGTTTGAAGGAGATATTGAGGAGTGAAAGTGATGTGAAAGTGATGTGGAGTGTTTTGTGTGAGTGTGATGTGAAAAATTGAATTTTGATTATGAAATAAGTGTTATATTCCATGTGTGTGGGCTATTATATGAGCTTAAATATCTTATAATTGTTTTATAAAATTGTTTAATGTTTTTGTGGAAGTTTTGAAGAAATGTGAAATGTGTTGTGGGCTATTTTGGTGTGATTCAGATTTCAAAATCATTTTGAATGAAAAATTGATTTTTGTGACTTGTGTGGTATACATGTGGGCTTTTTGGTGAATTTGTGATGTGTAAATGATATTTTCATGTTCAATGTAAATTTCCTGACTTGTTGAACTTGTTTGAGCACAAGGGGAAAACCGGGGTATCTAGGTTGGTGGACGTGTACTAGTATGCTAGTGAATCCGTGGGGTTTGGCCTCAGTTTCACTTAGCAAGATTGACGCTTACAAATCTAACTAAACTATGATGATGATGATTGGGTACCACTAGGTTATTGGTACGTTCCCTACTAGTGGATCGTGCACGAGAATGGATATTTGTGATGGTTACTCTCACCGAGATACGAGGTACCTGGGACCCACAACTAGCTAATGCCTAGGGGTTACTTCCTATTTCTTGTGTTCATTATTTACTTTGTACTTACCGTCGGCATACGGTATAGTTGGCTGGATAATTCAGTAGTGTTGACATTATTTTTAAAAGTATTTATTCTTAATGATAGCCCACTTGAAAACTGTTTTTATTCAAAGTTGCATCTTTTAGAAATTGTATCTAGCTTTTCATGTTTTTGAAAACATGCATGATTTTCGTCTTTAAATGTTTATCACATGGAATATCTTAGTGGTGGTATCCTACTGGGAATTGTCTCACACCCTACTTACACCCTTGGGTGTAAGTAGACTTGGTTATTTTTGTTGTCACAGGTTGGGTACAGTTTTTTGTTCCAGTGGTTCGGGTTTCTAGCAGGTCCTTGGTGGTGAAGTGTTGTGGATGTGGCTTGAGGGCGGTGCCCCATTCCATGAGGGTTCTTTGGCTGTCCTTATTTGGTTTTTTTACCTTTGTTATAGACATTTTGAGTTGTTTTAAGCTATGTAATTCAGTTCTGAATTTTTTGTAAAAGAGTTTGGTTTGAAAAATCCAGATTTGTTTCATTGGATTCTTTTGTTGTTTTATGTTTATAAACTCGGGTAAATCATTCCCAATTTTCATTTTATGATACCCGGGAACTTGTGCCAGCCCGTGGGGATCGGGAACGCCCTTCGGGCCTTGTCACAGGCTGGGTTTGGTGCCATTTTTTTTTGGCGATCGATTCGGTTCGTGACACAAGAGGTATTTAAAGTGAGAGCTAACCGGATTTCATTTCAATGTTCTTGATTCCTTGTGGACCTAGGGGTATTGAAATTGGGAGCTTCCCTAGTGGTCTTTTGTAATTGTTTAATTATATGTTTAACCAAAGGGTTTAGACCATGAGAACTTTCCTAGATGGTTTTTTGAATGAATTAATGATTGTGATGAGTCTACCAAGACAAAGAACGATATTAGACATGATCTTACCTGTTTGTTTAGATGGTCTCTTGATATGTCTGTTTTGGTACTATTACCCCAGTGAATGTAGATCTCATGCTAGATCCTAAGATTACCTACTGAAAATGATAGATAATAAATATAAATTAATGTAATTGAAACTGTAGTCTTGTTTACTTTTGAGTACTTCTTTGTTTATTGCTTCATTACATCAAATTTCCTATTATATATATACACTAATAGTGAGGAATACATCGTGTGGTGGTTGCCAACTGGGATTCATCTCACACCCTTTTTTTGTCATACTTCTGGAACGAAATAGATTATATGGTTGCAGGTATAGATAAGGGAATGTTCCCTTCTTCATTAGGTACTTGATTATTGTGGGATTTGGAGAGCATGAGACCAAGATGAGGCTTCTAATGCTATTGGAGTTTACTTGTTTTCTGTACTTTGGTTTTAGTATCGTATTTCCAGCATTGTGACTTGTTTTTCTTCTTTCCAAGGCACATGTGAAATACATCCTTTAATATTCTCCATTGTTTGTATTATTATTATTCTTCCGCTATTTACTTTATTGTATTGTATTAATGCTTCCGATGTTGTTTTCTATTTACTATTTATTGTGTATACTCTTCCAATGGGGTAATGTCTCCCCAATTTCTTACCTTGGCCCTTGATACTATTCTACAGCCTATGGTGTTTGGGGAAATGCAGTTGAGGTTATGTGACTAACCAGTTTTGGGGTACCTTTGGTCAACACCTAGATTCAGGACAATATAGATAGGCAATCTGAATGGATGATCCAGAAATTGGATGAAATTATTATAAATTGTGTGATAGATGTTGAAGGATTATGGGAGTATAATATAATATCTATGGTGTTCTCACACAATTATAATTTTCATGCATTGATAAATATGTCTCCTTTTGAAGAAATTTGTTTCAGGATATTTTGTTCTCCACTTTGTTGGATAGAAATAAGTGAGATTTCACTCTCAAATCTCACCTTATTAAATAGATGACTAATAAAATATAGATGATTAAAAATAGAATGATGATAGATTAAATTCATCAAAAATCTTATGGAAATAATCATCGATGATTGTTATCATTTTTTTGTGAGTTATCATGTTTTATTGAGAATCACTCCAAGGATAGGGAGTTGTTTCTTTGGTATGAAAAGAAATATGTATAATTAGAATGTGGGACCTTAATAAATATTTTTATGAGATGGATATATGTTTTAATAGTTGGTTTTACTACAATGGTTCAATTCTATGAATAATTTATTACATGTATCTCAATTGAAAAGGTAGAAACCTGACCCTGAAAATGTGATTTGATGGGACTGTATTATTTGTGAACCCGATTCTACATTGATTAATGTAAATATATGTATTGTATATAGGAAATAGAATATATTTCATGGGAAAAAATTGTTTTGTAACAAGTATTATTGGTGTATGGTAATATTTAGGGAGAGATTTCATAATCTATAAATTAAATGATGGAATAGTTGATTGATCTCTTCAAAAGTAACAATATTAACCCACTTTCTATGGAAGTAAAAAAACAATGGTATAGATAATTAAACACCCATATTGTTAGGTACATTACAAATTTGTTATTTATTTGGAAGTGATATAATAGTAGAGTTCTGTTTTGGTTTTTTCTGGACAGTTATATTGTTTTATGGAAGTGTTTTAAGAGGTGAATGGTAAGATATTTGTTAGTTGAAACCATAAGTTTTCATTGTGAATATAAAAAAGGTGATATTGGGAATCACTTGGAAGGCATGTTGTTAGAGGATAGTCTATCCAAATCAAACACATTCCTGGAGAAACTTGGAAAATAAAGGCAGTGGGAGAAGTATGATTGGTGGATGATTTGTCAAAATTTTAATGACAACTACGTGAACGGATTTCCAAGAGACAATAGCACTTTTTATTTGGTTCATGTTATTCTAAAAAATTTATTAATTCCATGAAAAAACATGGGTGATTTCATGTAGAACATTTATGGTTTTTCCATGTTGTGAATATAATTATTGAAAAACTATGAAATTTTTAGTTAAAACTCTACAAAATAATTTTAAATTATTATTATGTCCCTTAACCCCTAATTTTTCTCTTATAAATTAATTCCCATGTCCTATCAAAGGCCCCTTGTTGATTCTATATGATTTGGAAGAATATTTTAATGAAAAAAAGTTAATTGTAGATCCAGAATCAATGGTATTTTCTATTTATCTCTCATTCTTGTTAGGTAGACTCTTCTCATATCCATAAAAACCATAAATTTAATTTGTAATAGATAGATATATTTGATATGATGTGAATATTAATGAGATATTGTTAGATCTATTCAAGGGAAGAATATTCATGGATGGATCTGTTTTTTCATTCATTGTTACTCATTTTTAGTAATAATTGTGAGGTAGTTGGAATATCTCCCATTATACTCCTTCTCATGGTGTCAAAATTATATTATCCTTAGTTTTTTTGAAAAAATATTTTTGTTTTAGTTACAAAAGCCTAGGTTTTGAAATAAATTTCAAAATATTATTGATATGTTATTTGATTGAAGGTTGATTTTAGGTGAATTATGTTATGTGGAATATTTATAAATAAAAAATGGTATATGTAGTCATGTGTGTTCATATGAATTAGGTATGGTATAATGGTAGTTTGTTCCATTATCAAAATGATATGGAATAGTTATGTGATATTACCATCATCAAAATATGATGAAATAATGGTTTGAAGGTACCATAATAAAATGGGAAAAAGTAATGGAATGAATGTACCATTTTCAAATCAAATCATTGAGTGACATATTTTTGAAATGATGACTTATTACTCATTAGAATATGTATGAGCATGATTTCATGCATGGTGTATGGTGGGGTGGTGGGGATGGAGTAATTATTCCATGTATTATAAAATGTAAGAAAAAAAATATTTTAACACTTTTCACAAGTGGAACATGTTTCTAGTTTTTATGTAAACTAATTTATTTATTCTCTTATATTTTATTATCATTATTCTACCATATAGAGTGATGTTTTGGGATTTATTTTGTGGAATTACTATTTAGTTTATAATTATAGATAATTGGAATCATTGGTGTGATTCCATATATTTTATATCAAGTTATTGGTAAAATAAATTTGGCACATTTCTCTACTATTGAAACATGATTTTTCATCCTCAATTGATCTTCGGACTTTAGATAATTCTCTTGGTGTATTTGAAGTGATTCCACATTGTTTTTTTTCATTTGGATGCATTTTTTTTCTTATATCATTTTGTTTTAATTTTCACTTCTAATATAATGTTTCAATTTATTTTGGTTACTTTGAGTTTTATGGTTTTTACTCATGAATCATATGGTTGGATTGATTATTTATTTTTTTCACTCTAGTTTTTTTATTTAGGGAAAATCACCACCCAATATTTCATTAAGACATTGAAATTTATGTTTGGGCTTTGGTGTGTTGAAAATTTTACCGAAGTGTAATGTCACCTCCACCTCTACACAATATAATGGGTGAATTATGGGATGTTACAACCCTATTATTGATGATTCTATAAAAATGTATTAGATTTTAAAGAATATTTAGTTTCCAAATTAATTTTTTTTAGAAATAAACAAGTGATTGGTGGGGAAAGAAATTATATATCCCCTTGATGTATCAAAAGGTATCATAAGAAAAAATATTTTTTTGGTGTATACCTCCCTTTATATAAGTATAGCGTATTGGCATAGGGCCTTGAAAGAATTTTTGGATGTCCAGTATTATGAATTCCACTAACAATTGATGTTTTATTATTGTAATCCATGTTTTCATTTAATAACAGGGATATATAATGTGATTTGTTTTAGTTTATTTTAGAATTATGATTATTACTTCCTCCAATAAAAATATTTATGTCATGTTTATTCCGTAGTTTCCTCAGTTGTATGTTTTCTATTAATGAGCGTTTGATCTCACCCATGCTTGTGTTTCCATTTCACTTGATTATGAATAAGGTAATTTCACATGATATTTTTAATAGGATAGAATGTGTGTAAAATTTTTGAGAGATGTTAATGAATCATTAATTGTTAAGTAGTTCTTATATAGAGGTAAAAATATCCATTAGTTGTGAAATTCATCGGATGTACTAGTTTATAATTTTTCCAAATTATCAAAATCATTATACTGAAGTGTTATTGAGAATGTATGTAATGAAATATTTCCCATATATCATTTAGACATGGGATAGTTATTTCTATTAATATATATTTGGTATTGAATCCAATATATAAATTATTTGTTTATAGGGAAACATCTGGTCATGTTAGTTTTGGGTGCCACTGATGGTATTATATTAGGGTTTAGATGAAATTAAATATTAGGATATTTATTGAGGATAATTTAATGGCAGGTAATTTAGGTTTAGTTATAATTTGAAAGGTATAGTTAACCCTGTTGTATATTATATGATTTAACATTAAGTTAATAATGAATAATTTTATTTGGGGATTATGGATAGTGGAGATCAATAAAAACCCTAGAGATGAGTCTTTTTATAAGATGATATATTGGAATACTGGTAATGTATTAAGTGGGTGGTCTTCTATTGAATACATCCATTTATGGATAATTTAAAGTGGTTTTGGATGTGGTAAAAATACACCTAGGAATAATCACTGAGAAAAGGGTTGGATGAGAATTTAATCAATCATCAATCTAATGCATGATTAATGGGCCTAAAACTTTACATTTGGATGGACAATCCTGAGGCATATTATTTTTTCCAAAATTTTATCATTAAAAACCGTTACGGGGGTTCTATTTCCTAATAACATTAAGTGATTAGGTTAATAACTACTAGAGAACTTAAATTAAATAAATGTGGATTAGATTAGTAGTATCTAAATATGAAATAATTTATTCACTAGATAATCCATATTATGATTCACATTTAATATTTATATGATCATTTACTCTAATATCAATTATAACTATTTTGGATTTTACTATTTGGTTGAAACATGATCAGAAAAATAATGCTAATAATGTTATATCCCTTTAAACCACTATATCATATAACCAAATATGGAATCACACATAAATGGTTGAGAATATTATTTTTTAATTTCATAATGAAAAATGTGAGTTTTCTAGTTTTAATAAAGGTAGTGTGATTTTTATTTTAATAGAAATTAAATATTGACACTCTTAGTTATTTTCAGTAGTTATGGAATTTTATCAATGGTATCCTAGTATATTTTAATTGTTAGGTTGATTAATATATACATATAAGTATTTTTATTCATTAGGTTTTCTGAAATGGAATTTAAATATTTTTTATGTGGATTCAATAGCTTTGAAAAACAATTTTATGAAAAGGTTATATTTTTTGGGATAAATATTTAAGAACAAATTATTTTGGTATGGATAACTCTTCATATTAATATATTATATATGTTAAGGTAATAAAAAGATGAGTTTTTTAAGAAAACTGAGTTTTAAAGTGGAGATAGCCTCAGAATTGATTATTGATTTCCATAAAAAAGTAATAAATTCATTTTCCTAAAATTTCTATTTATATTTCAAGATTATGATATAAATATTCTAGTGAGTCATTTTATGAACTAGTGGTTGATGATAATAGTTAATTTTGGAAATAATATAATAGTTCTATATGGTTCAATGTCTTGGAGTTTCAATTGATTTTGGGAAAGGTGTGTTATTGAGAATATATTATTTGTGTATATAAATGCTTTGTTATATGATTGTATAAATGTTAATTTTTTTTGGAATGATATATATTTTTATATAACCTAATATATTAAAGGAAGATGTTATATTAGAGACAATATACTAAATGATGAATATGTTAAGAAAACCATCACCTACTATCATCAGTGATAATTAATAGAAATTGTGTGGAAACAATTTATTAATGTGTTGTAGAATGTAAAAACACAATAAATTAGTATATTTTTACCTTTAAAAAATTAAATGTGTTTGATATCTATTTCCACGCCAATCATAGAATAGAAAAATACTATTACATATTTAGTGAAAACACAAAAATTAAAATAAAATCGTTAAAACATGGTTCTTTAATTAGTAGAAATGAATATGATTAATCACATTACTAAATAAATGAATAAATAAAATAAAGTCTGTATGGAAAATTAATAATATTTAATTAGTGTTTCTAAAAATTAGTAATATGACAATTTATTTTTATGGAAATGTGTTTTTCTAAAAAGTTTCTTTTAATAATACATGCATTTATACATCAAGAAACATATGATTAGTGATGCAATTTTTTTTAATATTAATAATTGTTTGGGAAACTTCTTTTGTTAATGATATTTAACAATAATTAAAATTAAATCTTCTAATGGAGATCATGTTGTGACTATCCCAAGCCCACCTCAAATAGGCCAGGGGATGGTTGCTAGCACTGAGTAGGATTATCACTATCATGGGAGGCACTAGCCTAATATAACTATAAACACACACACATATCCTAGTACATACAATTATAAATTTTAATGAAACTTATAAACCATGCATGCATGTATATAAATACTAATATCAGAGTATAATAATAAGTATTACAAGAATAAGGTCCAAATATAAAAGCACAAAAAAAGAGGATGTAAACAAGCCCCTCCTGAATTTATATAAGGGGACTAAGGTCAAGGTAACTACAAATGTACACCTCAGTATGTCTTTCTTAGAAAGATCCACCTGGTACTGGTCCCCCTATGACTTCGTCAAAGGGTATATCATCTGTATAACACATGACACATGATGGAAAATCCCTTATAGGGGTGCATATTACATTCCCCTGTAGGTCACCTAGAAATCACTAAGCATATAACAACAAGAATAATAATCACATATAAATAGGTATATGTATACAATAGATATAAAAAAATTATACTAATATGATAACAAAAGAAAAAATATCTGAAAGTAAATTCATATTCACAATACAAGCCAAGGATTCATGTTCAAAGGTTTCACATAGCTCCCATTTGGGAGGACACACTGCATGATTCATATTACACTGATGACATTAGTTTGAGATTTCATTCCAATATGGTCTCTATATAAGAAGTATATAATTGATTTAGGAAGATAATGATACAGTAAGGAGGATCACACCCAAGTCCATGGGGTGTTCCAACAACTTAATATAGAATAAATAATTTTTTAGAGGACTAGAACCTATGAATTTCTAGTTATGATGATATTGAGAACTCTACTTAAGGAATGATGATAATAGAGGATCTCACTCTAGGAAATATGGAAGGACTCAAAAACTATATCCATGAAGTCCCAATGAAGGGATCACCATCCTATTTATAAGATTTGATTCCATACATACCCTTAGTAAATGGGACATGAAACATACTCAACAGACACTAGTGTAAGGAAGTTGACACAAGATCTCCTTGAAGTAGAACTAATAGGAAAGAGGAATCTATCCTATCCATAGAGGATTTCATGGTGTCTCCATTAGGGTATATGGAATGTCTCACTATGCATGGAATTACCCGCAATTGATTCTAATATGATGTTGACTCTTTTTCAATACATGGAATGTGCCACAGTTACACAACAAGTAGATGTTTGGGAACACACTCTATGTGTAGCGTGCCTTTTCCCATTTACTTTTATAAGTATATAGTGTGTGGGTCTCCATACATGGAATGTATGACCACATTATGTCCTAGGAGTGTACTCCCTATAAATGTCGAGTCATCCTACATGGTGAACATGATGAGTTTCTTGGCCCACACTAGATGAAAATCTACCTAGCCTCCTGAGTGTGTACTCCCAATATATCCCAATATAGTCGGCTAAAGGTCACACAGTGTGTGACATTGGTAACACACCTTGTGATAAATTCACTTTGTTAAAACCATATCATCGTACAAAAGTTGCTACATTATGTGTGTTTATTGGAATAAATACCATGTACTCTTGAATTTCATATAAATTGTACAATTCTCACACGTTCATCTTAGTCTTCTCACCCATCGATTATTCTAGGAATCATGCCGCACGTCATGGATCTAGGTTTGACTGAGCCCCCTTTCCATTGTTGTGTTGATTTTATCCATTCTAACTGTACAAACTGCTCAAGAATCAACCACTATTGCGCCTATCTAGTATCAAAAACCAAACCTGATTTGTAAACCTATGATACATCCATGGATCTAATTTCATAGTCATAAACTACAATCATGAAATCAAATATCCATCTCAAACCATGGTAATAGTTTAATCTTACAAAGATCAAATGTAAAATGATAATTCATCTGGTACCCATTGAATTGTAGGACCAAAAACATTTACAATGAAGAACACATATAGAATGGGGACAGAAAACCGTAAAATATAAAATTGATGGATAAATCTCAACCTTGTTTTGTTTTAGGCTCAATCTATTTTCATAATAATATGAAAGAAGAGGCATAGATATCAATGGAAAGACAAATACTTATTATCCCCAAATCCCTAAAATGTCCCACACCCTTCAAATGACTGATCCATAAATAAATCCATTATTTGATTGATTTTAATTTATTTTTGGGATAAAAAATTGGGATAAATACACAATCAAACATCATACCTCAATTTAAATTAAGCACTAATTAATAATGAATATGTGTCATTGTCTATGGTGAGATATTGTAGTTGTGTTGTCGTATAATCCTGGATCTGTTCCGAGATGATGTTGTCTTCTAAGAATGTTCCACTACAATAGTCCTCTCGATATCTATGGTTTAGTGGAAAAAAATAAGATATCCTCATAACCATGTATTTAAATATGATTCCAAGATGTTATACCATGAAAAATAAAATAAATAATTCAATTTATTTATTTTATTTTTTCCCACATGATTTCACTTCAACCAAATTTAGCACACCGAAAAATATGATATCTCACCTAGGGTAAAATCTAAATTCTTAACACACAAGTACTATCAGATTTATGATATGAGTCCTTGTTCAGTGGCTATTTCACTTTTTTAGGAAACCTACACACCCTTGATATTAATATATTTAATTTATTTCAAAAATTAATTTTGGGAACACATGGTCTTAGAATGTCACACTGTATAAATACCTAGCTCGAAAAGTATTACTATAAATATTACAAAGTCTTACATGAAAAAAACTAGGACACTAAATTTTTTCCTCCTTCAAGGAATTTTTCCATAAAAATTAGAACCTATATAGAAGGTTGGGACAATAACATCTAATATTTGTGTCTTTTTCCCTTGATCTCTCTCAAAGGTTCTTAGTGCTATCTACCAAAACACTCCCAAGGAAATGAATTTCCCATTTAGGGTCTTTTACCTACCAGCCCTCAATGTCACCAACTCCTTGAAAAGGGAAACCCCACTCTCGTGGCCCACCTACCATGGTTGATATCATATAATGAGTCGTTCACAACCTACTTAGTTTTGACATGTGGAAAATACAAAGAAATCAAAAACTATTGTGACCTTAGGGTCATGCATCATACCACCTTGTTATCCCAACAAAACAGTAAGAAAATAAAGGGCCTAAGATTCTCAGAGATTGCCTACAAACCGAGTAATAATCCTTAACGCTCTAAAACCAAAGGCCTCCTCCACCATTCCAATGAGGGGTCTTGATGTTTACTGGGTATTCCTCATCCTACCTTTGATGAACTACACACCCAAACAACCATCACTAGCACTAAAACAAGGACCCAAGAACTATTTTCCAATAGCCCAAACTAGTACAATAATGTATCATAAGGTCTATCATACATGTCCTTTAAAATATGATCATCTGGTGGTGGAGTGATTAAATCATAATATGAAATATCCTCTATTGGTAGATAATCCTCATATATGTGTCTCAAAACCGACATAGAAACCAAAAGCATGTTCACTTTAACCCGCTTTCATGACTCGTCCCAAAGAGACCCATACCATGACTACCCCAAGCCTGACTTTAGTATGATAGGGATTGGCGACTTGTGTTGAGAATGGATTCCACTAACAGGGGAGGACATAACCAAATATACCTATACAAACACGCACATATCTATGAACATACAATATTTAAATTAAAACAATTAATAAACCATGCATTCATACATCTAAATACAACTATTACAGTATGAAAAAATATTGAAATTAAGAGGGTAAAAAATAAATCCCACAATGATGTGTATCAAAACATGTCCAACATGAATGTATATGAGAAAAATATGTGCAAGGTCACTTTCAGAATATACCTCGATCAGTTCATCATTCTAAGATCCACATAGCCCCAGCTCTCTAGCACTCCTTAAAAGGGTTGATCACCTGCAAAAGAAACAACATGTGTGGGTAAATCCCCTTCGTAGGTGCATATAAAAATAACTAGTAGGAAACCCTCAAATGACTAAGTATATAAAATAATAATTATAGTCATTTGTATACATGTATATGCCTATATTAAATATAACTAGTATATCTAGATATACTCAACAACGAAACACTATCTCAAAGTAAAGTCGAAACTATAATTACATCATAGGGTTTCTATTGAAAGGTTCCACATAGCTCCCTCCAAGGAGAAAACACTCCATGTGTCATATTGAACTGATGAAATTCCTTCGATATGTTATGAACATTGGGTCTCACTATAATAATAACACGATGGATGTCTGAAGAGAATAATACATAGATGAGGATCACAACCAAGGCCATGGGGTATACCAACAACACAATGTGGAATAACACGATATGCATAGGATATGTTCCCATATTGTGTTGGACATGATGATATAAAAAACTACACATAAGGTATGATTATGAAAGAGGATATCATGCTAGGAATTATGGAAATATTCCAACAACTCTATCGAATATGTAACACTAATGGTATCACCAACCTATATGAAGGACGAGATTGAATACTAACCATATTGGAATAGACCATGGGAACAAAATCAACACACACCGGTCCATGGAGTCTCACAGAAGATCTCACTGAAGCTAGTCTAAGAACAAATAGGAATCCAAATTGTCCTTAAAAGAGTACACTGTGTGTAATGTCTCACTAACAATAGCACTATTTGGGTTTCATGGTCAGATGGAATGAACTCATTCGTAATACACGACATGTACCAAGGGTACATAGTGTTTATAAGTATGGGATGGAACTCATTGTATATATTAACCATTCCCATGTACTTCCTTAAGTACATGGAATGTGGATATCTATACGTAGTGTGTAGGATCTCTAGTTCCCATGGTCATTTTCGCCCTATACATGCCAAGACGACTGCCAAGGTCTACATGGTGTTTGACCTAGCCAACATATTGTTCACCTCTACCTAGAATAATGGGAATGTACTCCTTATACACTCCAAACTAGTTTGATACGGGTCACTTGATGTGTGACATGAGTCACATGACGTGTGATAATTTTCTCCACACTGAACCCCTAAAACCAGTAAGAAGGTACTACATGGTGTTTGTTTAAAGTATTACACACAGCGTAGTCTAGGTTTTCATAGAAAACCATAAACATTCACATGTTCATCAGAGAAATGTGTGCCCATCATTTTTTCTAAGAATCATGCAACAAATTGAAAATTTAGTTTTAACCAAACCCACTTTTTATTTTTGTCTATATTCTAGATATTACCATTGTACCTTACACCCCAAAATCAACCACCATCACGCCTCACTGGTACCACATGTCAAAATAAAATCAGGAACAATAGATCTATCTATGGAACTACTTCCATAGTTCTTTTACCACAATCATGTAAAAATATCTCCATCCCTAACCCTAAATAATGATCCATCGCACCAAATATCGAATTTTCAAGGATTGTTCAATGGGTATTCATCAAATAGTATGACTAAATAAATTTACAATGAGGAACACATATAGAATTGGGAGATAAAACAAGAAGACATAAAAGTTTGAAACAGACATATAAATTTATTGATTTCAGCCTTGATCCATTTTCATTATAAAGAAAAAATAATAGTTATAGAAATCAATGAACAAATAATCGTTTTCATCACTAAATCCTACAAAAAAACCCATACCCACCAAATGATTGATCTACAAATAAATATATTAGTCAATTGATTCAGGATCATAATGGGTTAAGAAATGGGGATAAATCCAGGAGAAAAAATTCCACCTATATTTGGACCGATCGCTGAAGAAGAATGAATCTAAATTGTTATCATTGGTGAGATAATTGAGCATCATTAGCACACGATCCTCAATTTGATCAAATCTGATGTCATTTTCTATGAATACCATCCTACAATAGTCTTATAGGTATCCAGGGTTAAGCAACTAACCCGTATATCTCCTCATAACCATGTATTTAAAGAGTATTTCATGTCTCTCTTTCAAGATAAATATAATTAATAAATTAATTTATTTGTTTTATTTATTCGTCTGTGAATGCATTTTAACCAAACAACCGACACCAAAAAATATTATGGCAGGCCTATGGTAAAACTCATTTTCTGAACACAATGGTTCCCTTAGATTTCTGATTCAAGCCCCCATTCAAAATTTATTCAAATTTTTTTGGAAAATTGATCACATGTGATATTAATATATTTAATATTTTTATAAAATTAATTCTTAGAACATCAAGTCTCCGAATCTCACAACTTATTAGCACATAGATAAAAAGATATTACTTGAAATACTCAAATTTCTCACATGTAAAAATCTTTGACACTAAAATAATAAAAACAATATATATTAGAAAATGTTATTTTTGAGTAGAAATAATTTTCATCATATATAATGATTTTATTGAAAAATTGATTTTTTATATTTTATAATTATAATTTTACAATATGAATATAACTATTATCTTGATAATAGAAATATTAGACTTAAATAAATTTTTTTCTTTTTCAAAAATAAATAATTTTTAGGTGAATAGTGAAAAATGATCATTTTGATAAAAACTATCACTTTTATGAAATTATAATAATATAAGAAAAACATAATTGTTTTTGAAACATTTATCTATGATATATATAAGTAAAATAAATACATTAAGGTTACAATTTCGTTTTATAAAATTCATTTATTTCATTTTATAATCTAATGTAATATTTCTATAAAAAATTGTCTTTATTTTGTTAGATGAAACATTAGTTTTCACCACTTATAGAAATATATTATATAAAAATTGATTTCATATTTCAAATCAACATTGTAATATTATTTAATAAGAATTATTTCATTTTTTAAAAAAAATATATATGAATACTAATATTAATGTTGGTGGCCAACAAAATGGTAAAACTATTATTTTCAATGAAAGGGTTTTTTCATATGGACTAATTAATATTTAGTAAATTTAATTAATTAAATTAAAATGATGAATCTAATATAATTATACTAACACACATTTAACTCGTAACCAATTATAAATAATATTAAGAAAACATAATGGTTAAAGCACTATTTTCCCCAGAAATATATATTCCTATATTAAGAATTTTTTAATTTAAAAGATAATTTTTTCCAATTTATAAATTTAATAAAATTAAATTGAGGATAAATGTTGGTTCATCACATCCAAATTTGGAAGGATGGGTTATTTTGTTTTTTTTTTCAAAAACATAAATTTCATTTTAAAAAACTTGTTACGAATGTAAAAAAGAAATATGTTAATGTAAAAAAATTATGAAAAAAGAAATTCAAAATTATAAAAAAAATTAGAAACAATTTCCAATGGATTTCGTAATCCATGATCACCCTAAAATTGATTATTTTTGTGTTTTTTATTTTGTGACACTCAAATAGTGTAATAATATACATGAAAATTATAGGAGTTTTTTATTAGTTATTTATTATTCACTTATGAAATGGGAAACATCCCCCCTTAATGAATTACCCATTCTATATTTTTCATTCTTAATCCTCTACCATTGTTCTACCCCATGTAGTCTCTTTAATTACAATGAGACTATCAAGGGAACATTCATAGTCCCAAAGTGGGTATTACAAAACCCATAATATTTTCTCCTTAGTCTTCCAATTCCAAACATATACTTACCATAATAATATGATAAAATAATTATTATTATTGAGATAAATTGTGATTATATTAATGGTAAAACCATTATTTATTCATTTCCATTCATTGATAAAAAACGTTAATTTTGTGGTGTGCATACTACAATGTCTATGAAGTAATGTTTTTTGGTTTTCAACATGATTTTATTTATTTATACAAACCACAGAAACTATTATTCACTAACTCAATAAAATATTATTAATATCATTAGTCTTATATTATAATTATATTATGAACATTCCTAACCAAACACACTCATCAAGATATAACATGTTTCTTGTTTAGTTTGGTTTAACAACTTACTTTAATAATCCTATAAAAATATATCATAGATAAATATGGAAGAATAAATTATAATGTGCTTTTAAGATAATATGAAATTAAATAGTGTGTTTTTTGAAATGAAATATTACCTACATAACTTATTATTAAATTATCATTTCAGTCACAGAGGTTACCAAAATAATCCGAAAATGACTCAATTTTCCCACAAACATAAGTAAACAATATAATAAATAAATAAAATATGATAATAAATATTAAATATTAAATTAAATATATAATAATAATATTTATGAGAAGGTATAAATTAAACATAATTTTATTATTCATGATGTTAATATCATACATAAAATTAATATGGAACAAATTTATGCTTTTCATATCAAATTCATCTCTTCGAGACATGTTTGGTATTATTCACCTAATTTAATTTAAGTGTTGTGTACAATACCTACTTGATATATCATATCATAATTAATATTTTAATCACCGAATTTAATTTTCAATTACAATAACATCTTTCACGGGGTTTCAATTAAAATGTTACACAAGATGCAAGAGTTCTTTTTCTCAAATATTAATTCATTGAAACATTTTTATATTAAGCCCCGTGTTTTTATTTAATTGGAGAATACAATAGACATGGATTTATACATATCATATAATTTTATAAATCATGGAAATTACTATTTCACAGATATCTTTTTCATTGAATATATTTTACTCAATTTTTACCCCAATTGTAATGCTTTTTGGTTACTCAATTTTCAATCATTGAGTTATGACCGTCCTCTTAGAACTATAAGTTGATTATATTATAATAATTTAGTATATTATATGTTAATCTATTTTTATTTATTTATTTAAATTTCAACCCCATTATACTAATTTTTTGGATATTTTATACTTTATGAATTATGTTTCCTATAAGTGATTTTTATATATAAAGTCTCATTTCCTTGAATTATATAGTTTCATCATGAATTTTTTTCAATTCTTTCACTATCTTGCCCAAATATTTTATTTTATGTTAGTTTATATTAATCATTCTTAAAATTATGTTTTATGAAAAATATGGTATTTTTAATCGTTTCCCAATATATTTGTTGAATAAAGGTATTTTCATGATTTTAAGATTTTGTTTTCCTTTAACTTTTATTCTATTTTCCCTCCCTTCCACATTTCACCAAGGTAAAACATATTCCCTTTGAAGCCCCAAATTTTTTATTAATTTTAAATTTAATGATCGTCAATGATCATTCACTTAAACCTTTGAAAAAAACTTATATATGTGAATAATAACATATTTTTCATCTTAATATTAATAATATTTTTAAAATTATCGTTTAAAATTTAACATCTATTTAAATTTTTATTTTAAAATGGATTTAACATAATAGGGTTAATATTTCACTATTTATACTCTAATATATATTTATCTTATGGGGGAATGAACTAATGGTACTTAAGAATACAATTCATGATCCCTTCTTAAGTGGTATCATTCTATAATTATTTTTCATGAAATTTTCTTATATATTTTACCATCCTTCTATGTTTCCTTTGTTACACTAGGTGTAAAAATACAATATTTTAATGCGATATATTTTTAAATTTTTTTGATATATTGTGATTTACGCTACACCAGTATAAGAAAGTTCTATAGATAACACCAACAAAGATTTCGGTATAATCAACACTATGATTTTCTTGTGTTATATAGAATTTCTAGTTATTTTGATATAATACATTTCACAAAAGAATGAGTTTATTTGAGTTCATAAAATAATGAAACCACTATTTATATATTATTTTAATAATATAAATATGGTATATGTTCAGTATAATGTTTAAAATTCATGTTATCTATTTTCTAGACATTAGATGAGATAAAAAATCAATTTCTCATATAAAAGAAGTAATTTTCAAAAAAAGTTGTTTTACCACCTTTTGATGTAGAGCCCATTTTAAATATTTTCTTTGACACTTTAATAAGTTCAATTTAGAAAAATAATCTTCCTATTTTTATGTGGGTTATCAATATTTAGTTTGGCTAATTTTTTAGTATGCTTCTGATATCTTTCATATTTTAATGAATAGTGAAAAAATACAGCATTTTAATTCAAAACTTATTTTTCATCTGATATATTTTTCTTGATAGATTATTAATTAAATTGTATTTAAAGTATAATTAAATTATGTTTTTATCATTTAATCCAATTTTGGTCATTTCATGTTATTTCACATTGAAATTTGATATAAACACGTGTCAATATTTTGATTGTTTTTACTTTTTAAATACATGTTTTCTTGTTCCTTAAATGCGATTAATTTTAATTTAATTACTGAAACTTTTGTGATTAAAATTTTTAAAAAATGATTCAATATTTTTAATTAGTGGAACAAAATTATTTTAAGAGGTCAATGTTATTTTTTTGATATTATGGATAAAAAGTACCTTAATTTTTATTTAACTTGGTTAAAGGTAAATTGTGTAATTTAAGTATCAAATTATAATGATAAGGATAATAAAATTACCAAAAAAGCTAAAAATCCCATTTTATATGTAAAAATCTACCCTTAACACATATGAATAATAATTGACTCATTTAATGTTCTTTTTTATATGAAAATGATATAAACATTGTTAAAATAAAATAAAGTGACAAAATGTCGTCGTCTTATTTCTTATAAGTGTAATAATTTTATTATAGTAAAAAAATAGAAAATATATACAAAAAGTATTTATAAATATAATGAAATTATATATATCATTTTAATTTTTTTATAATTTTTAGAGAATAAAAAATTACCTTAAAGGTTTATAAAATGATGATGAACAAGTTAATTAATTAGGAGAAATAACAAAACTAATTTTTCTTAAATTGATAATAACCATTAAAAGACACAAAAACTTGACCAAATATTGTTGTCTGAGTATATATCAAACATTCTCATACAAGTGACATGTTATTTACCACTTGGATCCTTATAGAATACATTATGACACTTATATTATTTTATTTAAAGTAATATTAAACATTTCACAATCATGTTTTAATAAGTATTACATTATTAGTGATGGATTTTAAATTATATATTTTAATAAATGTATTATAATTTAATATAATATATTTATATTTATCATAGTATTTTATTTTGAATTTTTATTCCATAAATAAGTGTATTAAGTAATCACACAAATTTGATGTTGTAATCATTTTATTAAGTGAAATTTCAAATAAATGTTATTAAAAAAACTAAAATACATATAATTTGAGATAATTAGTTTTTAAAATTAATTTAATAGATTAACTAGACCTCTTAGTAGTATAATAAAATAGTTTTTATCAAAGTTAACTTTTTATATAAATTTTTCTAAAAAATAATTAATTGAATAATGTCAAAATATACACTATTCTTTGTATATCAAAATACTATTTTATTAAATAACAAAAAATTAATAAAACATTTTTAAAAAGTATATAATTATTATTATCTAGTCTTAAATGATCTTATTTATTTATCTACGGTCTAATTGATATCAATGAAGTCAAGTTTTCACCCTTTTAATAGTGAAATATTTGTTACCCTAGTTAAACATTAATATGAATATCCAAGTGTTAATTAAAATGAAAAGTTATAAACTGAGAGAAATACATGTATAAATTTTATTGGTTTATGATATTAGAAACCTATATAAAATAATATTCTAAATTGGGACAATTTGGATTTTTTTGTTAGTGTTTTGATTTTATTATAAATTATAATTTTTTAGAGATCCCAAAAGTGACCCTCACCTTAATTATTAAAGGGAACCTCCACCCTCACCTATTAACATCAATTTGAGACCTCATGTAAGAAATAACCTGAAAATTTATCTTATAAACATCCATGTTCACATTATATAAGTTCTTTTCTTCTCAATAGACCAACTTCAGTTCTTTAAGAGGAGATTTAGAGGGAACACGTCGAAGAAGAGGTAATATCCTCTAATGATTCATTCAAATTATTTATTCTTATATTTATTATACTTGAGTTGTTTCCCTTATAAAGTTATAAATATAGTATAAAATATATGTTGATATTTTATTGAGGTTATGGAACAACCTTATTACACCTTCCATCCATCCTATGAAAAACGCAATCACAACAGTCGCGTTCGTACAGATTACGGTCTTCACGCAGTTGTGTAATCTATTTTTCCTAGACATATTAATTGGATGGGTATAATTATCGAAATAATAACTATATATTATTATTATAACTATATATTTTTTCTGGAATAATATATATACCATCCACATTCATATCATTTCATAAATAATGGAATGATATCATCGCTCGTGTGTACGTATGGCCAACAGTATCCACAATGCGATGTGATTCATTCAATGTGATCTTCATTAAAGAATGATTATATAAATGAATGTAACGAATAAATATGATAAATATTATAGTAATATCATTATATAAATTATTTAACTATAACCTATGAAGAATAATTGGAACTTAGTCAAGTAAACATGCATAAGAAAATTAAGTCGCTAATACCTGAATTTTGAGTAGTAATGAAATGTTATTAACAACCAGATGATAATATGATAATATATGATATCATAAAAATTGATAAGGTTATAGAAAAATTTATATGAATTTATTTAAATAATTATTTATGAGGTTCAGATACATACAAAGTATATTTAACATAAGGTAGGGGATTATTTTATCTGACTTTTATTTATGTGAGACATATGCCTTATAAACCACCTATTTATTTTATGTGGTATTTGTGATTTTGAATAATGTTTTTATTATTCTTTTTATGTAGGTAATGTTATTTACGTAAGAATTTAATTTTAATTATTTTTTTAAAGATATTATTCTGCTACATTTAAATTGGCAAGAGATAATTTCACAATCTCATTATTATATGTGTTCTTTATATGTATTTATTTACAGGGGTATATTTGTCATCTATATCCATGTTTGCTAATTATTTACTCCAAAATATTATTTCTATTATTATAAAATTGTTTAGATTCGATTTTACCAATTGGTGAAATTTTATTAAATGGTATGAAATGAGTCTTTTATTGTTTTTGTTACGAGTTACTTTTTGACTTTTTCAGAAAAGTATGACGAGATTGTTTTTAACTTATATGACATGAATAGATTTTTATGCTTTCATAAATCCTTATTTCCATGAATCTTTATCTAACAAATTTAATGTTTAATTTCATATAAATTCTTTTATTTTAAATATGAGTGGCATTTTGAGAAAAATAAACCTTTATGATGAAGAAAGGATATTTTCCTCAAGAATAAATTTAAATTTTTAAATAAAAATTATTTTCCATATATGTTGGAGTTATTTATAGGGTAATTTTTCAAGTATAATATCCTTATTGTTCCTATGGTTTGTATGAGTTTATGAGGGAATGATATTTGAAAAATTTATTTATTTTACATGGATTATGTTATAGTGGAATGATGTTTAAAGAAACTCCTTTTATTCCTTGGGTTATGATGAATGATTTTTTTTATCATGTCACAAGTAAGAATGATTTCATTATGGGATGGGTGGGACCTATATCTACCTCAAATGCATTGGATAAATATTTATATCTCATAGGATAGAGAAGAATTGAATGATAAGTAAATCTGGTTTTGTAATGCGGTGATGGAACGGTAAGTAAACCTAGTTCTCTAATATAGGGCTGGAATGAGGAGTGTACTTAGTTCAGTAATGGACATTATCCGATATGATGGTATTAGAAAATATCCTTGGATAATATGGAAAAAAATTATAGGAATATGTGTTTTCCACAATTCTATGTTTTATTCCAATTCTATTTTATCATGGTTCATGTTCCATTATGATTATTCCTTATGGACTACCAAGATTTATTTCATGACACAAAATTTTGATATTTGTTATGCATGGTATGATTTTCAAAATTTATGTTCAAATTTTTACATTCTTATGTTTATGTTTTGTTTGATATTTTCCATGTTTACCCTTACTAATCATTTGAGCTCAACCTTTTTATATGTTTTCTTTTTCCGAGAATATAAAGAAGGGTTTTAGGTAGGAAAACTAAATGAGAAGATATTTATCGGAGGTGTTCAAGATCTTTCACCAAATTAGAATAATGTCTTCCAACTTTCCAAAGGCACTAAGCTAATATAGAAATTGGGAATATGTTTGTGTAATATATTTTTTATTCCTAAAAAATGATGTAATTTCCATGTATGTCAAGTATTGTTTTTTACCATTGGTATCATAGTGAAGGTTTAGTCAAAATTTTGAAACTAGGATATGAAAATGTTTGTGAGATCCCTAGAGATATTTCTAAGGATATGTCTTGGTATGTCCTAAATATAATTCTATGTATAGGTTTCAAACCCAAATTTTTTGTGATAATCATGAATAAACTAGAATTAAACCTAATATATCATAGATTGAAATATTACAAGTAATTTACCTTTATTATGCGTTTTTAATCACTGATATGTATTTCTCAAACTTTTCTTTCTCGTCTTAGTCAATATACAAAACTATATAGAACGTCATCAACCTTGAATTTTTTAGATGTAGAATGTATGGGAATTATGATAACCCATTTCCTAATTTGAAATCTAAAAAAGAGAATCATGAAGGTAGTACAAGTATTGGTTATACTACTGAGGATAAAGAGATTGTAGATGACATGTGAAAGGTATGGGATGTTCAAGAATTATTGTTTACATAAAACCTAAGTATCTTTGTTAGATTATGGTTGAAGAACCATAAGACATGATTCATATTTTAAGAATGGCTAAGATGAATTTTTATGAATAAAGATGTATTATTGATGTTTATATGTTTCATAATTCAAATATTATGTTATATGAATCATGAAATATATAAGTGTTTTCAGTATAATTTTTTCTTTAAGGATTGTAAAGTATATGTTAAATAGTTCTATGGACCAAAAAATGTTATTTAAGGGTAAGGTGATATACTTAGAGAACACATGATTAAGGGAAATATAACCCTTAATAAGTCTCTTATGTTAATATAATGATTTTTGCGTAAATATATGTTGAATTTGTTTATGTAAATTGGATTATGATAGTTTCTTGGGAACTAGTTATGGATTTTTTAAAGAGGGTTATGCTAACATATCTGAAGTATAAATTTTTATGGGACATTAGGAATATATCCAATATGTTTTGGAATATGGAAAGATGAATGTTTTTAGTAAGGATATATGGTAATTACCATGACTCAAGAGAAAACATGATGAAGGTGATCACATGTTGGGAATGCAATCCAACAAGTGATAATTTATGATATATGGGGGATAAATCTTAATCCAAGTTAGTCTACCTATTTCTAAAAGTTTTGTATTTTCATCATTCAAAAGGATTATAAGGTTATAAATTTATGTATAGTATATATTAAACTATAGATGATGTTTGGTAGATTAAAGTATTATCTCACTATAGGTGGAATTATTCATATTTGATAACTTGTGCTAACATTTTTTCTGAGATAGATATAATGAGATATCATTCTATTTATGGATCATATGATATGTTAATGCTTCAGGAATGAGAAATCCAACTTCATTTAATTGAATTTGAGATGAAGTTGAAATTGCTTAACGCACGAGCAGGAGTTATATTATGCTGAAATCAAGTAAGTATATCTTCTCACGAAAATTCAACAATAATAGAGAAATGGATCATGCTATAAAAGGGTGTCCAATTATCAAATTTTTGACGATATCAATGATCTATTTCCTGATTCTTTAGTTTATGGTTTTGTGATTATTAACATTATCTATATCACCCAATTTATTGTGATTAGTAATCTTTATCAATCTTTTGGATTACTTATTCTTTTCCTCCATTACAAAATACTCACTTATGTTCTCTTACATAGAGACCTAGCAATTATTTACATTGTGTAACTGATTTTTTATAACTTTTCGTTTTAAAAGGATGTTTTATAAATCATTTTTACTGGGTGGTTTTTTTGAATAAATTTTTTAAGTATTAATCCTTTTAAAAACTAGAAAATTTTTAAGGGAGAATTTCATTTTTAGGGGGTAGAATGTAACACCCTGATATTTTTATGCGATATTTTTTTAATTTCACAGACCTCTTGTGAAGTATTCTATAATAAGATAATCATGCACTATACACAACACTATGTAAGCTTTCGGTATATGAAACACTACGTCTGGCTTGTGTTACAAAGAATTTATACTTATTTTGATAGAATTTATTTCACACAAGGATGAGTTCAATCGAGTTTATAAAATAATAAGATCACTCTTGATATATTTTAGTAATTAAATATGTATTTAATATATTCTATATAATCATTAAAATTTATCTTATATGTTTTGTAGCCATTATATAATAACACAATCAATTTTTTAAGATAAAAGAAGTATTTTTCAAAAAATGCATTTTTTCCGCCTTTTGATGGAGAATACTTTTTAAATATAGTTTTTGAAACTTTTATAACTTCCATTTTGGAAAAATAAACACCTTATTTGTAATAGGTAAATTAGAATTTATATGGGGTATTTTTTCGGTATTTTTCTGATAACTTTCATATTTTGATGAATAGTGAAAAATATTACATTTTAATTTAAAACTGCGTTTTGATCTAATTTTTTTTGTATTGTTAGATTATTTTAATAATTTATTTTAATGTAGAATTATATTATGTTTCTATAATTAAACCAATTTTGGTCATTTGATGTAATATTACGTTGATATTTGATATAAACACTTGTCAATCTTTTGATTGTTTTTACTTTTTGTAAAAACCATTTTCTCATTCCCTCTACAAGATTAATATTAATTTAATTAATGAAAAATATTTGTTTCAAATTTTGAAAAATGGATTCCATATTTTTCATCAGTGCGTCCAAATTATGTTAATTTGTTACTTTTATTTTTTGGATATTATGAATAATAACTACTGTAATTTTAATTGGAGAAGTAACACATTCCAGAATCTTATTGGATAAGTAACCATTGAACCCTTCCACTTGAGGATCATAATTTAATCATTTAACATAATTTTGACCATGAAAAAGATATAAATATTATTAAAATAAAATAAAGTGACATGAATGTGAAAAAACTTCACCATCTTATTTCTTAAATGTATAATAATTTTAATATAGTGATAAACATTAAAAAACATTGATAATCAATAGTATACATATATATAATTAAATTATCTATATACTAATAATTTATTATAATTTTAAGATACTAAATAATTACCTTAATGGTTTATACAATGAAAATGAATAAATTATTTAATTAATGAAAAATCAATAAACTAATTTTTATTAAAATGATAATAAGCATTAAAAGACAATAAAACTTGACCATATCTTATTTTTCATGTATATATAACCCATAATCATCCTGGGATATAGTTATTTACCATTTGGGGACTTATAGAAGATATTATGACACATATGTTATTTTATTTAAAGTGATGTTAAACTTATCAGAATGGTGTTTTAATAAGTATTACATTTTTTTGATGGATTTTAAAAAATTTATATTCTATTAAACATATTATATTTAAATATGTAAGATTTATATTCAATATAGCATTTTATTTTTAATTTTTATTCCTCAAATAAGTGTATTAAGTAATTACAGAAAATTGATGTTGTAATTATTTTATTAAGGAAAATATCAAATAAATGTTATTAAAAATATTAAAATAAATATAATTTGAGATAATTAACATTTATATTAAATTTTATAGATTCCCATTAACTCTTAATAATACAATAAAATAGTTGGTTTGAAGTTAACTCTTTATCTTAATATTTTTAAAAATGAATAATTGAATAGTGTAAAAATTGGCACTATTGTTTGTTTATCAAAATAATGATTTATTATATTATTTAAAAGTCATAATACATTTATAAAAAATATATAAAAATTATAATATGGTGCATAATTATCTAAGGTGTTTATTTATGGTATAATTTATATCAAATATGTATATATTTCACACATTTAATATTGAAGTATTTGTTACCC